>CM060247.1:25965211-26627711 GCA_030684275.1 Acipenser oxyrinchus oxyrinchus | reverse complement strand
GAAAAATGAACCAGTGTTGAACAAAAGCTTTCAGTTACTCATCCAGTGCAGTATACAACAGCAGACTACTTGTAAATTATATTTGCCATCACAGTGACGATTGCAACATGGTCATAAACCTTTACAAAATATTAGGATGCGAGCTGTGCAACTGTTTTACAAGATGTCAGAGGTCAGAGGCAGAGTTAACTCCGACTGAAAAATGGTCCCGATTTACTTCTAAAACATAGAATAGTTTCCAATTGTTGTAGTCAATGTTCAGTATGCAAATAGGGCAAAAGTGTGGTAGAAGCATTTTTTTGGACACTGAAAAAGTCGCTTTTTCGAATGAATTGATGTCACATGGCTGTCGGAAACAAAAGGTTTAAAATGTTTGGAAAACAATCGTAAAATGGTTGGAAAACAATCATTAAGGAATTTTGGGATGGACACTGATGAATAGAGGCCATAATAGCCTATCCTTATGTCTAATGATGCCTTATGGTATCGTTTCTTTAAAACCAAAGCGATTTGTCATATTATGTTGTGAACTGGGTATGCTGCTTCGTGATGCCTGAAGCAGTGATTCACACTTTGGTGGGGAGGAGGAGGAGGGTTCGTGTTTGATGTAGAAAGTGGGTTGAGTGAATGGGGATGTCACATAGAAACATGCAAACAATTTTATTTTATTTTTTTCGGGGGACAGACATTTATTAGTTGCTTCAGCCCACTCACATCAGAAAGTGCATTTAAATGCATGTTTTGATAATATCTTCTTTTTAATGTCGCCTTTTTATCTGTACAGTACACTTTTAGAAACATTATGTACATGTCAAATAAATCAGGATTTAAATGCAACACCTGCAGTTTACAGGTACAGTAATGTTCTTTTTATGAGACACCAACACTGACTTACTAATTTGTCTGCATTTGTGTGTTTGTCACATTATATTAAATTAGGCTATTCTAAATAAACTGCCAGTATGCTATATGGTACTTGTGTAAAATAAAACTTGCTTGCTCTCTGTTTTTAAAAATAAATTGATAAACGACTTCGAGTTTAAGGAAAAGTGTAAGAAAATGGAACCCACATGTGCAGTAGCTAAAGCAATTGCATTTGACAAGTTGATTCACACTGGGGGTGGGGGGTGGGGAGGGGAATTCATGATTGAGTGGTTGACACAGAATGAAAGGAAGAAGATCCACATCTATCCAGTGTCGTATTGTAGAAAAGATAGCGATTTAATGGAAATCGCTTTTCTGTGCATCAATAAAGCAAACAGTTGCTGCATTTATATGGGTTAAAAGAAATGTATATTTACACCAAGTGTTTAATTTGTACAGAGAGAGGTGCCGGGACGTAAGCAGGAACTAGAATACCATTCTTAAGAACCACGCATTCAGAATCATAACAAGTTTATTTGAAAGAGTACTGTAGTCCGGGCCAGCACCAGGCTTTTGTAGGCCCAGGCACTAGACCTCCAGTGTGCCTCCCCACCCCACCCCACCCCTTAACTCCCAAATCAAATATCAGATATGAGAGGTCTGATTAAAAAAATTAAAAAATAAATAAAAATTGTAATAAATCCGTACATTGGCCTATACAGTAGTAAAAACAAATGAATACCTGTAGCACACTTATTTTAGCCTACCGGTAACACAACATAAACAATGCTGCTACATTTTACACATTACTGTACAGTGTGAAAAGTCAAATATTATTTAATTAAAACTAAATGATTTTAGTTTTTTTTTTTTTTTACTGTAGCATACTTTGTACACAATTAACAGAAAAGCATTACAATGCATTTTTTTTTTCCTTTTTATTTCGAGGTTCGGCAGGTTTCATTTTTGATGGTTTAAAATCTTAGAATTATAACAGGTGTTTAGGCGTTATGACTATAACACGTTATGATAATGAGGCTTGACAAAACGCTTGTCAAATGAAAGTGCCAATTATAGAACGTCTTTAATTGGCACAGTTTTATAATTGTATGTCGAGATCAGCCAATAGCTTTCGGCTTTACGAAGAACTGGGGTGGACAGAAGCCAACGGAGTGAGAAGAGGTGGGACTAAGATAAGGCGCAAGCAGGAAAAGAGAAAAGAAAAAAGAGAGAGATCTAAAGTTTCACTGCACGCATACAGTTTAGTTAAAACTACACATTTCTAGCCCTAAAGGCTGCTTGAGTAAGATAGCTGGCACATAAATAGTACATTTACTCATATTTGCTATTTTATTTCTGTATGTGTGTGAGGCCCCCCTCTGGAGTTGGGGCCCCGGGTGCTTGTCTGGGTGCTGACACCAGCCCTGACTGCAGTGATACAAGTTTACAATCATGTATTCCACATCATATACAAAGTAGTAATACTGTATGTGCAGAAAAATAAATTAAAAGCAACTGTATGAAAAGAAAGAAAAAGAAAGAAATATGCCAGTAATTTCAGACTTGATATTTATTTTTTTAGCCTCTGGTTATATTCTCCAGCTACAGACCCGGGCTTGCTCTCTCGTCTTCGTCTGTGTCGACACGCATCTCCTGTTATTACAGCCCGCAGCACGAGCAGCCACAGAGCAACACTCTGCCTCCACGTCACTCAGCTGCCTTGTAACAGTAATGAACGTGAACATCCCTGGCATAGGACAGTATCTTTCGTGCACACAAGAACTTGCAGAATGTAAAACAATGTGTTGAGAATTTTAAGAAAATGTTGGTGCATTACATTATGCCTGACTGAAAATGCTAAATTCTCAGACAGCATGCATTTGAGAGCAAAACATTGTACGAGATTTGTAACTTTCATAACATAAGAAAGTTTTGTCCCCGAGCAAAAATTAAGCATGGTTTACTCTATTCTTTCAGAAATAGAAATTCTCAGGGAACTACAGATTACACAGCAATGGGTACATTTCACGACAATCAATCGTGAAATAAGCGCTGCCAATCGTTTATTTTAATACGTTTTACAAATGTTTAGAGAAAATGTTTGTGTAAGGGTTTCCATCATCTTTTCAGCACAGAAAATAAATACTATTACTGCCATTGACTTTTTATTTTAATAATAATAATAATAAATAAATGAAAATGGACAGCATCTGAACTTATTTAAATAGGAAAAGATAAATGCACCTCACATGCTTGTCATGAAAAGTACGATTGTATATAAAAAATAAAAAAAAATATTAGCAAAATAAATTTGTATATTTTCCATATTTCCGGAAACAATTTAGAGGAGGAAACCCACATTTTTTGTGGCATCTGATTCAGTACGCAAGAAGAATTCTCGGAATACATTTCATACTTTATAGGGGCGAGGGGGGTTAATGCTAGTTCTGTGTCACCAGCAAAACGAATTTCATACAATACTAGATAATGACTGTACTCACTAGTAGTCCTGAATTTTAATTCTTACTGTACATGGTTGACTTTTGTCACCCTTGGTAAATGCGTTGCTAAGAAACCCATTCATTATTTCTCGGTCTTAAAAACGTACACACAGCTGCACAGTAAGTGAAAATAGGCCTAAATGATGAACGTGTATTTACAGCTACTATAGCACCCACTGACTCTGTCTCTATGGTTTATTTATTAATACCATACCATAACTATTTTCATTTGGGCTGCAGCATGCTGCATTTATCCATCTCTTCAACAAAAGCATTGCTTACCTTCTTGGTATACTGTAGGTTTCGGGATATTCAAGCCGTTACTGCAATCGTACAATGCATTATAAAAATGACTAACTCAATTTAAGCTTTTGGTATTCATGAGCTTCAGCGTGTGACTTCTGCTGGTGAAACACTGTATTTTAGTAGTAATCAGTGAAAAGACTAGTTTCTAGTCAGATAATGCCCTCTAGCATGCAGAAGATACAGGACAGGTTAACTAAACTGCATATCACATTGACTTCAGTTTTATCGCAGAGAGTACAGTGCCATATTTCACTGTTTTTGTAGCTGTTTTGGTGACCACTGTATATTGGCTTTAAAAGGGACCCATTTTATTTACTTGGTGCTATTCCGGGTGCTAAAAAGTGACACACTGGAGTTCTCAGAAATAGAGAATTCCAGAGGTAACGTGATTAAAAAGAATAGCATATTACAGATATATGACATATGTCCTAAGAATCTAGTCAGTACATACTCAACGGCTGGCCTGTCGGACCAGAGCCAAGAAACAACACTTATTCCCAGACAACTGCTTCCTACTGCCTACCGACACACTTGCATTATATAAATCAATTATGTATGGTGCTGGGATGAGGTTTCTTTAATCTTTCTCTTTTATCCAATTACATTGTCCAACAGCGCGCAGTGGGAGAGTCAGAACGCCCCCCACAGACATGCCGTATGTCTCGTCTACACTGGAGTTTTGTTTAGGTTTTTTTATGCAAATGTGAAATTTGCAAGTTTGATGTCTACCTACCAGGGGACATGTCTGAAGAGACTGCACTAACACCCCACAGACAGACACATCCACACTATAAGCGCTAAATAAGTTGTAAACGTTATCAGGGTTTTCTGAAAAAGAATGTTTTTAGCAAAACAAGCACTGGCAAGAGAATGTACTGTAACAAGTCAGTCTGAGAATGTATGCTGCTCTGATGATTGTACCTCTCAGAACATTAAGAATAGCCTGCTGACCTGCCTTAGCAATCAACTACAAGGTGTGCGATACAGATGGGTGGCCCCCTACACTAAAGATATAGGCCCAGATATCCGAAGCGATGCGCAACCCCCTTGCAAAATGTGTGCCTCGCAAAAATTAGTGCTTTTGCACAAAAAAATTGATATTTTCCAACACGGCACAAAACAATTGCGCGAAGTTGGAAAACAGCAGTTTTTTGCTCCATTCGCAAATGTGTTTGTGCCTCGCAAAACCACCTGCGCATTCAATACCAATATAGCAGAAATGCACAGGAGCTACGCGTGAATGCGCAGAATTGGAATACTACACGACAATGGACTGTTAAAAATACCCTGCCAGGCAGCTATCATAGGTATACAGTACATACCCTCAGACGAGTCTACACTCAAATGTAACCTGCACATGGAATGCAGAATCAAAGCTCAACACACATCGGTAGCATTGGCACCCCCGAAGTTACATGTATGTATAAATAAGCTACTAAATAGAGAAATGAAACAATGAGCCACAGGATAGTGTAGGCTATTCAACATATAACTTAAATCAAAATATTTTGTAGCGACTTGTTAACTGGATAAGTGTCAACATGAAGGAGACGGACAAAATATCTCTGTAGCAACAAACTCCACTCTATTTTACAGAAACCGTCAGCCGGTGTTCCGAGTAGCTCCGACCTGTGCTCCTTACACTATACATAAACATATTTACAGAAGTGTGGACTGTAAACCAAACCCACAATGCCAGATGAGTGGCATGAAAAGGAAAGGGAGCCTTTAGAGAATGCTGGGATATTTTACGGACTGAGCCCTTGGGCACTGCGGCCCTTTGCCAATGTTGCTGAGGATAGGGCACTTAGCTAAACGCATGTAATGGAAACATTCTGTGCATTGCAAGCCTGTCACGCTTCTTGCAAAACTTAAGGCATTTTCATTAAAATTTGGCCTTCGGAGAATTTTGTGCTTAAGCATATGAAATTTGAGCACATGCATGCATTTGTATCTACTGTACCATTATCACAGGCATTAGCATGGCTAATAAGCTAAATATTTAAAAGGGCCATCACAGATTCTACGAAATTCAAACAGATCTATGCTGTGCTGTTTGCCACAAATATGAGTACATGTGACCTATTCTAATTCATTTACATTTTTTGACTTTCTTGTTTTCTGTTACAAACCACTATTGCTCCATGTCTGGACTGATCTGATTTTTGTAATGTGTTTTTTTGCAAGAACTAAGTCTCCCTGGATAAGGGCGTCTTATAAGAAAATACACACATAAATTAACAACAACAATAATTATTAATACTAATAATCCAGCTGGAATCATCTGTTTTTTTTATACCCCCTATATATAAAACTTGCTTGACAAACCTGGGAGGCAATTAATTCAACTTAAATAAAGCGAGCTGTGGAATAAGAAAGGAGCACCTTTTGTACATTTTACATTTGAAACTGTGACAAAATTTACCAATACAGTAATCAGTAGTCCAGCCTACTACTGTATAAGCAGTGTCTTTGATATTGAAATCTAAGTGAATGCAAAGTAAGGAGGTGCAAACTGTTGCTTGATCGTTCTAGGGTTGATGTACTGCTGTATGTGTCTATTAAAGTAAAGCGTTCCTGCATTATACAGGTAGTTTAGTATCTGCTGGCTCGGTCTATGTTACATACCGACGGTATGTACTATGATACTGTGCTGTACTCTTGATTCTGTTTTGGGAGTTATTATTTCAGAACCAAGAAAGCATGCTTGGGAAAGTGATTAGTTTTCTTCTGGTCCGCAGCTTCCCTGTTTATTTTTTAAACATGTATTAAAACTAGTGATGCTGCCATCACAATTGTTCTTTTGAATATAATCATTATGTAGATGTGGACGGAACCTTGTATAATCACTGGGTGTTTTCCATTGTTGTAGTACCTCGGAAAGCGCCAGCATTTCACTTCAGTGATTGGGTGAGTGAGTGCTGGAGTGATGTGCGCGGAGTTAAGGCTTGCTTTTTAAAAGCGTTATTTTGTGCCTCGCAAAACTGGTTTTGTGCCACAACATTGTTGGCCACTCCTGCCAAATTGCGCTATGCATACATTATATTTGTGCACATTGCAAAACGGATTGTGGCACGCAAAAAGAAGTTTCGAATATGGCCAATTTTGCACATTAAGGGCCATTGGCGCGGTGCGTAAACCTTTAGAATACCTGGGCCATATACCTCTCTGTTGCCAGTGATTCCTAGTGGGGGGAAATAAAAGTTCTCACATTAACAGTACTGTTCCCCTGTAAAATCCACATGTCAAATCCAAGGAAATACATGGAGTAGGTTTAGGATATACTTCTATTACTAAACTGGACAGGACAATTCTGCTACCAAAAGAACAGTTCCAAACCCAAAGCACAATTTATGAACTTTAATCTGCACAGCCATCAACCCAGGTCTACAGATGGCTTAATTATGCCTCGCTTCCACTGCCTTCCCCCAGGTATACTGTAGCTGAGCTGGACGATCAGGGCAAGGTGTAGCTGGAGGGTGTTTCCACTGAAACTCAACTATACCTTAGCTACACCTCAGGCAATACCGTTTCATATCTCATACCTAACAGGGCCAAACTGTGCTGAACAGAAGGACGTCATCAAAAGAAAAAACTGTTTTGAACAATGGCATCCTTTTTCCACCGCTTTTCTCCTATTGCGTGACAAAACCTCATTAATAAGATTACCGACAGCTGTCTAAAAACCAAAAAATAAAAATAGCCACAAATGTTTGTTCAACTTCATCCATCTTCACTTGTTTGCATATATCAATCAATACCACATTACCTTTCACTGCCACACTTCTACTTCCTCTGTGAGCTATACCTGACAAAATTACATTGGAATGCAGACAGCCATCTTTAACTTCACCTCGTCCAGAGCGTCCAGCTCAGCTACACTTGAAAAAGGCAGAGAAAACTAAGGCATTACTGTAGGTTGTAAATGTCTTTTAAATAGAAGCCTTAAGAGCCTAAACAAGTCCTCTCTTCCCCTAAAACAGTACCACACCTTACAACATACATTTTTTTATTGCTTAGAAATATAAAACCATATTTAAAAAAAAAATATATATATAGCCTATTACTTGACAACAAAAGTTGCCACCATGACAACCAAACAGCAAACAGTTATTTCCGGCAAAGGATAATCGTTTTCATTCTCCAAGCAAATTATACACTCACCTGTATTCTCCAACACAGGCAATCCTGACACAGAGGGACTTAGCTAAACAGATGTTTATCCTTCTTTCAGGTGTCATGAATAGGCTTAACATACCCATTAAAGAACAGCCTGGAGCCTGAGCTGTTTGAGCAGCAGGATCACAACATGCACAAATGGGCAGTTTTGTAAGCACCATTTTAAAAGCCCCACCCACACACCCTTTTAAACTTTTCATGCAGATTAACTTTTCTTTAGTCATAACCAAACACTTTAGCCTGTTTCTGTTAACAACTCAGAAAATGGGTTTCAGAGGAACTTCTGTGCGATATAAATCTACTACGCCTTGGCTCCCAACTTCAGTAAATGACACAGTTGTACTGTGACAATTTCATGTCTCAGATTGTCCAAGGCATTTCATAACTATTTGAATCCCTAACTAACAGGAAATCATAAAAAAATACACAATTAGGCAAATTAAAAAACAACGTCTTGGTCTAGCAGACATGAGTCATTTTAGCCAGACTAAGAAGGTTTTTGAATATTAGCTTGTCTGCTACTTGCCATACTGGTGCGGCAGCTGCAATTAATGCAGAAGTTATTTCATCGTACATCCCATCCACTTGTACAGTTTAACTATTAAAAGCAAGGATTTAAATAAACAAATACAGAAGTTTATTTTCTTAGCTTAACTAACTTATGATCCATTATTGAGCTCAATGAATGTGGTTCTTCAATAAATTAACTGTAAATGCTTTCTGTAAGAAATCTCCTACGTCTATGTGATAAAACACTGTCGGTTACAAAAGCAGGAGAAAGAAAAGCACTCACTCTGACTGGAGGGCTCCTTGCCTGCATCCTTTGCTGCTGTCCGTTCTGGTTGCCTTGGAGGTCTCGTATGGCACTGCTTTGTGTCCGCGCCACATTACTGCTGCTGCTACTATTGCCGTTGGTGCCATTGCCACTGCTGCCCGCCCCCGGTTTCCTCGGTCTCTGTTTAATGCCATCCAGCAGTCGGACCAGCAGGATGTTACTGGGGAGCTCATCCACACTGCAGTCCACCAGAGTCCTGCATTCTGGGCAGCGCAACTCACTCCTGGAATTCAGAATCCCCTGCAGACATCGCTTGCAGAACGTGTGCTGACACGACAAGACCTTTGCAGTAGCATCAAGGCGCTCTAAGCAAACAGGACACTCCAGCAGGTCCAACAGGGCCGATTCATCCATTGCTGGGCTCTTCATGGAACTCTATAACAAATGCAGTAATTGCATGGCGAGTCTTGTTGGGGTGCAATAACTGGATCATGTCACTTCCATGCCTCTTTCACCATATTATGGCCATCTCCAAAATAAACAATGAAATTTGGCATTAACTCACTAATAAATATAACATGACCAAAACATGTAATATGTACAAATACAGTCAAGTCAGAAGACAGAGAGAAAAGAAATAAAAAAAAAACAACATTAGCAGTGTAAAGACGTCAAAGATATCAAAATGCTATTAATGCAAGGTAGTTTAGATCTGTTACAAAAAACAATAGCATTCTAATACTTGGATGAGCTAAGGAAACAATACATTGGAATCACTACTAATGAAAAAGAAAACGCTGCTAAGAACTGTGGAATATGCTGAAGATCAGGATCATACCAAAAAGAAAAACAACATTTCTTAATCACGTATTGTTATTGAGCTATTTTAGGTGCCAGTCTATAATTGCATTAACAGTGTACTACTGCAACTAATTTCCATTTATTCATTGGACCTGGGACTACCTGCACAACTGAGATTCTAACCAAACAAACTGCTTGTTTGTGAGTCAAACCACTACAGATTCAGACTATATTAAGACTTGGTGATTAATGTTCAAACACGTTCACTCGGACCACTATAAATAGACATGTCATAAACCTCTATTTACATAAGTTACATTTTAAAATAATTCCCATAAACCACTTCATAGTTAATATGGATACAGTATGTACATTTCCAAATATAAAAACCCCAGAATATATTGATACGTGCAATCTTTGGTCTAGATTTCATCACAATAGTGAAGCACGCATTGTTATTTAAGATCACACTAACGTTTTGCACCAAATCCTTATTCTGGATCTTCGGTCCATTCTTTTGTACCGAGTGACAACACATTTTTACAACAATTAATCGCTATCAATTAAGACTTTTTATAGCTCTACCAATTAAGTGGCTATATTTTTGACTGCACAGTGTAAAAATATATAAATAAATAAATAAATAAATAAATAAATAAATAAATAATCTGGGCTTTGGTTTACAAAAAGGTTTCATTAGATCTACAAACACAGAAAATATCGGTAGTCAGTTTCGTAACACTTTATATAATAAAACAAAAAATCCACACTTGAAACAAAATGTCCACACATATAAATACTAATGGCTATATCTGATATTATACCACACAAACAAACACAGTATTTAAATACCCTTGTAGCTATAGTCCCGGCAGTGTCACACAATTGCTTTTTCCTGCTGCGTAAGTAGCAATCCAAAGCGACTACTGCAACAATCAAGTTTCCCCTGGCAGACGAGTACAAAAACGTTACAGTAAACCGGATTAGATATAAAAAAATAATAATAATAATAATTAAAAAAAATGATAATGAAATAGTATCGAGCGAATAATTAGCACGTGTCTTTTGAAGCTTCTAAATTTAAATAGAAAAAGAAAATGCTATTAAAACATCGGGTCTTATTTAAAGCCTGACTCCACTGTACAATCTACTAGAAACATTCCATAAAGTGTTGTATTTGACAGCTACCTTCCAGGTGTAAACAGTGACCAAATGCCATTTTCAAAAGCTTTGATTTACTTACACAGCAAGATAAAGCAAACATTAGAATGCGGCAAGATTTTTAAAAATAAGTTTTAAGAATGTTGCAAATTGAACAAACCAAAGCAAAAGTTGTGCTCGTAATACAATTATTTTTTCTAAAGGAAAAAAGTCGACAGTATATCTGTGCGATTATTAATATAAAGATACAAAAAATATTTTAAAACTTACCACTCTATTGAGGGCCTGCCTGTTGGTTCACCCCCTCCCCTCCTCTCCTCTCCTCTCCTCTCCTAACAAATCTCCCAGACTTTGACTACTTGAGAATGAATCCACCAAAATCCAACAATCGTTTTTCTTTCTTCTTCACAAATTACGTAATTTATTTCTTTTCACACAACACAGGGCCTGACATAAACAGAGCTTCTTCGCCTGAAGCTGGATATATCAAACATGTTATATAATTACTTAAAAGATTTTCCGATTTATTACAGAAAAGCGAAAGCGAGAGACTCGTAGTTGCTACCCGAACGCCATGATGAGCTCAATTGATTTGATGGGATACTGAACCCAGACTTTATATGCCCATCCGCTCGGTCGGTTACAAAAGTAAACTCCCTTATGTTTTTACTGAAAAATAATTATGACCGTCACATCTTGTTTTTCACAACAGTACGAAAGGATTTTCTAGATTTGATTGAATCAATTTTAAAACACTTAAGTGAAATAGTTCTTGTCTGTATCTGATAATATCATATCACTGTAACATATAGTGTATACTCTTTGAAGTGCTAACATTGCATATATTGCGTAAAAAATAAAAAATAATTGCAATACATTTTATCACTAGGCGGCTATGGGGAGGGAAGGCCTAGTATGTAGTAGCCTATCATTTTTCTTACTTAGATACTTTACATTTACAGTATTTTCCATGAAATGGGCACTACTATTATTTTATTTTAAAATGTATTTCTGGTGCCCTCCCGCACGTTTCGTTCGAAATACTGTGATTTTAGGGGCAGGGCTTTGAGTTGAAATCTGAGGCATGGCACTGAGGCTGGGCACGGGGGCCGGGCCCAGGGAGGAGCAAAGCAAAAATCTTTGGGGGAAACCGGCATGTCTTTTCCTCCAGGCACATCTCTCAGTCCAGGTCAAGACTTCTGATGAGAAGTACTTGTCATAAGGTATTCAAAATAAGGACAGTACTGTCCTTATAGGATATCCTAAGTTCAAATTTAACAGCATGTACCACCGTGCCCTTCAACATGGTTAATTAATTAAAACATACAACAATTATACAGTGCTATTTTACGAGCATTTGATTCCTTTTCCATATTTTTCAAGTATTTTAAATAATTGTTATTGTTTTTTTTTCTTTGTTTAGAATAACAATACATTTTCTTAAAGTATTTATAATCATACAGTAATAGTTTACATACAAAAACAAAGTATTACACTGTCAATTGTTTTTTTTTTTTGTGGCTATAAAACAGAACCCAGTTTTCTTTTTAACAGTTCTATTATTATTATTATTATTATTATTATTATTATTATTATTATTATTATTATTATTATTATTATTTTAATACTAAATGTAACTATAGAAATGGCTTAAGGAACAAGGAAACTATTTAACTTTATTTTTGCCATAATCCGCTTCTGTAGGCTACCTGTGGCAAGTTTGTAACCACTTGCTGGATGTCTCCCTGCGTGTTTCCTACAAGAGCTATTGAAGGAGTCTTTGTTGGGGACAACAAGATATGACTAGATTCCTGTCCTCACTCAGGGTAGTTGAGTGAGGTTGACAGACCGCACTGCTGGGCCACTTTCCTAGCTGTCGTCATTCTTTAAGCATGCAACCTATCATTTGTTTGCAGAAAATGATTTTTTTCTTAAAAGAAATACCTCTACTAATAAAGGATGAAATCTTCAACTGAACCTTTATTAAAACACAAAGCTCTTTCTTCAAAAGAACAGGTCAGATTCGGAATGATTGTTTTTAATGGCCACTTAAAACACAAACATTAAGAACATAAGAACATAAGAAAGTTTACAAACGAGAGGAGGCCATTCAGCCCATCTTGCTCATTTGGTTGTTAGTAGCTTATTGATCCCAGAATCTCATCAAGCAGCTTCTTGAAGGATCCCAGGGTGTCAGCTTCAACAACATTACTGGGGAGTTGGTTCCAGACCCTCACAATTCTCTGTGTAAAAAAGTGCCTCCTATTTTCTGTTCTGAATGCCCCTTTATCTAATCTCCATTTGTGACCCCTGGTCCTTGTTTCTTTTTTCAGGTCAAAGAAGTCCCCTGGCTCGACACTGTCTATACCTTTTAGGATTTTGAATGTTTGAATCAGATCGCCGCGTAGTCTTCTTTGTTCAAGACTGAATAGATTCAATTCTTTTAGCCTGTCTGCATACGACATGCCTTTTAAACCCGGGATAATTCTGGTTGCTCTTCTTTGCACTCTTTCTAGAGCAGCAATATCCTTTTTGTAACGAGGTCACCAGAACTGAACACAATATGCTAGGTGAGGTCAAAGGTCTTCAGTTTGAGAATTAATCTTTTATGCCGGACTTTGTCAAAAGCTTTCTGGAAATCTAAATAAACCATGTCGTATGCTTTGCATAAACCATGTCGTATGCTTTGCAATTATCCATTTTCAATGTTGCATCCTCAAAAAAGCAAAGTAGGTTAGTTAGACACGATTTCCCTTTCCTAAAACCATGCTGACTGTCTCCCAGGATATTGTTACCATATAGGTAATTTTCCATTTTGGATCTTATTATAGTTTCCATAAGTTTACATATAATAGAAGTCAGGCCTTTTGGTCTGTAGTTACCTGGTTCGGTTTTGTCTCCCTTTTTGTGGATCGGTATTACGTTTGCTATTTTCCAGTCTGTCGGTACAACCCCTGTGTCAAGAGACTGTTGCATGATCTTGGTTAGCGGTTTGTAAATAACTTCTTTCATTTCTTTGAGTACTATTGGGAGGATCTCATCCGCCCAGGGATTTGTTTATTTTAAGAGCTCCTAGTCCCTTTAACACTTCTGCCTCTGTTATGCTAAAGTTATTTAAAATTGGATAGGAACAGGTCGACATGTGGGGCATGTTGTTCGTGTCCTCCTTTGTAAAAACCTGTGAAAAGTAATCATTTAATATATTTGCTATTTTTTTTTTCTTCATCTATGATTTTGCCATTTGTGTCTGTTAGACATTTAACCTCCTCTTTGAATGTTCTCTTGCTGTTATAATATTGGAAAAACATTTTGGAATTGGTTATAGCCCCCTTAGCAATATTGATTTCTATCTCTCTCTTGGCCTTTCTAACTTCCTTTTTGACTTGTGTTTGCAGTTCCAAGTACTCTTTCTGTGTACTTTGTTTTTGGTCCCTTTTAAACGCTCTGTAAAGTGCATTTTTTCGCTGAATATTTTTTTTAATTGATCTATTAAACCATTTTGGCCATTTTGTTTTAGATTTAGATTTGTCTACTTTTGGGATGTAATTGTTTTGCGCCTCTAGTACTACATTTTTAAAAAACAGCCATCCTTTTTCTGTGGATGTTTTCTCTATTTTACACCAATCTACTTCTGTTAGTCTCTGTTCATACCTTCATAGTTTGCTTTTCTAAAATTGTAAACCTTAGCTTTAGTCATTACTTTTGGGGTTTTAAAAAATATTCAAATTAGACCATGTTGTGGTCTGAGTTTGCCAATGGCTCTCTGACCTCTGTTTTAGTTATTCTGTCTTCATTATTTGAAATGACTAAATCAAGGCATGCCTCCCCTCTAGTCGGTGCCTTGACAAATTGCGTTAGGAAGCAGTCATTTGTCATTTCCACCATTTCAATTTCGTCTGTCGTGGCCCCCATCGGGTTTTCCCATTTTATATGGGGGAAGTTGAAATCCCCCATTAGTATGGCTTCTCCTTTTCTACATGCATTTCGAATGTCATTGTATAACAGATTATTTTGCTCAGCGTCTGAATTTGGCGGTCTATAGCATGCTCCTATTATTATGCCCTTTGAATTTGTGTCCATTATTCTGACCCATATTGATTCTGCATTGTTTTCTTTGTCCTGATTTAACACCTGGGCTTCAAGACTATTTCTTACGTATAGCGTTACCCCTCCGCCTCTTCTGTCCTGCCTGTCTTTCCTATACAGTGTGTACCCACTAATATTATATTCGTCTCCATCACTCTCAGGCAACCAAGTTTCTGTAACACCTATCACATCGTAGTTACTTATTAGTGCAGTAGCTTCAAGTTCTAACATTTTGTTTCTGAGACTTCTAGCATTAAGATAAATACATTTAATAGCTGTCTTACCTGAGTTGTTGCCCTTGTTTTGATGTGGTCTCCCTTCTGTTTTTTTGTTTTCTCCTCCCTTCCTTTCTAATTTAAATGCTTCTGGTGTTGGTGTTGTTCACTGAAGCATTTGAAGGGCAGAACTGAAAGAAGAGACTTTTTAAACCTGTTATCTCTGGCATTGAGCTGTTTCTAAAGTAAATACACAAGCTTTTGGATTCAAATGTGTGAAATAAATGATGAAACACAGGAGTTGGGGTTAAAAATGGTAAAGCAGTTTTATTAATTAGTTATTTGAATTAGGAAATTTATTTTTTATTTGCACATCACTTAGCATTATGTACACTCAATTTGGTCTTTTTGATGTCAGAACTACACTAATGTAGGACTTGTCAAGAACACTGCAGGGAGAATGTTGCTCTACATTTTGAAAAGCTAACAATTCTCACCATCAAAATATTTTTATTTACATTAACATTGACTTTTGTGATGCAAAAGATATGCATGTTTGCATTAGGAGTTGCTGAAGATTCAATACCACTTGCATCTTCCATTTCCCCCCAGGGTTTGCACGGAGGCACTGTATAGTGAAACTGCTACAATCAAGTTGAGTAGGTTATCAATCACTGCAGATGGTTTTTACATTTCAGTATTATGCAAATATGCCAGAAAAAAATAACACTTTTGAAAACTCAATAGCAGTAACCAGTCAAACCAGACACACATAAATGTAGAATCAGCCAGGCCTGGGTATTTAAATGTTATCCCATTTTGACTAGGCATCCCAGAAAGTGCTTTTAAATAGAGATATTTTGCGGCTTCTGTAAATCTTGCAGCAAGCTGACATTAATCCCAGTATTTGTCTTTTTGAATACATGTGTGGAAACAGCAGTTTTTTTCACTTTTTTGTTCTTCTAAAACAACTCTCTCAATGAATTAGGTTTAAGAGATTTTATTTCAACTCTAGGTGGCTGCTGAAGCCTAGTGCAGTTGATAACCCGCAACAATAACACAGGAGACCACTGGCACCAATTACCAGCTATGCTAATTTAGTACATTTTGAGGTACAAACGTTTTGTCCTTGGTTGGTACCCATGTGTAGCAGGGCAGGAGCCCTGCACATGAAGAGGGGGTTTGTGTGTGTATACATTGTAAATAGTATTGTGTAAATGTGTGTAATTGTTGTCATTAATTTAATGCAGCACCTGATGCTCCTGGGATAGCCTGCCTGCTGTGTGTGATTGCCAGCTGTGGATAATCAGCGGGTAGGTGTGTTCCAGCATGGCATCAGGTATAAAGAGGTCCTGTTTGTTCAACTCGGGGCTGCTGCAAAGCCAAGGACAACGGGCTGAACATCATCCACGCTACCCGAGCATAGAGAGCGGAATATGTTGCTGAAATCCTCCAATCGCCGTGATGGTGAACCGGGATCGGAGCCAAAAGAAGCTGCCAAAACCGCCGACGGCCAGAGTCGGGGTTTGTGTTGATACATAAAGATTAGTTGTGGGATGGTAGATCCCGATAAAGTATAGCGAGGTGAGCAAGCGGGACCTCCATGCATTAGGGAGTAGCGCACGCCGTTTTTACGGCACCTTTTATTTTATAGTTTTTTGTATTGTGTTTTATTTTGTGTTTTCGTACGCTGGCCTTATGTACTCAGTGAGCTACCGTGGTTGGTAGTGTCACGTGAGCTTGTGTGTGTGTGTAAATAAATCAAGCCTGGTGTGTGTGTAAATAAATCAATCCTGCGCGCCTGCAGGGCGTGTCAACTTCAACCTGTCTTGATCTCCTGCCTGTCACTCAGCAGCGAATGCACGCACCCACAAGCAAGATCCCTGTTACACCATGATAGATGCTACTTAAAGCTAATGTACAATGAAATGCATCTTATTGCTAAGGGGCAGAAAAGTCTACTTAAAGCAATTAGCTATCCAATGACCAAACAGGAAGATAGCAAAAGTGTAAAGATAAAAAAAATATCATTCTGTGCTTTGCAAAGGGCTTCATTATTTATTTATTTTTATAAAAATACCAAATGATTAGGGTTTTTTAAACCCCACATACTGTATGCTTATTTTTCCCGATTTGGTGAAAGAAGAATAGCTTGTTATAGAATAGTTATGGAGTAGAAAGTTGCGCTAGGTTACATCACAAACTGGATCTTAACTGGTGAAGTCACCCACCCTTTAAGCCGTACCATGGTTTGGCTGCATACTTCATATAGTGTGATGAATGTGCGTGCTACATTACATTCTCACAACAATGGAAAGAGAATGTGGAGTATCTAAGTGCATGGAAACCCGCCAATGTAGACCCCATTCAAAATGGACCACATTTGAGACGCACACCTTTGTGGGTAGAACTCTGTCGGCTCCATCTGCTTCTGTACAACATATTAGAACAGTTGAGGCCAGTGTCAAGGTCTCAGTGTTGCACGACTTTTCGGAAATTAGAAGACATGTAGCAAGAATTTTGATTAGCAAGCTAGCTGTATAATTATCTTGTTGCAATCTAAATATAAGGTCTGTTATTATTTTGTGGCACAATTGAAGGTAAAATTATAATTTGTCTGCTCAACAACATTGCAACTAGTATTTGGAGTATAATTTCTGGGGAACTGGTTTAGTTGATTTAAAGTAAAGATTTCATCGAACAGCACACAAGAGACGGCGCTTCGCAGAAGATAAGGGGCCCAGAATGTTGCTTCACTGATTTCTTTAGCTACCTTTTCAGATAAAGATTGCAGTAGTTAATCTGCAACAATCAGACCATTTAAGATTTTTATTGAGGACCTCTCAAAGTATATTTGGGAAGACCACACAGTTATGTCAGTGTTGGGACTAACTGGTTGTATAATGTCATGAGGCTAAAAATCTTAAGCCGTTAGACTATAATTGGGGGAATTCACCTTTTATTTTTTTATTTTACCAAAACAGGTGAATACACTAAAACAGCTTCATGTGGACACAGCTAAAACAGTGTTGAAACATAGTGGGTCAATGTGAACAGGATGTGAGTGGTGTAAATAAAAGGCAATGTCCAGACCAGAGTTCTCCCAAAAACGTCTGTGTTTTAATTTCAATAATTGCAAAAATAATAATAATAATAATAATAATAATAATAATAATAATAATAAACCACCCCTTAACCAGCGATGGTATCGGGGGGAACACGGCAGGTTTACAGTCCTGAACAACAAAATAATAACACTCCTAAACCACAATCCTCCGTGCACGAAACTGTGCTCTTTCTCCGCGGTCATGGTGAGTGCTGGTGCTGTGCTGTGTTGTGCTGTGAGGGACATGCTCCGGGTCTAGTGCTGGCTCCGCGGCTGCAGCTCCCGACTCTCACTCCTCCTATGATAATGATAAAACAAAACAAAACAATAACAAACACACAGGCTCCGGCTGGATATTGTCATCAGCGCAAGCGGCCGTACTGACGTAGCTGCTTCCCCTTTGTACCCAGAACCTCCTCCTTGCAAACAACCCGTTGCCATGGTTTCTCCAATAGGGGCCCGCCCCGCAGCTGATTGCAACGGAATCCTTCCAGGTACATGCAACTACGCGCTTTTCCGCCTACCGTCAAGGCAGTCCATCTAGGAGGAAGCATACGATCAACCTTACCAAGCGCCTTTTTTGGTCGGGAGGGAGATTTACAGTTCGAATTCTTTCTCTCTCTGTCACACATCTCACCCTCAGAGTAATGCCAAAGGCACACTCGCCAATTCTAAGTTCCCAATGGGCCCCTCCCTTGAAAAAAATCTGCATTTTGATGCTCCTTACCCGCACGATGTTTCACTGTATAGTGGAAGGGTTGCAGTGCCAGATACCACCGAGTTATCCGAGCGTTATTGTCCTTCATCGTATGCAACCACCTTATAGGAGCATGATCAGTGATGAGAGAGAAAGAACGCCCCAGCAAGTAATAGCGAAGGGCGTGAGTGGCCCATTTGATGGCCAAACACTCCTTCTCAATGACGGAGTAGTTAATCTCCCGTGGAGCCAGTTTTTTGCTCATGTAAATAATCAGGTGTTCTACCCCGTCAACTTGCTGGGACAGGACCACCCCCAGACCAATCTGGGAGGCATCGGTCTGGAGGATGAACTCCTTACTGAAATCTGGTGAAATAAGTGCTGGGGCCTGGCATAGTCTCCTCTTAATCGTGTCAAAGTCCCCCTGACACTCTCCTGTCGACTTAACTATTCTTGGAGCCGTCTTTTTGGTGAGCTCTACCAAGGGGTTAACTATGGTGGCATACTCGGGGATAAAGCGGCGATAATAGCCTGCTAACCCCAATAGTGATCTCACCTGCGGTTTGGTTCTCGGGATCGCCGTCTCCACTAGAGCCTGGACTTTAGAAGCGATCGGCTTTACCCGCCCATTACCCATAAGGAAGCCAAGATATTGGGTTTCTTGTTTGCCGAATGCACACTTGCCCAGATTAGCCGTCAGCCCCGCCTCCCTCAGAGACTGTAGGACGGCCGAAAGTCTAATAATATGCTCTCTCCAGGTAGAGCTGAAAATCACCACGTCATCAATGTATGCAGCAGCATACTGCTGATGGGGCGCTAGGACCTGGTCCATCAGTCTCTGAAAGGTGGCCGGGGCTCCATGCAGCCTGAAGGGCATGGTCTGGAAATGGAACAAGCCATCTGGTGTAGAGAAAGCAGTTTTCTCTTGCGAACTCTGGGTCAGTGGAATTTGCCAGTATCCCTTTGTCAGATCCAAAGTCGAAATCAACCGCGCTCCTCCCAGTCGGTCGAGGAGCTCGTCTACCCGAGGCATGGGATATGCATCAAACTTGGAGATGGCATTAACCTTTCTGAAATCCACGCAGAACCGAGTGGAGCCGTCCTTCTTAGGCACCATCACTATCGGGCTGCTCCACTCGCCCGGGAAGGCTCAATGACTCCAAGCTCGAGCATATCCCCCACCTCCCGCCGACGGCACCCCTGCGACTCTCCGGGATTCGATACGGTCTCTCTCGAACCCTGACACCTGCTGGAGTAATAATAGCATGTTCAATCATATTAGTTCTGCCAGGCAAGTCAGAAAAAACATCACCAAATTGTTTCACTAACCCACGGAGTTCACACTTCTGATCAGGAAGTAATTGTTCCCCCATCGGAATGTTAACTGTAGCTGGTGTACTGACAGAGGGACCAAAATCCTCTTCCATACTGTCATTGGCTATAAACAGGGCCTCCCTTTCATTGTAGGGTTTTAATAAATTAATATGATAAATTTCAGTTTTGTTACGGTGATTGCGTTGTCTGATTTCGTAGTTTACATTACCAATTGCCCGCATCACCTCATATGGTCCCTGCCACTTAGCGTACAGTTTAGACTCCGAAGTGGGAAGTAGCAGCAGTACCTTATCTCCTGGCCAAAAAGTCAGAATCCGTGCTTGTTTATTGTACTGCTACTCTTGCCGATGCTGAGTTTGTTTTAAGTTCTCGTGTGCCAAATGACCGACCAATTGCAGGCGATCTCTCAACATAATTACATATTTCACTATGTTTTTAGCATCTTTATTTTGCTCTTCCCATCCTTCCTTTACAAGGTCAAGGACACCTCGTGGTTGTCTCCCATACAGCAGCTCAAAGGGAGAAAACCCGGTCGAGCTCCGAGGCACCTCTTTCACTGCAAACATCAGGTAGGGAAGGAGTTTAGTCCAATGTTTTTGCTCCTGGTTGACAAACCGCTTCAGCATCTGCTTCAATGTCTGATTAAAACGTTCCACCAAACCATCCGATTGCAGGTGATAAACGGAGGTCCGAATGGATCGAATTTGTAATAATTTATACAGTTCCTTTAAACACTGTGACATAAAATTAGTTCCGTGATCAGTCAGAATTTCTTTGGGGATCCCTACTCTCGCTATGATCTGCACTAACTCTTTTGCAATCGTCAATGCACTAGTGGACCTCAATGGTACTGCCTCTGGATATCTGGTCGCGTAGTCCACCACTACTAAAATGTGCGTATATCCACAGTCAGACTGGCTCAATGGGCCCACTATGTCCATTGCAATGCGTTCAAAGGGGATATTGATCAGGGGCAGTGGAACCAATGGGGCCGGGCGAACCCGCCCTGGCGCTACTTGTTAGCACTCTCTACAGGTCGCCACATACCGCTTCACCTCACTGTACACTCCCGCCCAGTAAAATCGAGCCAATATTCGTTCCTGAGTCTTTTCGCTACCTAAGTGTCCCGAACAAGGGACATCATCAGCCAACCGCATGATCTCATGTCGAAAAGACTGAGGAACGAGTAACTGTGTTACAGTCTGCCCTGTGCTCGGGACTCGGGATACTCTATACAGCAAATGCCCAAGCACAATGTGGTGAGGGTATGTGAGCGGCCGATTGCCATCTACTTCCTTCCCCTCGATAGACCAAACCTGCCCCCAGAGGTTAGCCAGCGTAGGATCATTTTTTTGCTCGTACGCTAGATCAACATCTCGATTGTCCCGCTGATTGTCCCGCTGCCGACCTGGCAGCGGGGAGGGTGTCCCTGTTCTACCCTGGCTGGGGGTTGACCTCGGCCTCCAGTGTTGTGGAGCGAGGCCACCTGTTGGGGAACGAGAGGGTGCTGGTCCAGATGTGAAGGGTGTGCGTGGGTGAACGGGTCCCGGCCTTGGGCCCGCCATCCTGGGTCTGATGAAGGTCGGCGTTGGATGTATCGGGGTGGGCAGCAGTGTGGGCATAGAGTCCTCGTACCCCTCGGCCAACCTGACCGCTGCGTCCAGCGTGGCGGGCCGGTGCCGGCTGACCCAATTACTGGCCTCTGGCCCCAGCAACTGTATAAATTGTTCAATGGTGACAATCTCAGCCACCTCCTCTGCTGTGCGTTCACCAGGGCAGAGCCACCGGGTCACCTGGTCCACCAACTGCTGGGCCATTACTCGGGTCGGACTCTTCGGGCGTTGGTACTCCCGGAACCGGCGGCGGTGCATCTCCTCCGTGATGTCCAGTCGCTGAAGGATGGCTTTTTTTTCCAGATAATAATCCATGGCTTGTTCATGGGTTAAAGCGTGGTAGGCTGCCTGGGCTTCCCCGATCAGATTGGGTCCCAGCTGGGTAGCCCACCACTCCCGAGGCCATAGGGCTGCTGTCGCCTACCTTTCAAAGGATGTTAAATAGGCCTCGGGATCATCCTCCAGCGACATCTTCACCACTTTAGGTTTCGGAGGCGCTACTGCTGGTTCGGCCACCAGTTCCCTCCTCTGGTTGGCCACGAGGAACATGGCATTCATCCTTTCCATCACCGCTGCCAAGGTCTCTTCATGCCTCCGTGCCTGAGCCTCCATCATAGTGTTCAGTGCTGCAGGGTCCATTGTAAAATCCCGTTTCTGACACCACTTGTGAACAGGATGTGAGTGGTGTAAATAAAAGGCAATGTCCAGACCAGAGTTCTCCCAAAAACGTCTGTGTTTTAATTTCAATAATTGCAAAAATAATAATAATAATAATAATAATAATAATAATAAACCACCCCCTTACCAGCGATGGTATTGGGGGGAACACGGCAGGTTTACAGTCCCGAACAACAAAATAATAACACTCCTAAACCATAATCCTCCGTGCATGAAACTGTGCTCTTTCTCCGGGGTCATGGTGAGTGCTGGTGTTGTGCTGTGTTGTGCTGTGAGGGACGTGTTCCGGGTCTAGTGCTGGCTCCGCGGCTGCAGCTCCCGACTCTCACTCCTCCTATGATAATGATAAAACAAACAAAACAAAACAAAACAATAACAAACACACAGGCTCCGGCTGGATATTGTCATCAGTGCAAGCTGCCGTACTGACGTAGCTGCTTCCCCTTTGTACCCAGAACCTCCTCCTTGCAAGCAACCCGTTGCCATGTTTTCTCCAATAGGGGCCTGCCCCGCAGGTGATTGCAACGGAATCCTTCCAGGTACATACAACTACGCGCTCCCCCTAATATGGTCACCCTCCGGTTTCCGCGTACCATCAAGGCAGTCCATCTAGGAGGAAGCATACGATCAACCTTACCAAGCGCCTTTTTTGGTCGGGAGGGAGATTTACAGTTCAAATTCTTTCTCTCTCTGTCAGTCAACTACAATAAACTTAGTGTTCTAACAGAATAATCATTTTGTTAGTAGTATTTTCTCATAAATTAAAGGAATACATGGTTATGTACATAATTGACTTGATTTGACTATTGTAAATGAAAATACATCAAGAGTATGTCAATGGTTTTGCACATTATTGTCTAGAAAACATTTATTTCACAGGGATTTACAGCTTCTATAAATTTCTTGCATGTTAACATAGTATGTGTGTTCTCTAACATTCTCTATTGTTTCTGTGTGAATCATTATTTGGCACAGTTTATTTTCTAGCAAAAATTGCTTTGAAGACTATTCAAGGCAAAAGTGAGATGAGGAAGTTATTTTGTACTTTAAAATTATTTTGTAAAAGAAACATTAAAAACTAGCTAAAACTTGAAAAAAGAATAATGGTAAGCAAAATAATCCTGCAGGGCAAACCTAAAATTGGAGATTAGTTGATACTGACTTTTTAAACATGGCAAAATGGTATTGAGATAAGAGTTTGGGATTACTTAGAGATGATCCCACGTTACAGCTATGGCCAAAAGTATTGCATCACCTACAATTTTAGGATTGAGATACAAATAAAAATAAAAAATACTATATGAACTAGAATTTAGATATTTTATTTAACAACAAGTAATCAAAGAAACTACAAAATAATATCGCAAAAGTCTACCGGAAGCCATACTAGTAGTATAGTACTACATGTTTCTAAACGTCAAATTTTTCAATTTGTCAGTTTTTCGTTACGTTTATGGAAAACTACACATTGGTATGTAATTCAATGTTAACGTAACATTATTCAGCAGGTTTCATTCGACAACGAAGAAAAATTAATTAATTCAAAACATTTGACCATAGCTGTAGCCAGGAGCGCTCCCAGAAATCTTTCACATGGTACGCACAACTGAACCACACCAACACACCTTCTAATGCCGATAACGACTCTGCATCACCATGTTGTAAAGTGTTTCAGCCAAGCAGAGTGCTGCAATTTTGTTCTTTCCTGGGTTTCACAGCACCTACACTGTCACATTAGAAAACTGCAATCAAATTGCATCACGGTTTCCCTTTCTAAAAATGAATACACAGCATGCTGCCAGAGACAGAACTGCAACTACAGTGACAGCGAAATAGTCCAATAAAAGCTACAAATAAACCTATTTGAAATAGAGATTTAAACTAGGGGAAAGACAAGCTCACAAATATTTTATGCTGATTCCATTTCTAACTATTTGACTCTCACAATCACTACAACTAATCGTTACTCGTCCCCTAAGCATGGCGTAAACATAGGCTACACTGTTTTTATGTTACACGTGACAAAACAGGCAGTTAAAAAATAAAACGACAATAATAATAATAATAATAATAATAATAATAATAAACCTCTCATGGCAAGAAAACTGACGACACTGAAGGTGGAGTATCCTTGACACCAGAGGCCCCAGATACAATTTCAGGCTTTTTATTGCACACTTTGGTGTAGGCCAGCTTTATTTGTTATAATTAGTTGTAGCCGTTTATAATATCTTGAAAAAGTAGCACATATGCCCATTCCCCTTCCATCTTTTTTTTTAATGCTTTTGTTTTAGCACAAACCTTCTTTTGTATGTCCGTTTCGTTACCGTAGTAAACTTAACTTTCACATTTGTGTTGCGTTAAATAGCCTACCTGTCTTTGCCTCCCAGTATACCGTTATGTTGACGAGTTGCTGTACTGGTGGTATTTAATGATTTTTCCTGTTTTCTCCATTTTCATGCAACATTTGGCAACATTTTCCTGATTTGAAACGAACACGTCTCTGTTTTCTTCAGTAACATTTTGCAGCTGTTGTGAAGTCAGTTAAGATGCCCACGCGACCGGTACATAATAAACCTTAATCTTACAGCTGTACATAATAAGACTATATAAACTCTGGTTCTAATATATAGGGCTGCAAAAGGCTACTTTTGATAATAATAATAATAATAATAATAATAATAATAATAATATCACCATTGCTATGACATCACATAGCCCATTGAAATTAATTGGCTGAAGATCCTTGCCACTGAATAATGGAACTTGCCCTGCATTGCTTAGCAGAGGTGAGTCTACACCAGTGCTGCTCAATTATTTTAGTGAAGGTCCAAAATTCTTGGTTACAAGGTCAAGGTCCGGAACACATTTTCACTCTGACTCCCATCCCCAAACACAGAGCAACACAAATATAGTTTTTACACATGTTTTTGGTTTGAGAGTTCTCCACTAGGTTTAAAGGAGTTTTTGGGGGAATCAAAACTCTTGTCTCATTTTTACTAGTCTGCCTTCTTCACTGACTCGTTACTGCAGGAGTTCTTTCCCTGCCATAACCAGAGAATTGTATAACTACTGCATTCTTATGTGTCTGTGTTAGCAGAGCCAAACATTGTGCTTCAGCATTGTAGAAACAAAGCAAATTGTAGCAAGAAAAACTGAAGCACAAGAAAAAAACTGTACTGAAAATCACTTTGCTTTCTCTTTCAAGTGAATTAAAAATAAAAACACCTTACAAATAATTAAAAAAAACAATAATTTTACATTCCGTACATTTATAAATCGGCAAATATCCACAGTAAGGGGGAGAAGTGGCAGGTCCTCAAGGGCCTTAAGAACAGAACGCCGATATGAATAATGTTTGTCTTGGAGAATAAATATCCGCACACAAAATGTGATCTGCAGATACTTAAGACAGGAAACATTTTAAATGCATGTGTTTTAAGCTTGACTTGGATCACAGAATTTGACAATTTTATAATCAGCATACTCCTTGCTAAGCTTTGCATACACAGCACATTTTGGTGGATCGTGGAATGATGCGATACCTGTCATGGCCGGGGTTCTGTCCACTACTTGCAAAGTGAAGTTTTGTACACACGAGTAGTACAGTACGGTATCATATTGTGTGTTTTCCCAGTCAGGAGTACCAAAAGTAACAGATTGACTCGTGTTTTTAAAACGACCATTATATTGTATGTTTAACTGGTAATACATTTTAATCAACTTAGAAAAGCTACTTGGCAAAAATGGGCTTTGTAGCACTGGTACTTGTCATTGTTTTCATGGTCTTTGTGAAGTACGATTTTCTGAACTTGTATGGGTATGGAAATTGTATCTTAATTGCGTATTTTCAACAAAAAAAAATACTAATGACAGTTGTTTTATTGGCCACAGAGAAGAGATATGTTGACGCTTACAAAACAGGCAACAGCAGCCAATGCACTTAATTTGAACTGCTAATACGGCTGACTTGTATATTTTGTTTCATTCATAGCTTGCACAGAGTATCTGCTACTTACTATCACAGGAACACACCTACTGTACCCTCACAGACCACACTCTCATAAGAACGATGTCTGAAAAATTCACAGCATTTCCAATGTGAATGCAAGTAAAAACACAGATTGGCATATGACTTGGCGGTCTGGTCAAAATGTACTAGCGGTCCAAATTTAGACCAGTCCGCCTATTGAGTACCTCGGTCTAAACAATAGCCTGGCATTTTGTGAGTGGTTCCTGCTTTTTTTTTTTTATCTCATCCTCAAGTTTTATCTGGAATTTTGAAGTTGTTCAAACTAATTTATTAAATTACAAATGGGAATTTTCATGAGAGAAAATGAGCAAATATAATGGTATGTACAGTTGCAGGCAAAAGTACAAGAAAGTGATTCCTATCACTTCTAATTGTTCTATTGAAAGATATAAAATTAGGGATTCAGCTTTGTAATAGAACAACAAATTATTACATAACGTGCATAAAATGAAAAAAAAAACATGCAAAAACTAAATCACACTTTGACAAAAGTATTAAGGCACCCTTACATTAGTATTTTGTGTGCCCACCCTTTGCATCCTTTACAGCTTGCAGTCTTTTTTTGTATTTTGAAACCAGTTCCTGGCATCTTTCTGGAGATATTTTTTGCCCATTCTTCAAACACATACAGCTTTCAGTTCTGCGATCGACTTTGGTTTCCTTTTTGCAACAGCAGCCTTCAAGTCAATCAACAACATCTTGAGATGGCCAATATTCCTTTTTTTCAGAAATTCCTTTGAAGACTTCGCAGAATGCTTAGGGTCACTATCCTGCTGGAATATAAACTTCCATCCAATAAGCCGTCTAGCACTGGGTAACAAATGAGAGTGCAAAATGTCTTGATATTTTGCAGCATTCATTGATCCTTCCACAATATAAAAGGTCACCAATGCCCAAAAACACAAGCCCATACCATCACACAACCTCCACCATGTTTAACACAGGGCATGGTGAACTTTTCTTTAAATTTCTTCTCCGCTCCAAATATGTTGTTACTTGCTTCGTGAAAAAAGTTATATTCGTCCGACCATAACATTTGGTTGAAGAAAGGCTTCAAGTATTCCATGGAAAACACCAATCGTTTTCTTTTGGGTATTGTTTTTAACAAAGGTTTGCATCTTGATTTTCACCCATGGACATTCATCTTGTAAAGGTATTGTTGAATTGTTCGCCAGTGAATTTCGTGACCATCTTCTCTCAATTCTTGTGTCAGTAGGATTTTGCCGGGCTGCTTGAACGATTCTTCCGGATTTTGCAGAAATGTCTTGGTCTTCCACACCTGGAGCTAGTTGCAGTAGTTCCTGTTCTCCTGTGTTTGTCAATAATAGTCCACAAAGTGCTTCTCGGTAAACCAAGTCTATGCTATATTTCTGGTAGTTTTTCCTTTTTTGTTTAGTTGTACCACTAACCATTTTTTAACCATTTTTGTTGCTTTTTTGAATCACAAATTTCCAATTTATTTTTCAGCACTTGATTATGTATCCATTTATTCTACAATCATCAGGTGTTGGTTTTCAATCATGATAATTGTCAATAATTAGCAACAAATGGGTTTCATACAAAAAATGTGATTGCCCAAATACTTGTCAATGTATGAAATGAGTTCTTGCATCTTTTTTCATTTTATGCATGCTATGATTTGTTTTCATTAAAGCTGAATCTCTACTTTAACTTATATCTTTCAATAGAAAGATTAGAAATGATAGAAAGGAATTGTTTTTGTATTTAACTGCCTAAATACTTTTGTCTGCAACTATGCATACTGTACTGTATGTACATACAGTGATTTACTTTTACTGTTTCTAAGTGAAATAGAACACATTTCCTTATATCTATGTAGCTGAAGGACTGGCCTTCTTCAGCCAATTCATGTAGCTCATTTATATTCTACAGCAAGTTGTTAATGGAAGCCATCATATATTGAACCCCTTGCATTAATGTGCAGGTGCTATAATGGTATTCAGTCATTCATTGCAAATTCCTCATATGTGGCTTTTAGCTACAGAATGTAGATTAACAGCAAGTTAATTTACATATACCTAGGGCACTACAGTGCTACAATTAACTATTAAAAAAGAAACATGTGCTTACTAATATAGGACTAAAAAACACCAAAGAAACATAAAATTATACAGAATTGTATGAAGAGTCAGGGATTTAATTCAGCTCAACCAAACCCACCCCCCAAAAAATCTTCTATAATTTTATTTCAACTGTACCAAGATACATTTTACAAAACATTTATGTAATTGTGATTATTTTAATAGAATGACATACATACAATTAAATGTGAATTAATATATTTGAATAGATACATTTAAAATGTGACTGGTTGTGAATATCAAGGAAGATTATTAATGGTAGGTTTAGTCCCTTATTAGTTCCGCCCCACCCTTCCAGGCAAGGATCTCAAGGAGTAGAGAGCATCTGGAGTCTGGGGAGGGGTGAGTGTGTCTGGAACAGGGCTGGTAATTGCCCATTAGACGAGGACAGAATTGACCATTCTTTTTTGGAGCTCTGGGGTCTGGGGAGGGGTGAGTGTGTCTGGAACAGAGCTGGTAAATGCCCATTAGATGAGGATAGAATTGACCATTCTTTTTTGGAGCTCTGGGGTCTGGGGAGGGGTGAGTGTGTCTGGAACAGAGCTGGTAATTGATGAGGACAGAATTTGGAATCTGCTCTAGCTTCTGAGAGCAGCTTGAGTAGGTAGCTTGGAATTGAACACGGAAAAAAAACAAAAAGAAAACCCAAAAGTGTTTATTTAACAAAAATCAAGTATTTATTGTAATTGTTATAAAGATTTGTTGATACATAATACCATTAAAGTATAATATACCCCTCTCTTTCTTTATTTTATATATATATATATATATATATATATATATATATATATATATATATATATATATATATATATATATATATATATTCCATTTTCTTTTTTTTTTTTTTTAATACAACATTAAGTACTCGGCCCAGGCTGCAGTCAACCAGTACTCTAGCACCCCACTGAAGTTCCCCTTCACACATAATATTGACAGAAGAATAAGAGTTGTTAAAAAGTGTCAAAAACATGGAATTCAAAAGCCTTTTATTACTCAGAAAGGCTGTAAAGTTTGAACACTTTTGAAAAGTGTGTAGCCTGAAGCATTTGGAACAGAGTAAAGCAGTTCTGTACATTTGGAATCGATACCTGAAACTGTGAAAAGTGTGAACTGCAGTTAAGTTTGGAAGATTGGGAGTGGTTTTAAAAGTACCTAAAACTGAGCAACAAGAATATCCTGTACAACAGGTAACTCCTCCTTTACGAGTCAATATTTAGTACACATTGGTTATCTAATTATTAATAAATATTATGGCTAACCTGCCTGTATTAGTACATCCATAATTACACTTTGGTTAGATATTACTTTGTAAATGTATATTGCAACTAAGGTTATAAGGGTCTGCACCTTAGCAAAAGTGAAAACAACAACAAAAAACAAAAAAATAAGGGGGCCTTTTTAATGATCTTAACAGTGGCAGATATTAATATAACTGTCATTAAATTCATAAACTGTATATTACAGCAGAATATTTCAAATGCATTTACTGATGCTATTAAAGTGGATGAAATGATTCATATAAAGCCAAAGGCAGCAGTATTTTGATCCGCCACTGTTTGTATATTTAAAATAGACCCCAAGTTTAAAACACAACATTATTTTGAACTGTGACCTTTAAATTTCACCATGCAACAAGCACACTTCTGTGCCACCAAAAAGTGCTTCTGAATCTAAAGCCTTCATAAGAATCTTCTACCGTATGAGGAGTTCCGGGTAAACATCCACTGCTTGCAGATAGTACAAGGGTGTCGGGGACTGTGAAGAATTGCTTCTATTCATCATTGTCTGTTGGGGGGTGGGGGAACCAAAACAGAATAAGCAAATTAGAAAAAATAGCAAGCCAGTTTTTAATCCCCCAGTGGAAAACATGGGGAACCTACTTCAAAACATACATTATACATGTTAAGATTTTTTCTGGAAAAAACATGTTTTTTTTAAAAAAAAAATTGTTTTATTCGCGATTTACTGAACAGCAGCTAGGTTTCGTCTTGAAACATCTCTGAAATGCTTGACATCATAAAACTGAAGCTGGTGGCATGGACAACAATGCTTTTACACGACCCTTTTAAAATTGACTCGGCTTGGTTTGGGAACATTTAATAATTCCAAGAGATTCAACCCTTTATCATCAGAATGCTAATTTGTGTGTGCATGATAGTATACGCACACACACAGTACAATGTTTCATGTGATACAACACAGTATTTAAGGACGAAAACAAATACTTCTCAGAGAAAGTCTTCATCAAATTAGTAAGCTATTTAAAAAGCTTGGACTTTACATGGTCTACTTACTTTAATCCTATCTGAAGTCATTACCAGCCAATCCTTTTATTGCTAATTGGACAACACATTTCACTCGCTTAGAGTGGATTTTGAGTAAATGTACTTACTTTTAATCATTTTTAAAAGCACATACACACATTAAATAATTATATTATATATATATATATATATATATATATATATATATATATATATATACATACACACACACACACACACACACAGAGTACCAGTCAAAAGTTTGAGTACACCTGCTTGAAACCAAGTTTTTCATGATTATGCTTTTAACTGTATAAACTTGTCTATAAACACTTAACATTTCATTATATGATACGTGTACTTTTATAACCTGATAATCATAAGTGAATTGCATTCAAAAATGTTATTTTTAAATGAAAATGTAAATCTTGTCAATTTCAATGAAATGGTCACCCAAAGCAAGGGGATTTCAGTCTGAAGCCCAAGTCAGTTAAAAGTCTGAAATGTGTAAAACACGGTGTTAGAACACTGGCCTAAGTATAAAAGTGTCTTTGTTAGATGTTATCCGAGTTAACTAGCATGTTACCTAATTAACCTTTTGTCACCAATTATTGTTAACAGGTGAGGGTCCATGATTACTATAAATATAGGTAGCATAGGCACAAGTTTGTCATTCCTGAATGTAAGGGAGCAGAAAATGGCAAAATACGTTCAGTTAAGCAAAGAAAAAAGACAGTCTGTAATTACTTTAAGAAACGAAGGTCAATCTTTAAGACAAATCGCAAGAACTTTGCAAGGGTCTGTAACTGCTGTGGCCAAGACCATCAAACGATTTGAATAAACTGGCACTCATGAGGACCGAACAAGGTCAGGCAGGCCAAGGGTGACCTCAGAATCAGAGAACAAGTTCATTCGAGTCACAAGTCTGCAAAACCGGCGATTAACTGCCCCTGAAATACAAGCTCAGCTAAATGCTACTAGAAGTACAGATGTTTCAACATCAACTGTTCAGAGGAGATTGCGTGAAGCTGGCCTAACTGGAAGAATTGCTGCAAATAAACCATTGTTAAGAGTGCAGAATAAGAGGAAGAGACTTGCCTGGGCCAAAAAACACAGAAACTGGACGTCTGAGGAGTGGAAGTCGGTCTTATGGACCGATGAGTCAAAATTTGAAATATTTGGGTCCAACCGCCGAGTATTTGTAAGACGCAGAGAGGGTGAGCGCATGAGTTCTGCATGTGTGGTTCCCACTGTCAAGCATGGAGGAGGCAGTGTCGCGGGTTCGCGGTTGCTTTGCTGGTGACAGAGTTGGTGATCTTTACCAAGTCGATGGCAAGCTCAACCAGCATGGCTATCATAGCATACTTCAGAGGCATGCCATTCCATCAGGATTACGGCTAGTTGGGCAGTTCTTCATTCTTCAGCAAGATAATGACCCGAAACACACCTCAAAGTTGTGCAAGAACTCTCTGGCGATGAAGGAAAGTGAAGGACAACTCAATCTAATGACCTGGCCTGTCCAGTCTCCAGACCTCAATCCCATAGAACTTGTATGGGACGAACTGGACAGAAGAGTCAAAGCAAAGCTACCCACAAGTGCCCTACATGTCTGGGAATTGCTGCAGAAGAGCTGGGAAGACATGTCGTGTGATTTCCTGCTGAAACTTGTTAACCGAATGCCTCGTGTTTGTGAGGCTGTTATTAAGGCAATAGGTGGCTATTTTGAGGAATCCAAGATTGAGACCATTTTCAATTTTCTTGAACATTGCTTTGATACTCCTTATGTTTTGTTTTGTATATTGTAACATGTGTTTTCATTTTCAAGTATTTACAGAAACATATACGACGTAAAACATTGTCAATTATGAAAAAAACCTAGTTTCCAGCAAGTGTACTCAAACTTTTGACTGGTACTAATATCTATCTATCTATCTATCTATCTATCTATCTATCTATCTATCTATCTATCTATCTATCTATCCATACATATACACACACAGTACTGTGCAAAAGTTTTAGGCAGGTGTGAAAAAATGCTGTAAAGTAAGAATGCTTTCAAAAATAGACATGTTAATAGTATATATTTATCAATTAACAAAATGCAAAGTGAGTGAACAGAAGAAAAATCTACATCAAATCAATATTTGGTGTGACCACCCTTTGCCTTCAAAACAGCATCAATTCTTCTAGATACACTTGCACACAGTTTTTGAAGGAACTCGGCAGGTAGGTTGGCCCAAACATCTTGGAGAACTAACCACAGTAGTTCTGTGGATTTAGGCAGCCTCAGTTGCTTCTCTCTCTTCATGTAATCCCAGACAGACTCGATGTTGAGATCAGGGCTCTGCGGGGGCCATACCATCACTTCCAGGACTCCTTGTTCTTCTTTACGCTGAAGACAGTTCTTAATGACTTTTGCTGTATGTTTGGGGTCGTTGTCATGCTGCAGAATAAATTTGGGGCCAATCAGATGCCTCCCTGATGGTATTGCATGATGGATAAGTATCTGCCTGTACTTCTCAGCATTGAGGAGACCATTAATTCTGACACAAATCCCCAACTCCATTTGCAGAAATGCAGCCCCAAACTTGCAAGGAACCTCCACCATGCTTCACTGTTGCCTGCAGACACTCATTCGTGTACCGCCTCCAGCCCTTCGCAACAAACTGCCTTCTGCTACAGCCAAATATTTCAAATTTTGACTCATCAGTCCAGAGCACCTGCTGCCATTTTTCTGCACCCCAGTTCCTGTGTTTTCGTGCATAGTTGAGTCGCTTGGCCTTGTTTCCACGTCGGAGGTATGGCTTTTTGGCCGCAAGTCTTCCATGAAGGCCACTTCTGACCAGACTTCACCGGACAGTAGATGGGTGTACCAGGGTCCCACTGTTTTCTGCCAATTCTGAGCTGATGGCACTGCTGGACATCTTCCGATTGTGAAGGGAAGTAAGCATGATGTGTCTTTCATCTCCTGCAGTAAGTTTCCTTGGCCGACCACTGCGTCTACGGTCCTCAACGTTACCCGTTTCTTTGTGCTTCTTCAAAAGAGCTTGGACAGCACATCTGGAAACCCCTGTCTGCCTTGAAATTTCTGCCTGGGAGAGACCTTGCTGATGCAGTATAACTACCTTGTGTCTTGTTGCAGTAATTATTGAAGGTCAAGTAATTTATAAACTGTCACAGAAACCCGAGATGGAATTGTTTTCCTGTAACTCACTGAAGAGGCCATCTATTATTTTTTATAATACATGGATACCCTTGTGATGCTAATATTAAAGACGAGGTTCAGCACTACAGTTTGTTTTTTTTTTTTGAACGTAGTGTTTAAGTGTTGTGCAGACGTTTTATGTCGTTACCCGTTTCTCCAGTTTCTTTGAGATACGAATGAATCAGCTTTACTTTTTATTTATTATTATTATTATTATAATGTATTCTCATTTTGTTGATTAATGAACATTTATGTACTGTGGGTGTTGTCGAGTGATTGGAAGTGATGGTCTCGAGGTGTTTAATGGGTCAAAGTTCAAGTATATTTTCCTCTAGAGGAAGTACCACTTTTTGACGCCACTACTGTGGTATTATTCCTTTATTGTTTTTTAGAATGGCTGAGGATGCAAATATAGCCTTCATCCATGTATTACACACATTTATATTATATATTATCTTTTTTTTTATTTTTAGAATCCATTCATTTTATAGAAAGTGTCTTTGATAACCAACGGCAATGTATTTCAATTACATGATCTTGATCATTCTGGACACAGTGCTGGGATATAAACCCATGACCTTTTGATTTCATGTTTTTCAGGAGGCAAAAATGTACATAAATATTCAAAAGTTGTACCCTTAATGAAATACTACATTTATTGTAATTAAACTGCATTATCTGAACAAATGTAATGATGCCAGTTGTGCTTCAGACTTGCATTACCATACTGTGCGAATTAAAACCTCACAGCATCAGGAGATGAGAAGTGATCTCGAAAAACTGTGGTCAGTCTTTAGGGACAATCAACATCAAAGCCGCCTCCAAATTAATTAAATAGCTGTCAAACATTATTTGAAAATGGGATTTGGTAGATTAATGCAATAAACTTTATAGGCTTTTTGTACCACACTAGGGTGGATACTGTTTTCACTTGTAATAAGTGAACTAAACAATTAAAAGGATCATTTGGATGTATTTATTTGGATATAGATTTAGCCAATAAACAGGCTGTTCACCAATTCCATTGAAAGTTGTTCTACATTACTACCTTTTTTCGTTTTTTCTTGAATTGTTAATACCACGCGTTTACATTTACTTGCCGGCATGTTTGCACTCACAACAGAGTCACAGACCTAATAAATTGAACCTGCGAATGCGTAAAATAATTCTTCCTTTTTTTCAAGCACGGTTAACCCGCCCCACAGATAATTGAGAGCGGACTATTTAAAAATCAACCATTTGCATGGATTAGCAATAAAAAAATCAATATTTAAAAGTTTCCATAAAAATAAAAGAAAAAAAATAAATAAAAGAAAAAAAGAGAGTACAGGGGAGGGGAGAATCCTAGATTTCTAAATGTGCGGAAAAACATGGGTTTTCCCCATGTGTGAGGAACAGGTGTAAGGACCCTAACCTGGGCTTTCAATATTAGCAGCAGGTATCATTCCTGTGTTCAAGGGGGTGTGGATTTACAAACAGGAAAACACCATTTAAAAATAGATTACAATACAGTGAAACCTTAAATCATCACTTGCGTTTAAAACAATATAGAAAACTAAAAATATTCTGGGGTAAATTCTGGTGACTACTTAAAATCTGTGTAAATTGCAGATATAGTATAACACTAAATCACATAAGTTTTTTTTTTTTTGTTGCAAACTCCCATTGTATAGGCTACAATTAATTCTGGCTGCAGCACAATTTAAAAGTCTTGAAACCAGAACCAGGGCAAGTGCAATAGTTATTTTTGTAATTCAGCAGCAGCATGCTTGTTATTTAGTGACACATACCCTAATGAACCCATCAACACAGTAATAAAATAGTTACTGTACTGGCACATACATTTTGTTAACATTAACAGTGCTGCAATGAGTTACTGAATCACAAGTAGATGTCTAATTGTTTTATTGAGTACTGGCTATTACAAAGGTCACTGTGCACTTCAATATATGGCTTTTTTAAATGACTCACCACATGCACTGTTGGACCAGAATGTATTGTTCTAAAGGTTTTAACATCAAACAATGAATGATTAAAACCAAGTGTCCTAGATCAAAATGTAAGCCTTTTCAAAGTTACGTTATTATAAAAAGGCAGGTGCGGTTGCCACCATAATTATTATATGCCAGCACATTTGACATGTATAAAGTTTATAAAAATAAAAAAATTTAAAAAAAACACACACCACCACACCACACCGTTTTAAAAATGGTGATATACGTACATTCAGATATCTATGAAAACTATTGCTCTGGCACAAATTGTTATATATTTTTTATTTCCATTCCAGACTTACCCTCCTGATATGCTCCATCAGCCATAACTAGATGAAGGATCTTGGGGTACAAGTTCTGATGTTCACTTCCCAGAATGTTCTGCACAATGTTGGAACCAATATCAATATTTTCATCTTCATCTTCATGTATAGCCTTACATACACACACACACAAATACAAGAGTTGATTTTAATGCAATGTTGACTGCAATGGACATGACTTAAGTGGGTCACCAATTACTTACTTAGCCTAAACTATTTACAAGATTGGTTTAGAAAGATATCACAGAAGCTTTCAAAATTAATAATGTTATGAAAGGTTTAAAGACAGAAATGTTTTGAAAGTAATGCTCCCATGCTAACACCTGGTGTAAAGGATCATATAGTACATTTTACTCTAGAACAATCTGTTTTTATATTTTCAGGCCATTATAATATTGTAAGTAAATGCAACCTTTATTGAGTGGACGCCTCAGTATGGGGCTCCAGTATAAGCAACAGCTGTATAGCAATTTGGAGCCTCTTTATAACACACCCATTATAGTGCAACACATAAAAAAAAAGAGGCATTGCTGTATTCGACAATACAGACCCCAATACTGCAATCTAGGCTAGCTATCTAGAGCATATGTTTTGTCTGTGCAATACCACAAACTTCAAAGTCTATTTCCAAATCCATTGTATTCATAGACAGACACTTAGTTAGACATGAGGGTGTTGTAACAGCATACCTTTATTTTATTATAAGCTTCTATGAAGTTCTCAAAACCTATCTCCTGCTCCAAATTGAGTCTGAGCTCTTCCAATCGACTGAAAATACTTTCTTGATCATCAGCATCGCTTGCAGCATCTTCATCAGTGTTATCTATATAAAATAAAAGTCATGATGTGCAATACATTTGCAAAGAGTAGTTACTTTTCAATTGGTTTCATTATAAATATTAGAGGCTAAAATGTAATTGTTCAATTTACAAATCAAAAGGCAAGATATTCATTGATCAAAATGGTTCTAGGTTTGATTAAAATGGTTCTAGGTTTGCTGGGATTAAAAAAAACAGACCATTTTATTTATTTATTATTTTACTAAACCTAAAAAAAAAGTGTAGCTCCTTATACACATGCAAGTTAATGTCCTTGACTTGTTTGAAAGCTTGAGCTTCAATATCCCAGCACTAGGTACCCCTTCTGTTGGGAGGTTTCTGCTAAAGTACCCTTTACAATTTCCGCCCACTGAATGATACCAGTCACAATAAAAGGAAGAATAAAAAGGATTAAGACATTTATTCCTTCCCCCCCGTGTATTTAATACAGTCCAACTTCACTATAACAAACCCTTCTTATAAGGAACCCCCTTTGACGATCCAAGCAGCAAGAACCATTTTTTTCAATGAAAATTAACCCTATTAGAACAATATCACTATTGCAAAATCTACCCAGATAAAACGATCTTGGTAGTGACTGACACTGAACTTTCTTCAGTGTGAATGCGTTTTTCTATCAAAGACCATGGTAGGCCAATTCAAAAGATAAGGCTGATTCATACATAACCTATTGTAGTGCGAATCATGTGCAATGTATGCAACCGTTGCCATCTTCACACAAACTGCAACCATGGCAACAGGTGTGAGGAGGTAACCGCAGCCAGGCAAAGTGTGTGATGATGGCGAGTAAGACGAGATCATCTTTGTTTCTGAAAACAAAACTTCATAAATGAATCAATGACCTAGACCATGAAAGAAAATTGCAAGCCACAATCTGCAAAGTACTAGGCTTGGCAAAGAGCACTGTTGCACCGTGTGGGCCAACAGAGAAAAAAAAAAAAAATCAGGTCTGCTGTCATTGAAGATGAAACGCTGACCCAGAGAAAACAAATTTGTACTGTAACTCATGAAGATCTTGATGAAACAGTTTAAAATCAATGGTTTAAAACAGCCAGGGATCAAAAAAAACATTCCAGTATCGGGCGATATGTTACGCACAAATACTGTATCACAGGTAACAGCCATCATTTATTCTAAAAAGCCTCAAGATCTAGGATATAAACCAACTAAGGAAATATAAGGTTTAAAGCCTTCTTGAGGGGCTCCCGAATGGGGCATCCAGTAGAAGCACTCGCATAGAGTGCAGGATGCGCCCTATAGTCTAGACGTCGTCGGTTTGAGTCCAAGCTATTCCTTTGCCGACCGAGGACGGGAGCTCCCAGGGCGGCGACACATTGGCCAGGCGGCGCCCGGGGGGAGGGAGGGTTAGGTTGGCCAGGGTGTCCTTGGCTCACCGCGCACCAGCGACCCTTGTAGTCTGGCTGGGCGTCTGCAGGCTTGCCTGTAAGCTGCCCGGAGCAGCATTGCCCTCCAACCCTGTAGCTCCGAGGTGGCTGCATGGTGAGTCTGCAGTGTGAAAAGAAGCGGTCGGCTGACGGCACACGCTTCGGAGGACAGCGTGTGTTCGTCTTCGCCGCTCCCGAGTCAGCGCAGGGGTGGTAGAGGTAAGCCGAGCTTAACTAATAAATTGGATATTTTAAATTGGGAGAAAATAATAAAAAAAATAATTGCTGACTACTAAATAAAAAAAAACAAAAAACACAACCAACCACTCTGCATTACTGTGAAAACTAAGTTGCATTACACCATTACGTACAAAATTAAAAGGAAAATGTTCAGAACCTGTTCTCGATTACTCTTAATATTGCATTCTGTATAAGATTAGGTCAGTTTCATAAACTTTCCTTGAAAAAATAAATACATTGAAATAACTAAAATCAAAGCCTGAGATCGTAGCTTTGGAGCCTTAACCACCCAGCTGCTTATCCCGCGATTTCCACGTGGAGCACAAACGAGTCCAAATTTGTCACTCCCGTGAAAATAGTGTGCAGGGGGTTCTCTGTACATTTGCAAAGTTTATCACGTCTTTCAGGCATGCCAGACTAAATGAATAGGCATTATATACACTACTATAGTCTGCAGTTTTGTTTTACATTGGCAAAATGTGCTTGACATACCAGCTCATCCATAGATAGTTAAAAAAAAAAAAATGGACGCCTGCAAAAAGGGCATTTATTTCTTTGTTGGCATTACAGGGGATGTAAGGCCTTGTCAGGTTTGGTACTGATCAAAACGACCTATTTATTTATTTATTGCACTTCACAGATGATAATACATATAACAGTAATATACACCTGTACCTGAAACTGTGGAAGATACAGTATATGACGTGATTGAAAATTTGCAACGTATGTGCCAAAGAAAAACGTTAGCAATGTTAATTTCGAAGGGCATCTGCTTTGAAATCTATCACACACACTAAAAAGTGATATGATAATTGCACAATGACTTTTTGCCGCACTGGTATAATGCTGCAATTGTAAAAAAAAAAGTTAATTATATAATGCTGCCATTGGAAAAAAATGTTATGTTGTGTAGTTATAATGCTACAATTATAAACACATTGTTATTTAAGTTCTATTGAAATAATATATTTCCATTTTTCATAATTACAATTTTTTTTTTTTTTTTTTTTAACATGGAAATTGCCAAAATAAATAATTCACTGGCAGTTTTGGGTGATCTGATCTGAACTCATACCCGACTGCCATTCTTCATTCAGTTCACTCTCAGTGCTAGGGTGGTTCTTGTCCTCTTCCTCCTCCTCCAGTCCGTTGGAGATGGGTTCTCCCCCGTCCACTGCATCCTCCGGGGGGCTGGGGTTGAAGCCTGCCTCCTCTTCCTCACTGTACTCCTCACTGGGCTGCTCCCTTAACAGCCTCTCCATGGAGGCCTGCAGCTCTTGTAAATCCTCATCAGTATCTTCAAACATACTGCAATATAAGTACAACAAATTAGACTTCTATACTCCCACACCACTGAACACCCATTGAATGCTTACACTGTAATGACTTCTGTTCTGGCAATAGCCTACAACAAGAACATCTAGTATAAAAGTAAACGGAAACGGAAAGATCATCATTGGTAACAACAACAGAAATCAATCAATTTAAAAAGCAGTTTGTGTCACACACCTCATTCATGTATTTAATAGAAAAGCCATGCCAAACTCAGAGTTTATAAAACAGATCCCCACTTCATCTGAATTATATTCCAGATAAATCAATTCTCACAAAAAGATGCTGAGGATTAACAACCTTGTAATACTATCAAAACACTGGATGTGTTGGGGGAAGACTAAATACTAAGGGCCATGATCATATAAACAGTATTGACTTACTGGGCCACCATACTTTGTCGTACAGGTTGGAAACACATATAACATTAGATAGTGGAGGGACTGAATTTCACTCCCTGACAGTGACGAAAAAAAACCTGACACAGGCATTTAAGGGTGTAGAAAGTTTACAGCAGGCACGCAGAAAGAAAACAGAGGAACTTTTAGGAGATAAGAAAGGAACAGAAATACACTGTAAATCCAATGCATTTGACTTAAATAAAATTAGAACGTTTATTCCGTCTCGTGTTTTAATTTATAAATAAAAAAACAAGTGTATACAAGCAGATAATATTTCATTAACTTATTTATTTATTTATATCAGTTAAGGTTTCCCCAATAGTGACAATGGAATGAAGAACCAATTTATAAATATTTATTTTGAGAAAAAAAAGAGTAGTGTCCATTATTGCTTATAAAGATCCTGAGAATAACCCTTATTAGGGCATTGCAATTTTACTATGTTTGCTCATAATAGTTAATGTTTTGTACTTAATTTAGTACTATTTATTCTGTTGTTCTTGCCGTTTTGATAATAGAATATTCTGTGCATACAGTCAAATGTTTACATATCCCCAATGGAAATTTATAATTTATAGAAAGAAATTTGTCAAACAGAGAATTTTAGGAAAAATCTCTTGTAGCAAAGGTTTTGCTTTTGTGGACGAGGGAAAAAAAAAGGTTATAAGAAATAGATGTCTACAATTATTTATATCAGCAATTTTTTTGCAAAACTCAAAAAATGTTAATTCAAAAGTATTTATACCCTTTGATGCTATGATATGTATTGTCTACAAGGTGCTAGAAATTTCAATGATAATGCAGAACCTAATTCTAGAAAATGCTGGATTGTAGGTGAACATTCTTAGAGTGTATAAAAGGGTTAGGCACAAGATGATTGCTGTCATTACCAATAAGTCAGTATGGGAAAGTAAAGAACTATCTGAAGACCTTTGGCAGAAAATGGTTGTCAAGAAGATTTCCAAGCATTTGAGTATCCCAATTTAAAACTATTGTTTCTACTACCAAGAAGAACAAGACTCATGGTAGTGTCACAATGCTCCCTCGGTCTGGAAGAAAGAAGGTTCTTTCACTAAGAACAGGTAGAAGAATTGTGAGGGGTTAATAACAATTTGAGATTGACTGCCAAATATATTCAAAGTGAATTGGCTGCAAGTTGGACTGGGGTTTCCATTTCATCCATAGTTCGGGTATTGCATGGTGAAGGTCTCAATGGTCGCAGGTCAAGGAAAAAGACACTCTTAGGAAAAGGTCAAAAGCTATTTGGTCACGTCGATACGTTTGGAGAAAGTCTGATGAGGCGTACAAAGAAAAGAACACCATACCTACTGTCAAGCATGGAGGTGGTAATATTCTACAGGACTTTTTCCTCCAATGCCACGAAATTTAGTTCCAATACCTGTTAAAATGGATTCCATAGCATACCAAAAGATATTGGCCAATCATCTGAAACCCTCTGCTACAAAACTTGGTTTAAAGTGTAACTGGAGGTTCCAACATGACAACGATCCAAAGCACACATAAAAAAATATATAGTTCAGAATGGTTGAAGAATAAAATCTAGGTTCTGGAATGGCCTAGTCAAAGTCCTGATTTAAATCCGATTGAGAATCTTCAGTATGAGTTGAAGAAAGCTGTGCACAAGAGAAGTCCACAAGAGAAGTCCTTGGAATTTGAATGAACTGGAACAATTTTGCTTGAAGAATAGTCAAAAATCACTGAAGAATCATGCCAAAAGCTCACTGACAAATAACCTAATTGTTTAAATAGGTTAGTATTGCTAAAAGGTGCCTCAACTAGCTATTAATTTCATTTTCCTTGTCAGGTTATGAATATTTTTTTAATTGGCATTTTTGGAGTTTTGTAAAAAAACTTTTTTCCTCATCCACAAAAACAAAACTGTTGCTAGAAAATATTTTTCCTATAATTCTTTGTTTGAGAAATTTCTAGAAATGATACATTTCCACTGTGGTATGTAAACTTTTGGCTACAACTGTATATTAACTGTTTATGTACAAAAATTGATATGCACACAATACATGTTTCCACTTTACAGAATTTAATTTCAAGATGGCAAGACGATTAGATGAATCATTATTGGCAGAAATACTGGCGTCTGATTCTGGTGAATCAATTTTCTTACAGATTAATTTATATAATATAGGTGTTCTCAGTATTATTTATTTTTAAACTAAATGGGGGGGGGGGAATAAAAGAAGTTAATGGTTTCTGAAGTACATTATGCAGAGTGTTCTGAAAAAAAAGCGACTGTAAAAAATAGATTTAGGGAATTTATAGGAAGAGTTCAATCCAGCCAAAAAAAACAAAATCCCACAACCACCCTGATCCTGGTGGAGCATCTCACTGAAGAACGCTTGGTCCTTAACGGTTATAAAAAAAATTAAAAATAAAAAGTCCTTAGTATTGGGTTAACATTTTCTTTTAACCATTCACTTCATAAATGATGCATGCAGGCTTACGTGTCTTCAGAATCGGAATGCCCTTCAGCTTTAACTGGTTCATCTTCTAGATCATCTATTTCAAGATTGTCCTCCGGTGCATCAGCTGTGTTTGGATCATCAACGCATGTTCTAAACAGTTTGCTAAGATCTGGGAGGGAGCATGTTCTCAGCATCTTTTAAAATAAATAAATAAAAATATACAACATATAAATAAATATTTTATAGACCATTTTAATTTAGAAGCAAATGCTTAAAAAAAACACAACTGTTCCAAACAAATACTGAATTACAAATTGTGACTAGTGATTAAATGGCAAGCAACAAAAGCACTTCCATGTTACTCAAACTAAAAAAAAGGTAATCATTGTCTTGCTCACCATTCTAGGACAATCCATTTATACTGTTATAAAACATTGCTTTTACATGACGCATCAGGGATGTGGAAGAATCAGATTAGCCACAGGAGTTTTTTTTTCAGAATACACTTTCAAAAACATTACTTTTCATTTTTAACCACATAATAGTTATTGATTGTTTTGAAGTGAGTACTTCCAAAAGCTAATTTGTTGAAAGTAGAAAGGGGATATTTATATCAGTCAAAAATGACTTTTAGCAAAATGCTTACATAATTAAAGTGTTTAGTGCAGTAGTCTGTTTGTGTTAAATGAGCTGAAAGACAATTAAAAGCTTGTTGATGGGCACGCGCTGTATGGTATGAACTCAATCAATAGGTCTGGAGTAGGGAATCCAATTGCGGACACTTTTCCCCCCCAATCTCAGGATTTATGGATGGATTTTTTTTTTTTTTTTTAATCCCGCGATTCCATTTTTGTAGTAATAGTGTTCTAGCGACTGACCTGCTTGGATTGTGTTTTGCAGTTTGCAGTCAGAAGGAAGAAACTAGCAATTTTGGCAAGTACAATTGAATGCTTGTTGCTCATGTAACTCATTAGCTGGTTGAAGGAATTAATTTTTCTAAAGTGTTCAGAGCTGTGGTTGATTGAAATGAATTTAGATAGCGTGTAAACTGGACCAGCTCTAGACCTGCAAGACGGTATAAATTGGCAAACAGTGTCTTAGAATGTCAGCCGTCGAAGGGCCACACGTCCAAGGGCAGTCTGAGCTGTGGCAGTCCGAGAGAGGTCAGGTAGAGCAAGGACCTTTTCCAAATCTCTCCGTGGCTACTAGAGGCCTCATTTCATCTCTTAACATTAGCTGTATTTAAGTAACATTATAAAAGTGGTGTTGTTTTACTTGGGTACTAGTTTGCGATTAGTACCAGGTGAGTGTGGTTAAATGGAATAGAGGTTGATTTGCAATTTGATTGGTTTCCACCCAGCGTTTTGTAGTTGTGTGATCCTACTGAAGTGCATTGAAACTATTGTATTGCTTAAGTCTTGTCTTTAGCGCAGTTTAGTATAATAGACAGCTAGCCTATTTGTGTGCCAGCACGAAGCGGCAGCCAACCGAACAGCCTCTCTACCAAAGAGCCGGGAGTCTAGCTATGGGAGTCCTGCAAGGAGAGGTTGGAGAAAATCCAAACCTAGCAGCGCTCTGGAAGACGCCAACTACTAGACAGGCCTGTACCCTCCCCTCACTATTACTGTACCTATCTGTCTCGCCTGTCCTGCTATGACTGTCTCTCACATCCCCGTTATTCTGTCCTCTCACTCACATCATGTCCACTCTCCACCGCTGCTCCCCTAACCCCTCTAACCTCATCCCCCCTCTCCCACCTCATCCCTCTGCCCCCCTTCTCCTCATCCTCACCCTCCACCTCACCCTCTGCCCCCTCCCACCTCATCCCTCTGGCCTCTTTCTCTCTGCCTTCAAACAAGCCTCTATCACCCCCCTCAAAAAACCTACCCTCGACCCCACCTCCCTCCACTACTGTCCTGTCTCCCTCTTACCCTTCCTCTCAAACCCTTGAGTGGGCAGTACACCGCCAGCTTTCTGCTTTCCTGTCTAACCACTCTCTGCAATCTGGTTTCCGCTCTGCTCACTCCACTGAAACTGCTCTCCTATCTGTCACTAACTCGCTAAACTCTGCCAGTGCTGCCTCTCTCTCTCCTCTGTCCTAATACTCCTTGATCTCTCTGCTGCCTTTGACACTGTTGATCACTCTATTCTCCTATCCTCTCTCGCTGACCTGGGAATCTCTGGCACCGCTCTGGCCTGGTTCTCCTCCTACCTCTCCAACCACACCGACCAGGTAACTTGGCGCGGCTCAACCTCTCCACACCTCATCCTCTCTCAACAGGAGTCCCCCAAGGATCAGTCTTGGGTCCTCTCCTAGTCTCTCTCTACACCCCTCCTGGGCCCCCCCATCGCATCATATGATTTCTCATACCATTTCTATGCTGTTGCTCAGATCGTCCTCTCCTTACCCCCCTCTGACCTCACCATCCCCTCCCATATCTCTACCTGTCTGTCTGCTATCTCTTCCTGGATGCACTCGCATTACCTCAAATTCAACCTCTCTAAATCCGACCTCCTTTTCTTCCCCTCCTCCTCTTCCCCCCTCCTTTAATCTCTCTATCTCCATTCCTCTGGAATCTACCACGCTCTCCATGCTCCTCAGCCAAGAACCTTGGAGTAACCCTGGACCCCTGCCTCTCCTACTCCCAGCACATCTCCACTCTTCCTCACCAACTACTCCACGCAACTCCTCGTCCAGGCCCTGGTACTCTGCGTCCACCACCCGTCCGCTCCAGCTCATCCAGAACTCCGCTGCTCGCCTGGTGTTCTCTCTGCCTCGCTTCTCCCACGCTACTCCACTGCTCCGCCCACTCCACTGGTTGTACTTGCCAACCGATGCCTTGACCAGATTGCACCCAGCTACCTCCAGACCCTCCTCTCTCCCTACAACCCCCCACCCCGACCTCTCCGCTCTGCCTGCACTAGAAGACTGGCTGTACCTCCTCTACGCTCACCTGCCTCCAGAGCCCGCTCCTTCTCCACTCTCGCCCCACAGTGGTGGAACGACTTTCCCATGGATGTCAGGACTGCTCAGTCCCTGACCACCTTCCGGCGCCTCCTCAAGACACACCTCTTCAGACAACACCTGTAAATCTCAACTCTTCCCTTCTGGACAATATAGCACTCTGCCTTTTAACGCACTTTAACTTGCACTTATCTGCTCCCTATTTTACTGTATTTAATCCTGCACTTAACCCAATCTGTAGTATTTTTCATTTCACTTGCAATCGTATCTAGCCCTAATGTAACTATCAACACTTATCTGCTCTTGAACTGCCCCGATATCAAATCGTACTGTGTTTTGTATTTTATCTTATTAGGACTGAAGTCATTGTATTTTCTATCTTGTTCTTGATATGTATTTTTTGTATACAACTGTAAGTCGCCCTGGGTAACCGCGTCTGCTAAGAAATAAATTATTATTACTACTATAATAATAATAATAATAATAATAATAATAATAATAATAATAATAATAATAATAATGTGCTTTTGCTTTTATTAATAATTATTGGTGCTGGGGCGTACAAGACAAAGGAGATCTTCAATGAATGAATTAATAATGAAAACACACATACAAGCATTGCAAGTCGTGTCGCTCTAGCGCAGAACAAATGAGTGATTTCACTGTCTAAAGTAGGGCGGCCCAGCTACCTGCTCAACTCAATAAAGAAAGGGACTTGTTACCAGGAGGTTCCAGGTTCAATTCCAGCCACTGTCTCACGTGTGACCCGGAGCAAGTCACTTAACCGCCTTGAGCTCTGTCCTTCAGATGAGACATAAAACCGAGGTCCCAGTTGTGATGCATATTTCACATCCGTCTCTGTAAGTCGCTTTGGGTAAATGCGTCTGCTACATGACTAAATAACTACAACTCAATAATACTGTTATTTAAAAAGATAAAACACTGAACTGATTAAACTACTAACACAGAACATTTAAACTCCAGAAAGTAAAATAGCCTAGTAAATACTACACATTTTTTAAATCAGCAACATTATACAATGACAATCAGATTTTCTTTTTCTTTAGCCCACAGACTGCAATACCAATGCCCTGCTATTTAAATATGTAGAGTTAACCTAGCCCAAGAGAAAGCAAAAAAACATACACCAGTACAGCTGTGGTTTTATTTGAAAGGCGATTGAACATTGTTGATTCGATTACTAAGTCGCAAAGTATCACAAAGTGCTAAAAAAAAAAAACGTTGTCCGCCATTACAGGATTTCTCGCGTACCCCAGGTTTGAAAAACACTGTTCTAGAAGGTCACAACTTTACCAAACATAAATCTCATGACTGAAACTACTATTTAAATATAAAGTCAAAAGTAAAGCTGTATATAAAAGCTGTTTTAAATTATGTCAGCTGAAACAGGAAGATCTTTGTATTTCACATGGAAGCCCAATTAAAATAAGACACTAAAATGCAGAAGCACCAAAATGATAAATGGATACTTGCGGAAAGGCTCATTATATATACAGTACTGTGCAAAAGTTTTAGGCAGGTGTGAAAAAATGCTGTAAAGTAAGAATGCTTTCAAAAATAGACATGTTAATAGATTATATTTATCAATTAACTAAATGCAAAGTGAGTGAACAGAAGAAAAATCTAAATCAAATCCATATTTGGTGGGACCACCCTTTGCCTTCAAAACAGCATCAAGCATCAATTCTTCTAGGTACACTTGCACACAGTTTTTGAAGGAACTCGGCAGGTAGGTTGGCCCAAACATCTTGGAGAACTAACCACAGTTCTTCTGTGGATTTAGGCAGCCTCAGTTGCTTCTCTCTCTTCATGTAATCCCAGACAGACTCGATGATGTTGAGATCAGGGCTCTGTGGGGCCATACCATCACTTCCAGGACTCCTTGTTCTTCTTTACGCTGAAGATAGTTCTTAATGACTTTCGCTGTATGTTTGGGGTCGTTGTCATGCTGCAGAATAAATTTGGGGCCAATCAGATGCCTCCCTGATGGTATTGCATGATGGATAAGTATCTGCCTGTACTTCTCAGCATTGAGGAGACCATTAATTCTGACCAAATCCCCAACTCCATTTGCAGAAATGCAGCCCCAAACTTGCAAGGAACCTCCACCATGCTTCACTGTTGCCTGCAGACACTCATTCGTGTACGCTCTCCAGCCCTTCGGCGAACAAACTGCCTTCTGCTACAGCCAAATATTTCAAATTTTGACTCATCAGTCCAGAGCACCTGCTGCCAATTTTCTGCACCCCAGTTCCTCTGTTTTCATGCATAGTTGAGTCGCTTGGCCTTGTTTCCACGTCGGAGGTATGGCTTTTTGGCAGCAAGTCTTCCATGAAGGCCACTTCTGACCAGACTTCTCCGGACAGTAGATGGGTACCCATGGGTACCGGACAGTACCAGGGTCCCACTGTTTTCTGCCAGTTCTGAGCTGATGGCACTGCTGGACATCTTCCGATTGCAAAGGGAAGTAAGCATGATTTGTCTTTCATCTGCTGCAGTAAGTTTCCTTGGCCGACCACTGCGTCTACGGTCCTCAACGTTGCCCGTTTCTTTGTGCTTCTTCAAAATAGCTTGGACAGCACATCTGGAAACCCCTGTCTGCCTTGAAATTTCTGCCTGGGAGATACCTTGCTGATGCAGTATAACTACCTTGTGTCTTGTTGCTGTGCTCAGTCTTGCCATGGTGTATGACTTTTGACAGTAAACTGTCTTCAGCAACCTCACCTTGTTAGCTGAGTTTGGCGGTTCCTCACCCAGTTTTATTCCTCCTACACAGCTGTTTCTGTTTCAGTTAATGATTGTGTTTCAACCTACATATTGAATTGATGATCATTAGCACCTGTTTGGTATAATTGTTTAATCATACACCTGACTATATGCCTACAAAATCTCTGACTTTGTGCAAGTGTACCTAGAAGAATTGATGCTGTTTTGAAGGCAAAGGGTTGTCACACCAAATATGGATTTGATTTAGATTTTTCTTCTGTTCACTCACTTTGCATTTAGTTAATTGATAAATATAATCTATTAACATGTCTATTTTTGAAAGCATTCTTACTTTACAGCATTTTTTCACACCTGCCTAAAATTTTTGCACAGTACTGTATATATATATATATATATATATATATATATATATATATATATATATATATATATATATATATACACACACACTACCGGTCAAAAGTTTTAGAACACCTCCCATTTTTCCAGTTTTTATTGAAATTTACGCAGTTTAATGTCTCAGTGTACTCTGAAATTAAAGCATAGAACAAATAAACAATTGGAGATAAAAAAAGAAATCATGGAATCGTTTTGTTTAACAAAATTTAATCTCAATTTTTGACTCAAAGTAGCCACCTTTTGCAGATATAACAGCCGAACACACTCGTGGCATTCTTTCTACAATGGAAATCAAATATTGTTCGGAAAGTTCTTCCCAACACTGTTGCAGAAGTTCCCACAAATGTGTTGCACTTGTAGGTTGCTTTGCTTTCACCCTTCTGTCCAGTTCATCCCAAACCAGCTCGATGGGGTTTAAGTCTGGAGACTGTGCTGGCTATTCCATGATTTGAAGCCTACCGTCTTGTTCTTTTCTTCTAAGGTAGTTCTGACATAGCCTGGAGATATGTTTTGGGTCATTATCTTGCTGTAGGATGAACCCCTGACCAACTAGGCGTATACCAGAGGGTATTGCATGGCGCTGTAAAATGCTGTGGTAGCCGTTTTGGTTCAGGGTGCCACTCACTCTCTGCAAGTCGCCGACTCTGGATCCAGCAAAAGAGCCCCAGACCATCACGCTTCCTCCTCCATGTTTGACAGTTGGTGTCACACGAGGAACCATCCTTTAAGCCTACTCGATGGCGTACAAAAACCCTGCGTGATGAACCGAAGATTTCAAATTTTGATTCATCGGTCCATAAGACCTTCTTCCAGTCTTCAGTAGTCCACTGGCGGCGCTTCATGGCCCAGGCAAGCCTCTTTCTTATTTTGCCATCTTAGCAATGGCTTTCTTACTGCCACTTTCGACCTGTCAAACCTGCAGCTCGAAGTCTTCTCTTCACAGTTGAAACTGAGACTTGCTTACTTCGACCAGTGTTAAGCTGTGCTTGAAGCTGTTGTCCTGTGAGCCGCCTATCACGCAAGCTGTTGACTCTCAGAAACTTGTCTTCTGATTCTGTTGTGGCTTTGGGTCTGCCAGACCTCTTCCTGTCAGAGTTTCCTCCAGTTTCCAAGTGCCTTTTGATGGTGTAGGAAACTGTACTCACTGACACCTTGGCTTTCTTTGCAATTTCTCTAAAGAAAAGACCTACACTTTTAAGGGTTATAATGGTCTGTCTGTCTTCCTTTGTTAATTGCCTTTTTCTCGCCATTATGATAGCAATATACTACTTCCTGCAGTACAATACTGTCCAAATAATGCTTAAGAGGGTGTAGTAACACAGTCTCTTCCAACACTGCTTTTATACATACAGAGGGTTTGTAAGTAATCAACAAAAGTTGGGACACCTGTAGGAATTGTTAGCATCGACTTTCAAGGCTTAATTTAGTTCCATTGCTGCAGAACAGCTGTAAGTTGTTAACTCATTACTTGTTCCCAGAAAAAGGCCTTTTTGTATAACTCTGAAATGTACATTATTTTTCAGTTTTTGGTAACCTAAACTTTTTTTTTTACCGCTTACCTTTGTACCATTTCAGGTTATTCACTGGACTTGAACTGCTTAAATTTCAATAAAAACTGGAAAAATGGGGGTGTTCTAAAACTTTTGACCGGTAGTGTGTGTATATATATATATATATATATATATATATATATATATATATATATATATATATATATATATATATATATGCTGAAATTTGCATATTTCCTGATTACCATTGTTCTCTATTCATTGTTTTCATTCCCCTTAACTCAAAAGCTACTTGTTTATATACCAGATATATATATATATATATATATATATATATAAAATAAATAAATAAAAATCACCAATTCCTTACCATTGGATTATTAGCGTCAAACAGTCCAGTAGACAGCCCAATCAACAGAGAGTCCTTGTCTTTGGATTTAGCTGGAGATACAGAGCGTGAGCGGGATGCAAGGGAGTCCTCTTGAGAAGACTGTGCCGACAGGACAGCTAAAGCTACTGCCCTTCTTTGTGCTGGTGTGGCCACCTTCTTAAAGAAAGGTTCAGGTGCCAGGCTCTCCTCAAAGACACTCTCTTTGGCTATGAGAGTATGAGAGCAAAAGAAAATATTTATTGGACTAAATGTAAAGCTGCAGTTTTTTTCTCCCCCTTATAAAATAGCTTTTTGCAAATTTAAAAAGACATGCATTTACGAGATCAAAGCTATTACAGCGTTCATTTAACTAGAGCTGTGGACCAAGGCTCATTAACTATGTCAAGCCAGACCTGATTTCAACTGGCTTTTCTTTTTTTTTTTTTTTGTATTTTTATTATTTATTATTTTTAAATTTTTAAAATTTAAAAAAAAAAAAAAAGTTTTTATTGCAAATTGGAAAAAACTTATAGAACAAAGAGGTAATATTTATTACAAATACAAGTTAAGGAAGATTGAGATCAAAACTTAGGTCATTATTGTAGCTTTTCTTTATAAGCAAACAACAAATAAACAAACAAACATTATATTCATCCATCTGAAGTACACGAAAGGCTGACCTGCACATTCCTTCTCTCCTGGCTGCTTGGCAGGTTCTTCCTCCCCCCCTGGCTCTGCTGTCTTCTCTTCCTGGGGAAGGCTGCCCTCCTGTGGCCTGATATGGAAAAAGACAGTAGACCCTGATTTCACTTATTTTTTTTTTAAATTCTACCTTGGCAGTGAAGCACATCCTACAAGTTTATTTTTAAGCTTTCAAGTCACTTGAAATGATCTAGCATAGTATACAATAAAGTACTAGGGTTTGTAGCAACATTGACATGTCCAGTACTGGATATAATTACATGACAATTGTTTTAGATGAATCAAGACAGTACAAAAAAATAGAACAAAAGTTATCCGTCGCATATCCAACTGAAGTGGGACCAGATTAAGGGTGGATATGTAAAAAGTGGGATGAATTAATCATGTTTTAAAATTACCATTATACACAGCTGTAACAATTACTATATTCACACCCTTATTGTTTTGAGATTCAGCTTATTAGGGAACTCCCCTAAATCCCTCCTTTAGAAAGATGCAAGGTATTAATGATTGTGACAGAGTAGTGGTCTACCATGTGGGTGCATGCATTCGCTGCTGAGTGACAGACAGGAGATCGAAGTTGAAGTTGATACGCCCCGCAGGCAAACAGGACTTCTTTACATATCAACACACTGAACAGCTCATGTGACACTACCAGCAACGGCAGCGCACGGAGCACATACAACACAGTGTTCAAAAACTTTGGTAGGATCTACAATATCTGAACTAATCTACTCTGTTCAATAATAAACTAACATTGCTGAAGAGATTGATCACGGCGAATAAAACAGTTAGGGCGGAGAATCGACAGGCGGATACGCGACGGATTACTGTCTAACATCCATGTACCAATTAACTGCCATTCCACAAAATAAAGACCATTATAACCATTGGACCAGCACCATCATTGTATTAAAATACAGACCTTCACCTTTCAATATTGGTTTTAAAACATTGGTTTTATAGAAATTTAATACTGTGTAGTTATGCTTACTTTGGCACTTCTGACCCTTTTCCCCATGCATGAACAACACTAACTGGAACTTCTGTCGTGTCAGGTTTTCTGTGTATTTGATGATCCTCCTCAAGTAACTCTGCTTCCAAATCCTCAGGTTCTGCACACAATTAGACAAGGAACAGACCGATTTCAATTCTAAAACTAATAAATAAGTTGAATTCATATCGTTCAAGAATATTGTTGATAAAAGGGTATTAGCAATGCTATAATAGCTGAACTTTGAAGCTTGCAATTTGCATTAAGTCCCCTCTTTCAAAACTATTCAACCATTGTAGTGTTGTAAAACTGCAGAGCACAAGGTCAAGGGCCAGCTCCCCAACTGACTGTGGAACATAATGTGATGTGAACACATGCATTAAAAAAAAAAAAAAAATCCCTGAGTAATACCTTGCAAAGGCACAGCACAAAGTTATCATAACGGTTGCTGCAAGGGCCAGAAATAAATTATACAGCATTATTTATTTAATTTCTACCCACCTTCAAATTTGTCATGAGATGTTACGGGTTCAGGTGTTAAGGTTAGTTCTGCTGTGAGTTTCTCTTCTTTAAGTTCATTCTCTTTTGATTCTGTTACATTGCTTTCTATAGAATTCTTAATGACGACAGTATCCTTGCTATTTACTACATTCACATCTCCAACTGTAAGCGTCTTATCAATCACTGGCTTAGGGCTTTCTGCAACAGAGCAAGATAATTTCAGCGGATCTATAGCATTCTATGTATGAATAGGATAAACCAAAACATTACACCAATAATACAAAAATAAATGGAGTTAACATTGAGCAATTACTCAAACTGTCTCATTATCTATTATAAATGTGCAAGGCAGTACAGGAAATAAAGCATATCCTACATCATGTTCTGACCTGAAGTCAAGCTCACTTTAAGCATCCCACCATGCAGCAAATTCAGTCATAATGTACCAAGCCTGGATGCACATGTAAATCTAGACAACAAGAATAAAAAACTGCTGCTGTGTGACAAACTGAGACTCGTCATAGAAAAGATAATATGATGAACAATATGATCTGGTTTGACTTCAATGTATACTCATGGTTGGGTCTCTGTTTTGACAGTGGAGCAAACAAAAAAAAAGAAAAAAGAAGAAAAAACCATCATACCACTTTCATCGATGGTTGTGTTGAGCAACAGCATGGTTTGTGGCTGCAGTTCTGCTTCTCCCAGTACCTTTAACAGACTGGCATCAGGTCTCTTTCCCCATGCACGCCTTGGAGATTCAATAGCATCTAGTTTAATAACCTCACCCACAGTGTGGTCTAAGGGAAGAAAAAAAAAAGAAAAAAAAAAAGAAGAATGAAATCCCACAATACAAAATTTAAAATTGGTATCAAAATGAGCTCTGTAGTTTACAGCTCTTAATTTATTTTGTAGTTCAGCTCAAAAAGCTCTTATCAAACAGTATTTCATTTTTAGACGTGGGCTGTTTGAAGCAGCTGCAAAAAAATAAATAAATAAAAAAACGGACCATGAGAAAACTGACGGATTAAAAGAATGAAGCATATGTAAATAAATACTCAGAAAGCAAATGAAATGCAAAGTGTCTAGACCAGGGCTCTACCCCTAGTCATAGAGAGCTACAGGGTCTTCTGGTTTTCATTCCAATCAATTTCTCAATTACTTAATTGAATCTTTTTTTTTTTATTTATTTTTTTAAATAAATTTAGTCGTTGCCAATTATTTTTTTATTATTTTCTCCCCAATTTGGAAATGGACAATTACTTTTTTATGCTCAGCTCTCCGCTACCACCCCTGCGCTGTCTCAGGATGGCGAAGACGAACACACACTGTCCTCCGAAGCGTGTTCCGTCAGCTGACTGCTTTTTTTCACACCGCAGGCTCACCATGTAGCCACCCAAGCGCTACAGCGTCGGAGGACAACGCAGCTCTCGGGCAGCTTACATGCAAGCCCGCAGGTGCCCGGCCAGACTACAGGGGTCGCAGGTGCGTGGTGAGCAGATGACACCCTGGCCGAACTAGCCCTCCCTCCCCCCGGGTGGCGCTCAGCCAATTGATCGCCGCCCCCTGGAAGCTCCAGTCCTCGGTCGGCAAAGGAATAGACTGGACTCGAACAAGCGACGTCCAGACTATAGAGCGCATCCTGCACTCCACGTGGAGCGCCTTTACTGGATGCGCTACTCGGGAGCCCCGGCTTAATTAATTTTAAACCACTTATGACAAACACCCATAAAACCTTCAAGATTGGGGCTCTCCAGAACCAGGGTTGGAGACCCCTAGTTATGACAAAACAAAAAAAAAAGAAATCAATTGACAGTCTGAATTCATGTCTTTAATTCTGCAACATGACAGAATGCACAAATCCCTTAGGATTTATGAATTTTGTAAATACCTTTTCATTCACAAAATTCAAAAGTTATGTTATTAAAAAAAAAATCCAAAGAAAAGCTGATAGCAGACCACAAGTGCATAGGTTTCATTTCTTTACAGAAGCAAAGAACAGTTCTCACAATGACAGCGAGCTTCACATTGTGCATAAACATTTTCAAAAGCAAAAATTTAAAATAGAAAAAAAAGGTGATAGAACATAAAATAACTGGTCAAAATATTCTTTCAGCACTATGTAATTTTACTGAAAAACTACTGTAGTACAACAAATTAAATAGTTTTTGCTTTTATTTAAAAATAAATCTAAATGGACATATGCATTTTATTAGTGGACCTATTACTATACTATAAGAGTGGTCTGCAGTGGAGTGATCTTTTCCAGACCTGCACACAGGTTTGCAGTGTTGAGAATTACAGATCAAATTATGGCCACTACGGAAATAAGCCCCACCCCACGGCACAATTTTGCATTGGTTGCTAAAATTCTGCTTACCTGCCGTCACCAAGCAGGTTTCCTCCCATGTCTGCTGGGCTACAGAAATGACAGGCTGTCCGCCTGCTTCCCATTTCTTCCTGTCACCTGCAGGGGGAACTCTATCCTCACGCTGTTCTTCACTGGTTTGTGAAACACTCTCGTCTGAAGTCTTTGGGTTTTCTGTGGGCTTGCTTGCCTCTTCATGGGCTTGCAGGTTCTGATTCAGCCTTCGCAGTATTTCTCGTTTCTCACTCTAAAATTAAGTAAGATTAAAAATATATATATATATATATATATATATATATATATATATATATATATATATAAATAAATAAATATAAAAGCCCAAACAGCACATAACCCATGTAAATCAAAATCCTCTACTCAATTCATCACAGGTTAACTTATAATGAGTTCAAACATATGAAAGGGGGAAAAGCAGGAGTGTTAAGAGTAAGTAGCCTTTGAAAATCTGGAAGGTATCCAATCTGATTATCTGATCCAACGACTTCCAGACTTAAATGTCTAAGAAATATGCAGTTCTCCAAAATAATTACTGCTTTTAAATGCTTTACAATTATTCTTTAGCTGTTTAATAAGTTTGGTTAAGTATTCAGTCATCTGAATAAGTTTCATGCCTTATACAAATTATTGCTACCTGAATAACTGACGAATCTGACTTTTTAGTTTCTTCTGTGTTCGTTCTGGGCACTGCAAGACCCTCCTACATAAAAAAATAAATACATAAAAACAGTAAGTAACAAAGGCACATTCTGCATTATGAATGGGGTTCATAAAACACTTAACTTTCAGAAGAAAACACAATGAGACACGTGTAGTGTGTTCCGGTTGTCCTGCATGCATTTTCATTTGTGTGGACATCAAGGCTTACCATATATACAGTGGTGGGGGCTGCAGGTTTCCCACCAGTAAGCACAAATTTAGTTGGATAGAGATTTCCAAAATAATCTGATTATAGGATTTGATATTGGGAACCTGAACGAAAGCACTGCAGGTAATCTTGGTGGGTAAAGCGTGGCAGTGAGATTTTGTTGTTTTCTTTTTTGGCCTTTTATATAGCAACTGAATAGATGCATCCTTATGCAAGCCACATGCATCTCGAAATCTAGGTTAGCATCACACCAGAAATAAAATGTTTGCTCATATGGGCACACTTTTTACAAAGAAATAAACATAAAAAGGAGTAAAAATAATGCTTTTTTAAATTTTTTTATTTTTTAATATTTAGTAGTCACCAATTAGGTGTTTTTTTTTTTTTGAAGTTTCCTCCGCAATTTAATAGTGTCCAATTATTTTTGTTTAGCTCAGCTCACCGCTACCACCCCTGTGCTGACTCGGGAGCGGCGAAGACGAGCACACACTGTCCTTGCAGCCACCCGGAGCTACAGCATTGGAGGACAACGCAGCTCTGGGCAGCTTACAGGCAAGCCCGCAGACGCCCAGCCAGACTACAGGGGTCGCTGGCGTGCCTTTTAGGATAGATGATAGATATCGGGCAGCAGTGTGGAGTAGTGGTTAGGGCTCTTGACACTTGACCGGAGGGTCATGGCTTCAATCCCAGGTGGGGGACACTGCTGCTGTACCCTTGAGCAAGGTACTTTATCTAGATTGCTCCAGTAAAAACTCAACTGTATAAATGGGTAACTGTATGTAAAAAATAATGTGATATCTTGTAACAATTGTAAGTCGCCCTGCATAAGGGCGTCTGCTAAGAAATAAATAATAATAATGGCGGTTACCTGCGATACAGTATTTACAGCTCCTACATCCTTTAGAGCAACTGTCATGGATATTGCTGGTGTGGAAGGTTTCACTGGAGCTGGTGTTTTAGCAGCTACTTCCTGCTGTCCAGGCCCGGCAGAAGATGGCACTGCTCCCCCCAATGGAGGGGAAGCCACAACTTGACTGGCCTTAAACCCCTTCGCTGCAAGCTAAGCATAAACACATTAAAATTAAAAAGGCTTTATTTCACTACTTTAAATAAAACCATCCTGGCAAACAACAAACACTTGAAAGGGTTACCTGGACACAATATTGATGATTAACCAAATACACCTCTCAATTACATGGTGTGTGTTTAAAAAAAAAAAAAAAGGTGTCCAATTATTTTAGCCCCCCAATTATTTTTTCCCCTCACCGCTCAGGGTAGCAAGGTTCAGTGGGCATCCTATAATCCACGACCAAGCGAGCTTCATCTTTTACACCCAGGAACTGGAGAGCAGATGTCAGTGAGGACAAAGTGCAGCCCTGCAGGTATCCTCCTGAGCTCACTAGGTGCCTGGTTAGCAGAGGAGAAACAGTCCCTGCTGGTTTTGCCTGCCTCACTCACAGGAGCACCAAAGCTAATGTGATGCTCCCTCTGGAATCCCCAGCAAAGACTGGCAACTTTGAACAGCCAGGATGCAAACCTGTGCTCCCCTGACTATATGACTCACCCTGTACACCACGCGGCAGTGCTTTTACCAGGTGAGCCACTTGGGGACACACAGTTCGAAAATTATATTACCTGACATGCCCCGGGAATGTAAAAATTTTGGCTGGGCATGTATATAGCTTACATGCCCGAGTCAGGCATCTAAAAATTCTCCATTTCCTAAAAAGAAAGCAAGCTATTAATTTAATCTATTATGACTGATTTAAAATAGAAATGTCTGTGGCGCAAATGGGCACATTGAAACAAATTAGGTGGCTAGTTAGCCAACGACAAGCAGTACTGCTCGTGCTGAAAAACATTGTACAGATTGATGCGCACCTTAAACGTTGCAGCAGACAGGAAGCATGATAAAATCACCCAAAGCTAATGGCTATTTAAATGAGATCAGAAGTGTGCATTTTATGAAAACTTTGTATTACTGGCTTGACATTTTGGAAATACTGACGGCGGTGTCAAAGAAGTTTCAATATGTTGACTGCTGCATAACGGAGGTCTGTCGTATGTTGGAAGAGGCTTGTGTACGACTAGAAGGACTCCGACACCAACCTGGTCTTTATCTGCAGGCATTTTCTAGTGGCTATGCTGAGAAAACCTGTAAGGGTATAAGGCTGTCTGGAAATCCAAATGAGCAAGAAAAAGAACTGGAAGTCCTTCTGAGTGAAACCATTAGCTGCATTGGAAAACGTTTTCAAGTTTTACTACAGAAACCACCGTCAGACTTCAATGTCTTTGACTTTAATCTATGGCCTACAATGAATGCAGAAGCTCTTGCAACATTTGGAAATAATGAATTTCAGAATTAAATTGGACACGTTGAAGAAAAAGACCAAAGTGAGAGGCATCCCGAGGCTGAAACCGGCTCACTTTAAAAAAGGTAGGGTAAAACTTATTTTTTAGTTAGTTACACACTTTGGACGTGTACATTTTTGCACTGGGCATGTACAAGTTGGAGCTACATGCCCGACCAGGCATGTTAATATTTCTGGAATGTTCTACCCCTGATGCATGTTCTTAATCATGTGTTATTGTTTCTTTCTGTAATTATATCTTAGACATATAGGTTATCAAGTATATCCTGCATTAAGTAATCTTGTCCTAAAATATATTTGTTCTGCCGTAATTTGAGAAGTAGACTTTTAAAAATATATACATGAAGATATCCTACATGATATTCCCAGGCTTTCTTTTCCCTTTCATATGCTTCTCTTCTCTTCTTTTCAAGCTGCTCTTTCAGCACTGCTGCTCGAGCATTGGCTTGGGCCTGTAAACACAGTTATAGGCAATTAATTAGAAGAAAAAAAAACGGCAGAAATAACTTTAGTCTTGTAAAAACATCTTCCAGAGGTGAAAAATATTTAGAAAAATAATGACCCTTCTCCTGTTGGGGGGGGGGGGGGTTTACATATTTTATAATACTGTAAGGTGATCATTTGTAATCTGATACTTTGTTGTGTGACACTTTGTAACAATTATAAGTTACCCTGCATAAGGGCGTCTGCTAAGAAGTGATATATACAAATACATATATATTTACCTTTAGTGCTTCAATCTTTATTCTTCTTAATTCTGTCTCATCATTCGATTCCTGACTGTCTGAGCCTTCACTGTCACACTAAAAAACAAAAAAACAAGTCAATTTAAAAGGTTCTAGATTATAACTAGGGCTTCAGATTTTCTGTTTTAACCGATTAAACACCTCCCCCCCTTTGACCTTCATTCCTGCACGTGGTTTTAGAAGAGAGAAAATAATAATAATAATCTGTACTCAGTCTGCATGCATCCATTTGTCTACTTAAGGATAAAGTAATGCATTTGTCCGTATGTATTTGTTAATGGTCCATACTGAAGCAGCAAATGTTTTCCAGCTTTAAAATGACGTAAGAATTTAAAAATACTGTATGCAAAAGAAACTGATAATATAGAACAGGAAGAGCTGTTGGAAAGGCTGATTGCACATTTTGGGGAATCTGAATAGAGGTATAGGATAGTAATCTTTGAATTTAGCATTGAGATCAGTTTTTAGCTCTTAAGCTGATTTTGCCACGTATGTCCTGCGTCAAACCATTTTGCTCCAAATTAAGTTTCAGGTGTATGCCCATACGCTCAGACAAATAAGTAAAGTATCATAAATCATTGTACTACATGGTTGATGGCAGCTTACCCTTTCTCCACGAAGTCTGGCCTTAATTTGTTGACGCTCATTGAAATTCTGAAGCCGTAATTGCCTCAGTCTAGCCAAATACTCCTGTTTGGTAAAACAGAACCAAAACTTTAGCTTCTAGAATATGTACTCCGTTGGCTAAAAAGGTATTTGAGGTACACTGCAAAACTCAGATATTACATGACATCATTTCTTAGTCTAAAAATGAAAAAATGTGCATTTCTCAATGTGTGTACAAAAAAGAATACCAATATCATTTGTGGCTGAGGGAAGAAAAGTTACAAGAAACAGAGGTCTACAATTATTTATTTCAGCAATTTGTTTGCAAAACTCCAAAAATGCTAATTCAAAAGTATTCACACCCTTTGATGGTATGATAGTATTGTCTACAAGGTGCTAGAAATTTCAATATGATAATGCAGAACCTAATTCTAGAAAATGCTGGATTGTAGGTGAACATTCTTGTAGAGTATAAAAGGGTTAGGCATAGGATGATTGCTGTCATTACCAATAAGTCAATATGGGGAAAAAGTAAAGAGCTTTCTGAAGACCTTAGGCAGAAAATTATTTATTGTCATAAAGCTGGAGAAGGATACAAGAAGATTTCCAAGCATATGAGTATCCCAATTTCAACTATTGTCTCTATTATCAAGAAGTACAAGACTCATGGTACTATCACAACGCTCCCTTGGTCTGGAAGAAAGAAGGTTCTTTCACCAAGAACAAGTAGAAGAATTGTGAGGAAGATTAATAACAATCCGAGATTGACTGCCAAAGATATTCAAAGTGAATTGGCTGCAAGTAGGACTGGGGTTTCCATTTCAACCTTAGGTCGAGTATTGCATGGTGAAGGCCTCAATGGTCGCAGGCCAAGGAAAATGCCACTTTTAGGAAAACGTCAAAAGGACAAATCACTTAAAGTTTGCAAAACAGCATTTGAATGATGGATTGGAGTTCTGGTCAAAGGTTTTTGGAGTGATGAAACAAAAAATTGAGCTATTTGGTCACACTGATAGTCATTATGTTTGGAGAAAGTCTGGTGAGGCGTACGAAAAAAAGAACACCATACCTACTGTCAAGCATGGTGGTAATATGGGGCTGTTTTTCATCTAAATGGCACAGGAAATTTAGTTAAAATGGATTCCATAGCCTACCAAAAGATATTGGCCAATCATCCGAAACCATCCACTACAAAACTTGGTTTAAAGCGCAACTGGACGTTCCAACACAACAACGATCCAAAGCACACATCAAAATCTACTGCAGAATGGTTAAAGAAGAATAAAATCAAGGTTCTGGAATGGCCTAGTTAAAGTCCCAATCTAAATCCAATTGAAGAATCTTTGAAGGCGGCTGTGCACAAGAGAAGTCCTTGGAATTTGAATGAACTGGAACCATTTTGCGTTGAAGAATGGTCAAAAATCATTAAAGAATCATGCCAATAGCTCATTGACAAACATCCTAATCGTTTAAAAAAAGGTTATTATTGCTAACAGGTGCCTCAACTAGCTATTAATTCCATTTAACTAGTCAGGGCATTAATACTTTTGAATTAGCATTTTTGGAGTGTTTCTATTTCATGTAACTTTTCTTCCTCATCCACGAAAGCAAAACCTTTTCTACAAATTAGTATTCCTATAATTTTGTTTTTGAGAAATTTCTAGAAATTTTAAATTTCCATTGGGGTATGTAAACTTTTGACTACAACTGTATGAGTATTATATATATATATATATATATATATATATATATATATATATATATATATATATATATATATATATATATATATATATATATATATATATAAAAATTTGTGCTGGGACAAACACAGGGTTTTCATGTTTAGATATTCAGTTAATTTAAATATTCATTTATTTTTCAAAAAGTAGTAAAAGCCATTAATTTTTGTAGCTGAACACGCAAACGAAAACTGAAATTAAACTTTAAGCACTTCAAAAGTAAAGTGAATGGGAAAAAAAAACTCACCGTTATGGTTCTACTTTGTTTATTACATTCCACATAATAGAAAGTCGCAACAATATATTATACAGTCTCTATAAAAATCACTACACAACATTTTCAGGAAGTTGGGTATAAGCGAGGCATTTCAGAATGATGTGCTTGCTTTTTTTCTGGTTCTCTCTAAAGCAGCACAACGCTTTTTTGTCCCAGATGGCTTTCCATAGAGAGAACTATGTGTGCACGCGCGCACTTAAATCTAGTTTACTTTTTGCTGTATACAACTTTTAAATAGAGGACTACAAGGTTGAGTTTCATAGCTAGTCCTGGATTAACAAATCTGCGACTACAAAATACTCTGAGATAAACCCTACTGGAAGTAGTATCTACTAGTGCTCAAATCGAGAAGGAGAATTAAGCAGTGAAAGAGATATATATATATATATATATATATATATATATATATATATATATATATATATATATATATATATAGACACTATTTCAATTGTTCTTCAACATAAGTTTTTTTTTTTTTTTTAAATATATAAATACAGGTAGAGTAAATGTATTCCTCTACCAGTTTACAAATGGTTGTGTTCACGTAGAATGTGTTTTATATATGCAAGTAATTCGAATTAAAAACCGCCAAAAAATGATAGCAACTTATTTCTAAAATGGAGAAATCTACAGTACTTCAATTCACACTTTCTCTCAACCACTACACACTGTATGCAAATATACATCCTGTGCCTATGTGTCCCCATCGAACAAGAAAAAAGAAGCTTGTTTCTGCCCTTCAAACAGAAGCAGCACCTCACCATTGATCAGAGCAAGCAATACTACACTACAATGTGTTTGACTTTTACAGTTGTTGTAAATGTTTCAAAATTAAAAGAACCTCAGAACCAGATCACTGGGTTTAATACATCATGCCAATAAAGGGTCAAGGGGACATCAAACATGCTGGGGGATGTCCTACCTCTTCCTCCTTGTTTCTTGTTTTCCCACCTCCTGCAGAATTAGGCCTGCCTCCATAGATAGCTGCCAGGTTTTGCAGGGCACCCTGTTTACCATTTAATGTATCACATTTCAGAAGGAACGCTGACTTTAACATACTGCATCAACCGCCTGCACAGCTTACAGTAGCAGCAACTTTAATTCACATCTATAACATTTCAGAGCAGCCTTTTGTTTTTTCACTGAACATCTTCCTGCACAGTTTAGAACCATGGCAATGTATCCAAAAGTAAAATACCAGGGATCTCATAGCTGTTTCAAAAATTATAGTTTTGCACAACTCATATTGGATGAGCTTTAAGCCTATATATTAGACCGACTACTGTTCACACTTCAGTTTTTCAAAAGATGGAAGAAATCTGTCATTTACAGATATACAGTTAGTCTGGATCATATAAATTTATTTTATTCGATAAATGAATTATCCCTGCATTTATTGAGGAAATAATTACTATCTAAATTTGTTGTGGGTAAGGTGTTCCAAAATATGTACATTAGAATTTCTTACACTCCATCACTTTCCAAGTATGGTTCACCAACGGTAAACTATTTACCATTTAAGTATTAGCACTATTTACAGTAGCCTACCCAGTAAAATGGTAATGGAATATCAAATATTCAGTGGGTTTTTGCTTCTGCCCTATTTAACAAGAGGCAAGTGAAGCGACATGCCCATTGTCGGCTTTACACAAGTATCTGGCTCAGCCAAGATACTTTCACTCAACACATGTTTTTTCTTCCTTTTTTAATTTCTTTCAAATATTTGGTTTACATATTATTAGAGGATTGGGTTTTCTGAAGAAGGAAGTACCTCACCTCAATTGTGATAATCTAGGAGAACACTTTGCTATTAGACAGTAACAACAGTCCCAGAAAGGTCATATATACTTTCATTTCTGTGCTTTTTAGTGTTTTCTGCAAGAATGATACAGCTTAGAAAAGCTGCTAAATGCAAGTTGAGATTCTAAACTTCGAGAATAGTTTAGAAAATACATTTTTGCAGACAAAATTACTGAGGATTCAAGAAAACAATTTACAGTTAGAAAATACAAGAATCCATACCAGTTGTCCTTCAGCCCGGGCCTTGTTTAACATAGCCGCTCTTTTCCGCTGCAAGAACTCTTCCACCTGCATTGCCCTCTCTGCAGCTATCTGTCCTCTTTGTCTGAAAGTAGAACATAGGAATATGGTTTAGGACAGCCTTTTCTTTTATGCAAAAAAACAACCCAATTGATAGAATTATGGATTCCCATCAAGGAGGTTCCAGGAAGCACTGGTTATGCAAATTCAGATACAAAAATAATGAATTCAACCAACCCTCCCCCCGTCCCCCATCACAATGAGCAACAAATGAGGGAACCAGGATTCACTTAAATGTAGCTCTCGGCTTGATTGAGGAGGAGCGCAGAATGACTGTTAATGAGTTTGTCAGAGCGGTGTACGACAGTACTGTCTGTCCATCAGCTAAAACGCTGCCTAACGCTAACAATCTTAAATCATAAATATTTGACAGAAAATGGTGATGCTTTAGTTGATAAACATATGGAATGCACTGATGGAAATGTCCAGTGTGATTTTGACGCGGCTCCCGATGGCTTGCACCACCCAGTTCTGTCAATTCTTTTATTTTTATGATTTCAAAGCAAATAAACCTGGCTTGTTTTGTGCTGATGTCATGTTCGTACCTTCTGCAGATACTATTTCCGTCAGCACAGCGACTGCCCAAACGTTCGCAAAAGTACCAGCTAACTGGGCAAATTGGGCTTCAACTTGCACAGATTCTGCTTCATCATATATGCTAGGGACATTATTAAAATCAGAAACCAGAACTGCTACGCATCATATTCCACAAGTAAAGTGTGTATACTGAGATTTTTTTCCCTCGAATTTTACTGATATTTCAATATTATTTACTGATTTTATCCCTATTTCAATATATGTAAAACAAACTGAAACATTCCTGGATTTTTTTTTTTTTTTTTTTTTAAAAGATAGAAACCGATAATGCCACACACACACACACACACACACACACACACACACACACACACACATTATATTATATCTATATCTATAGATATAGATAGATATAGCCAGACAGCACTTTGGTCACGTGCACATATCCAGATGATCAGGTTCACTTGCAAAAATTGCAGTGTGAAAGCAAACTAACTCTGGTGCGATGACAGTGGTGAAGGACCCTGCAAAGTAAACTTAAATTCACTTGGATGCGAACTGCGTTTCATTTGAAATTTTCTGGGGCAAAACCAAATCGAAGCAAAATTGAAACATTTTAGCTCACTTTCAAGTGAATTCCAATTCAGATCTTTATAGAAACGAACTAGGTATGAAAGGGCCCTTTAAAAGATGAAGTTGTTCCAAGACACGTATAAAAGATGTTATAACTCATGTTGCAACAAAATAACTAAAAAGCCAATAAAATAATTTGAAATATTATATATATATATATATATATATAAAAAAATGTTATTACGTAATTGAGGAGGATCTACTTGCTAGATACAAGCAGTTGCTGTTCTGCTTGTACAGCTTCCATGTTCCCCATTAGAAATTGTTACCAGTAAGTCAAGGAATTGTAGATTTAGTACTTTATTTAAATAGCTGTACAAAAGACAACACTATTAACAGATTTATTAAATGTAGTTACTGCCAATAGTCCAGGGGTGTGCAATTCATATCGCCCAACGCCCGGGACAACAAGATTTGTGTGAGGGACAACAAGTTTTACAGAGAAGTACTTCACACAAAAAAATATATACAGTGGCTCTCAAAAGTATTCACCCCGCTTGGACTTTTCCACATTTTATTGTGTTACAACATGGAATCAAAATGGATTTAAATTAGGAGTTTTTGCCACTGATCAACACAAAAAAGTCCATAATGTCAAAGTGAAAAATAAAATCTACAAATTGCTCTAAATTAATTACAAATATAAAACAGATTAACAATTGATTGCATAAGTATTCACCCCCTTTGCTATGACACACCTAAATAAGCTCTGGTGCAACCAATTGTCTTTAGAAGTCACATAATTAGTTGAATGGAGTCCACCTGTGTGCAATTAAGGTGTTTCACATGATTTCAGGTTAAATACACCTGTCTCTGGGAGGTCCCACAGTTGGTTAGTACATTTCCTAACAAAAACTACATCATGAAGACGAAGGAACATTCAAAGCAAATCCGGAATAAGGTTCTTCAAAAGCACCAATCAGGGGTAGATTATAAGAACATTTCCAAGGCATTGAATATCCCTCGGAGCACAGTAAAGTCCGTTATTAAGAAATGGAGAGAATATGGCACAACTGTGAATCTGTCTAGAACAGGCCGTCCTCAGTATCCGGCAAGAAGGGCACTAGTCAGGGAGGCCACCAAGAGGCCTATGGCAACTCTAAAGGAGTTACAGTCTTCCACGGCTGAGCTGGGAGACACTGTGCATACGGCAACAATAGCCCGGGTGCTTCACAAAACTGGCCTTTATGGGAGAGTGGCAAAAAGAAAGCCATTGTTGGGAAAAAAAAAAAACAACCTCACATCAAATCTCGGCTAGAGTTTGCCAGAAGGCATGTGGGAGAATCTGAGACCAAGTGGAAGAAGATTCTATGGTCTGATGAGACCAAAATAGAGCTTTTTGGCCTCAACGCTAAGCGCTATGTTTGGCGCAAGCCTAACACCCCACATCATCCTGAGAACACCATCCCTACTGTAAAGCATGGTGGTGGCAGCATCATGCTATGGGGATGCTTCTCTGCGTCAGGGCCTGGAAAGCTCGTGAAGATAGAGGGCAAAATGGATGCAGCAAAGTACAGAGAAATCCTGGAGGAAAACCTGCTGTAGTCTGCAAGAGACCTGGGACTTGGGAGAAGATTCATTTTCCAGCAGGACAATGACCCCAAACATACAGCCAAAGCCGTACTGGAGTGGCTTAAAAACAAAAAGGTCAATGTCCTGGAGTGGCCCAGTCAAAGCCCAGACCTCAATCCAATGTGGAAAGAGTTGAAAATTGCTGTTCACCAAAGGTCCCCATCCAACTTGATGGAGCTTGAGCAATTTTGCAAAGAAGAATGGGCAAAAATGGCAGTGTCCAGATATGCAAAGCTGGTAGAGAGTTATCCAAATAGACTCATGGCTGTAATTGCTGCCAAAGGTGCCTCTACCAAATATTGACTCAAGGGGGTGAATACTTATGCAATTAATTATTTTCTATTTTGTATTTGTAATTAATTTAGAACAATTTGTAGATTTTATTTTTCACTTTGACATTATGGACTTTTTTTGTGTTGATCAGTGGCAAAAACTCCTAATTCAATCCATTTTGATTCCATGTGGTAACAAAATAAAATGTGGAAAAGTCCAAGGGGGGTGAGTACTTTTGAGAGCCACTGTAAATAAGTAACTAAAACGCAAAGCAAAAATATATACAGAGTATCACATTGCCTTTGTCTAGGAGCCCAGTAAAAGTTTGACCGCCAGATCTAGGAAGAATATTTAACTATTTTATATGTAAACGGCTTAGCAATGTATTTAGTTTTTAAAAAGCTACTTAAAATCGGGTGGTTGGCAGTAGGTTTGTAAAGCTATAGACTGAATTATTTTAATACAACTTTGAAATTACTGCATAGCATTGCCCTCTTACTAAACTGCTACCTTCTCCGCATTCTGACTTGACTCTCCGCCGAGAACCCTCAGTCTCCCATTGAAATGCCCACAAAACAAAAGTTATTTCCAATGGCCATGTAGGAAACCAAAACGTATTAAAAACAAAGCGTCATCTCCGTTCTTCTGGGTAATGTAGTTTAGAAACCAAACCTTTAACCCTTCCGCTTCGGTGAACAGTCTACCCGTTTTTCGGTCTGACTGACAACATGACTTTCAGCTTGTGTATCAGGACAAATAGCCACTGAAGTTATCATACCTTTAAACAGCTGAGAATCTGAAGATTAAGAGAATAACATTTTCACTCTAAGATGAAATATACCCTACGATTACCTAGTTTGAATGTTAAAACGTACTCAAATTAATCTCTTTCTTCAGAAATGTCTCCTTAAGTGTAATTTAGTGATCTCCTACCTAAAAGTCTGACATAGTTTGAATCTTGAATTTAATTATTTTTGTTTGTGTTATGCACAAAAATTAGATGGGCTCGCTCTTTTTATTTTTTTTGATTTCCTGAAGCAAAAAACATTCAAATCGCTAATTGATTGTGTTAATTCTTTAATAAAAGCAAAATCCTAAAAGTGATGTGTATGTGTTTTGTGGGACAGTGAGGTGGCAAATAGACTTTAAGAAGGACAAGTAGATTTTTTTTTTAATTGCACACCCCTGTTGTCTAATGATGATGTGGCTTATAATAAAAAGGAATGTTCATTAGAGGCCCCACTGCCAGTAGATACAAACCTGTTTGCATTTGCATGTTTAGACACCAGTTCCAGTCTTTTTAATTCTTTTCTTACAACATCTGCATCAGGCAGTTGATGAGGTCCTGCACGACAATTGGGTAACACAGGGCCAGCAGCTGGTGGCACGCCCCTATAAATAACAATGATGCCACTGGTTCAAAACATGACCAAATGGAAAATGTGGAAATAAAACCTGCAGCATAAGTGATGACAATTGCTTACCTATGTTGCTGTATTTTGTCAAGTGCAGCATGGTAGTGCTCGTACTGCCCTTGGTTTGCTTGTGGGGCAGGTGCGATTTCTCCTCCACCTCCAAAGAATAGTGCCTTGCAGATGGAAATATACAGTTATAGTATCACAACGTTCAGTGGGAAGTGGGTTGTTGGAGATGTTCTTTATGCATTTTCTTGATTTTCTTTCGTTGAAACATTAAGCATCACTGCCAAGTACCGCATTAAATTATATTAAAATAATTCTATATGAAATATTACAAACTGACTTTTACAGGTGTAAAACTGAAAAAAAATACAAAATAGACGTATTACTTTTATCAGCAATGTCATAAGCAGTCTTCTGTAGATGTCCGTATTCAGATTAAAAAGTAAATTGTATAAATATATTTTGTATGTCAGTAAAGGAAACAAAAATAACCTTACAAAAACAAACACACACACAAATACTGGCATTAATAAAGTTACATTTCAATAAATTATTTTATTATTGCCATTTTTATTGCCTACCTTATGATCTGCAGCGCCGCCACCGCCGCCTCCACCTCCTCCTCCTCCTCCTCCTCCAACACCACCCCCACTAGAGCCCAGAACATGCCGCCATCCTTGCTCTCTGGCTCTGTTAATTCGATTAATCTGTTTTGATAAAACAAAACCAGGTTTGTCACTAAACAAATTATATTAATGAAATTATATATAGAGATTCACTTGCCCAGAGTAGAGGATTGAAACTTGTCTGATTGCAAGAGTAGATTATGGGAAAAAATTGAACGCCTGTAGACAGTGCTGGTCATACCATGTTGTTTTACCCGTGGTCTACGGTTGCAAAATATCAAGTGCCTTTGTTAGGAAAAAATTAGGACTGTAGGAATTTCATTTAGACTGCAAAGAAAGATGTGCCAAAACAAATTATATACACGATAAAAATAATAAATAAGTAAATAAATAAATAAAATATCAGAAAGAAAATAGCTCACCTTTTCTCTTTCAAATCTTTTCATTTGGCCAGCCTTCAGCAGGTACATCTACAAAACATGTTTAGGATATTCACAAGAAACTATCACCCTGAGAAATGCAAACCTTTTCTTTTTCTTTTTTTTTAAATCTCACAGAAACAGCCTGCAAAAAAGAGTACCCCAATTTTGTCAAATTCTCTAGAAAACACTTCCGCCACCTGTTTAAATAACAATCTTCTGTATTAAAACGGTGCAAATGTCAGACCTTGGATCCCATAACATATTCCCAAAATATACTGTATGGGTATTATAGCCTTAAGAACATATTTGTAGATTTAGTTTAGTAAATGCCACAAGACTATAAATTCCCTTCCTGTGCACAGTTATTATAGAGCCCACAGTGTGTGAGACTTATAGCTTGGTTGCTGAATAAAATGAGTTCCACACAAGTCAAGTGAAAAAAAAGTGTAAAAAAATCATAAGGGTCTTGGGAAATATATTGTGGGCAAGGAAACTGCTTTGAAAGCAATGTCTGATGAGAATCAAGACCACATTCATTAGGCAGTTTACCATGCAGTTCTGCGCACCCTTGTAACACATTCTATTTCAATGTTTAACTCACCTGCTCTCTCTGTTTTCTGTCTTTTTCCATTAACTCCTGTCTTTTCTTTCTGACAACTTCCTGTGGGCAAAAAACAAACAAAACAAGAACAGGAAACATCAACTGGTAAGCATTGAGAGATTAAAGCAACATGACATTATAAGGATGCAGAATTGAACTCCAATGGCAGTATAAGGAGAACGAAGAGTTGGAGGGAGCTGAAGGAGAGAAATCAAGGAAGAAAGGTTTGCAGGATTTCACACGTGTTAAAGGGGGTCTTGATGCAGATTGTCTGTCATTATACCTCATACTTTTTCCTCTCTTCTGCACGATTCACTCTCTTCACTGGTGCTGGTTGGGCCTGGACAAGATATGAAACTGGACATTAGGTTGTAAAGGTGATGGAAATGACAGCAATGTTGGTTTTATAGATTTTTTTTAGTTGCTATTTTCGAATCACTCAAACACTGAATGGCTGCTTTCATAAAACCTGGATCCAACATCACTTTAAAGACAGCAGAAGTTAACGAAACAAGTCCGAAGACAGCATCCAGAGAAGTTACTGGTGATAGAGTTTAGTTAAGAAAAAGTTTGTTATGGGCGACACCAGTGTGTAAATAATATAGGTACTTCGTGCAAATGTCCCAGTCGCTAGGGGGAAAAAAGTTAATAAGCTTCTTCATTTTTATTATTTCTCTTATTTCAACTTCCTTGTACAATAGTTCTTATTACTCATTTATATACCAAATCTTGTACTTGTAATGTTGAACAGCTTCATAAAACCAGCTAAAAAAAAACACAATTCATACCTATAGTAATTGGGGGAGGGAGGAAAAAAAAAAAAAAAACGCCAAAGATACCAGTGCTGTGCCGTGCTGTGCTTTATAACCAATCCTAAACTGCCTAAATTGCCGTCTTCTGCTTTACCCCATCACCCCAAACAAGATTTCTGTTTTCTCACCTGTTTGCATTTTATTAAGGGCTTCCTATCAGCTGTTTTTTTAGCAACATCCCCAGACTTGTTTACAGTTAAAGGCACTCCATATTTGGCAGCTGGTTTGGTTATTTTCTGTGCAGGAGCTACAGAGGTGGATGCTTGTCCTTGAGCTGGCCTTTTTGCTAGAGGTAAAAAAAAAAAAAAAAAAAAATTGTAGCAGTAATAATAATATACAGTAAAATTAACTATTTTGTAATTGTTTCATCCCATGCCCAAGACTCATAACATCAGTACATTTAGGTTACCAGCAGTATTATAACATATTTTAAAAAAAAAAAATCTTAGTATAAGGGTTTAAAATAGAACAAAACTGGTGTACCCGCAGAGCATTTGGTAAACAGTCTTATTTAAAGCTGTTCCGCTTACCTGGTGTTGCCTGAGCTGCATCCATTTTAGGCTGTCTGTGAAGAACTGTATGGCTAAATTCCTGAGCAATAAGCTACAAAGAAAGAGGAAAGAGAAAATACATTTTAAAAATGTATTTAAAAAGGTAGAGAGGGTAAGGCTTTTTTTTAATATAGATTTAATAGCCTATAAAAATTAAGATTTACATTCTCCATTGAGCCCTGAAATGAAATCCGAAAGTTTTTTAAACATCCACAGGATTTGTCTTCACATTGATCTTCATTGAACATTAACGCGCTGTTGCTCGGTATTAGTTAAACAGCAAATATATTATTGATGTGATGTACTCTTCTTATGGCTTTTGTTACACTATTAGATCAATAAGTCTCTTGAGCTTTTATATCGTCAGGCAACATGATCCATTTTGGTGGATCTCAAACGGCTCTTCGTACACTAGCAATAACCTGAACAAGAGCACAAGTTAACTTTGACCAATTTCTATCATGGCTTCAACAAAATAGTAATAATAATACTTCAGTGGAAATCAGGTTTCAGTACAGTGGGACATTTATTTTGCTTACTCTTTTGTATCCTGAACAAGATGAAGGTTTCTGTATTTCACAATACACACTCACTGTACACTGGAAGCAGATTGTAAGTCAGCAATTGAATTATTCAATTTTAAGCTATTTTTATTCATTATTTATTTTAAAAAGTATATTCACCAGAAATCTCTTGTAATCCATACTGTAAGTATTGGCCACCACTGCTTTAAACTTTGTACATTCTTCAAAACTTTGTAATACTGCAGCATCTTGTTTTGGTTCAGGGGGCAACTACTTGTAGACTAGTATAATATTGTATTGCATGTTTAAGATGCAGATTTTTGAGGTCAATGTTTAAAATATTTTTGTCTATCTTGGAGAAATACTTTCAAATCAAATACATTTTAAATCCTTTTTAAAAAATTGTAAGGTACTGGTAATCAATATGCCGTCAGTTTGAAATGAAGCAGCTAAATAAAACAATGAGATTTCTGATGTTGCACAAGCTTATCTGGGAAATCTTTGCAATAATACTTAAAGCCAAGTAAGGTAAATTAGTCACTGTAGCAGGGCGGTAGAGAGCCCTGTACGTATTTATGTATTTATTTTTAGATAGGGGTCTCCCCCTCCGCCCCTGTGCAGTGTATTTTGTATTTGTTTTGTTTGATTTTATGTATGTATTTATTTCTGTGACGGCGAGGCGCCACAGGTTTTGTTATTGTTTTATTTAAAATATTTTCTGGCAGAGGCGAGAGTGGGTACTCGTCCTCTGCCAGGAATACTTAGGAAAGCTCGTGTAGAAGGTGGCCATCTCCCAAATTAATTAGGTGATTTAATTTGTTGCTAATCAGGAGATGGTCACCTGTATAAAAAGCCTGCGGCTCTCCAGCTCGGGGTGGGTGTTAAGAGAGGAGAGAGCGAAAACGAAACTAAAAGAAAACCTTAAAGGATCAGCGAAGGCTCTTGCCCAGCCTGATCGTGTTGTTTGTGTTCGTGATTTTGTTCTGTTTAAGCTTTTTATTTTCGCTCTGCGAGCAAGTTTCTTTTTGTCTAAACTTTTGATTTATTTTTGTTATTTAAAAATAAAACGACGCAAGCGCCTTTAACTGCAGTACTCCCTGGTGTCAGTTTCCCTTCCTGCTTCTGCCGTGACGTCACCGCCCAGCCACCCTGTCACAGTCACATATTGGAAACAACTGTGCTGCATTAAGCAGTATTAGCAGTGGACTAAAACACTGAAGGTAAGGTGCCTTCAGTCTCCACATTGCTCTGAAGAAGTCTTTGCTGCATGAAGCAGATTAACGCTACTGGCTAATGCAAGAATGTCAAAATGATTTATGACATCGACATTTAAGGAAATTAAAACTAGTATGTAGTACAGATCTTTGCAGTTGTAGACTTAAAAGCTTATGAATATGATTCTTAAAGATAATAAAAGTGGCATGTATAGCATAGCCCTGCTTAAGGAATGTAATGGATTACACAACATAATATTACTTGTATATAATTGTATGTATAACAAAGTCCAACATTGCAAAAAAAAAAAAAAAAGGTTCAATATCATTAAGAAAAACAAACACACGTACTTTCACCGACCCTGATTAACACCAATCGTGAACAATGTTAACTAAAGTAACAGATAGTCAAGGAAGTCTACAAAACCAGCAGATAGAGTTTAGTGACCACTGACCTGGGGTGAAAGGAATTTTTCAATTCGCCGGGATACAAATGGCTTCTCCAATATGGAGTTTACAGAAGGTCTATCCCTGGGATTTCTTTTAAACAGCTGTGCTATCAGGTAGCGCAAGTCATAAGAATAGTGCAAAGACACAGGCGGGTATGAGCCACGGATTATCTTAAGCACCAAGTTTTTCATGTTTCCAGCTTCAAACTGAAAGTGGAATAAACAAATAAATGTCAGAAACTGCTTAATTCAAATCTAGACACCAGTATTGTTTGGTACAAAGACATTCTAATGTTCAGATGGTGGTGATAGGAGACAAGAGATCGCAATGTGCATAAATATCACACATATGTAAAACCAAGTACAAGCAGAATATGACTGGAAATGGTATATATAAATCTTAAACTGTAGAGGAAATGAATGGCTTATTTTAGAGAGATAAACACAACACAGACTTCATAAACATCAGTATAAACACAAAAATACTTACTGCATGCTTTAGTGTGCACATTTCATACAGAACACAACCCAAAGCCCATATATCACTAGTGAAAAAAGAACAGATAAACCTGGAGTCACAAATCGGGCTTACATACTGTATTACATCTTAAAGTACATTTAAAATATATATATATATATATATATATATATATATATATATATATATATATATATATATATATATATATACAGTACTGTGCAAAAGTTTTAGGCAGGTGTGAAAAAATGCTGTAAAGTAAGAATGCTTTCAAAAATAGACATGTTAATAGATTATATTTATCAATTAACTAAATGCAAAGTGAGTGAACAGAAGAAAAATCTAAATCAAATCCATATTTGGTGTGACAACCCTTTGCCTTCAAAACAGCATCAATTCTTCTAGGTACACTTGCACAAAGTCAGGGATTTTGTAGGCATATAGTCAGGTGTATGATTAAACAATTATACCAAACAGGTGCTAATGATCATCAATTCAATATGTAGGTTGAAACACAATCATTAACTGAAACAGAAACAGCTGTGTAGGAGGAATAAAACTGGGTGAGGAACAGCCAAACTCAGCTAACAAGGTGAGGTTGCTGAAGACAGTTACTGTCAAAAGTCATACACCATGGCAAGGCTGAGCACAGCAACAAGACACAAGGTAGTTATACTGCATCAGCAAGGTCTCTCCCAGGCAGAAATTTCAAGGCAGACAGGGGTCTCCAGATGTGCTGTCCAAGCTCTTTTGAAGAAGCACAAAGAAATGGGCAGCGTTGAGGACCGTGAGACGCAGTGGTCGGCCAAGGAAACTTACTGCAGCAGATGAAAGACACATCATGCTTACTTATCTTATGCAATCGGAAGATGTCCAGCAGTGCCATCAGCTCAGAACTGGCAGAAAACAGTGGGACCCTGGTACACCCATCTACTGTCCGGAGAAGTCTGGTCAGAAGTGGCCTTCATGGAAGACTTGCGGCCAAAAAGCCATACCTCCGACGTGGAAACAAGGCCAAGAGACTCAACTATGCACGAAAACACAGGAACTGGGGTGCAGAAAAATGGCAGCAGGTGCTCAGGGCTGCATTTCTGCAAATGGAGTTGGGGATTTCGTCAGAATTAATGGTCTCCTCAATGCTGAGAAGTACAGGCAGATACTTATCCATCATGCAATACCATCAGGGAGGCATCTGATTGGCACCAAATTTATTCTGCAGCATGACAACGACCCCAAACATACAGCGAAAGTCATTAAGAACTATCTTCAGCGTAAAGAAGAACAAGGAGTCCTGGAAGTGATGGTATGGCCCCCACAGAGCCCTGATCTCAACATCATCGAGTCTGTCTGGGATTACATGGAGAGAGAAGCAACTGAGGCTGCCTAAATCCACAGAAGAACTGTGGTTAGTTCTCCAAGATGTTTGGGCCAACCTACCTGCCGAGTTCCTTCAAAAACTGTGTGCAAGTGTACCTAGAAGAATTGATGCTTGATGCTGTTTTGAAGGCAAAGGGTGGTCACACCAAATATGGATTTGATGTAGATTTTTCTTCTGTTCACTCACTTTGCATTTAGTTAATTGAAAAATATAATCTATTAACATGTCTATTTTTGAAAGCATTCTTACTTTACAACATTTTTTCACACCTGCCTAAAACTTTTGCACAGTACTGTATATATATATATACATATATATATACATACATATATATACACACACTACCGGTCAAAAGTTTTAGAACACCCCCATTTTTCCAGTTTTTATTGAAATTTACGCAGTTTAATGTCTCAATGTACTCTGAATTTAAAGCATAGAACAAATAAACAATTGGAGATAAAAAAGAAATCATGGAATCGTTTTGTTTAACAAAATTTAAATCTCAATTTTTGACTCATCAAAGTAGCCACCTTTTGCAGATATAACAGCCGAACACACTCGTGGCATTCTTTCTACAATGGAAATCAAATATTGTTCGGAAAGTTCTTCCCAACACTGTTGCAGAAGTTCCCACAAATATGTTGCACTTGTAGGTTGCTTTGCTTTCACCCTTCTGTCCAGTTCATCCCAAACCAGCTCGATGGGGTTTAAGTCTGGAGACTGTGCTGGCCATTCCATGATTTGAAGCCTACCGTCTTGTTTTTTTCTTCTAAGGTAGTTCTGACATAGCCTGGAGGTATGTTTTGGGTCATTATCTTGCTGTAGGATGAACCCCTGACCAACTAGGCGTTTACCAGAGGGTATTGCATGGCGCTGTAAAATGCTGTGGTAGCCGTTTTGGTTCAGGGTGCCACTCACTCTCTGCAAGTCGCCGACTCTGGATCCAGCAAAAGAGCCCCAGACCATCACGCTTCCTCCTCCATGTTTGACAGTTGGTGTCACACACCGAGGAACCATCCTTTCGCCTACTCCACGGCGTACAAAAACCCTGCGTGATGAACCGAAGATTTCAAATTTTGATTCATCGGTCCATAAGACCTTCTTCCAGTCTTCAGTAGTCCACTGGCGGTGTTTCATGGCCCAGGCAAGCCTCTTTTTCTTATTTTGCCATCTTAGCAATGGCTTTCTTACTGCCACTCGACCTGTCAAACCTGCAGCTCAAAGTCTTCTCTTCACAGTTGAAACTGAGACTTGCTTACTTCGATCAGTGTTAAGCTGTGCTTGAAGCTGTTGTCCTGTGAGCCGCCTATCACGCAAGCTGTTGACTCTCAGAAACTTGTCTTCTGATTCTGTTGTGGCTTTGGGTCTGCCAGACCTCTTCCTGTCAGAGTTTCCTCCAGTTTCCAAGTGCCTTTTGATGGTGTAGGAAACTGTACTCACTGACACCTTGGCTTTCTTTGCAATTTCTCTAAAGGAAAGACCTACACTTTTAAGGGTTATAATGGTCTGTCTGTCTTCCTTTGTTAATTGCCTTTTTCTCGCCATTATGATAGCAATATACTACTTCCTGCAGTACAATACTGTCCAAATAATGCTTAAGAGGGTGTAGTAACACAGTCTGTTCCAACACTGCTTTTATACAGACAGAGGGTTTGTAAGTAATCAACAAAAGTTGGGACACCTGTAGGAATTGTTAGCATCAACTTTCAAGGCTTAATTTACTTCCATTGCTGCAGAACAGCTGTAAGTTGTTAACCCATTACTTGTTCCCTGAAAAAGGCCTTTTTGTATAACTCTGAAATGTACATTATTTTTCAGTTTTTGGTAACCTAAACTTTTTTTTTAACCTCTGGCAGTTACCGCTTACCTTTGTACCATTTCAGGTTATTCACTGGACTTGAACTACTTAAATTTCAATAAAAACTGGAAAAATGGGGGTGTTCTAAAACTTTTGACCGGTACTGTATATATATATATATATATATATATATATATATATATATATATATATATATGGTACGATTTATTATAACTCGGCAATATCGTATCGAACAGAAGTCACGATAAAAAAACTACATTATCAAAATAATTACCAAGTTATCAGAAACGTACAATATTGTATTCATTATGACCATTTTTTAACGATAGCTGTTCCAGTAATATTTAATTAGTACATCTTGTAGTGTATTAGAGCAGCCGCACTTCCGCCCTAATGATGACCCAGTGGTTGGGAGGCTTTTGTGAGATTTCGCTGAGAAAAGGCAGGGAGTGAAAGCAGCAGTGAGCACTCTTTCAAAGCAGCTTAACAAAAAAGAAACGCTACAAGTTCAGTACTTATTTCGGTATTCTTGGTGTAACATAGAGTACCTGCTTTCTCTCCAACAAAAAACTATTGTGGACTATTAGAAAATAGCAGGTAGGCTATGTGTTTCTTGCAGCCACACATACACTGTAAACTATTCTATGTAAATTTAAAATTGATTTATTATTTCTTTATTGTGTGCAGTATATGCAAGGTACTGTATGGTATCATAGCTTGTTAATGAGGCAACATTACCTATTTTGTTTTCTGCCATTAACTAGTTGGGTAAAAAGAAAGTGCACTAAATTCCTTTCGTTACAACTTAAAATAATCTTTTAGTATTTCCGAATTCTACAGTAATGTGTACAAAGGCAGGATTTATTTTGTGTTACCGTTATTTACAGTAGCCTATAGGCTAAAGTTAAATGCACTGGATATTCATTTGAATTTACTATATTTGTATACCGTAAAGTCATTCTTAATGTAATGTGTAAAAAGAACACATTACAGAAATGGTATTTTAGCAAAAAGGGAAATACATTTAAAATAAGCTGAGCAGTATAAACATGTAAGCTTTTTTTTTTTTTTTTTTTTTTAAACCGGACACTTGTGTATCCCCGATAACCTGTCCTCGGTTTAGTGAGGGACTACTGTATTTATATTTTTATAACCAGCAGAATCTAAATGAACAAACACCATGATAATTGCAATTTTTATCCCACAATTATCATTTCAGAGATTTTCAATATTGTCACAACCATAATACAACAAAAGACATCTTTTAAGTAACAGGATCTTTAAGTTAGACAATTATTTTTGAAGCCTTGGTGTGACAGAAATACAATGATTCTTGGTTGTAAATCTCCCAACCTGTGAGGGCACAAAGCAGTGAGAACAGAGTTCTTTGGACGGGCTGGTCCGACAGTTCTTTCCCAGGGTCGGGAAGTCGGCCAGTCTGGATGAAGGCGAGACTCCATTGCAAGAACGCATTGACCCGGAAGGGAAACGACGTGGCAGCCGCAGATTGGAGAGGCAGTTGCACTCGTTTACCAAGGGGTCGTGTGTGACGGCATAAAAGGGGGAGGAGAATTGCAATCTGTTCCTTCGTTTGGTTTGAAATTTTAAACTGTTAGGACCTGTGAGAGACCCAGTGAGAAAAGTACTGTGAGTGTTTTGTTTTTGTTTGTCTATAATTGTTTGTAATTATTAGACGGCTATCATGTTCCAGAGCTGTCGCCAAGGACCAGCACAAAACCCGGAACAGCACTTCACTTTTGTCACGAATAAACTTGTATCACCCACCATGAGCACTACAGCACGCACCCAGGACTGGTGACCATGTTTTGTATATTGTGGGAAAGATATGTGTGTTTATTATTTGGGACTGTAACCCGTTTATTTACTTCCAATGCATTACACATTGTTGTGTATTGCCCGGAGTTATTGTTTGGTCTCCAGACACGATTATCATTAATAAAAACCTGTTTCCAAGTGGATTTCAATTCTCTGTTTGTTCATTGCGCACTTCATCACTCCCGCACCTGGCTGATTGTGTACACTTTGCCACACTTGGTTATTAGCCCTTTAAACAAGTTGGTCTTATAGATGATTGCTCCTAATCAAGCCAAGTGCAGCCCCACTTTGCTGCTGTCATGGGGATTAGAAACATTACATCATCCTACATAGCAAGGATTTATGTGTTTTTGTTTTGTTTTTTTTGAGTCAAATTACAGAGACTGACAAACAGGCAAAGATGTATAATGTCTTTCAGGATTGTGCCATTTCCTCTCTGCCGAACAGCATGATCATTACTGCTAGAAGATGATTAATTGAATTGAAAGCCCATTTGTAATCGTTGAGAACAGAAGAGACCTGTGATTGTATTAAAGAATACCATGTGAAAAACAGTGCATCCTCTCATTACATTATAAAAGTATTATTGTTATGAATAATATATATTAAATATTGACAAAAAAGTATATATCATTTTATATACTATATCTGTACACCCTTGAAAGCAAGCAAAAAACAAACTAACAAAAAAAACAGAAGTACAATGCATAGTACCTTTTGTTATTGTAAGGCTTGTTTTCACAAATTTCAGGTGATAAATAATACGGTGTACCAATACAGGTGCGTGCCAATTCCACAGTGCTGAAAGGAAAAAAAAAAAAAAGGAATTATTTATTGAAAGAAATATTCATGTTATTAACATGTATAAATCAGGAGGTGGCCAAACCACGGCTCCCAGTGAAATGCTGGGTGACGCACACTTTGTCTGTACAAGGCGAGCAACCTCAAACGTCATTATGAAACTAATCACAACAAATTTTCATCTGAATATCCTCCTGGATCAGATTTGAGCGTTATTATTATAGGCCAGGGGCCTTGAATTAATTTGATTGATTTTTCTGCATGTGAAGGACCCTGTTCAATTACTTTCAGTATTTATGGTATGTTTAAATAACAGGTTGAGAAATGTCTTACCTATTTAGAACTCTTGCAATCCCAAAATCTCCCAACTGTATAGTCCCATCTTTTGTCAAAAAGATATTCTAAAATAAGAATTACAAAAAACAAAAACCTATAGTTTCAAAATGAGAACTAATAATTGAATATTGGTAAAAATGCATTTAACACACTGTGGGCCAGATTTATCATTTCTTTATACAAGGCATAACTTTACGCCATTGTTTGTGAAAGAAATAAAAATAAATAAAAACTTACAAACCAAGTAAACACAGCTCGGTTCTGTTTTTATAATAGTAGTATAATAGTTAACAATGTCACAAGGAAATAAAGCAGAGGGCACAGATGTAGCTTCAATAATGACTTAGTGTGGAAATGCAGTACACTTCTTTGACATGCAAATAATAATGTATATACCTCCTGTGTAGACATCATAAAAAACAGAACACAATTGTTGGTTTAAAAACAATATGAGCAACAGCTTTGTCTCTCTCTCTTGAATTATATTTTTAACAGAACCAATACTATAGCACTGAGTAGATTTACATACTTGTGATTTTATGTCTCTGTGAAGAATTTTTCGGTCATGCACATGTTTCAAGGCCAGACAAAGTTGTACAAACCAATTCATAATCTGTCAAGCAAACAGATATAAAAAAGAAGACACAAGTTATTTTTTTTTTTTCCACTACAGTAAACAATACTAAAACAAATACAGTACATTCAGATCTGATTATAAAAGGATTTTATAAGCTTTGTAAAAACATTTATAAAATAATTTACAGAAAAAAAACAACACACATTTATTTGCCTGTTGTGTCAAATGCAAATTTTACCTGGTCTTCAGAAAATAAAACACCTTTTTGAATGTTTATTCTTTTGAAGAGATCTCCTCCTTCACAATAATCCATGGCTATATACAGGCAACCACTTTCTGTTCAGATTGTGGGGGCAACATAAAAAGCAAAACAAAAAACATTTTTAGGCAATCAAAGACATACACCCTGTATAAAACAATCATCTCTGTTACAGCCAAACAGTATGGCTAGCTTCTTTCATGTTTACAATCAAGATAGATGCTATTTAGAGTGTAAACTGTAAATGCCATCAATCTTTAAATCAGTTATTTTCCTTCAAAACAAATGCCTTGAAAAAAGGATAGCAGAAACAAATCATGCAGAAGGTATCATTCCAGCCAAAGTCCCCATGATTACTTGTATGTTAAGATTATTGTTGTTGTTCTGCAATCCCTGTACTTCACATATATTCAGAACTTTATGCGTTGATTTAGGACATATCACAAATAAACACAAAGGGGAGCGGGGGGGCGAGGCCAAACTAGACTTTCAAATAAGAAAACCAATGACTCTTTAGAAACTCATGTTAATGCTAGTCAAGGTTTGCCATCCTGTAACATCTTCCACCATTTCAATAACATCTTTCCATAGAAATTACCAACTATTAAACCTGGAATGGAAATACACTCCAGATTCAGAGTTGGCTACCTCTTGTTTTGAATCTGAACTCTAACAGATTCAGTTGGAACACTAAACACAAGTGTTCACTAGTTTGATATTTGTGAAGTAATTGCTGATGTGTATTTTTTAAAATTGTCAGGATGTTAACAATGAAAAGAGGAGTTACATGTGCGTTATTTAAACATCTGTAGCACCTGTAATTTATCTTTTCATTGTTAACATCCTGATAACTTTTTACAATTATAACTTTAAAGCCTGTTTCAAAGCTCTTTTCAAAATGGCCACTCTAGTGCACCGACAATATTTTTCAGAACCCTGATACTTACTCTTTAAAGCTCCCACTCTCTCCCAAAAACCCACAACTTTCAATACGCATTCAATTACATTTTTTTTTTTTACCTTCAAATGATTCCTTGTACTGAACGATATTAGGATGCATCATGTTTGCCAGAACTGCCACTTCTCTCCTCGATTCCTCCCTCTCTTTATTGGACATCTTGAAACGCAACAAAATGCAACATCAAACACCAGTTAGGCTGTACTACCATTCCTATTGACCATGAAATAGTCCTGGTTTTTGTTTGTTTTTTTAAACCAAAAAAAACCTTGTAGACTGTTAAATCAGTTGAGTCTGCAACAATGAAAATAACAAAAGTTGACTTGTGTTCTTTTCTGCATTAAATGTTATGCTGTGCATTTAAAAAAAATTGGGGATTCAAAAAGGATGGGGTCCTCTGTATTTTGCCATGTTTCTGTATAAACACTTCAACTATGCACTGTGCACCATTCCAAAGACAGGACTGCTGTTCACTACTGTCTACTGCATCGTATTTTATTATTTTGACAGCCCTTAATTAAAGCAGGTGTTCTTCAAAACAGCTTGCAATCATTTAGTTGACTTTTGTATCATGAAGCTATGGGGTTCACTGCTAAATAAGCCCAGCCTCCCCATTGCTTTACCTCAACAGTTTCCATGACATGTCCCCACCCCCTAGTCTGAACACCAATAACAGAGTCAGATTTTAGTATACACTGCAGGCAGCTTATGTAGCAGGCCCTATTACTTTTAATTGTAATAACGTGAATTATTTTTCAGAAGACTGACAGTGCCGTTCAAAACAAAACACATGTAACAATTATTACACAGCTTGCAGTAATTTATGTTCCTTTCAGAGCAGTTAATGTTACCAGATAATGCATTAGTGTTAGCTTACCCTCGAGATGTTGATCTCTTTGATAACATATTGCTTGCCATCTTGCTTTGACTTGACCAGAATAGCTTTTCCGAAAGATCCTTCTCCTATTTTGTTCACCTGTGTGTATTTATCCATGGTGCTCTAGAAGACTGATCTGCATGCTTGTGCTACAAACACAATAATACAAACATCATGAAATCAGTGAAGCATTTTCCATATACTGTACCTCAGAACATTTCCTGGCTTGCAACGTCTAAAAATCCAATTAGAAAATTGCATTATTCAAATACAGGTTAACCACTGAAAGCGAGTACTTTATTTTTATTTCTACTTCTTTACTTCTTTAATAAGTTTATCAATAATCTTCTATTAGCTACTCTTTCTCCAAAAAAAAAAAAAAAAATTAAAATTCTGAGAACAAAATATTGATATCATGTTACTGGTGCTCCAGCAGTGTTTGAAATAATATTTTAAATAAAAGACATGCAGTCTGGTAATATAAGGTACACAAGTGCTTCCCCTTTACCAATAATTGTTACTGACGGCAGTAAAAACTACTTCAGGAGCAGTATACAGTATGTGTAACTGATCTCTGGGACATTAGGAGTTAATTTAAAATAAAATGTCAAGCAGTATTATAATTGGTGGTGATGAAGACCCATTGTCTGTGGATATGTTTCAAATGCAAAGCTGTTTTGTGAACAAAGAATCTCCTGTTGAATCTCGCTTCATAATACACTCATTTATTATGCACTAACAAAAAATACATATTATTAACAGCACTAAATACAATTAAAACAGAGTCTATCAGGTTTACAAGTTTTAGGGTGTCACTATTTAGAGCCATCCATTTTTAAATCAAAGTCCAGTACAATACAACAGTATTGCACGGTGAGCCTAATTATTCACTTAGCTTTTTATTTTTTATTTTTAGCTAAATTGAGTGTCGAATTTAAATTGTAACTCAAAGTGGAATCTGGAATGGCTCAAACTGCAATGCAACTTGTATCCCTCAAATGTGCATGGTTGTCAATAAATCGGTTTATTTGTTCTGTCAAAGTTTGTCAAAAGTGCAATATAAAAAAGTAGACCACAGCGCTACTTGCATGTATTTATTCCAAGCTGACATTTATACATAGGTTACCTCTATTTACCCAATGTAGTAGGTTCAGTCTTGAAGGAATATGTAGATTTTATTAATTATTAAATGCACCAGCCTGCTTTAAATATGTTAAATATGGCTTGATGTATCCAATAAAATAGTTTGCAACACTGGGTCAACAAAGTATTTGTATTCCTTGGACTTCTAATTTAAATGTTCTCTATAGTTCAAAATAGGAGCTCTACACTGCCTTTTTTGTACCATCCTACAATCACACGATGCATATTCAGAAGCTGTAATTGGCAGTGGTCTATAAACATGCCTAATATATAGTTTATATAGTTGTTTGTTTTGACTGGAATAAGTGCATCCCATCTCAGGCCCCTTCAGAATAAACTGACAAATGGTAATATTATTCTATAATACAGTACATGGGTTTTGTTAAATATTGTTATTTTTCCTTATTAGCCTCGAAAGCAGGGTGCTAAGAAATCTCTACCATACAGATTGTTGTACTATTAAAGTAAATCTGATACTAACAGTATACACATACAAATAAAATACAGTAGTTCAACACAAACATATAGCTTCTATTTCAATGATGGTTACTTAGTTTCTCCATATGGTTTAAAATAATATTCGTATTAATATATTCGTTTTTTTGTTTTGTTTTTTTTCCCCTTCCTGGCGTATTACAGATCTATCAAGTGTCATTTATAACCCCTTACTGTGGGACACAATAAGAACATATAATATTAAAACAACTGAGGAAGACTTCAAAAATTAAAGACGGTTTCATATGAATATACAGTAGGTACTGTTAAATAAAATATAAATTAAGTGTTTGGTGTAATATTTAAAAGGCAGCTTTTTAATTGTATTTTTGTAACTAAATGCAAAATAAATTGCTTCCTTGGCCCTGCTCACAATATGACTATTTTAGATTACCAAATTGAAACATTTCCACTTTACCGGCTGTACCAAACGACGAACAACTTTTGTGTCGACTCGTTTGAAAAATAAAGTCGTTTATTACATAACATACATAGTATTGTTCTGTGGCGATAAATCGAAACAAAGTGTTAATAATTTGGATTTATTACTACCACAAAAAAATGCGTTTTTCTAAAGGAGCTAAGGATGCTGCCTAGGCGGGGCCTATAGGTAGCGGGCAACATCAAATACAGACCCAAAAAATAGACTTTTGGCAAAGTAGGAGTGTTAAATAAAATCTACAAGAGTACATGTCAAAGTCTTAACTAAAACTTTACAACAAATGCCCCCTGTCATTAAAATATAGCCTCATTACTCACCATTGAACTGACTAGGTAGGTTATACTCTGCAGCAGCACCGCAGCGCTTCAATTCTCCCTCTCGCTCTCTATCTAACTTGTTGGTGAAAATACCGCCCCCTTTAGTAAGGATTGGCCAGACAGTCTTGGGCCTGAGGTAATCGTGCACGTTCATGGGTTTAAAGGATCGTCCATATATCAAGCTAGGTTGGAAGTTCTTTGTATTTGGTGCAGTGATTGAACTTCTCCCTGGTAACCGCCACCGCTTGTATATACAAAGAAAGAGGCCGGTACGACTAGACGAGAGCAAGGAAATAACAGGACAAGTGTGTGATGTAAGCGTTTGTGAACGGAGAGCGCAAGGTTTTACCATCGGATAGCAACAACTTGCCAGTTTCTGTTGTGGAGACAGATAAAAAAAAAATGTATCCAGTATTATTGTATTGCACGGTTTGGCAGGTTTACTTTGACAATCAGGTTAATTTATAATCATATAATCCTGTTAACTGCCCCCTCAAGATTGTTAGGCCTATGATGTAAAATAATGCGAGACCTATGTGGGAATTAATGACAAAAATCCATAAATACCCAAGAAGTTTAAATACACCTGAGGTTCTTAATGTGTAGTTAATATGCATGTTTAAAGAAGGGCATGAAAATCTAAGAATGTTTCAGAAATATTAATCTAAATGCACAATATTGGAAGGGGGTCAATGTATGTAGACAGTATTTAAGTTTTTTTAAAGTGCTGCTGTTCAGCTCTAGTTGCATTCCACAGACTTGTGTAATGTTGTAGACTACATCAGTGTAGCAACATCTCCAGGAAACCTTCAGCAACTTTGCAAAGAAATCTACAGCAAAGGCACTAAAATGAGTAGATGTGGGTCCATGAAAGAAGACAGAATTGTGAAAACATGACACCCCTTGTTGTATTCTCAACACCTGGTGTTTTACAGGGTACATTTTCCCTTGCTTACATTTCATAAATCTTCCACTATTCCTATATTTTAGCAGCTATTGGAATGGTCACACAGAATGGCATTCACCATGAGAACGGGCCTTGAGCACTCAGGCTGGAGGTCCCACCTCAAATTTAGCAATATTGGCATTTACTTTCATCTTGTTCACCTATGCACTGCTCTACAAGGCAGTTCACATGCAATGGGATGGTCAAATAACTCATACAAATAAGATTTGGGTCACCTGCTTGCTAAATTGCTTGTGTCACTGGATGAGCAATAGCCCAAGTATTATCCATTTTTCTAGCAATGCATTATTTATGACTCACACAGACCACATTGTTCATTGTTATTTTTTCAAATATATTCAACATTTTTTAATGACCAAGCTGTCCCAAATGTGCAACCCTAAATCTTAATATATAAAGAATAAAGTTTGTTTGTCTGTCTGTTCCTTTATGCATTTATGCCGCAGGAGCCAGTGCAACCAAACTTTGCATGGCTTCCTCTTTCATTCAGGGGAAGGTCGAGGGCTATGTTAGGATCCAAAATTTTGACCCCCGGGGTACTTTATTTAGTAACCCCATTGCTGGATCACTACAGTAGCCATGTATCTCAAATGAAAGAAACCCACAAAGCCAAAACAATAAATAAAAGAACAACATTTCTTTTAAATTAAAATGGCAAAAAACCCAAAAATTAAGTTAAAAAAGGGAAAGAGGTCCGAGCGCATTGTGTGACAACCAAGATCGGTAACTTATAGGAAACCATAAGGCTACCGTTCCCCAATTTGTCATGCATGAAATATTGACTACAGGGTAGATGTAACGATACACGCAAAGTGATTTGCGGGTGCAAAACCCCCATAATGCGGCCGTAAATCATGTTTAGCAGCTGTAAAGTCTGATTTTAGGGGCAGCTAAAAATGCAGCATATGTAAAGAATGGTGTTCACCTGGCGTTCTGCACCCTCTATCAAATTTGCACTTTAACATCATTAATCTATAAAATTATATTGAAATGCTTTCAAATTAAGAAAAGACCATGGAATTAGGCGGGATCTGGATACTAAGCAAACATTCTAATGTGATGTAAATATTTTGCCTTGAACTTAGGCAATTGCTGGCCCTCCAAAAACTTTACACCTCTTCTTACAAGGTGCAAACCACTGTAGAACTGCGTAACTAAGAACAGTATAAAAGCGCACACCTCATGCGGTGACGCTCGGCTCTTGTTGAGGAGAGGCAGGAACAAGAGCCGGCGTCACCGCGATGAAGTATACCACAGCAGCCACCCTGAAGCCAATGACAGGGCTCACTTTGTTTGGGATGGTTTGTTCTCTCCACTTGACTCTCCAGCGGTGTCAGCTGTGATGTGGATGGCGGTCCTCCTCCTGCAAAATGAACATTTGTTTAAATATTTTGACAACACGTTCAGAGGAGTAGGGCAAGACCCTGCATATTCAATCCCAGGGTCACTTTGTTTGGGATGCCGGAGGATGTGGTGCTCAAGCGTTAGCGTCTCACTCCACTGGTCATCCTAGACCTAATAGCTGAATTGAGGGATGAGCTAGACCCCAGTGTCAATCTAGGGACCGCTATCCCTGCACATGTGAAGGTGCTGTGTTCTCTGCACTACAGCCAGGGGTTAAGTGCTGCGATGTTGGCAGGGAGCGTCGACCCCTCGCACTTCTTGGACAAAGAGTACTTCACATGTAGAATATTTAACTGTTTTGCTGCAATTAATATATGGAGATAAATATACACGTGTATAACTCATACAAATAAGCAAATAATACAATAACCTAAGAAACCTTTGAGAGATAATTAATGAAAACGTTTGAATATAGTGTGCCTCTGGTCTGGAACAACATGTGTGAATAATGTGTAAGAGAGGTGAAGGTGAGGACAGATTAACAGTGACTCCTCACTTCTAAATATAGCACTACACCACTGACTACCACCTCAGACCACAGTTGGAATGTCTGGAGGTATAGCCCACCTTTTCCAGAGTGCTAGGCAAATTTCTGGATGTCATGCTGAAAAGGTCAGGCCAATATATATCATTTCATAAGGATACTAGCATAACTGATGTTGGCTGAGGCTTTTCCAAACAACTCAGTTACATGCTGAGTGACCTCAGCCATAAGGACTCTCAGCTCCTTCTCAGAAAACTTTTCTTTTCCTCTGACACACACATATATATATATATATATATATATATATATATATATATATATATATATATATATATATATATATATATATATATATTTTCATGCTCCCAAATGTCATACAGCGACTACTGCTCTCTGTACTACTCTGCAAATGCAGCCGCTAAATAGACCGATGCGCTCATTCACACCCTCATTATCATAAATGCGGATCATTATTTGTGCGTGTTGAGTAATTTGCATTGCTCTTAAGCTTACATAGGGCGCAGTGCAAAACAATTGCCTGGCCGCAATGCAATTTGAATTTTGCATCCGCAATTATCTGCACTCCAGTAAGTACTAAACCAACTCCAATTTATTGTACAATTTTGCTGCCGTTTCATATTGTTTGCACTAGAGGGTGCTAGAAACACATCTGGGGTAACAAAGCTAGTAGATGATTTCTGATAATACAGTATGGGGCCAATGTAAGGATACGTGAAAAGTGATTTGCGGCTGCAAAACACCCATATTATTGCCAAAAACCGTGCTTAGCTGGTGCAAAGTGGGACTTTAGCCGTCACTAAAAATGCAGCGTATGGTTTTCACCTGGCATTTTGCACCCACTATCAAATTAGCACTTTGCCATCATTAATCCATTTAAATGATATTAAATCAAATGAAGAAAAGAGCATGGCATTGGGAAGGTATCTGGAATACTAAGCAGGCGCAAACATTATAATGAGATGTCAGGATTTTGCCTTGCACTTGGGCAATTGCTGACCCTCCAAAAACTTTGCACCTCCTGTGACAACATGGGTGTTTTGCAGCCGCAAATCACTTTGCATGTATCCTTACATCGGCCCCTAAGAGCTGTATAAAAACACAAACCTTCAAAGACCTGTCATTGGCCGGATGGCTGCTGTGGTACACTTCCTGCTGCGGCAATGCTTGGCTCATGTTGATGACAGGCAGGAAAACCTTTGGAGAAGGGCAAGACAGAGAAGACCCTGCATATTCAAACGCAGGGTCACTTTCTTTGGGATGGTTTGTCCTCTCCGCTTGACTCTCCAGCGGTGTCAACTGTGATGTGGATGGCGGTCCTCCTCCTGTTAATTATATTGTACTGCAAAATGAACATTTGTTTAAATATTTTGACAAAAAAAAGGTAAACAATAAAAATAATGCATTTTTTATAATGATTTATTAGTTTATATAGTTTTTTATTTAACATTAAAAAAGATGATTCCATGTTTATTTACAAGATTACTGGACTCTAGTGTTGCAGTGATTGGCCACATCTTTTAGCTTGTATGCCGTTGTGGTCTTTATGGCAGTTTTCTCCACAGTCGGAAACTGTTGCTGCACTTTTGCTGAAATAAAAAAATAAAATAAATGGCTACTTCATTTTATTTGAATGTTTTTACTATTTGAATGCTCCATGTCAGTTTTAATAATTTTCTGGAATAAATGGCACTCTTAGTAGATAATATGGTGGGTACCTTAACTTTACAGGCCTTTTGTTTCAAGGCCTTTGATATTTTTTTATACCCATCCCCTGATCTGTGCCTTTCAACAACTTTGTTCCGGAGTTCATAATTAAAGCAACAAGGGAACACAGATTTTAAAAAAAATGCATCGCAGTATCTAAAACTGTTTAATGATTAACTGTTTTACATTACAGAAGCTGGTCTCGTTTGCTTTGTTGTTCCTGCAATTTCGTCAGGTGAAACTGGAGGAAGCTCTGTGTAACTGCACAATAAAGACAGACTGATTTGCGCATGCAAAAACTGCTGTGACGGATAATCAACTAAATTGTAGTAAAGAGGCAGCCCAAATCGGTGGATACCGGAATTCCTCGGAAATCACGGAATGTGCAGGTTCCCGCAGAATTCAGTTTTCCACAGGTTCACCATATTCTGCAGCTACATTGTCATCATAATTATCATGTAATGTTACTTGAAGTATGTAACTTAGTTGTTAAATTAACAACTGTTTTGTCCCCTTCAAAAAGTAGGAGGTAATTAAAGACTGGAGTTAAGGCTGTAAATGCAGCCTAATAAGAAGTCTCATGATGTGATGTGGGGTGCGTTCAATAGGCAGAGCGCTCCGGAGAATTATGTGGCGCTTTCCATTGAACGACCTGCACGCCGAGAGCGCTTCGTAACGTTAGCAAACATTCTGACGAGCTTACAGAGTGGGCCTTTGCATCGGGACGCAGGACATTTGTTAGGAATTCGGAACTGTCCAGATCATATAGGGACTGTTGGCATGTATGTGATTGCGGCTCATTATTTGTGCATGTTGAGTAATTTGCATTGCTCGCTTACATATGTCTTAGTGCAAAATAATTGCCTGGCTGCTAGGCAATTTGGATTTTTGCAGCAGCAATGGTTTGCATTGCGCCTAACCTTACATCAACCCTATATGCGCAATCACAAATCGAATGTTAACTGCATGCTTTAGTGCAAAGAAATTTGCAAAAAATAAGTATAATCCCATTTTCTCTTTTTGTTTTTCATTGCATCTCAGTAAGATATGGAGAAAAAATGAATGCCTCAAAACCATGTCAAAAATGTGAGGCCCAAAGGGGGAATTATATCACATACACAGGTCTTCCTTAGTTAATGTACCATAGGCACTGGCCTCCTGCTGTCCTGAATGGTCTAGTTAAATGTAAAGTAACAATTTAATATCAGCATGTTTTGGCATTTGTTATTTGTCTACCAAGGTTTGTAAGACATTTGGCTGTTTTCAATGTAGGATATATTTCTGTGTCATATTGGTCCAATCAAACATTTTAGTAATTACTGTATTAACCGAATTTTGTAGTAATCTTCTAATTGGTCACAGCATTGCCTGTAGTGAATCTGCGGGATTGTAGATGCAGTGGCTGCCGGATAGCTCTACTGGTGAAGTTCACAAGTAGATGTCCCACTAATGTGGCTGCTTTTCTTATTTTCATTTAACTGTAAGATGCCCATTACTATGACTTATCTGGTAGCGGGAGTCAGAAAAAAAAAAAAAAAAAAATATATATATATATATATATATATATATATATATATATATTATATATATTTGGGGGGGGGGCATAATACAGTCAGTTGCATGAACACAACATTTGTCAATATAGGGTTAAAGCTCCCTCAACTACATATATAGACAAAAGGTTCATATAAAATACAGCTACACCACATACCACTACAAACAATTTTATATATGGTTTACAATTCCCAGAAAGGAGCCTGTACTTTGAAGGCAGGAAAGAAAAACATCTTGAGTTGTTTTGTTCACCGTTTAAAAATGTTGTAACCATACACTGCTATTCAATGTGGTAGAAGGCCGCGGTTCTCTAGTAAATACATCGTTGCAACGTTCATACCACTCTGTGCAGATAATGTGTGTAGTTCTTATCTCATACAGCGGATAGTCAACTAAGCAAATATTAAATCAGATGTCATACAGGAGTGGGGAAATCCACTAGTAAAATTGCTTTGATGAATAATCTTACATTTTAATAAATATGTTGTTGTTATTATTTCAGTTTAATTTAATAATGATCGTATTAAAAGCAATCCTTAACTGTATCAGTACCTGTTGCTCTTAGAAATCCAGATTTGAGGAAAGTTAATTAGAGTAAGCCCGTAGCATTTCATTACCATGGACCTCAACTCCAGATAATATAGTTGGGACAATACATGACATGCTTTTAATATAATTTGGCGTGTGCAGCAGAAACGATTTCGTGTTTATCTGCAACCATCCCCAGACCTCGTACAGTATAAATCTTTTTTTTTTTTTACTGAAAGGAACAACACTTCCTCATTTTCAAAGAATCCAAACGGTTCTCTTTTACTCGGGGGAGGTGGAGCTAGAGAGGACAGGAAGTTAACGTCATAGTAAGACAGGAATCGAAAAAAACACACACAATCACAAGGAGGCGAATGCCAAGTCATTTTTAGAAGAAACCAGAACCCGTTGAAGATAATGTTTTTCACTGTCTGCCGAGACACCGTGGCTTTGGAGAGGTAGGGCTGTAGCTTGTCTCTCTGAAGTTATGTCAGTTGTGTCGACGAGCGAGATGTGTACATCGCTCGGTAAGGGGTACTGTACCAGGCATAATGCACAGGAGTAACATAAATGTGTTGTGTTGTTGTTTTTTTTTCTTTTCTATGTAATATTTCGAAGTGCCGATTTTTGAAGAGATGAGTTGTTATCGGGCCTTGTTCGATTGGGTAGATTTATTTTTAAAGGGATTTTGTAATTGGTCACCAATTTAGGCCTTTTTGACGAAGACAGATGCAGATTTAATATATATATATATATATATATATATATATATATATATATATATATATACTTTGCTGTTATATATATGGACACACATAATATATTCTGTTAAAACAGTGAAGTGTTTCGCTTAAACGACGTTTCATTATTTTGCACTTGCTTACACAAGATATGCAAGGCATCTGAATCATGAATTGAGGCTGAGTGGTCCAGTATTGAGGCTGTGTGGTCCAGTGGTTAAAGAAATGGGCTTGTAACCAGGAGGTCCCCGGTTCAAATCCCACCTCAGCCACTGACTCATTGTGTGACCCTGAGCAAGTCACTTAACCTCCGTGTGCTCCGTCTTTCGGGTGAGACGTAGTTGTAAGTGACTCTGCAGCTGATGCATGGTTCACACACCCTTCTTTTTTCAATTAATTTTATGAAATCCTCACGAAAGTTATCAGCAGCTGATTGATCTGCGCTTAACTTTTCCCCCTGAATGCTGATCTCGCGGATGCCATGTCGTTTTTTTAAACCAAGTTAGCCATCCAGAAGAAGCATTGAAGTCACCCTCCATCCCCAGCGCATAAAAAAAACCCTTGGCTTGCTTAGCACAAATCAGTCCAGACACTGGCGCACCTTCAGCTCTTTGCTGGTTGAACCATTCCAACATTGCTGTGTCCAAATCCTCATACTTTGCCTTTTTTATTGATTTCTTCTTAGACAACCCACTCTAAGACAAATTACTTGCGTAGGAAATGACGACTCCTCGTTCTTTTTTTAAATCACGAACTGTCTGTTTACCCATTCAATGTTCAACTGAAAGTTGCTTTACAGTGCTACCTTTTTCTAGCTTCTCAAGTATTTCAATTTTTTTTTTCAATCATCAAAACCACACGTTTTACGTTTACTCGCAGCCATGTTTGCATTCACAATGGCACTGAGTGACTGTATTGACCTACCGGATAATCTGCCCACGGATAATCCAGAGTTGACTGCATCTGCTGCTGTTATGTGTATTGAAAACAAAAATAAGAACTGTTTCACAGCAGAGTTTTTATAAAATATTAGAGCGAGCACACATTTCTATATTCTTCTGTTCTGAAATACATTTTCCTACCTTTCATTAGCACAACAACTAGTCTCTTATTATTATCTTGATCATTTCCTTTTTCCAGACTTTTTTATTTTTTATTTTGACTTCGATGATGCTAATTTCTTTTGCCACAACACTATTCACTTCACTACCTGCACTATTTAGACTCAGGTGGGGCTCTAAATACCTGATACCACCAGGGCTTCGTAGTCAAAATAAACATGGGGGGGAAAAAAGATGAAATGGAAAGAACAAAACATTCCTGTAGGCTATTTATTAACTGCCGGTACTGCTTATTTTAGAAATTATTTGAATATGCATTTTTTTTACTTGGCTATTTTATATATATATATATATATATATATATATATATATATATATATATATATATATATATATATATATTATGTGTGTATATATATATACATACATACATATATACACACAGCGAAAGTTGCCAATACGCAAAAAGCCCCTGTTTTCAAGTGTATTTATATGGAACAATATATACTGTAGTTGTACAGATATGGCACTGAAATACATGTGTTTTAAATGTTAGGGTTAAAAAATTAACATGAGAAACACGAAATGCCCAAATATAGAACTGTTTACTTCACGTGTGTGTAAAACAAAAAAGGTCCTTACAATGAGTAAAGCAAGCATAAAAATATGTGTTGTACTTACAATCAATTCTAAAGAACACAATTTTAAAATAAGAAATTGTCCAACGTTGTCTGCTTTTTGCAGTGTACCACCTCCCGCTGTTAATCTCTCTCAATTTTGCATGCAGCTTCGTAGCCAGTTTCAAAGCCACGATTCTGCCTCAGTCTGCCAGAAATACACAGTTGCGAAGTCAGTGTGTTATAAAAGCTGCATGAAGTATGCACATAAATCATGCAAGTGCGCTCTGTAGCACTGGCAACTGGTAATAAAGTTGTCAGTAAGCGCCGTGCAGATATCAGAATTCCAGTAACAGTAAAGTCTATGGGAAGGGATTGGTTCCTGGGAAAATGTTGTTAATAACCGAAAGTTGTCTTTGTCAGGGTTGCTAATAACCGGCATCTACTGTGTGTGAAACTATGGTAAAAAGCAAACAAGGTACTTGTATGAGTTTTTTTTTTTTTTAAAGCCTTGGTTTATACAGTCAGCACTCACATATCCAACCCTATAAATAAAGTGTTGACTTCAGTGACGGTTAAAAGAGCGTGATGCATATCTGATTATTTCATTTTATCCCGTTCCAACCCTTGTTCATTTTTCAGGGAACACAAAAATGATACAATGTCAAAAATACATTGCTGAAAGGACTGTTTTAAAATAAGTAGGCTTCCATTTAGATGTACTGTAGTTGGTTTTGTTGGTACAGTACTATATTTTCAACAGAAGTATTTTAATTCAGAACGATATGATTCAGTAAATATCACTTGCCAAAAGAGACGACTGTGGACAAGTGAACTGTAATATAGTACATACTTTTAAATCCGGTGCGTCTTGTAGCAGTATGAAAAATTCCCCACTAATGACCCAACAGCAAGATGAAATCAGAATGTTACCCTGGCACAGAACTGTGTAAAATGTAAAAGGCAATGTAATTTAGCAAAAGATTGTAGTGAAAAATTAAGTTGACAAATGTTTTTTGATTCAAAAACACTTTATATACAAAAAAGGTATACCTCCAATACATTCACATAAGCATGAGATTTAAACTGACTTTGGACAAGGCCTCAGTACAGCTCAGTGCATATGTTTGTATCAGAAAAGCACGTATGGAGTCAAAGAGATCAAAAGACTGACAAAACTACAATGTTTGATATTTACACATTTGTAAGCAATTGTTGACTCCCTCTCAACCTGACTGGTTTCTGTCCAATAATTGAGGTAGTCGTCCTCATCACACACAGCGAGCCTACCACATACTTCCTCTGTGGGAAAGTAGTACCAGTAGTACTTCAATTGTAGGACAGCAGAGGAACAGAAAAGGAAGATACAGGAGCTCATGGAAATGCAGGTTGTAAAACAAAGAATCTAACTACTAAAGTCATTCACAATTGTATACAAAGAATCATTGAAAAAATAATGATTAAAAACAACTTAACTATAAAAGACACACATATACATAATGTAAAACTTATAATTAATAACATAATTAATACTTATAATTAATAGCCATTACTACAATATCCAAAATCAGTATTAAAAATTGCAGAATATAGTGCTCGGTAAGGCCCTAATGTCACAGTTCACTTGCAAATGAAAATGCACAAAAGCAACAAGGGAACACAGATTTAAAAAAATGCATCACAGTATCTAAAACTGTTTAATGATTAACTGTTTTACATTACAGAAGCTGGTCTCGTTCGCTTTGTTGTTCCTGCAGTTCCGTCAGGTGAAACTGGAGGAAGCTCTGTAACTGCACAATAAAGACAGACTGATTTGCGCATGCAAAAACTGCTGTGACGGATAATCAACTAAATTGTAGTAAAGAGGCAGTCCAAATCTGTGGATACCGGAATTCCTCGGAAATCACGGAATGTGCAGGTTCCCGCAGAATTCAGTTTTCCACAGGTTCGCCATTTTCTGCAGCTACATTGTCATCGTAATTATCATGCTAGCTTAAGTATGTAACTTAGTTGTTAAATTAACGACTGTATTGTCCCCTTCAAAAAGTAGGAGGTAATTAAAGACTGGAGTTAAGGCTGTAAATGCAGCCTATTAAGAAGTCTCATGATGTGATGCGGGGTGCTTTCAATAGGCAGGCGCTCGGAGAGTTACGTGGCGCTTTCCATTGAACGACCTGCATGCCGAGAGCGCTTCGTAACGTTAGCTAACATTCTGACGAGCTTACAGAGTGGGCCTTTCAAAATGGCTGAGGTACAATACCAATGCGGCAACTGTTGTGTAATTTCCCCACATATTGGACTTTTTGACCAACATATCTGTATGCATTCTTTTTCGTAGTTTATTGAAATTAACAGCGTAAGTATTTTTCCTTTTAAATTAAGTGAATCTGCAGCATCGCATGCAGCATTCGAAACGCTCAGCCTGTTATTGTTTGTTAGGTTGGCCTCACATTAAGGAATATTTTCTTAACTGCATTTAAAAAGAAAAATAATGGACCGATAGTGCTGTGTTAAAGGTGAACTGCATGTAATGCTGTTTTTATATAGTTTTGCTATTTCTGCGAGATTATGGGCATTTTAGTATTAACCTATATTTTGTGGCAATTTATTAGGGGTGTTAATGTTAATACAAAATACATCAGTTATTCGTTTTTGGGGGACATACAGAAATACATTTCATCTTACTGTAAGTAGACGATACAATGATCCAAAACATTACAATACAAGCAACAGGGTTGTTTCAGGAATTCTTGTTTTTTGTTGCCAGATTTGATCCCAGTCAGTATAATTTACTATAGGGGAAAAACTCAGACATACAGTACTGTGCAAAAGTTTTAGGCAGGTGTGAAAAAATGCTGTAAAGTAAGAATGCTTTCAAAAATAGACATGTTAATAGATTATATTTATCAATTAACTAAATGCAAAGTGAGTGAACAGAAGAAAAATCTAAATCAAATCCATATTTGGTGTGACCACCCTTTGCCTTCAAAACAGCATCAAGCATCAATTCTTCTAGGTACACTTGCACACAGTTTTTGAAGGAACTTCGGCAGGTAGGTTGGCCCAAACATCTTGGAGAACTAACCACAGTTCTTCTGTGGATTTAGGCAGCCTCAGTTGCTTCTCTCTCTTCATGTAATCCCAGACAGACTCGATGATGTTGAGATCAGGGCTCTGTGGGGGCCATACCATCACTTCCAGGACTCCTTGTTCTTCTTTACGCTGAAGATAGTTCTTAATGACTTTCGCTGTATGTTTGGGGTCGTTGTCATGCTGCAGAATAAATTTGGGGCCAATCTGATGCCTCCCTAATGGTATTGCATGATGGATAAGTATCTGCCTGTACTTCTCAGCATTGAGGAGACCATTCATTCTTACCAAATCCCTAACTCCATTTGCAGAAATGCAGCCCCAAACTTGCAAGGAACCTCCACCATGCTTCACTGTTGCCTGCAGACACTCATTCGTGTACGCTCTCCAGCCCTTCTGCGAACAAACTGCCTTCTGCTACAGCCAAATATTTCAAATTTTGACTCATCAGTCCAGAGCACCTGCTGCCATTTTTCTGCACCCCAGTTCCTGTGTTTTCGTGCATAGTTGAGTCGCTTGGCCTTGTTTCCACGTCAGAGGTATGGCTTTTTGGCGCAAGTCTTCCATGAAGGCCACTTCTGACCAGACTTCTCGGACAGTAGATGGGTGTACCAGGGTCCCACTGTTTTCTGCCAGTTCTGAGCTGATGGCACTGCTGGACATCTTCCGATTGCGAAGGAAGTAAGCATGATGTGTCTTTCATCTGCTGCAGTAAGTTTCCTTGGCCGACCACTGCGTCTACGGTCCTCAGCATTGCCCGTTTCTTTGTGCTTCTTCAAAGAGCTTGGACAGCACATCTGGAAACCCCTGTCTGCCTTGAAATTTCTGCCTGGGAGAGACCTTGCTGATGCAGTATAACTACCTTGTGTCTTGTTGCTGTGCTCAGTCTTGCCATGGTGTATGACTTTTGACAGTAAACTGTCTTCAGCAACCTCACCTTGTTAGCTGAGTTTGGCTGTTCCTCACCCAGTTTTATTCCTCCTACACAGCTGTTTCTGTTTCAGTTAATGATTGTGTTTCAACCTACATATTGAATTGATGATCATTAGCACCTGTTTGGTGTAATTGTTTAATCATACACCTGACTATATGCCTACAAAATCCCTGACTTTGTGCAAGTGTACCTAGAAGAATTGATGCTGTTTTGAAGGCAAAGGGTTGTCACACCAAATATGGATTTGATTTAGATTTTTCTTCTGTTCACTCACTTTGCATTTAGTTAATTGATAAATATAATCTATTAACATGTCTATTTTTGAAAGCATTCTTACTTTACAGCATTTTTTCACACCTGCCTAAAACTTTTGCACAGTACTGTATCATTGTGTACAATTTTCTTGCACACAGTTTTCTTTTCCAATGTTGAGCTTGCATAAGAGCTAGTAAAAACAGCCTTGTGACTTGGAACATGAAGAGCAGTGCGCATCACAAGATGAGATTCAGCAGGGTGGTAAGTCTGGTGAAAACTTTGAAGTGTTTAGGAATACTGACTTCTTGGAGGTTGATGGTAAGTTTTTAAAGTATGGGAGTTAAGAATAACAAACTTTATAAACCATTTAAAGTGAGTCCTTTTAAATCTTTGGTCTTCTGTAATAGGTTTAGTGGACAAAATCCAGATCATCATCTTAGATTTATTATTTTGTAGCTTTTTTTAATACACACAGTGCATATATACAGTAATAATTCACAGTGATTATTGTACAAAGGCAGATATTGTTTTTACAGTCATCTTACTGTTTTATTAATCATAATGGTGAGTGTATAAAGAAATAGGTGTGTTTAATTTGATTAGATTTTTTACCTTTTAACTTTAAAATGTTACTTGTTGTATTCTATGTTCTACTCCATTAGTGTGGCAGCTTGCACAATGCATTGTGTGTCCCTGTGGAAGTGTCTTAATCAATCAAGTTAAAGTGTTTATATAGTGTAATGAAGTGTTTTATTGCAAATTGCACCAAAATACATTAAAATATTAAAGACATTAATTTAAACTCTGTAGAACTGGAAAGCACACATAGAAGCTTTTTTTAAGAAAAAAAAACACAGAAATCAGTTTTGCATAGAGAAATACTTGCATAGTATACTTTACCAACAGAAGATGTAACAGCTAAACTATTAGGAACCTTCAAAGCACAGTTTGATTTGGCCCGTTGATTCGGTTAGATACTGTAGTGTGCTCTTTTCTCATGTCTGTCATTGTGCAGTTACTACTGTTTTTTTTTTTAATGAAACATTACATTTCTTTCTCACTGCACAGCTTTAGCAGCCTGTGCATTTTAGCTGAAACAATCTGCCTAGTGCAGTGAGAGGAAAGCCAGCCTTTTAAATCAAAATTAAAAAGAGTAACAGTTCAACCAGTGTGCTAAAATATAAACATCTGCTGTATATAGCATTATGCCCTTGCTTTTGTTCAGAAATGACTGTCCTCTAATTTTCCTGTCATGTACAGTACATACTGTAAGAGCATAGTAAATGTTATGAATGAAAGGAGGTCATTTGGTCCATCTGTGCTTGTTGCTTTGTCCGGTTCCTCGTGGTTGTATCGGTTCTTAATGGATCCCAATGACTCAGCAGCAATAAAGTGCCTTTTTGCCGTTCTGATGGGACAGTTTTAATTAAAGTCTAATACTGTACCTATGTTTTGGACATTCTTTTTTTGTATGGTATGGGGATGTAAAAATATTGAACTGTGACACCAATAAATGCATACTGTACATTGTTTGTTTTATTTGGAATGCTGTAAATGTAAGGCCTTAGTTTAAAGTGAGTACAGTAATTCATCCTGCAATGCTGTGAGTGTGGAAATGAGGGCACAGTTTATTAGCTCCAAAATACTTTATGTGGAAAGCAACCAATTGTATTACAGAACAGTGACAGTCCAGCAGGGGGCCCTATAATATTGACAGTGGCCTTGCAACTATTTTACAGCCACGGATATTCACCTGAAATCTTCAACTGATAGGATCTTGTTGTAAAACTGCCTTATTTATACCTGTTGTACACGGCAAGAAAGTTCTGTCTCAAAATAGAGCGTTGTTTTCTGAAACTGGTCGATTGCTTGCTAGCTAAGGGCCTGCTAAGTTTTAGAGGTGCATTGTGAAACTTGCCCCAGGTTACTAGTCTTCCACTGAAAAGGCTGGTTTAAATTAGGCAAGAACAAGTTAACGAACAAGAGGAGGCCATTAGACCCATGAATGATTGTCCTGTTCGTTGTAGCTGACTAATATGTAACACAGCAACAACATGTACATATACTCACCACTGTAGAAAGGTGTCACCTACCCTCTCACCTCAGTCAGTCCCCATTCAGTATCTGACTGTGTCTTCTGGTCCTGGTCTCTGTGCTATGCTTGAAGTAGTGGGTAGTCGACTCCTTTTGATCATGTCTTCCATAACCCTGCTCTGGGAGTTAGTCTAGTTGTTTTTTCGCTATAGTCTCTCAAAAACAGCAATGTCTTTTTTGTCATGAACACTACTGTACTGCTACTGTAAATGCTGCCTGGTAAACCAGTTCTTAGTGCTATACTGTAAAAATACAAGTATTTGGCCCTAGTTCTATTGCTGTAGGTAAACCAATAACCTATCTATTTTGTTTTAGGTTGTCAAGTAGCTAAATGGAGTCAGAGCAGCTTTTCAACAGAGGGTATTACCGAAACAGTTACAACAGCATAACAAGTGCCAGCAGCGACGAGGAGCTTTTAGATGGAGCAGGCGTCATCATGGATTTCCACACCTCAGAAGATGACAATTTATTAGATGGGGATGCTTCATCCGGTAAGCAGCACTGAATCACCATAATGTTTTGTATGTGAAAGCCTTAGGGCCATATTCACAAAGTATGCTCCTGTTTTAAAAAAGAAAACAAAGTGTTGCTGTTACAAAGCTTCTAATTAATACGTCAGGAGGTTCATTTGAGCGCTCCTACTGAAGTAGTTCTGCAACAACAGTAGTTTGTCCCCCCCCCCCCCAAAAAAACAAACAAAAAATAACCTACACACTTTTCAGTGCATGTGAATATGGCCCATGTTTACTCCAAAATGTCATTAGTAATGAAAGGAGAAGAGTTCCATTTGCTATGTCAAATATCCATCTCAAATTTTCATATTAAAAAATGGTTTAAAAAAATGACGTGATTTTCAGGTGGTCTTGCACTTCCTAGATTATTTACTCTATAGAATCCCCACCGCTTCAACGTCTTCTTTCTTGTCAATAGCCAACCAGTTGTTTCCCGTATTACAGTAACTGACAGACTAGCCAGTAATGTGCTTCGACTCAGAAGACCCTGATGAGGTGAAATGTCTTAAGACGTGAAAAGGTATCATACTACCTATGTAAGATGAGCAAACTACGGACTAATTGCTATACCCTAGTGTAGTACCAGATTTATTTTTTAGTGGAAGTATGTTTACTGTGGCATGTATTTGAGGTCCATGTATTGAAAGGAGGTGCTCGACAGGTAATGAAAATCTTTTGTTTGCTACAACCACTTTTAGGCTGTGTGAATTACCTGTAGAAGACACTTCACTTTCTAGTTTGGCCCGAATGTACGTTTGGTTCTTCTTCGGTTGTAAGGATCATACTGTACATGTACTGGGTATAGTTCTGACAACTCACCTACGGTTCACCTACGGATTACATCAAGACTCACATCAGCAGCATTCTTAACAAGTCGGCATGAAAAATGTTTTTGTTGTGCTAATAACAGTATTCATTAACCACCTACAAGTTTCATTATTCAACCTGACCTCGTTGGTTTTTTTTGTGCCCAATACAGGTTTGAAAATAGTAACGCTGCATGCTTTCCCATGCCTTCTTTAGACGAGGAAAAACTTTAGGGATAGTTTTAAAAAATAGTGACTAAGAAAAAGTGAAGGCCAATATTCTGTATTGTTTAGAGAAGATGGAAAGATCATCCAATTCACTTATCAAATTAATTATGTTTGCCTCTCAAAATGTTTCCGGCACTGGTATTCATTCCCTACAGCAGATACATGCTACTTGAAACCTCTTTCTTCTCACACTGCTGTTGACAGGCAGTCTGCCCATGTTAAAGGGATTGAGTTACGTTGCTGTCAGTACAGTAACTGGCAAAGATTTTTCTACCGTCATCCTTGCCCTTTTGAGGAAACCACCCCAAGCGCTGAACAAGGCAAAAAGCTGGAAATGCACAGCATGAAGAACTGCTTATGCAATGAAACTTGCTTAGCACATTCTAAAGCACGTTTGGAGCATAGGCCTATGTCTGTAAAAAATGTAAGTGTACATATGTTCCACTTACATTTTTATTTCAGCTATGTCTATCCACTGCTTATCTAATTCTGATAGAACGTGCTTACAACATTCTTTACCATATGCATCAGAATGTATAGCCTATGTGCCATGTATAGCCTATCTCTGCTATCTCTGCTGAAAGTACAAACATGCCTATTTAGATAGATTTGCATCGGGACAAGCAAGTTTCAAAGGGCGGGAAAGCTTGTGTCCCAATTACTGAAATTTTATTTGAGGAATGTAAAACAAGAAAACTGTAGACTGATCAACCAACACCTCTTTCTGGAAATACTAGAGTGCACAAAGCTAGGCTATTAAAAACATCAGTTAAGAAACACCAAAGAAGTACTAAGTAGTTGTCAAATTGAACATGATCATACATATTGTAGGGGTTATTTAAGCAGCCCCAGGGTTTTTACTCAATTCTTGCATGGAATATATTCTACTGAATACAAATACAAGATAAGGATGTAAACATGCCCTTTGTTCAAACACTTTGACAGGCAAATTTGAATGTGTCAACATGGATGAAATACTGGATTGGCAACAGTGTACTTTTTCAAATTTCAAGCTGCTGTTGAATAAAGCTGCTTTGCAAGCATTTGAATTCTCATTTGAGCTTTTCGAATACAAATAATTGTCTGGGATCGTTGCTGTTTACAACTATTGTTTTCATTTGAAAAGCAGTAATCGCTTCCATAGGATTAAGTTACTGTCTTACAAGGTCAGCGGTTTCTAAAGCTGTTTGGAAAACATATTTATATGGAGTGTGGAGAACACCTGTAAACAAAGGGTCTGTGTTTCCAGACTGAACAGGTTTAGGAGGTTCTGAGAACCCCCATCAGCTTGTGTAGGTTTCTCTTTGATGAAGCTTTAGTATTAACACTTACATGCTAACTTCATGGAGATTATTATTTGTATACAAAATCCCAAGCATCCCCTTGTGGTAAAATAATATTTTTTTTCCCCCGAAGAGTTCTTACAAAAATAGAAATAAAACAAGCGGCAACAAATTACAGAGAATAGCAATTACACACCCAATGTACTGTCATAGCAGTTACTATAAAGCTTCCCATTATTGAAAGTTTGAACAGTGTACTGTGCTGCATTACTCCTGTAAAGTATACATAATTCAGTAGTAACATAGCCTGAAGTTTCCACTTAGGAAGTTGTGTTGAAAGTACCCCTCCATTATCCCAATATACGTTTCCCAGTATAATATTTATTCTAAATGCTTTTTAAAAGAAGGCTATGGAACGGGTTACAAAAACTGTGATTGTAGTGTCATTTTTCTGACTTTTACTCAATTAGATAAGCCATGACTTATTACAGAACATTGGAAAATAGGGCTTGTGGGCTACGAAGCCCTGACTGTCACTGCAGCTCAGTCCTGTCATGAAAACATTCGTTTTTATGCAAATACATTCCTTGCACATTGTGTTGTGATGTGAACTTTGTTACCTTAAAGGCCTTTTCATGGATAAGTGGCATTGCCTAATTGTGTCCTGCCACTTGCCTTTTAGCTGATATTGCAGAGCTTTAATGGCTACATGATTGAAGTCATCACACCAGTTAGCGTATTCCTTCGAATCTAAGAATTTAATTTACTTTTTAAACCAATTTTTTCTTCTCAGAAATGGCTTGTGTCTTAAATTCGAGTATAGTGATGCGTGTATTAACTACCCAGCTGCTTATCCCGCGATATCCATGTGGAACGCATGCAAGTCCCAATTTTCTCTCCCGTGAGAATAGCATACAGGCGCTTAATAAGTGCATCTGTAAAGTTTAACATGTCTTTTTAACGTGCTTCAATGAAAAAATAAGAAAACTGTATTGTAAACATGTACGTAGGTTTCGTTTTTACTGGCAGATGGCAACAGTCCCAAAGAAATGTGCTTGACAGACCGGGTCATCTGTATATACACAGCTGAGAGTGAAAAATGGATGCCTGTGTATCTACAGAGAATAAAATGAGGAGATTTCTTTATTTATTTGTTGGTGTTACAGGTTGTAAGGAAGCCTTGTCAGGTTTGGTACTAGTCAAAATGACCAATTTATTTATTGTACCTACACTTCACAGATAATAATTCATATAACAGCGCTATACACCCGTGCCTGAAACTGAGGAAGACACTGTATATGACGTGATTGAAAATTTGCGATGCATGTTTTCTGATGTATATGTGCAAGATAAAGACGTGAGCATTGATGAGGGTTTGAAGTGTGCCTGCTTTGAAGTCTATCATACAAAAAATAATTTCTAAAAAGTGATATGCCTGCACAAGTATTATAATGTTATTATAATGCTGCCATTGTAAAACAAATATGTTATTTATACTTATATAATGCTGCCGTTGGAAAAAAAATGATGTTATTTTGTAATCTATATTATAGTGCTACAATTGTAAACACATTATTGTCATTTTATTTAAGTTCTATTGAAATACAGTATTTCTGCTTATCATAATCACAATAAAAAAGTGTGTTTAAAAAAATATAGCAAATTGTTTTGAAAACTGTCCAGATTGCTTATTTGAGGGCTAAGAATGAAAAATCTGCAAAAAAAGAGCATTTTTAACATGGAAATTGCCAAAATAAATGGGCAGCTGGGTGGTTAAAATCACCAACAAAAGACGTGACTGCCCAAGTACCCAAACAGCAACGTGACTGACTGCCTGAGAAAAGACAACCAAAAACATTACTGCCCTCGAATCACCCATGACATACAGGCAGCCATTTTATTTTATCAGATAAACTACTGACGCCAACTGAATGAGTGCGTAGTGCACCTCTGCCCCTCTTGTATCAGTGGATTATTAAATTATGGGATTCCATAAAAACAGAGACTGTGGTGCACTCCTTCAAACACGTGTACATATAAAACCAGCTCCATGTAGTAGAAGATGACATTGTCTGGGAGATGTCACATAACAAAGAGGACTCCATCAAAAAGCATGATGACTAGGAGAGATTTGTTGTTGTTACAATATGCTTTACCATTATGCCTAATAAATGAGTTGCATTACAAATAGTGGAGCATTAATTTGTGTAAATGGCTCTTATATGCATAATTGAGGTTGTATCTTTGTAAATGCATCTTTATTTGATGTTTTGTTTTGTCCTCAAATTGAGGGTGGGAAATTTGGGCTGTGTCTTAAATTCAAAGGAATAATTGTTAACTTCTGAGAAGGTGTAATTGGAGCGTGAAACTGTAAATTGAAAGTTGTCTAACAGGATTTGCTTGTTCTGTCAAGGTGATACAGTATTGTTACATACAAACTGAGACCTAACCACATGGCATGTGGATCTACTACAGTACAGTATATCAGCTCACAGAGAATACACCTGTAGTTGAGAAACCCTACAGCAGTACATTAAATGTCTTTCTCATTTATCTTGCATCTGTATCTAAATGAAATAGTGTAGGCTTCCATTTTACCAGGACTGGTGCAGTTTAAACTGGTGACATAATCTCAGTCTGTACTCTTACTTGGCAAAAGCAGCACTGCTTTTTATACTGTAATGCCAGTCATTGGTTGCAGTAGAAAACGCCCCTATTTTAATTTAATTTTTTTTATATATAGCATTCTCTCCCACAAAACTTGTCTTCTTCACAAACAGGGTTGTTTCACAATATGATACAAATTTAAATTGTTTGTTTTAGATTCATATTGAAGCTGTACAAAATGAATAGACAGCATCTTGGATATTTACAGTAATGTTTGTGGGTAGGGATAGGAGTGGTTGTTTGAATGTGACATTATTCACTGTATGTTCAGTGTTATGCAATGTTGTTGTATTTTGTTTTTTTTTAAGTATTACTTAACCTAGCAATTGGCCTTCCACATTGAAGAAGACACTTGAGGCTTGGAGTATGCTTATCACAGCAAAACAAAATATTTAAGCCCTAAGACATAAAATAATATCACATTGGTAAATGGCAGAATAAATAATCCATTAGCTGTTGGGAGGCCAAATAAAATGGTCTGGTAGACCAGTTGCCCATCTCTGCATAAATGGTCAAATTGGAAAAATGTTTTGATCATCTAGGTGTAGATCATAATATAGGTGTTCCATTTATCACTGGGACCAAGTTGAAAGTGATTTGATTTATGTTAATTTCCATTGGCAGCAAACTGACATCAAACCATTTTGAACTGAGACACAAAACTGTGGTGTACAAAAACCTTACACTTAGCGTTTCCACTTGGAAAAGCTACTGCCTGTCACAGTCTCTGGTCACTAAATGTTTTACCAGTCACAAAACATTTACCAGTCTCAAAACATTATCGTCATTCGTGTGACACCTGTCCGTTCCAAAAGCGATACACATAGTTATGGAGAATAAATAGGCCTGTGTGAAAAAGTTAAAAAAAAACACAAAAACAAAAAAAACTTTCACTTTCAGCCTTTGTTTATTTTTAATTAAGCAGAAAGTGAAAGAATTATTTAGAACAATTTGTTTTCAAAAGTTGCCACATTTCTTTCTTATTTTAACATTAATACTTTGCTTTAGAATTTAAAATTCAAATATATTACACCGTAGGTCTTGGCGTAACTGACAACTACAGGTGTAATATCAGCATGCATTAAAGCGTTTTGTACTGAAAAGATAGGAGGGTGTGCAAACTTACATAAGATCAGACTGACATATCTAAAGAGAACACGTAAAAAACAATACAAAAATAAACTGCACTTGATGCTTTCATTTCAGCAAACACACAAGTCACAGTCAATCAGAAGCATGGATTAAAATGAAATAAACAAATCCTCCACTCCAGGAGGAACAAAAGGAGAGGGCGTGGATTGAATCGGCCTATCGGTGACTTGCTTTGTTAACAAGCATGCGCCAATGCAGGAACTGCCAAATCACTCACTAATTCAGTTGTCTGTGCCTTTAAAGGGCTTATTCTAGAGGAGCACAAGAGGCACACACATTAACTCTTGTGAGTGACAATGTCAATGTCACTAAGCTGCCCGTCAGATTGACAGGTGGCTTCAGTCTCTGCCAGTCAGCTACCTTTTGAAACCGTCTCTTCCTGGTGTTTACCAGTTAGCGGAAGTGTTGATGCTATAAGTATAGGATTGCAGACTACAGATGGATATTGGAACAAGATGAGGTAGATGAGTTTTACAGACTGCTTTCTTGATGTAAATGAAAAAGTGGTATACTGTTGTGCAGATATGTAACTTTTTACATCTTTGTGTTCATTAGAGCGTTATCAATAATTAATATCATTACAGAGATTTTGATTTGAAATTTGCCCTTTACTGGAGTCAGGTTAGATATGATTTTTCAAAGGAGAAAGTCTTATCTAAATCATGATAGCTACAGTAATCAGTTATTTTGTTTTCATGATCTGCTTGGCATGTTTTATAAATAGCTTGAAAGGAACCATAAAAATCCTGCAGGCTGTAAATAAATACTTTAAATACTTAGCAATGCCAGTAGCTATTGTACAAAGACTGGATTTATTAATCGTTAAATACTGCCACAGCACTATTACTTAGCAGTTATATTCCATAGTCTGCATAATTTAAAATTAATTTCTTTTAAATTAAAATACCAAATAACAAATATCTCCAGACTTTTTTTTTTCAATTATGCATAATTCACCCAAGGATTATTTGTTCTATATAATATAGTATAATATAATAGTGCCCTAAACAAAAACAAACAAAGGGTTTTATTTAATTGTTGCTTAAGTTATTTACCATTAAAATAATACAAAGACTAGATGCGGTCTCACTGCGGAGCAATTTCATTACATTATCCCCTGTGCTGAGAATAGTCTCCTTCTGAGTTATCAGCCAGTGTGTGTGTTAAGTCTTGCATTGCACCTCTGAGTGTAGCTCGATTGTAGCCACTAGCAACCTGGGCAGCAATCCTTTCCCACTGATGACATCAGCAGGCATTAGGAGGAGTCAGCTGCTGCAGCAAGCCAGCATAGCGTCCAGATCCTTGTCAAACATGGCAGCTCCCCTGCCTGCTGCTACTACTACTGAACAAATAGAGCTAGCTTTGTAAGCCGGAAAAACATTTCCTTCCCTTTCTGTGACTCATGGACATGTCTTCCGATCCTTACTTACCCTACGACGGGGGAGGGGACAACATTCCCCTACAGGAGATGCACAAAAGAGGTAAGCTCATTCAGTTTTTAATTACTGCTTTCTTCTATAGTAGCTCTGCTGGCTGAAGGCTTAAAACACACTGCTGTTTTTTTATGACGATGAAGCTGGTTTGTAAACAGGATGATTACTATTTCAGTACTGTGTTAATGGTTTGTTTTTTCTCTTTCTTTTGTGTGTTAATCTGTCTAGTACCGGTAACTATGTCCCTTGATACTGTGGCGTTGTGCTATTTATTTATTTATTTATTTATTTATTTATTTATTTATATTTTTTTTCTGTGGGCAGATTAGCACTTCTTCCCGTTACAGCAGCAAGTGACTCCATCTTTATTTTATATACTGGAAATTCAGCAGACAGTTTATCTTCTGATGCAAAAAAATAAATAAAAAAAGCTTCAGTATTCAGAGCCCGTTGTCACTGTCGCATCTGTTTTTGCATCTTTGGTATAAGCAACATCAAATGTTTTTAAGCATCAGCTTTCAGATATGTTTCTTTGTGATGAAAGAGTGCGTACATACTTACATCCTTACAAGGGTGTGCTATAGAATTAAGATTTCTATACTCAAAAGCCAGTTTGTCACATTCCTTGTCAGGAATATTAAAATGTTAACCCTTGTCGCCAACAGCCGAGTTATAGTTATTGTAGGCACCTGTTTTCATTGCTGCTGATGTGGAGCCACACCATTATACAAGAACGTTAAGATTTTAATGTGTTTTTTTTTCCTTTTTCTTTGTACTGTATGCTATAAGGTGTTTGTTCTGGTCCTTCACTCCCACTGTAGACAAAGTCTCATACAGCATGACTGTATGTACTGTATATCGGGACAGTAGGCATAGCAATTGCTACATTATTCTGTAATCTTTAACAATTGTGCTCTTTATTCCAGTTGAATTGTAATTAGGTCATATTCATTAGGTCATTCGTTTTAAATGGCTTTTAGGGGCCTAGATTCTCCTCTTGGTCTGAGCCTCTTTTCTCATATTTGCACTTGTGATAATGCAAAGTAAGCCACAGTATAATTAGCTCCCTTTCCTCATGTTTATGGCTTCAGTTTGTATAAAATAATTTAGTTCAGCTGAAATACATAATGTACATAATATTAAGTTTTTTCCATGTCCACTTTACAAGTCCTCAGTTTTGTAACCATAAGATTTATTTGATGTGTCGTAGCAGATAATTGGTTTTGTATTGAAGTTCAGAGCATAACCTAGCATAGTTGTACAGTGCTGGAGTCTCAGTACAACCAGAGCATTTGAAATAACTAACGGCCAATACTAATATTGCTAAATGTTTTTAGTGTTTAATCTGGAACTGAGAGCACACCACATTGTTTTCAAAAGCATTTTGATTAACTAAAATTGTATAATAATTATATAAGTAGTGCCCCCCTCCCCCAAGTACAGTCTCATGCTGTGTGGGGAGTTGCAATTATAAGTCATATATGTCATGCATAAGGGCTCTGGCTGCTCAAACTGCAAAATGACGTTTCATATTGGACTGCTCAGGATCTTTCAGCCAATCTGAGACCACGTTTCGCATTCTGTAGTCCTTGAAACATCACAAAGAAAACATTTTCATTACATCAACACTGCCACTTTCAATTTTTACTGTGCTGTATTCTCCGTATCAGCATGGTTGACGTCACCTGCATTGAGGCACCTTTTGGTATTCCGTTCAACTGCAAAGTCCATTCAAAATTGTGGCATCACAATCAGCCGCAATTAACAGTATTCTCTTCATCAACCTTTTCCCTCTTTTCAGTGGACTAAATAAATGATCGGTAATGAACTGGATTTTGAATTTGTGTATTAATCATAAAGCAGTTTTAACAGAGTTATAGGATGGTGAATGTTTTTTGTATGTGTTAAATCGACACTTGTGGCACTTAAATGGACCTTGGCTTTCACCCTTGTTCTGTTCATTTCTATTTGTGCGCAGATGTTCGCCATCCTAAAACCCTGTAATTACACACTAAACACAACATATTTATTTACTCATGATTATGTCTGTAAATAGTTGAAATTATACATTTTGGTCTTTTCTAAGCTTGCATTCTTGGAACATATTTCACAGATACCCTCTAGACTGGATATTTGAGATTCTATATTGGTAGACATCAGTGAGGAAGCAGATTACTGTTAGAAAAGGACATACAGTATGCGGTTTGGGGCTGCCAATTCTTCGTACATTGGACTGTGTTCTGTACATCATGTATTGACACCAGTATGGGAGGAACAAAAAGATCTCTGAGGTCACTGCTGCCAACACTCGCTTCAAAGTGTCCTTTTAGAAGATTATCAATATTAACTGTACCTCTGAACCACCTGACGGTGTTTGTTGCTTCTGTACAGTACAGTTATTTTCAGCACTGCTGTTGGAAAACATAGTTAATTTGACAACCAAGCTTTACAAAATGCGTATATGCATGTTCCTGGAGTTATAATTAAGAATGTGCCACTTATTTAACTGCTCTCGTAAACACAATGGCAGCAGAATCTCTAGAATCTAGATTTGTAAAATGCTAAATATTCACACACACACACACACACACACATATATATATATATATATATATATATATATATATATATATATATATATATATATATATATAGTATATAGTGGGGATTTCTTTGCCACTTTCGGGCCTTTCATCACTGTTCTAGTGTAAAAGAAGTGCTTAAAGCAACAGGTTCCAAAACAGGGTGGTGCCTGTATATTTATTTATTTATTTATTTATTTATTTAATTATACACAACAAAATAAAATAAACAGAACAAACCCTAACTCTGCCAAGGAGCACTAGCAAGTTCTAACTAATAAACCCGATGGCTAAGCCATTTACCAGTCACCAAAACCACTTGTTTACTAAACAAAGAGCACACATTACACAGTACACACAGTACCTTTCTTTAAAGTCTATCCCTTTACACAGCCCTCTCGCCCAAAAGCAGACAGACCCTCACATATATTTTAGGGCCTGTTTAAATATCTGCCTGCTTAATCATAGGCAGGTGCGTCTCCTTATATTAGAGCCAGGTGATTAGGTTTCTGGCTCTAGTTCCAACCCCAAGGGATCAAGGGATTATATATATATATATAAAGAATACAGCCATACAAAAATTGGAACTGTGCATAAAACGTTTTCCTTGACAGAGGGTGTGCTCCTATATATATATATATATAATTTTAATTATGTCTGCATCCTAATATTCTATTAGGTGATGCAAAACTTTTGGCCATATATGTAAATTACATTCGAGTACATAGCTTATGATGTGGTACTGACAACTACTGAACCGCGTAGTGCACACCGCTCCTGTGTGCCCGAGTGCAGACTAGCGGTACCGCACCGTGAAAACACCCAGCGATGCCACGCCTGTCTGTCTCGGGCTTAAGACTGACGTATTTACTCACTGCACCACTCTATATAATGAATTAACCATAATTATTGGTCTTTTCAGGAAATCATTATACAATGACAAATGGAGGAAATATAAGCAGTTCAACCCATTTACTGGACCTTCTAGACGAGCCCATTCCAGGAGTTGGTACCTACGATGATTTCCACACAATTGACTGGGTTCGAGAAAAGTGCAAAGACAGGGAAAGGCACAGAAAGGTAAAGAAAAAAAGATTTTATTTATTTATTTATTTATTTTTATACAAATTTAGTCGTTGCCAATTGGTTTTTATTATTTTCTCCCCAATTTGAAATGCCCAATTATTTTTAGGCTCAGCTCACCGCTACCACCCCTGCGCTGACTCGGGAGGGGCGAAGATGAACACACGCTGTCCTCTGAAGCGTGCAGCCATCAGCCGCCTCGCTTACACTCTGCAGACTCACTGCAGCCGCCTCAGAGCTACAGCCGGAGGACAACGCAGCTCTGGGCAGCTTACAGGCAAGCCTGCAGGCACCCGCCAGACTACAGGGTCGCTGGCGCCGCGGTGAGCAGAGGACTCCTGGCCGACCTAACCCTCCCTCCCCGACGACGCTTGGCCAATTGAGCCGCCTCTGGGAGCTCCCATCCACGGTCGGTGTGGAATAGCCTGACTCGAACCAGCGATGTCCAGGCTATAGAGCGCCCCTGCACTCTAGCGAGTGCTTTTACTGGATGCGCCACTCGGGAGCCCCAAGAAAAAAAGATTTATAGTATAGGAACGTAAAACGGGAATATTAATGTGTGCATTACTTGCTGTTCAATGCCTGCTGTTTTACAAGCAGACATTGACCACTTTTTATTGTAATCGTTCTTTATTTTTTTATTTGTTATCAATAAAAAAACATATCATTAATATGCAGTCAAGACAATAAATCAGTGACTGGGGCTAGAAGGATGTCTGTGGTCTTCAAAAGCCAAGTATGTTTACATGAATCAATATACTGTGGGGAAAAAAAAAAAAAAGTTGAAAGGATGTGATAAAGAACAGAATCGGTAGAAAATAGGAATCCGCTCCTAAAGGCATCTTGTTCTCATGCATTAGTAAAAAACCACAACTGTACTAAACCGAATCACCAAGGGAGCCTGGAATGGTGTAAAGGAGAAAAAATATTTTGGAGAGATCATGATTTTGTTAAGGCTTGATCTGTAAGTCACCCTTTTTACCATCTGCATATTTTTTTTATAGATTTACCATAAGAGAACAAGTTAGCTGTTTGGTTGTTGGCATCAGCACTTAAGAATTACACCTGTTTTGTTATACCGCATCTACACAGGTAATCCTATTAAAGAAAACAAGTTATTAGGGTTGAAAGTATTACTATTTTTTGTGCACAATAAAAAACTGCTGAAACCTGTATTGTCATTTTTTTTTCCCTCAAGGTGTCTGGATAAGCCACTTCAGACACTGTTACAATTTTGTATTGCAACAGTGAAGCTTTGTAGTGAAATTTGGCAGTGTTAGTAACCCGACTGCTCTTATTCTATTGCCAAGGGACCTTTGATATCCACAAAACAAATACAGGCTCATACAATTCAAAGAGCAGAATTTCCAACAGCATGCTTCCTCCACATACGCTGCTTGGTGAAGCAGGTCCACATATCTGGACCTACAGCGCATAACACTTTTTATATATATACAATCAAATACAGCCGAACCTCACAACCAGGCCTGGCGGCAACATGAACGCTGTGGGGGGACATCCACTTATTTAGGGCGGGCTATTTAACTTCACTGTGATGACAATAAACAAAGAAATAAATAAATCATATGACACCGCAATATTATGAACTATCCACACAGCACGAGTTACCCCTATGAAGGGGTTTCCACCAGAAGCAACCGCTCCTCCTGCACTAGTAGACTGGCTCTACCTCCTCTACGCTCCCCTGCCTCCAGAGCCCGCTCCTTCTCCACCCTCGCCCCGCAGTGGTGGAATAATCTTCCTATAGATGTCAGGACTGCCCAGTCCCTGACCACCTTCCGGCGCCTCCTCAAGACTCACCTCTTCAGACAGCACCTGTAGAACTCCTCTTTTTTTCCCCTCTGGACACTTTATCATTCTTCCTTAAATGCGCTTTACTTGCTCTTATCTTCCCCCTATTTTTTGCATTTAATCCTGTACTTTAGAGTATTGTAATCTGTCAAGTGTTATTTAATCTGTAGTATTTTGTATTTAATTATATCCTGATGTAACTATCATGACACAGTTATCTGCTCCGTTATTGGATCATATTTTGTCATACTTGTACTTGCTAGAACCAAAGTCATTGTATTTATCTTGCTCTTAATTGTATTATTACTTGTATTGTGATTCTTGAAATGTATTTTTGTTTACGACTAAATCTGCTAAGAAATAAATAATAATAATTAGACATTTTTCAATTATTATTATTATTGTGCTTTAATTTGCTTTGATTAATGATTTCTCATAGGGCTTCATTTTTCTTGGGCTTCAGTAAGGTGCAAAGCGAGAGAGAACATGTTACATGATTCTCCTTTGGAATTATTTACCATTGCTCGCATAGTTATTTACATGGAAAGCTAATTAGGTGACACGATGCTGCTATGGATTACTGCACTAGTCTTTCACCTCTGGATGTCTAGGTTTTAATCCAGGCTAGGTCACAATTGTCACATGTAAATATGACCTCAGTGGACAGTAGTTCACATATCATAACTACAACATAGTATGCCGTTGTTGGCCTTTGGCATCTTTGCAGAAAAATCAAGACATGGCACTGAATTGTCTTACAACTTAACAAGGTGGTGTTTCCTTGCCTCCCATTGGCACTGCTTGTGCTATCCCTGATCTGTAGATGAATACAGTAGAGAGAACCTACTTTTGGTGATCAAGAAAATGCACTTCCGGCTATTTTCTTGAGCATCAAAATTCAGCACAAAAAGTGTACATTTCTGGCACACCTCTTGAAATAATATATAGAGAATAAAACCTGTACTGTATCTAATTTCACAGGCTTCGATTATCTTGGATTTTTGCATTAAATGGGTGACATTCGCTTGTCCAAGGTTAGTACTATAAAACTAGTTGAAAACGTCCATCATTAAGATACATTTTTTGTTTAACTTTTTTTTCAGATTAACAGCAAGAAGAAAGAATCAGCATGGGAGTTTACAAAGAGCTTATATGATGCTTGGTCAGGATGGCTAGTTGTGACTCTAACAGGCTTGGCTTCTGGTAAGGAGAACTAGAAAAGACTTATTGAACCTTATCCTAGCATCTTCTGAACATTCATTTGGAACAGCAGCAAGCACACAGGGCATAGAAAGCTTTTCAGTCCACTAAGTAAATCTGTCAAGATACAAACACAGCAAATGGATTACACTTTAACATGATGCTCAACTGCTGTACATGGCAGTTTAAATATATTTTTAACTAGAACAAGTATTGATTTCAATGTGCACAAACACATTTGCATATATTTTTGTTTTTTTAAAGTAAAACAGTATTTAGAAATGGAGACTCCTGTTGCTTAGCAGTTTGAACCATTAATTTTTTAACTCAATTTTAGCTTTTCCGTATGTATTATTTCAGGAGTGAATCTGTAAAACCTGAAATAACTCAATAAACTATGCTTGGGAAACCTAACTGTCGATGTGGTCAATTATCTAGCAGGTGATGACTGATGCGTTGGACATTAACGCTTAATTACTGCACGTGGGGAAGGGGGTAAAAGTTAATGTGGTTTTTTTTTTGCAAAATGAATTTACTTTTTCTCCTGTCTGAGATGTACACAAAGATAAGCTGTTTATACAATTTTTAAAACAAAATTGTAATGTTAAGCAGCTGGAATATTGCATTACCAAACTAAGCGGTCCTTCAAGAAAAAACAGCCTTGTAGTCTAAGCAAGAATAATTTGCAGGTGACTGATTTAATCACATATGTAACCTCTTGGTACTTTTATCATTCATTAGAAAAGACGACTTGCAGTAACAATAGTATGTAAGGATGAATTGTAGTGAATGCTATGAGTAATTTTATTTTGAAAACTGCAGTTTCATAACCCTTATATGAACCTTTCCTGTGTTCCCCTCTAGGCGCTCTGGCAGGTTTGATAGACATTGCTGCAGACTGGATGAATGACCTGAAGGAAGGCGTCTGCCTCAGTGCATTATGGTTTAACCATGAACAGTGCTGCTGGGGGTCAAATGAAACGACATTTGAAGAGAGGGACAAATGTCCCCAGTGGAAGACGTGGGCAGAACTGATCCTCGGACAGGCCGAAGTAAGCATAGCGATGGGACCGGATTTTAAAACTTTTCTGTTATTGTTTTTAAGGAAGATAAACAAACCTTCCTTTTGAAATGGCTACTTGTATTAGTTTTTTGTTTTCTTCTTAGTATTACAACATTTAGAGAGCTTGAGTATTTTAACATCATTTTCAGACAAAAAATGCTCTCTAGATTTTTTTAGCTGAAGGATCAGCTGTTAGGATAAGGTGTGTTAATAGTTGGTTAATTTCAGCTCAAGTAGACAAAACCCCAGGTGACTGATGAGACATAAACCACATGCGATGGATAAAAGGGTTGCAGGGTAGGTGTTTTGTGAGGAGAGTGTTTTTTTTTAATCCCATTCTTTTGACCAACATTTTCTCCATGTGGGGGATAATAATGTGAGTATCTTTTGCTTAAGCTGTCAAGGCTTTTGAAAAAACAAAATGGTTTGTAGCAAGTCATTGACGTAAGAAGCCACCCTCCTTGGTCCACAGGAGCTGGAATAATCCCTTTACTTGAATTATTACAAAGATTTTTTTTGAGGAAAAATGCACTCAACAAAGTTACCAGATCAGACATTTAATTTAGGAGATTGTAAGTAGTCATAAGTAGTAATTTTGTTTGAGAATTTTAATTGGTGTTTTGTCTTGTGAGGAGAAAAAAAGCGCTCATAATAGTTTGACACTGAATTTTAAAGCCCATTTTCCATCTCATAAACATACTAGTAGTCACGTCTCAACTTTATCAGTAGTGTTGAAGCAATAAGTATCTTTTAAATGCACATATTGTTTGTACCATTTCTTTTATTTCATTCTCTATTTTTTATTTTGGCAAATTTGTACTTTCTTTCTTTCTTTCTTTCTTTCTTTCTTTCTTTCTTTCTTATTTATGTTCTTCTGTCTTGCAGGGTCCGGGTTCCTATATAATGAACTACTTCATGTATATCTACTGGGCCTTGTTTTTTGCATTCTTGGCTGTTTCTATGGTAAAGGTGTTTGCACCATATGCTTGTGGTTCTGGTATCCCAGAGGTAAGATTTTATTAGTGGCGTTTTGTGAAATCTTTTTTTTTTTTTTTTTTTGGAGCCAGAAAGAAATGTTCCTTAACAAAATATTTACTGATTAAATAATATATTTAATGATGGTCCTATTCTTGCTGTCCTATGCTAGTATTGCCTAGGAGAAGAAATTACCACCTGTTAACACAAACACAGTAGAAAGTAATACAGTCGCCACTGCTTAGAACGGGCACGTTTGTGTTAACGTGATTCACCCACAGTAAGCCTGTAATAACCTGACATTCAAAATGTCCCCCAATCACCATTACAGTAATCAAAACAAACAAGCATGTATGTGGTTAAAAGTTATTTATTTATTAAGACACTCATTACACTAATAAAAAAGATGTATTGAAACCTATGAATGTAATTAAAAGTACAGTAATCCGTCAAGTATCCGACTGCAATGGGACCAGAATAAGGGCGGATATGTAAAAAGGCAGATAAATGAATCCTGTTTTAAATACCATTATACACAGCTGTAACAGTTACTGTGCTATACTATTGTTGTTTTGAGATTCAGCTTTTATTAGGGAGCTCCCCTAAATCCCTTGTATAGAAAGATACAGGGTATTAATGCTTGTGACAGAGTAGCCGTCTGACATGTGGGTGCGTGCATTCGCTGCTGAGTGACAGGCAGGAGATCGAGACGGAGGTTGAAGTTGATACGCCCCGCAGGTGAACAGGATTTGCTTACATATTGTAGCGCTGAGCTACAGGGTTTCCAGGATATAATGAGACAGACAACAGTTGCGGTTCAAAGCAGTAGGAAACTGCTGTATTTATTATTTTTTTTAGCTTTTAGGGAACAATGGCTCTCATTCCTCTCCTTTCTCACAAACTCAACCTCTCAACTCCCTCTCTTAATTCTCCCGCCGCCAGATCCCGCTTCTCTCATTCAAACTGTCATCTCCAAACACACACACAAGTCCCTCCCCCTTCCTCACTCATTGGTCCAACACTCCCTATCTCTGACTGGTCGTGTCAGACTTGCTCCCACCCCTCAGTGACACACTTACACACAGGCAGTCTTTCAGCTCTAAGCCACACAAGCATCAAAACACACAGAGAACGCTAACAGATCTGAACAACAATAACACAGTTTACAAACACATTATTTACAGAGTACCCCAGCTTTTTGAAGCAACATCGCATTGTTTGCTGACTGACAGTTCCAAGCATGCTTTAGCAAGTGCACAGCACCTAACAGAGACATTTTATTTACACTGATAAAAATTATATTTTTATTTACACAGCCAAGGTACAGTACAGGGGTAATCACTCAGTAACATGGTGCAAACAGCTGATTGATCGATCTGTCAAGCTTTTACTACAGTAAAGCGCTGCCTTTTATATTGAAATCTATGTGAATGGCAAGGTAACAAGGTGGAAACAGTTCATTGGTGGATTAGTAAGAGCGATTTACTACAGCAGTGTGGAGTAGTGGTTAGGGCTCTGGACTCTTGACCGGAGGGTCGTGGGTTCAATCCCCAGTGGAGGACACTGCTGCTGTACCCTTGAGCAAGGTACTTTACCTAGATTGCTCCAGTAAAAACCCAACTGTATAAATGGGTAATTATATGTAAAAATAATGTGATATCTTGTAATTGTAAGTCGCCCTGGATAAGGGTGTCTGCTAAGAAATAAATAATAATAATAATAATAATAATAATAAGCAGTGCGTTTGTTTTTTAAATCTGTGTGAATGGCCCAAAATATACAGCATGCTTAACATAGTATAAACAATGCCTTTCTTATTGAAATCAATGGGAATGGCAAACGCTATTTGTTTTATAGTGTTAAAGTATTCCTCGATGAAAATTTGCATTTGAACTGGTTTAAAAATCATGTTCGAATCACAGATTATACTAGCACTATATACTGGTGTCATTGCTGAAACCGCACAACCCCATTACTGGCATGTGGTACAGTAATTCTCTCTGGGAGTGTTGCTCTTCAGAAATGAAAGAATGTAGCTGATTGAGTCAAGATTTAATATATATATATATATATATATATATATATATATATATATATATATATATATATATATATATATATTTCCTTAAAAATCTAGAAAGCAAAATCAGTCCAAGTGAGAAGACAAAAAGTAAAGTTGTGCTTGCTGAAAATTCTCACTCAGTTACTCAATATCATTCTAATTAATCATTAGCCAATGGCTTTTTTTTAAATTTATTTATTTATTTTTTTTTTATAAGTACAGTTAAATGTCAATTTGTGCTCAAGGTATTGCTGGGAGTATTTTAAGTTCCAAATGCCAGAAATGCTAAGAAAATATTTCCTTAAAACCAATAGCCTAACAGCATTACTCCCTTACTTTGCATTTTCAGTATCTTAAGCACATTGCTATGTTCCCCAGACTGAAATGCTTCGCCAAGTAGGAAAGTGCTGAGCCCTGTAATTACATTTAGGCTATAATTCAGTCTCTACACTGAATTCTAAATGGAAGGTGATGCAAACAATGAACAACCTTTGTTCTCTGCCGCAGTATGGGCTGTTGAGTACAAATGTATTTTGTGCATTTAAAGCAACTTTAATAAATGCAATGTTTAATAAATCCATATAAGATTATTATTATTATTATTATTATTATTATTATTATTATTATTATTAACAACTCTCTCTCTTGGCAGAAGAGAATAGCATCACATGTGCTTTTTGTTTCAGTTAGTGTAAGGTATTCTTTCTTTGCTTACAGATCAAAACGATCCTCAGTGGGTTCATTATTCGAGGGTATCTAGGCAAGTGGACACTGTTGATTAAAACTGTAACTCTGGTGCTGGCGGTGGCGTCAGGCCTGAGCCTGGGAAAGGAGGGGCCTCTTGTGCATGTTGCCTGTTGTTGTGGCAACATCTTCTCTTATCTATTCCCAAAGTACAGCAAAAATGAAGCTAAAAAACGAGAGGTAAATGCTTTTTTGTTTAGTAGCATGGTTTTCTATAAAACTGAAATATAACGATCAAGAAAGGATTGTCTGCTAAACTCTTGAATTTTGTGATGTTCAATAGCTTAATTCCTTTTTTTACACTGAAAAAATAGTTTATAATGCCAATTCATAATCACAGTGAACAGTTAAGGATCAAAACGAGAAATAACATCATGTATATGTACAAGAACTAATGATGACGGGTTGAGACACCAGTGAAGTGACTCCTCCGTTTGCTTTTCTGCCTAGGTGCTGTCGGCTGCGTCTGCAGCTGGAGTGTCTGTTGCTTTCGGTGCTCCAATAGGCGGAGTCCTTTTTAGTTTGGAAGAGGTTTGTTTGATTTAACAGAGCAAATTGTCTTGGTAGTTTTCTTTTAAAACTATCAAAATAAGACAAATGTACTCAGTAGTGTATTTTTTTTGGGGGGGCGGGGGCGGTGCATGCATTTTTTGTGTTGGTAAATCATTTCAGAATTCATTTATACCAGTGTGATTTTCTTAACATTGATATGTGCCTTCACAGGTTAGCTATTACTTCCCCCTGAAAACACTCTGGAGGTCATTCTTCGCCGCTCTGGTTGCTGCCTTTGTCCTGCGCTCCATCAACCCCTTTGGAAACAGCAGACTGGTACTGTTCTACGTGGAGTACCACACCCCATGGTACCTGTTTGAACTCTTCCCCTTCATCCTGCTGGGGTCTTGAGGGCTCTGGGGCCTTCTTCATCCGCGCCAACATAGCCTGGTGCCGCCGGCGCAAGTCCACGCGCTTGGGGAAGTACCCGGTTCTGGAGGTGATCACCGTGGCAGCCATCACGGCGATCGTGGCGTTCCCCAACCCCTACACCCGGCAGAACACCAGTGAGCTCATCAAGGAGCTCTTCACCGATTGCGGGCCCCTCGAGTCCTCCCAGCTCTGCCAGTACCGCAGCGAGATGAACGGAAGCAAGGTGGTGGATGACATCCCTGATCGACCCGCTGGGCCCGGCGTCTACTCCGCCATGTGGCAGCTCTCTCTGGCGCTCATCTTCAAAATCATCATGACCATCTTCACCTTTGGCATCAAGGTCAGTCCTGTGTGGCAGTCCCAGGGATACATGATGTTCACCTGATTCTAAGGAAACCTTCCTCATTGTAAACCATACTGTATGTCTTGGAAGAATACCATTAAAGCTTGAAAGCAGAATATAATAATAATAATAATAATAATAATACTTTAAAATATTTCCTTTGTCTTAAGAGTAACATCCATTTGTAAGTAACTGGTCATCTTAGAAAGCTTTCTCTTTAACTCTCATTCTGAAAAAATAGAAATCCCATTTTTTGTATACATTTTAGATTAAAACCAGAATATTCATCCTTAAGATGGCAGAACAAATAATGTTGTATTATTAGTAAGAGATATGGGCCCAGATATTCGAAGCGATGCGCAAAATTTGTGCCTCAGAAAAATTAGTGCTTTTGCACAAAAATTGATGTTTTCCAACACGGCACAAATCAGTTGCGCAAAGTTGGAAAATAGCAGTTTTTTGCTCCATTCACAAATGTGTTTGTGCCTCGCAAAACCACCTGCGCATTCAATACCAATATAGCAGAAATGCACAAGAGCTACACATGAATGCGCAGAATTGGAATACTGCATGACAATGGACTGCTAACAATACCCTGCCAAGCAGCTGTCATAGGTGTACAGTACATACCAATATTCCTCAGACGAGTCTACACTCAAATGTAACTTGCACATGGAATGCAGAATCAAAGCTCAACACACATCGGGAGCATTGGCACCCCCGAAGTTCCATGCCCACCCCCACAAATATATAAATAAGATACTAAATGGAGAAATGAAACCATGGACCACAGGATAGTGTAGGCTATTCAACTTATAACTTATATTTTACAGAAACGTGCCTGTCAGCCGGTGTTCTGAATAGCTCCGACCCGTGCTCCTTACACTATACATACACATATTTACAGAAGTGTGGACTGTAAAACAAACCCACAGTGCTGAAAACACTACTCTATTTGGAAGCCCCGAAGACGTGAATCTCAGCATGGAGCCAGCCAAGAACGCTGCCTGTGGATGCAGTCTGCACATGTGTATCCCTTACTCATACTCCTGCTGAAAGCCCCTTCCAACTGCCCACCACTCACCACGCACCCTGCTCCTACCACATCTCTATGACATAGTCAATAGCATGGAATGCAGACTGTGGGTAGGCTAAAATAGTTTTATTAACATGAGAAAATATTAATACAGCATTTAATAAAAAAAAGGTTAGTCACACTAGTGGGATTATTCCATCTGGAATCCTGTTACCATTATTTTGTCCCAGGAGCTGTAACACCTTTGTAATTCTTTCGTGCTTTCTCAAACGTCTAGGTGCCATCTGGTCTGTTCATTCCTAGCATGGCTATCGGTGCGATAGCGGGAAGGATTGTGGGCATAGCGGTGGAGCAGCTGGCTTACTACCACCATGACTGGTTCCTGTTCAAGGAGTGGTGTGAGGTTGGGGCGGACTGCATCACACCAGGACTCTACGCCATGGTTGGGGCTGCCGCGTGTCTGGGTTAGTTGACATAACACATTTATCTGCAGTATTTTATGGATCTACAATTTTGACCAAAAAAAGCAATAACAATAAAATGCCATCAATCTGAGAAGCTGGCAGCACTTTTTGTAGAGATTGAGTTTTTGCAAGGGGTAATATACAGGGCAAGATTTGATGTAATCACCCGAATAGTGTGTGTGTGTGTGTGTGTACATATATATACAGTACTGTGCAAAAGTTTTAGGCAGGTGTGAAAAAATGCTGTAAAGTAAGAATGCTTTCAAAAATAGACATGTTAATAGTTTATATTTATCAATTAACAAAATGCAAAGTGAGTGAACAGAAGAAAAATCTACATCAAATCAATATTTGGTGTGACCACCCTTTGCCTTCAAAGCAGCATCAATTCTTCTAGGTACACTTGCACACAGTTTTTGAAGGAACTTGGCAGGTAGGTTGGCCCAAACATCTTGGAGAACTAACCACAGTTCTTCTGTGGATTTAGGCAGCCTCAGTTGCTTCTCTCTCTTCATGTAATCCCAGACAGACTCGATGATGTTGAGATCAGGGCTCTGTGGGGGTCACTTCCAGGACTCCTTGTTCTTCTTTACGCTGAAGATAGTTCTTAATGACTTTCGCTGTATGTTTGGGGTCGTTGTCATGCTGCAGAATAAATTTGGGGCTAATCAGATGCCTCCCTGATGGTGTTGCATGATGGATAAGTATCTGCCTGTACTTCTCAGCATTGAGGAGACCATTAATTGTGACCAAATCCCCAACTCCATTTGCAGAAATGCAGCCCCAAACTTACAAGGAACCTCCACCATGCTTCACTGTTGCCTGCAGACACTCATTCGTGTACCGCTCTCCAGCCCTTCGGCGAACAAACTGCCTTCTGCTACAGCCAAATATTTCAAATTTTGACTCATCAGTCCAGAGCACCTGCTGCCATTTTTCTGCACCCCAGTTCCTGTGTTTTCGTGCATAGTTGAGTCGCTGGCCTTGTTTCCACGCCGGAGGTATGGCTTTTTGGCCGCAAGTCTTCCATGAAGGCCACTTCTGACCAGACTTCTCCGACAGTAGATGGGTGTGCCAGGGTCCCACTGTTTTCTGCCAGTTCTGAGGTGATGGCACTGCTGGACATCTTCCGATTGCGAAGGGAAGTAAGCATGATGTGTCTTTCATCTGCTGCAGTAAGTTTCCTGGCCGACCACTGCGCCTCACGGTCCTCAACGTTGCCCGCTTCTTTGTGCTTCTTCAAAAGAGCTTGACAGCACATCTGGAAACCCTGTCTGCCTTGAAATTTCTGCCTGGAAGAGACCTTGCTGATGCAGTATAACTACCTTGTGTCTTGTTGCTGTGCTCAGTCTTGCCATGGTGTATGACTTTTGACAGTAAACTGTCTTCAGCAACCTCACCTTGTTAGCTGAGTTTGGCTGTTCCTCACCCAGTTTTATTCCTCCTACACAGCTGTTTCCGTTTCAGTTAATGATTGTGTTTCAACCTACATATTGAATTGATGATCATTAGCACCTGTTTTATGTAATTGTTTAATCATACACCTGACTATATGCCTACAAAATCCCTGACTTTGTGCAAGTGTACCTAGACGAACTGATGCTGTTTTGAAGGCAAAGGGTGGTCACACCAAATATGGATTTGATTTAGATTTTTCTTCTGTTCACTCACTTTGCATTTAGTTAATTGATAAATATAATCTATTAACATGTCTATTTTTGAAAGCATTCTTACTTTACAGCATTTTTTCACACCTGCCTAAAACTTTTGCACAGTACTGTGTATATATATATATATATATATATATATATATATATATTCTTTCATAACCAGCGTAAATAGTCAAGTTTTCAGATAAAACAGGCGAAGGTAAATGGGCAGTAATGAAGGGTGTGGCCTGCTCTTTACCTGGCAGGGGGTGTGACCCGGATGACAGTGTCGCTGGTAGTCATTGTGTTTGAGCTAACTGGTGGTCTGGAGTACATCGTCCCCCTGATGGCAGCAGTGATGACCAGCAAGTGGGTGGGGGACGCGTTTGGCAGGGAGGGCATCTATGAAGCACACATCCGCCTGAACGGTTACCCCTTCCTGGATGCCAAGGAGGAGTTCACTCACACCACGCTGGCCTCCGAGGTGATGCGGCCGCGCAGGACCGACCCCCCCCTGGCTGTGCTCACACAGGACGACATGACTGTGGAGGAGCTGGAATCTGCCATCAATGAGACCAGCTACAACGGCTTCCCTGTCATTGTGTCAAAAGAATCCCAGAGACTGGTGGGGTTCGCTCTGAGGCGAGATATCACCATTGCCGTAGGTAAATATCCCTTTTTATTTAGTCTGATTTATGTCACACAATCATTTTCAATGTGACACTGATTCCAAGGTGGATGCTACTACATTCTCCCATAGCCTCCAGTGCACTCATCAGAAACTAGACATTGATGGTATAAAAGATCCATTTTTCATTTCTTTTGGATTCTTTTGACATTGTGTTAAGGTGAACATTTCATATACTTGCAATCAAGGGCCAGATGGAGATAGCATCAGGGCATAGCTTGAAATGGGTGACAAAATACGATTGATAAATTCTTCAAAGACCATTCCTTGGCATAACAACACGATTTTGAGGCTCACAGAACGGATCACCTATTTTGCAACTGCAAAGGCAGACCTGGGGAAGCACAGAACTGGAATTGGCCCGTGTGGTGACCTTTAAATTGTATTTTAAATTCTGATTATTATTACATTTCAGAAAATGCACGTCGAAAGCAGGAGGGTATTGTCAGGACGTCCAGGGTATACTTCACCCAGCACGCCCCGTCGCTCCCTGCTGACAGCCCCCGGCCTCTGAAACTGAGATCCATCCTGGACATGAGCCCGTTTACCGTCACCGACCACACGCCCATGGAGATTGTGGTGGATATCTTCCGGAAGCTGGGGCTGAGGCAGTGCCTTGTCACACACAACGGGTAAGCTGCATATTACCAAGTGAGACAACAACTAGCAATGCTATGGTAAAAAACTGAAACCCTTTTTGCCTATCTCTTAAGAGAAAAAAAAAAAAAACCCTTTCATTGTAAAGGTGTCAAATACTGTTGTATTAAAAATGCTATGCGTTTAGTGTTTGCATTGCTACTGCATAAACAACCATAGCATTGCAATCTCACCTTTTTGCAGTGTGTGTAACCTGCATGGCTGCTGCCTGTGTATTCTCACCTGAATGCATCATCAGTAACAAAATACCTAATGTATGTGTTTTGTTTCTTTTTATGTATCCTTACTGTTTTTATGGTTCCAGTAGTTGAAAGGAGATCATCATGTTTACAAGTGGTTTTTTTGTGTTGCCACAGTCAAAATGGTTGACATCATGGAAGGAGCTGTGAAGTAAATGGATGAAACAACCATATTCATCTTCACCCACCAGGGGGCGATACTTATAGAGGCTATGCATAGCACTGGCTGAGAGTACTGTTCTAGAAAATTGCCTACTTGCAGGTTTACAATCAGTTCCTGGTTTTAAAATAATAAACATCTAGTTTTGTGGTTGAAGTGCTGGCTTAATAGTACCACTACTGCAATAGTTCACTCCACTAATAAAAAATTGTAATATACAACATCAAGCAATCGTCAACAATAACTATAGCATAATTTAGTTTCAGATTTTTTCTTTTAAGCAATAATCGCTGACGCCGAAACAACAAACAACAACAACACAAAAGAAACGTAGAAAGACAAATAAACACCAGTTAACACTACTACTTCATTTTGTGTTCAGTCTTCAAAGGAGGTAGAGCTTTTACTGTGATTCCATTCTGTGCTGTTTTTTGAGCAGTTTTTAGGATGCCTCAATACAAATCCAGAACACTTTTGGACAGTACCAGAATGAACTGGTAACATATACAAATAAAAGCCCCAATGGACATTGATTTGTTTTTGCCACCTAGAAACATCTGAAAAAATGTGATTAAAAAATTAAAAAAAACAAAACACTGTAACCCTAAACTTAGTCTAAACTCAGTCAGTCCTGCCATGTCAATACTGCCTCCTGGTGTCTGAAGAAACAAGTACAGGAACTCCCACAATACAAGTACTTAAGGGTTGTTTCATTGAAGTAAATCTTCATTTCATTTGAACACTAAGTGGGAAGCCCACTGTGTTTTGTAAAGATAAAATATGTATTTTGGATTTATTATTTATTTAAACAGGGAATAAACAGATTATTTTGAAACAGAGAGAACCAAGTTTCGCAAAAGCACTACATCACAGTAAGTACATATACACTTAAAGGTGTAATAGCCAAGGCTTATGTGGGGGTCCTATCATCTGCAACACAGGTAGCGGACTTAACAGGAAAAATACTCTTCATCTGATTCAAATTGACAATAAATGCTGAGAGCAGTGTCATATTAAAGGTAAACACTCATCTGATATAACAATTTCTAGTATTGAATACTAATCGAGATTGTTAAAACAGGAGCTAAAGATTTCAGTTTGATCTCCATTTTAAAATGTGTTTTATATTCTGATACATGTTGTAGAGGCAATCCAGACATGTGATAGAGCATTTCTGAGGTTTATTTAACAACACTAAACAAAACTTTGTTTTGGGGGGGGGGGGGGGCAGACATTAAATTATTAAATTTAAATTCATGCAGCTTTTCTTTTGGAGAGCATTGGAGTACATCGGCTTGCTTTTTTCATGATTATTTTGTATATATTTTTAATTTATGTCTGCTCAAAGTTTTTTTTTACTACACTTCACAGATACCCTTACTTGGATATTAGTGGGAATTGAAAATATTGTTTGAAATGGACAGGACTCTCTGTAATGGCTGCTTATTCATAGCAGTTCCAAGAATATGAATGCCCTTTATGTACAAACATACAATTTCAAATGTTCTGACAAAATAACATGTATCACCTGTTGTCGTGATAACAGTAGTTTTCTACGTTGTCTGTATTGGTATACTTTTCACAAAACACTGGGAGCAATACTTAGGGTTTGAAGAGTCGCACTAGTGGAGCAAAATAAATCGCACATCATGCCATTTTTGCACCTATTTTAACCCTGGCTAAATAAATCCTTCTGATTTTTATTGGACATATCACATGCGTCTAATGACTGACATACTGAAAAATAATAAAATAATAAGAAAGCAGTATGAAGCCGTTGCCAGGGTTAAAAGCACTTTCATACATTTAAGGATAGCCATTTCATTGCATCTGTAAATGCTTTTATCATTTGTTTTTTACACCGTGTTTTTTTATTTTTATATAACCAGGTTTTCACACTTCTTTGATTTTACTAAATATTCTTTTTGTTTTATTAGCTGTGCTTTCTGTTGATTTTGTTTGCCTTGTTTTCAATCGCAGTTATTAGCGTAACATGATGTGTTTGCAGGATTGTCTTGGGGATCATCACCAAGAAGAATATATTAGAGCACCTCGAGCAACTAAAGCATCACGTCGAACCCTTGGTGATTAGATACATCAGATCTGCCTCTTAGACCTGTAGAATGAATCAAGGAGGGATGCATGAAACTTGTGAACAGTTCAAAATATTCTCTTTCCTAAGAGGTTGGCAAAGAATGACATGTTGAAACATTCTTAACATTAAAAAAAAACACAAGAATGGGAAACTTTTTAGGAAGTTAACTTTACCATAGAATTTGATTCTGTAGGTACCAATTAATCATTGAATGATTAATATCCAGATGTATTTATTGTTGTACATCTCTAATTTTCTCAGTTCTTTGTTGGAATGCAGTCATGTGATGTCAGCGTTGTTTTACTAAATTTAACAGAAGGGAAGTAGTAGTTCTATATATGTGTGTGTCCTTCTCCTATATATAAACTTTCAGTGTGCATGTAGAATAAACATGTATTTACTGCCATTTTGCATCCCACGTTTCATTATCAGATTTCACCTGATTGTTAAGAAACAAGCTAAAATGAATCGAGAAAATACATGCTTTACATGTCATGGTAACTGGTTGATGACACCTGGATAGTAAAGTACAGTATCCGGTCTGTTCAGTGATTGGCATGTAATTTTAATGTAAATAATACATTTAATTAACTAATAACTAGTGTACTAGTGTATTTGAGACACTTATAAGGGACAGACCTTATAAGAGTTAAAATGCCATTGTCTTTGTACATTTAGAGGTAACATATCTGTAGCAGAGCAAACTCCCACCTTCACACCCCCAGCTTGTTTTAACGTTTCACAAGCGTTTCATGCTTCCTGCTGTGACTGTACTAAGGTGTGTAGCCCACGGCTACAGTTTTCTTTGCCCTGCTTTCTCCACTTCTTTCCTGTAGTGTAAATATCTGGTCCAACTACCCTCTCCTAGTTTTACTTTGTCGCTAATACCTCCACGTCCTCACTTGAATGTCTCATGGAAAATTAAGAAAAGGGTTAATATTTTCATAAGAGAATTCAGAGGTGCACTTCCAAAAACAACTAAATGTTACTGTATGGTATACAGCACAGATATGGTTATACTATAGCAGTATGCCTTCCCATCTTGAATCGTTATTAGATGAGTAAACATTTTACTGAAGGCAGAAACCAAATTGATGACTACTCCTTTTATTAGTAATTCAAAGTGGCAAATGAGAACATTGGCTGTCCTAAAATATAGCTCAAAGCAGCTGTTAATAGGAGACGCCCATTTTTAGACACAGTAGATTTCAGAAATGTGATTCCATTAATAAATGCCCAGTGTATGTATCCCTAAGTGCACTCTTAAACTCTTATGACAGTCTTAAGGTGGTAACGTGGTTTATGTTAAAGGTGATATGGTAATGGAAGAAAAGGTTTGCGATGGGAGTGGAAACAGTTGGTTAAACATGACAATGGGTCTCCTTTTTTTGTTGTTATTCCTTTATTGGGATTAGCATCACTTTTCCTTGTACTCACTCCTGCTCTCTCCTCCTTCCCTAAAAGGTATAGTTTACATGCTTTTGTTGGCATATTTTGGTTAAGAAATTAATTAAGTGATTTCTTGACTTGGTCAGATGGGAGTGATTAAAATGGACTCCCATTTGAACCACACATAGCTCTCCTAACAATGAAATTGCTACTAAAAATAATTCCAGACAATACATTTTCAGCATTGCACACAATTCAGTTTTAAATAGGCCTAGTTATTTTACAGGTTTAAATTCTTACCAGTTTCTGCCAACAAAAAGTTTTGCTTTATCTATCCAGCAGTGTAGACACTTGGACCTAACTGCTTGTCTCTCACTTTGTTTTGTTTTTTAGGCGCCTCCTTGGCATTATAACAAAAAAAGATATCCTACGTCACATGGCCCAGATGGCAAATCTCGACCCAGAGACAATAATGTTCAATTAAACCCCATGGAGGAGGAGGAGACGGAAGAGGAAGTCCTTCTATTGAACAGTACAGCACTCTGACCTGGGATCCCTCCTCAATAGTAACTTAAATGAAACAAAATAAAAGATAATGATCCTGCAACGTTTGCACAAGATGCTGCTTCAGTTGAGGAGACATGAGTAATGCACTTACACAGGGAAGATTACTCCTCCCCCTATTTAAATGTGCACTGGATGTGGCTGGAATAGGTCTGACATGATAGTACAATGTTGGAAGAACAGTGGAGCAAAGTACATTGTTTGCCTATGTAATGTAAAGGGTCAGATTAAACGGGGCACCACTGAAAGTGACTTGAGCAATCTAAATATGACTGCAGGGTGGTCCCCTTTTGTGCTTTGTTTACTTAGGAAACTTGTCTGTCACAAATCATGTCCACATTCCATAACAATTTAACTGTTGCTTAAAAAAATATATATAATTTTTTTTTTTTTTTAAACCCTTTTAGGAATCTCTGGCGTGCCACCAAAACAGCTATTTCTCATATTGAGATGCTGTTAAGTTTAAAAATATATATATAAAATAAGTAATGTCGCAAAGGGCATTGTTTTAATGCCTGTGTGTGTATGGAGCGAAAACACAAAGTAATTAAAGTTTAAAGATCATTTTTTTAAAGGTTTTGGTACTTGAGCTGTCAAATCTCATTTTGAAGTTCCAGTCAACAGCATGGCTTGCTCTAAGTTTCTGCTTGTATTTAAAGTAAGTGGATGTTGGCAGAATTGTGACAAATAGCTGACGCACTAATGTCCTGCACTACATGTAGAAATTACATCTGATTAGTTGGTCGTTTCAGCAGCATCACCCATGATGGCCAGTGAAGGTGGAGGCCCTGAATAGTAATGCATCTGTGTACTCTAACAATGGAAACCTGTTTTTGGTTAAAGCTTTTCTTCCTGCTGGCATTAGAGGGTAAAATTGCACCAGTGTTTATTTTTTGTTGTTGTTCAAAAACAAAATCTATGAAGTCATTGTAGGTTGATGTTACAAGGTGAAACAAAGTCTACAATGTCAGTTAACAACATTCATTCGATTCATATGTATATTAAACAATTAGGAAGACAATAGTCTGCATCTTCGACATACTTCCATTGTGGTCCCCATTACATTGTCATGACAACTGTGAAGTTAAGAAGAGGTCAATGTCAGCACTGTAAGAACACCAATACACCTGGATTTAGGCTTGTTTTCTATATTTTACACAAAACACAACTGGTTAATATCATTTCACCTGGTTCCTCCAGGTGGTTTATGAACACCACAGCATTATTTCCTCAAACTGTTATTACATACCCTTTTGACATATGAACATGTGCAAAATTAAACGATGTGCCTGTGCAACCCAAAGGAGCCCTTTATTTTGTTTTCATAGCAACATGCACAGCACCTTACCTGCAGATATTAAAATGCTAATTATTGAGCTAAAGTGTGGGGTCATTGTTTTTGTGTGTTCTTTTTAATAGTAATCGTGCTGCTGTTGGTTAATGAAGAATGCATTGTCTTTGTTAACCTGTGGTGTTGCCTAACACTGTATTTAATACTGATCTTGATGTTTTTTGTTTTACTTAGATTTGCATATTATGGAGAATTTAAAAAGTCTGATATACTTTGGTGGTTTGATTGTATATTAATCCAAAAATTATCTTGCAAAATTAAAACTTTCATTGAAATTAAAAACAACTTTGTTTGGAATCAATGTTCTGCTCTTGGTCTTGAGTTATAGTAATGTAGCCTAAAGGGGGTACACAACATCTACATAATCAAAATATTTTATTTCTTACTTGTTTAATATCCTATTATGTGTGTCTGCTTCTAACCACTTCTATAAGATCATTTCATTTTCTGAAGTGAGGTAGGGGTGTACAGCTACAGGTTGTCTGTGTGGCAGAAGCTGTCACAACCATGCAGTATCTTCTTTTAACATGTTGGTGGGGAAAAAACAAACAGTGATGCTCATAGGCAGCAGCACTGCTGTCTTTCACACTCTTCTTCAGTACACAAACTCAGGAGTTTGTTATCTTAGGTTAATCTTTCTGAACCCAATTACTGTAGACCAGTATTGGCACTTAATTAAAACCTTAAATCCCTCCCTAACCCCGGCTAGCTAGCTGTTATATACAGTGCCTTGCGAAAGTATTCGGCCCCCTTGAACTTTGCGACCTTTTGCCACATTTCAGGCTTCAAACATAAAGATATGAAACTGTAATTTTTTGTGAAGAATCAACAACAAGTGGGACACAATCATGAAGTGGAACGAAATTTATTGGATATTTCAAACTTTTTTAACAAATAAAAAACTGAAAAATTGGGCTTGCAAAATTATTCAGCCCCCTTAAGTTAATACTTTGTAGCGGCACCTTTGCTGCGATTACAGCTGTAAGTCGCTTGGGGTATGTCTCTATCAGTTTTGCACATCGAGAGACTGAAATTTTTGCCCATTCCTCCTTGCAAAACAGCTCGAGCTCAGTGAGGTTGGATGGAGAGCATTTGTGAACAGCAGTTTTCAGTTCTTTCCACAGATTCTCGATTGGATTCAGGTCTGGACTTTGACTTGGCCATTCTAACACCTGGATATGTTTATTTGTGAACCATTCCATTGTAGATTTTGCTTTATGTTTTGGATCATTGTCTTGTTGGAAGACAAATCTCCGTCCCAGTCTCAGGTCTTTTGCAGACTCCATCAGGTTTTCTTCCAGAATGGTCCTGTATTTGGCTCCATCCATCTTCCCATCAATTTTAACCATCTTCCCTGTCCCTGCTGAAGAAAAGCAGGCCCAAACCATGATGCTGCCACCACCATGTTTGACAGTGGGGATGGTGTGTTCAGGGTGATGAGCTGTGTTGCTTTTACGCCAAACATAACGCTTTGCATTGTTGCCAAAAGTTCGATTTTGGTTTCATCTGACCAGAGCACCTTCTTCCACATGTTTGGTGTGTCTCCCAGGTGGCTTGTGGCAAACTGTAAACGACACTTTTATGGATATCTTTAAGAAATGGCTTTCTTCTTGCCACTCTTCCATAAAGGCCAGATTTGTGCAGTATACGACTGATTGTTGTCCTATGGACAGAGTCTCCCACCTCAGCTGTAGATCTCTGCAGTTCATCCAGAGTGATCATGGGCCTCTTGGCTGCATCTCTGATCAGTCTTCTCCTTGTATGAGCTGAAAGTTTAGAGGGACGGCCAGGTCTTGGTAGATTTGCAGTGGTCTGATACTCCTTCCATTTCAATATTATCGCTGCACAGTGCTCCTTGGGATGTTTAAAGCTTGGGAAATCTTTTTGTATCCAAATCCGCTTTAAACTTCTCCACAACAGTATCTCGGACCTGCCTGGTGTGTTCCTTGTTCTTCATGATGCTCTCTGCGCTTTAAACGGACCTCTGAGACTATCACAGTGCAGGTGCATTTATACGGAGACTTGATTACACACAGGTGGATTCTATTTATCATCATTAGTCATTTAGGTCAACATTGGATCATTCAGAGATCCTCACTGAACTTCTGGAGAGAGTTTGCTGCACTGAAAGTAAAGGGGCTGAATAATTTTGCACCCAATTTTTCAGTTTTTTATTTGTTAAAAAGTTTGAAATATCCAATAAATTTCGTTCCACTTCATGATTGTGTCCCACTTGTTGTTGATTCTTCACAAAAATTACAGTTTCATATCTTTATGTTTGAAGCCTGAAATGTGGCAAAAGGTTAAAAGTTCAAGGGGCGAATACTTTATATAGGCACTGTATATATATATATATATATATATATATATATATATATATATATATATATATATATATATATACACACACATACATACATACAGTGCCTTGCAAAAGTATTCAACCCCTGTGCTGTGGAAGCTCCCAGTTTACACCGATGAAAGATAAAGATATATCATATATATATATATATATATATATATATATAATTAGCTCAAAGAGCCAGCTGCCCAACGTTTCGATATGTTGTACATATCTTTCTCAAGGGAGCCTGTGTTTGAATCAAAACATTGGAGGTATTGGACATTGTCAGTTTCATTATTTCACAAAGAACTGTTATTGTTGAACACTAGCCAAGCACATACATTAATCTTGTCAATGTCCTATGTTTACTTGTCATTGGGTAAATGTACAATACACGACTGAAAAGATAACAGGATCCATATTATTAAATACATTTTATTAGAAATCTATATTACAACAAACATTAACCTTAACCACAAAAACTACACATGGAAAGCTGCAGACAATGATACAAAAAAAAAATACATAAATTCATGAATATTCAAGACCTTTTATTTCATGCAGACAACTGGTCCACATTTTCTTGGTTCCTACTGGCTAAATGAGCTGCAATAATTTCAGCAAAAAGAGTCCTTTTGAGAAGGTTGTAGGCCATTGGCAGGAGCTGCCGTACCACCTTGTGGAAATACTGAAGAAAAAAAAAAAAAAAAAATGTAAGCCATTTTTGAATACTGCATCATCACATATGCTTTATCCCCTTTTTACTATTCCTATTACTTACCACACATAGTAGTCTGACTGTTTTATGACAAATGGATTCCAACAGCACCCTTTTGCATACTGTTCTTTTATCTAATATTATCTATATCTAATCTTTTGCTGGTTCTCTGGTTTACAATGATTACCCTGACCCATAACTAATACACAATGCTTACACGGAGGGGACGGGGACGGATGAAGACGTGGTGTTGTTCCCAGCTGAAACTTGGCAAATGCAGTCTTTACAAGGGACAGGAAGAAAATGTGTTGGCACATTTTCTGTAAAATCATGTACAATAAATACACTGACTGGCCTGCTAGGAAAGTCCACTATGTGCACATTCCAGCACATGATGAGAGTGGAAATCAGGGTGTATTGTCCAGGTAAAAGGTGATTCTGACCATATGTGTTGCTTCTCAGCTTGAACCATCATGACCCACCAGTAGTGGTTTCTGCAAACATTACCATTCAGGAACAAGCAAGAGAGTCTTACAGAAATTGTAGTTTTTTAAAACATATTACAGCAAACATGTACTTTCATCTGGTACTGCACTGGGTTCTCAGTTTGCTTGCCTGCCTTCCAGGAAGTCTGCTTAACTTCCTTGATCATTTCACCACAATAGTGTCTTCTGGGTCAAAGCATGCTACTGGCTGACAGCATGTCTGTCAGGAGGGGAAGCAGCTGTACAAGACACTCCAAAAACCTGGCTTGCAAACACATTTCCTTAACCTAGTGTAGTACCAGATATGTTTTAAAATGAAAGAAACACGTGTTTAAGCAAACATGATGTATTTTCAAAACTGCACACTTCAGACCTATGTAAATGAATGGATGTGCATAGCGTAGAAAATGTATGGGACTATTTTGTTAGCTCCAAACTTTGGAGTCGTTGCACCGAGGCCTGAGTCATGCTTCTTGGTAAGTCACAAAGATCTTTCTGCTTTTCTATAAACTGTTGCACACAACCGTCATGCGACGGGGATTTTCTAATGTCTCTTACTCTCCTATTTTGGCCAGTGATTGTAGATACAGTCCTGGAGCGTTTGACCACCCCTGCTCATTTGCGGTGGGACATTTGCTTATCTTATTTTACCCAACCATTTTTTAGGTCCTCAGACACGAATGGCAACTCAGAGCTACCAGAACTCAAACCAGTAAGCTCCACGTAGCATGACTCACGCCACACTTTGTGCAGCTGTGCTAGTGAGCCAATAGCACCTTTTTTAAAGCACCATACATGCAGTCTCTGTAAGTCGCCTTGGATAAACAGTGTCTGCTAAATAAACAAATAATAATGCAGAAAAAAAAAAAAACCCACAGTAATCACATTTTAAAACCTTTAGCAAGACAATACTCACATGTGACCCATAACAGAAAAGGTCTATTCCAAGTTCATACCCCATACCATAGTCACATTCATCATTGGCAAACTGAATGTAGGTCATCATCTCCTGAATGGGAGCAAAGGCTTGGATTCTCGCCTCATCATTCGGGGCTTCTGTGATAACTTTGCATATCTTTTTAAGACTGGCTAAAAAAAATTAATACAAATGAAATTAATGAACAATAAAAATATCATCTATTTATTGAGAAGGTGTTATAACTACAATGCTCCCCATGTGACATTCAGCCCTCCCAGGTGCTACGTAGGTCTCACGAGCGCACAGGTTAAAGTTGTGAGGCAGTGAAATTATTCATTTCTTCTGGACACCACCTGTAATATAAGGGATGCCAGCCATCTTCGGCTATAAGTCAAAATGAGGTCAGGTGTGCCGTTAGATTTAGCCCGAGGCGTTTCTAGAGCATTAAAAATACTGCAAACTGAACTGGATAATGAAATATTAGCAGTGGTAAGTCCGGCAACAGCGAGGCATTGCAAATTCATACAAACTACTTTCACATGCAAGACCGACGTAGCAAATTAAAATGAACCCCTTTAACGCAACACCAACACTATAATCTCCCCATACCCCTCTGTTATACAATACAAAACCTGCAACTTCTGAATAGGGTTTGTCCCTACAATGTATTGTTTCAAACTCCCCTTACCATCCGTTTCAGGAAGCTCTCGATAACCTACATCGTTTTCATCCACTGGAACCGCAATGCCAGCCCCATGGAACGTCTTTGTAACTACCTTATAAAAAATACATTCAAAATAAATACCTGAACAAAGAGTACATCATTGCACTCGAGTATTTTCTGTCTGCATCAGAAAGACAAATGCTTCCTAGACAAGATTGGCTCTGTATCAAAACATTACCACCACACAGGACAACTACACAATTGTGCTACTGCAGTTCATTCCATTGCACAACTTTATTCCATCCAGTTCCGTAGTTTGAAATGTTGAAACCCTGAGAATTTATCTATAACACATTTCAATTAAGTTTCTTCCCCCACTGTCCTTAATGAGCCACCTTATATTTAACATTTAAAACAAATAGAAGTAGTGATATTACAAAACAAACAGACAAACATTCCATCTGGCAAGAGTTGAATGAGATTTGAAATCAGTCCTGTTTCTTTCCATCAGTGAAATTGAGACACCATCAAAATACACAAGCCTCAACTATGGGGTCACGATGTCCTGGTTACCTTTTTGTCCCTCTGCTTCATTTCTTTGGATTTTTGCTCCAATGAATACCCAAGTTTCTCTGCTGCAGCTGTCAACTCCTCTTCCAGGCTGCATAGAGAACGGTCTTGCTTTTTATTACTCTTTTCTTTCTGTCTTTTAGTAAGAAAAAGTCTACAAAACAAAATGCACATGTGGTCATTACTTTTTATTCAATTGTAAAAAGTATTTTGTGAGCACAAAAAAACAAAGCCATCTGAAATGATTTATCGAGTTTACATGCACGATGATAACACATTATTAGACTTGATCAGAAGAGCTCAATGTGTTATGAACAGACACGTACCTTACTGCAGCAAACATATTGTCCCCCATCTGAGATAATGAACAGCCTTTCTTTGCTTCGTTTGCTCCAATAAATACAGGCAATGCATCTGGACTATCCCTATGGATATTAGACATTACATTTACTATTTAAAATAAATAGTCAGGATCAATCAAGCAATCTTTATTTTATATAGCGCCTTTCAGAGTGGACCACTATCAAAGCACTTTACAAGATGCAGTAACAAGAAGAAAATCCATAACTTTAAATACAGAGAAATGCATAATACATGACATACAGTAAAAAAAAAAATGCGGCTAGTCCTGCCTTCTCCTTATTTCATATGTGAGATGTAAAATAAAACTTTCAGAATTTCCTTGAAATAACTGGCCTCTTAAATTAAACTCTATTAAATGCATATACCTAAGCCATAAAATACAAGACTCCAAAATAGCTATAACGAGAAATTACACTGCAAAATTCTCATGAAGTAGAAAGAAACTGCAACTTTCAAATGAGTATCAAAACAGTAAGCAAGTATTCACCTGTAATATCCCATGTGATACTGAGTCTCTGCATTTCCCACCAGAACGGTTTGAAATTCAGGAGGATCATAAAAATGTCTCCAGTGGAGAAAGTAGTTTGGGTTTGAGTTCTTTGCAGACTTATGTTTTCCTGCCAGGATGTCATATGGGCCGACCAGTTGGAGTCCAAGGCTGGGCTTCAGTGCTCCTGTGAATAAGAAAGACATATACTGTATAATGGCATAACAATGTAACTTATTTGACTTGTACTGTATAGAGCGAGGTCATCCCGCTTTAGAGAAGAAGCCACAAATAATATTGGAAACATACTTTAGGTTTTGCACCCACTCACTCATATATAGATATATATTTTTCATCATTTGACTGAATCAAGTAACAGTGCTCCAACAGAAAGGTATGCAGGTTATCATATTTCAAAATGGTTTCTGATAACAGTGTGACTGAAAAATTATATAACAAGCCACCCAAAAATGAAGAAGCTGGTAAGATATTTCTAAGCACTCTGTAGGTCTACAGGCAGGACCATGTCACAAAATACCAGTGCACGTGAGACAGAGTAATGGGGTTGGGCTCTGAAAACCACTTGTCCAAATAGATCTGATCCTTTGTAATATTCTCACTGACTACAAACAACCATCAAACCTGGACGAAAACAGTGTCCTCTACCAACCTGAAGGGTCCTCAGGGTTGAGTTTCTCACAGAAGACCCAAAAGTGATAAAAGTCTTCAGGCATCGCAAGCTGGTAAAGACGGTTAACCTCCTGTCTTAGTTCATTGGGTACGTCTGCCTCTTCATGTTGTTTGACTTTCTTTACATTTCCATTCACAGCTTTCAATTCCTATAAATAATAATAATAATAATAATAATAATAATAATAATAATAATAATAATAATAAACTTGATCAGTGTTGGCTACCTTTTTCTTTCATCTTTTTTATGTGTGTCATACCAGAGATTCTTTTTTCACATATTTATGAATCATTAATGATAGTGTTTTCACAATTAAAACTACCCTCTGCATTTTTTTTGGTACGATACACAAACAGTTACTTATTGTGGATAATATTGTACATTAAAGCCATGTTTGACTTGGAAAAATTATATTAAATAACGCTACAACTCCTCATCACGCGAGCCTTAATCAAATTACTTGAATGTATGATTTGTATTTCATTTCAATTCTGTTAACGTTTTGCTGGCTGCTCATTCCGAGTACAACAACTGAGTGACAAGCTAACGAGCCTTCAGTGCATTCACAAAATAACCAAACGCTTTGTATTTACCTATTACAGGTACAACTAAGATTTACAATAAATAAATACACTTGAGGCCACTGGTAATGGATTTTGTTACTGCATATTCAATACCTGCTGTGCCGACTTGGATTTCCTTTTCCCGCGCCCAGTCATCTCGTCCCAAACTTGTTCCCTTCTCTTCTCGTTACTGCTGACAGAAAAAACAAACACCCGAAACGTCAAGAGACTGACAAAGCAGCAAAACCCAGATTAAATCCACACTGCTCAATATATCCCGTAGTTTATAACAGCGCACCCTGTAGGCTGTATGTATTCAATACCACTGAATTTGCCTTTTATACAGTGACGTAACGTGCAGCTGCTGTACTTTCTAATAACAAAGGGCCACAGGCAGGCAATATGCCTCCCCACCTTCCTTACCCTTTACAGTTTTTCACACTATCCTCTTACAAAAGTCACTAAATCTTGACTCTTTCTTTAGAAGTCATCAAATCACTCCTGTCCAAATGCTTCAGATTTGTGATAGGTAATTTAGTTCTGTGCATCCACCCTGCAGTGCCCAGATATAAATGAGGCATCACTTTCTTCTGCACTTTCTGAGTTTCTTGTGCTTTACTTACCCTTCATATATGAACGTCGCTCATGCCAATGAGAAAAAAATACATGCTGTACATTTGTCAAACACAGTAGACAAATAAGGCTATTTTAATAATCTTAACTGTGGAGGATCTAAATATTGTCACTCTTTAACTCCACATCAGTCTATATTATGTTTTCCCTCTGTGGTAGACCTGCTTATTAACAATAGTATATTTACAATAGAAATACAGTCAAATGAGGTTTACAAATTTTAGGGCGGTGGTATTAATGTTTAGAGCATTAAAATAGACTCCAAGTTATTTTGCATACTGTAAAATTGTGAAAGGTAATGCTTATTTCCACCAGCAGAGGTCCTTGTTTACCGTCTCTGTGAATTGCCTGTTTTGTAACGGGGCACTATTGCAGTACGTCTTTGTAGTACATTATTGTAACGTTTCCTGGGACTGGCCGTAAAGTGTTACAGTGCGTCACGGATGGCAGAAGCTCAGAATGCGCAGTTAAAAGACAGGTGCACCTCAACTGTGTGCTGCACAGATCCCATTGACTGTTTTCTTTTGATGAATACAAATCGGGGCCAGGTGGGAAACTGATATATGGTTTATCAGTACTAGACTGGACAGCAGAGTGTTTGTTTTTAACAAAGGCATGGAATTCATTAAATATAAAACACAGCAGTGTTGCTCTGTTAGTGATTACACTATGGTATTTTTTTATGTGCTTGATTAAGGAGGTTCTTCTGTGTTTGTTACTGTGTTAATCATCAGATAAGTTTTTTTTTTTTTTTTAGCACAGTATATACAAAGCACCTGATACTAAGCACTGCCAGTTTTTTGTTTTTTCCAGCCCATGTCTCAAGGCCTCTACACAGCGGAAGCGATGCGACAAGCGAATGTGTCGTACAGAATCAAAAATGCAAATAGGAACAAAGCAAATCAAATGTGATACATCAGTGATCTCACATACAAGTCTCAGTTGATGGTATTCTGAGCTGGCATCAGTGTAGACGTTATTTACTTCTGAGCTGAGCTGAGTTTTCATGGCATCAGAGATGTTGGCTTTTTTCTGAACCAGCATTTCACAGAGATGTTAGTTTCTGAGCTGGCGTCAGTGTAGATGTTAGTTTCTGAGGTGAGCCAAGAAATTACTTCGTACAGCACAGATATAGCTAGCTTATGTAATTTCCTTGACCAAATTTGGTCTTATTTTCCTAGCATGATGCATGGTGTGAGACAAAGCACATTAATAGTTAACATCTGCGTTTCTTCTTCACTTTACCAATGTCAGCAGAAACCCAGATAACAAGAAGTTATATTTAAGAACAATGGTATGAGTTCTGCTCAGTTCTCACAGGCTGCAAAGCGCTATACCCACGCATCACAAGGTCGAACAACAAGACTGGTGATTCCAAACTACTGATGTGCACCAGCTATGTACAGCTTGATTTTAGAGTTCATTAACCCTACGTTGATTCACAGCTTACATTAAGCACAAGAAAATCACACAATGTTTACAGACAGTTTCACTTCCTTTATCATTTGAATGGGAAGCATAAGTAACAGGTTATATAATGAAAATGAGCAAAGGCTGATGAAACAATAACAGCTTGTGCCATTTTGCTGCACTGCCGTAGGCTCATATCACAGAGACCGTTTGATATACTGTCTTTTTGCAGGGTTCTAAAAACACTGTATGCTAAATGTGTTGGTGACTACGGTGGCCCTGAAGTGCAAAACGAAAACAAAAAGAAAGTATGCCAGAAAAATATAGTGTCTTCTAAAAGTAGTGTGCATTTTTCTAAAAGTAGTGTGCATTTTTCTAAAAGTAGTGTGCATTTTTCTAAAAGTAGTGTGCATTTTTTGTATAAATTGCGCACCTTTTTAAATGCATGCCAAAAAAACAAGTGTCTTCAAAAACGTAGCACATCTTCTAAAATGCATGCCAAGAAAAATGTGTGTCGGAAATAAGACTTTTTAAACGGATGTGGCACAGTCCCTTCAACCAAACTCGTTTCATTTTGATGGAGCATTTTATTTTGAAAACTAGTACTTTCAGTTAATGTAATAGTCCTTCTAAATGTGTGTAGCTGTGCTTTGTTCCATAAATGTTTTGACAAGAATACAGCGGGATTTTTTAGACGTTTAAAAAGTTTCAAGTCGTCCCTTCCTAATTTTGACCTTCATTCAGAGTATTACTGTAAATCAACATATATACACTGTTTATGACTTAATCACCTCCACAACTAACTTCTAAAAAATCCCACTGTATTCTTGGAACAAAGCACAGCTACACGCTTTTATAAGTTAATTTAAAGGTTAATACACAGCCATAAATGTGTCACAAGACTATTTATTTTTGTCACTCACCACTTTCCAAAAGGCAGGAATTTTTGTAATTAATAAGGTGCTGAGTTTAACTGAAAGTACTAATTTTGAAAATAAAATGCTCCATTCAAACTTAAACCATTACACGAGTTTGGCTGAAGAGACTGCGTTACATCCGTTTAAAAAGTCTTATTTCTGACACACATTTTTCTTGGCATGCATGTTAAAAGATGCGCTACATTTTTGAAGACACTTGTTTTTTTGGCATCCATTTTAAAAAGGTGCACACTTTATACAAAAAATGCACACTACCTTTATAAAAATGCACACTACCTTTATAAAAATGCACACTACTTTTATAAAAAAGCACACTACTTTTATAAAAATGCACACTACTTTTATAAAAATGCACACTACTTTTATAAAAATGCACACTACTTTTAGAAGACACTATTTTTTTGGCATACTTTCTTTTTGTTTTCGTTTTGCACTTCAGGGCCACTATAGGTGACCATTAAATTGACTTTCAAGTTTCTGGGGTATAGAGGCAAAATACTTTGAATTATTATCTTCATATTTTCTCAATTAAGTCCCTTAAGTGGATATGTAAGAATTAACCGTTTCACTGCTACATTGTAACCTCTGACCATACAATGTAGTAATGATACAGACCATACACTTAGTAATATTGTCTTTACAGTTGATACACAGCTGTTTTTTATGATTCTTACTGTCAGCGTTGATTACTGGTGTCCACATTCTTTTAACCACAGGTCATATAAAAATACAGGTTTGTTTCATGTTCACAAAATATTCCATCATAGATACCGTTCCCCTTACGTCTTTTCAAGAGAGTAACTTGGACTTTTACCCAACACTACAGTACAGTATCAAAAGCAAATTGTTGATCAAACAGAACCCAGTCACATTTTGTGATTGTTAATAAAGTATCTAGTTAAGTCCTTAAGAATTTGAATCCACTTTCGCATTAGTGCTTGGTACTCAGTTGTACATAAGCGTTTATTGTTCTTGGGAGTTTATTTCAGGCTATGCATTAAAAGAAAGTTAATAGATATTCTCAACAGGGGCGCCATTGTTAATGAGAACCTTCACACACAATGCTACTGTATGTGAGAGGATTACGCAGAAAGTCTTTCTCTCTGCATATTTACTGAGAGCCCTTCAGCCTGAAGCACTTGTGAAGCTAACAACTGCTTACTGTACTTCTCTTGAACAACAAATAGCATCTCAAGCAGCCTTTGTGGAAAGGGGACTATGGTTAAAAAATGTCTTTCTTTTTTCATGCTTGAGATGCTGCTACTTTATCTGAAATTATACAGCCGGCCCTGCTCTCCCATTGTTTTCTATGGAGGCCAGACATTCTGTTATTACTCTCAGTAACGGAACTGAAAATAAAGCATGGCTGAATAATTCATAACACGACACAGCAAATCTATTATCCCTTTAATATACCAGCCTTCAATGCAATATGAGAGGAATGTTGCATTTACAGAGTACAGCAGCCATGAGAATTGAGGATAACACAAAAAGGGTGACATCAGATTAATTTACAAGACAGTCCAACAAGTTGTTAAGAACATAAGAACATACGAACATTTACAAACGAGAGGAGGCTATTCAGCCTATCTAAGCTCGTCTGGTTCCTAGTAGTTGATTGATCTCAGAACTGTCAGGTTGGGTCTTAAAGGATGCAAGCTTTCTGCCCCAGTAACATGACTAGTAGCCAATTCCATACACCAGGGCTCTTCAACTAGTTTTTTAAGGGACCAGATTGGAAAAAAGTTAGCAGGCGGGCCAGAAGAATTTTACTCTGCACATTTTTAAGTAATATAATAAATATTATATAACATAATGTTAGTATATTAAACAAGAGTTACACATGTTACCATATGAATAGTACTTTAATAATAGAACAGTGTGAACATTTAATGGAGTGTCATTCCAAACATTTTAACATATAAGTGACATATTAATAGTATAACTAATACTATAATATACAGTCTGAGAGTGAGAACTGTGCGACAATGTGGTTGTAAGTAAGGTAACGGTGTGCACACAAAAAAAAAAATCATCACACAATATGTGAGTGTGCCTCTTAAAACAAATAAACGTGTGTCTTTGTTTCTTTTCCATCTCTGACACAAAAATGAAAACCTGAATAAGTTAAAAACAGACAGATTAGTCCCATGGAAAGGGATAACAGCAGCACCTGGGAAATCGATGGAATCATGTTTCGATGTTTTAGTTAATTTCCCAAATAATGACATTTGATGTTCTGACCAAACTGTTAATCTCCTTTGTATGGTATGCTTTTTAATGAATCTCAAGAAACAATCGATGAATGCTAGATCGCACAAGAGTTGCACAAGCACATTGGTAGGGAGAGATCAGTGTACTGTCAGTCTACTTCTGAGCTTCTAACTACTCTCTTTTTACTAGCTAAAGTAGATAGAGCAATGTTTATATCTCTTTAAGAAAAAGACAGAAAATAACTTTTAATAGCAATAAGAGTAAAAAACTAAAATCGCTCACAGAGTACGCAAAAGGACCTCAACGGAACTGGCTTGCGTGAGTTGTGCTGAGTGGCTAGTGACTGGAAAGGTTTGGTGTTATGCATGCGCTGCTTTGCCGGATACAAAAATAAGACATGTCTTAATCACAAACTGATTTACGATGTTACTGTTTTTGTTTTTTTTGTTTTTTATTTTCCATATTTATTTTAGTTAATTTTTATAATTTTTTACACTTAGTTGCCCCTTGTGGGCCAGATGTGGCCAGCAGGCCGTCAGTTGAAGAGCCCTGCCATACACTCACCACTGTCTGTCCTCAGTCTATCTCCACTTAAAAACCAAGTCCTATGGTCCTGGTTTCTGTACTGCGCTTAGAGTAATGGTTTGGATTAACTATGCCAATGCCAGATTTTAAAGATTTCAATGTCCCCCCTGATTCTTCTCAAATAGATTCAGTTATTTTTGTCTTTCTTCGTAGCTCAGTCCATTAAGTCCAGGGATCAGTCTGGTTGCTCTTCTTTGGACTCTCCCCAGTGCCACAATGTCCCTTTGGTACTGTGGTGACCAGAATTGGACACAGTACAGGACACTAAGTGTTGGCTCACCAGTGCATTATGTGGAGGCTATGTGGTCCAGTGGTTAAAGAAAAAGGTTTGTAACCAGGAGGTCCCCGGTTCAAATCCCACCTTAGCCACTGACTCATTGTGTGACCCTGAGCAAGTCACTTGTGCTCCGTCTTTCGGGTGAGACGTAATTGTAAGTGACTCTGATGCATAGTTCACACACCCTAGTCTCTGTAAGTTGCCTTGGATAAAGGCGTCTGCTAAATAAAAAATAAAAAAAAAACCTCATCAGAACCTCCTGGGATTTGTACTCTACACTTTTGGCTATATACCCAGGCATTCTGTTTGCCTTTTAAATTGCTTCCCTGCACTGTGTTCTAAATCTTTTTGGATTTCTTGGGTGACTGTAAGTAGGGCTGTAAGTCCTTGCTGTAAGTAGGGCTGTTAGATAACATTAAAATGAAATCACCCACCAATTTAACTATAAAAATAGAAGCACTGCCAAGAATATATTGCTACTCCTTAAAATATATCAATAATTACACATGGTTAGAGCTGCATGAGCCAAATCCATAACATAACTGTGACAGGGAAGAAGCCCTGTGTGTAAATAGTGTGCAGAATAAAGATGGATTATTTTTTAATGTAAGTTTGGCAGGGATGGGGATAAATCCATCCCTGCCAACAATCATGTGTGGAATGTGGTCATTCCCTTTTAAGAAAATTGAATGCTAATTGGGAAATGACCACCTGTATATAAAGGAAAGAAAAGCCTTTGTTTATTGGAGGAATTTAAGAGAGGAGTGTGGAAGGATAACCTTTAGTGAAGGCCATGGCCCAGCCTAAAGGGGAATACTGTTTGGTGGGTGTGGCAGAGCGAAAGCCCTGCTGGTAAAAGATGTATGTGTGTGGGGAATATTGGGTTGGCAGGGAGGGGGTTAAATAACATCCTGCCAGAAAACCCATGGGAATGTGGCTGGGGCCATAATTGAATGATTAATGGTTAAAGTGGCTCCAGCCACAGGTGTTGTGGGAGTCTGGAATCGACTCCCCAGTAATGTTGTTGAAGCTGACACCCTGGGATCCTTCAAGAAGCTGATGATGAGATTCTGGGATCAATAACTACTAAAAACAAAACAAGCAAGCTGGGCCGAATGGCCACCTCTCGTGTGTAATATTTCTAATGTTCTTATGTTCTTATGTGTATAAAAAGGGGAGTAACGGGTGTTAGTGGAGTTTAATGTTGGGGAAGGTGAAGGTGTGTGTTGCTGTGCTGTTTGTTTGTGAGTTTTTTGTAGACCTTTTATTTTTGGCCACTGTGTTTTTTGACTTTTAATGAATTAAAAGTGTGCAGTAGTGCTTGCTTAATCTGCAGCTTCTTGCTTCTGAGTCTCCAGGGGCACTCTCCCACTCTGACACCATGTGTGACAGGGCAGCGACACCGCCCAAGGTTTAACCAGCAGGAAGAGAGACTCAGAAACAAGAAACAAGTCTTTATATTATATATATATATATATATTAGTGCTGGGACAAACATCAGAATATTCAAACAAATATTTTTTAAAAACCTGTAAAATAAGATGAGATTCATTGCTTTTACATTCCTCTTCAATCTATGTTTTGTTTTCAGTAACAATCATTGACACTGGGAAAAGCGTCTTCCGATAATCTGAAATACTGTATTTAACTTCTACTTGTGTTTTAAGGATGCTAATTTCTGGTCAGGGCTGCAGTTATTTTGCTGTATATGAAACAAGCTATGTGATTAATTTACTCTCCATTATTGTGATGGGGTATGTATGTTTACTGAGGTACACAGTATTTAATTAGATCATAAATGTATATGTCCATTTTATAACACAAAAATAAGTTGGAGGATAGTGCAGAATTGTAAGTATAACTATAACTATGGTACATTATCAGAGAGAGGCTGTTACTTGCAGAGAAAATGAGTCTGTACTAACCAAAGCCTAATACAGATTTTTATAAGCCGTTTTTACAAACCTCTCTTCAGACAGGTACAACCAATTTCAGACATCATAATAATAGCAATACAACTATAATGATAAAATTGAAAACATTTTCTTAATGTATGCAAAGCTACATAGATAAATATCTCAGGTTACATTGGGCCGAGGCATTATGTTTGTTTACGAAATTATTTCTAAAACAACTAAACATCAAAGAGTTTATTTTCTGTTTGTAAGTAAATAGGTTGCAGAAAGATCCTTAGCAGACAGGGGTAACACTTTAATTACTTGATAAGAGAACTACAAGTGCTTAATAATTTAAATTAAATTAAGCATTAATATATACTTCGGTGCACATTTTAGTTCATAGACAGTAAGCGTTTAAGATGTTGTTTCTGTGTTAAAGAAAAGGTTTTAAAACATACTTTTCATGTATTTTCCTTTAGAAACGATATAAAATAGGTAGGGAGCCGAGTTCAAGTCAGCATGAAGTTTTAACATCTACTCTCATGTAATGGAAATCATTATTTTTATTATTAGTTGTAGTTGTATTATCTCATAACTCTCAGTATGTAATTAACTGCTATTTTTAATCCATGCTGTTGTAAAAAAAAGAGAAAGATAAGTTTCGAAACTTAAATTCTAATATAATATTGACAGGTGTCTGACGTGCTTTTTAGATGAACCTCAGAGAGCAGTTAATATGTGTTTTTCATTAGTTTGGTGTTATTCAATATTATTATTATTTATCCAGGGTGACTTACAATTGTTACAAGATATCACATTATTTTTACATACAACTACCCATTTTTACTGGAGCAATCTAGGTAAAGTACGTTGCTCAAGGGTACAGCAGCAGTGCCCCCCACCTGGATTGAACCCACAACCCTCCGGTCAAGAGTCAAGAGCTCTAACCACTACTCCACACTGCTGCCCAATATCAGTCTGGGGTGTTTAACAGACAGATGCTCTTATATCCAGTAAATGATATACTGAGTATTCCACCATCATTTGTGAAAAGAAAATGTGAAGACCTAAATACTAGAAAGAAATAACTTAGATAGACTTCTTAAATTCTCACTGGTGTTGAAACATTGCCAGTTTTATTTTCCAGATGCAAAATAGTGCAAATAAAACACTATGTACAATTCGAAGACTGGTATTGTGTGCAGCTTGCAACTTCCATACAGTTTTTGCTTTCTCATTATTAATGCAGTACACACATTGATAGTGTCACTATCAGGTGATGCTGCAAACGATCAGGTGGCAGTTTGCAGTGTATGCTAATAAAAATAGGTCAGTCAGCAATGCGGCTGTTTAACAGGGCTGGAGTAGGATTACACTGCAGCTCTGCTGATGGGAAAGGCACTGAGGCTGGCTGCTGCTGACGGGATCACAAACTCACATCCATGTTGTGCTCAACCTTTCTTTTAGGTGATGGGTGCTTACTGCTTTAACCCTTTCCTCGCCACCTTTGTGGTCTGGAGCTGTTATTTTTTTACATAATATTACTAGATATGTATTAGATAAGGAGAACAACATCTATGGGGGTTAGGTTAGGGGCTAATTCAATAGATTTTCATGTTTTTCACCTCTTGACTGAAGTTTGAATCCAGCTCATTTCACGTATGAAACAGCCTTGAAAACAGAAGTGCATTTGAAAAAAGAACTATAGATTTATTGTCTGATACAACCTTGGCATGTTACAAATATAAACTACTGAATTGCATTTATGGCCTTGCGCATTTAGTCCCTCAATGCTGTTCCATTTGAAAGTACGGTTTATAGTCTCAGTGGTTTTATTATGACTCATTTCAATATTTCAGTGGAATGAGAGACAAATAACAGTTTCATTTGATACATTCAAATCCCTCAAATAAGGATAGTTTTCTTTTTTTTTTTCAGAAGGCAAACAATCTTTTTGCCCATCATCCCCAGTGAAAGCATGGTAAAAAATAGGTTAGCTTCTTAAAGCCCAGAGAGGTATGGTGAAGCATATTAAAAAACATGGGAAACCATGGTAAACTATGGCAAATGTATAGTGTAATCATGGAAAAACCATTGTAAAACTACAAAATTACTGCAAATGTACTATGTATGGTAAACTTTTAGAAGGGAGTACATGTTTGTTATAACATGAGTTTCTTTCAAAAGATCACCATGCACGACAGACGAGATATAGGGAATTATTTTGTCTTTAATTGTCTGGGGCAACAAAAATAAGCTTTGAGAAGGAGCTGAGAGTCCTTACGGCTGAGGTCACTCAGCAGGAAATGGAGTTGTTTGGAAAAGCCTCAGCCAACATCAGTAATGTGAGTATCCTTGGGAAATGATATGTATTGGTCTGCCCTTTTCAGCATGACATCCAGAAATTTGCCTAGCACTCTGGAAAGGTGGATTGCAGGTGCAGAACGCCAGGTGAACACCATTCTTTACATACGCCGTATTTTTAGCGACGGGTAATATCAGACTTTACGGCAGCATTACAGGGGTTTTGCACCCGCAAATCACTTTGCACATATCCTTACATCACCCCCCTAATGTGTAGAGAATTTATATCATTTTGCGGTACCAGAACTTTTGCAAGATAGCTTGCTCATTAAATGATTTTGGTTATTTCTGATAATGATATAATTAGGGCTACCAAGGTACGAATATATTGTGGGGTTACATGACCAATGCCCCACCACTAGTCAATGAGCATTCATGTATTATCAGTCCCTATACTTGTTGGGAGGTGGTATATGTTTTTATGTTCTGTAGCCTGTGATGTATGCTATACTAGACTGGTTTGTCTAGTTTTGCCCGTTTTCCTGCTGTTCAATATTGTAAGATTTAAAGTTTCATATAAAAATGTAATCATTAAATGGCCTCTCCCCGAGTAGCTTTGTACACAGGGACTGGGAAAGCAGGATGACATCTGGTCCCTTTGTAGTTCAAAGGACCCTTTTTGTTTTGCAAATATTGTTAACATAGGGTTTATCACACCCAACAAAAGGCCAGTTCTCACAAACAGACAACTGGGGCTGGTGCCTGCTTCCATCATATAGACAAGATAACAAACTGGTTTATTTTATGGCATTGAGAGCAGTTGTTACCTCGGGCTGAGTACCCTTGATTGTGTATGAATTGCTTAGCTAATTAAAATACTGATTATGATCTCAGGTACAAGTCTCAAGCCTGGGGCGGCTTGATCTTCTAAGACTTTGGCTGGGCGACTCCAAGAAGGGGGGCTGGTTTTGTACTGTATTTAAACCACTGGATTTATGTATCTTTATACAAACTGGCATTGCACTTTTTTCAATCGATAGAGAGTCCTGTAGGGTTAAACCTACAGTATTGTATTGTTTAGTTTTGAAGATTTGTCCGTGCAGTTCGTAAGTGGTTACGTTCTGTACTGTGTATCACTGGATTTCCTTTTTGTCTCAGAATTAAACTGTTTTTATTGAAAATCACATCAAGAGGACTGGAATTATTATTTTTGAGAAATTTCTTACAATATTAACTTACATAACTGTTCTGTTGTAACATGAAGTTTCTTAATTGCATAATTATTGAGTCAAGACATGTTTTCTTCTTCACAAGCAATAACAAAGTTCTATCAGGAACTGACAGTTTTATGACAACAGCATTTTGTACTTTATGACCAGGGTCCTATTAAAAAAAAAGAAAAAAAATCACAGTGAAAGGCATCATTGCTTAACTGGTACACAGAAATTAAATCCATGGGTACTATAAAATCTAGACTTGTAATGACAGTTCTTTTTCACTAAGCCTGCTGCTAGATGCTGAATCCTATTAAGTCAATCTTGTGACTCCTATTCAAAGTACTTTAAAGATGTTAAGAGAAGAAATATTCCTTGGGAGGTCTGGAGGATGGAAACTGAAGGAATATAGCCTTGCTTATATTTTATTTGCCAGAAGAGAAGGGAAAGAAAAAGGGATAAGAATAGCCGTGCCGTGTGATGCGAGAGATACTGTACCAGCACTGCGGTACATGTTGTGCTGCATTGTGGCTTTATTCCAGGTACTGATGGACATTGGTGTGAGCACTCTGCGTCTATAAAACTACTTGTTAATAACCAAGATAGATCTGCTAAGACAGCACAAAGGATTGGAATAATACTCCATCAATGGGTGTTCGGGGCAAGTTAGCAGGACTGCAGGTCACAATTTGGGCTGAAGGGAGAGAGGAAAGGATGATAGAAAATGCATGGATAGCAGTATAATAACTAATCAGAAATCTGACCCTAAAAATAAATAGTTGAACATTCAGAATATAGCTATAGTTATGGACTAGCAATGTCATACACATTACAGTATACTGTGTTTTTACAATATAAATGATGATTTCATGTTATTAAAGTGGATTCAGGTCCTGTTAAATATGCAGTCTACTGTGTATTTCTCAAGAGGGTTATCTTGAGGGTAAGTTTCATAAGTATAAAGTAGCCTATGGACTGCCAAGGTTGTTTATTAAACCCGCCCCGTTGTGTGCCACTATGGCACCTGCCTTGATCTCCCTTGTGTTCTTATGTCCTGGCTTTGTGCAGGGCCGTCGAGAGCCGTCATGGGCCCCGGGGAAGGATTGGTATGTCTCGCTGCCGCACCTCCCCCCGCAACCCCCCCATGGAACTACATTCATCCGACTATGAAGTATACTGTAGTCTAAACCAAGCAATGATACTTAGCAGTGTCTGAGGAAGATCATTTCAACCGATACAGTATTTTGAAAATGGGTTTGAAGGAAACTGTCAACGACTCATAGAAGTTTCAATATCTCAATTTTATTTACAGTATTCAAACTTTTTTTTTTAGGTAAGTGAATAAATATTTTTTTGTACAAACTCCACGTGTAATAGTCATTAATCGGAAGATTACTTAACATCAAATAACATACGTTTTTACCATAAACTACATTTTAATGGTGTTGCTATACACTATTTTATTTATCCCGTGCCAAAAATAAACCACTCATCTCTGCTCTTAACTAATAGCCTGTATTGGTAAATATATTTGTATTTTAAGCAATATAACTGATCATTCCCTAATTGTGTTTACCACCAACTGAAGAAAGTACTTTATTTATTTTACACAATACAATTTTTCTAACAAACTGCTGCACCACGTTGTTTTGAGCAAATTATAGATCTTAATAATATAATTATTCATTCTGTGGTATATATTGAGCAACTTTAGGGTTCTTTTAAAGTTTTTAAAAGTCTTTAAAAAAATACATAAAATTGCTATGCCTTTTTTCTCAGCTTTTTGGTGTAGTAAAATATGAAATGCGAAAGTTCAAATCATTGTGTGAAAGGAAGTGTTTGACAGCACCTGGATACACAATCATTACACAACAGAAGCACATCGGCTCGGTGTGCAGTACGGCAGTTTTTCTTTTTAATGTGGTGGTGGGAACGCAAAGGGTCTTGTTCAGGGCTAGTTGTTTTAAAGTATTTGATATATATTTTAAAAAAAAGGGCCCCCCTTCGGGGCTTTGGGCCCCCTTCGAGGCGTTGGACCCCAGGGAAATTTCCCTGTCCTCCCCACCCTCTGGTGGGCCTGGCTTTGTAGAAATTAATCTCATTAAATTAATCTCATTGAATTTTATCTACTTGAACCTCACAAAATCTTTGATTTATTTTTTTAAAGTAATATTTTATGTTTGCCATGCATTTATAGTCAGCTGTACAAAGACCATGAAGTGTTAAACACATACATTACTATAAGATAGCTTTAAGCCATATCCAAACATTCAGCATTAGTAGTGTGCATGCTTAGCTGTCCTTATCTACTAGCATTCTGTTATCGAGTCTCTAGCATGTTTTTATAGCCTCTTGTGTTTCCCTGCCAAGTAGTCTCAGGGTTCACCAGTGCAGTCCCTCAGGATCAGGTTTGTACTGGAACTCGCTTAAGCTCTTTGCACAAAAAGAGGAAAACCAAACTGTTAATGCTGCAAAACTAGTAACAAACAACTTTTGAACCCATACATTTAAATTATTTGTTGCTTGTTTTGTTGTTATATTAATTTAACAGTTTCATTTTACTTTCACATATATAGGTGTCATTTGCACGTTGGTGTTAAACATCTAAATATATCTTCATTAGTATTAAAATGGGAGAGTTTGTGGGTATAACGTGTATGCAAAAAATGAAACATTATGGAAATGCCTGGGAGATTTCAATGCAGTACCGTATATGACAACTAATCAATTTATAGAATAAAATAGGGCTCTGCTGTTCTATAAAGTAGATGTATTTTTAAACCGTCTTTAGTATTCTATTAGTGTTTCAAAAAGCTTTAATTAAATCAGCCCTTGCCTGTCTTTTTACTGGACTGTAGAGATTTCATTTCAACATGGTTGCCCTTCTCTGTACTTTCTCAAGAGCAATAGTCGCTTGCTATTGTTTTGTTTAACTTTCCCCACAGTAAACAGGCATTTGGAAAGTCACCACAACTGCTGCATGCTAATTACAAGCTATAAAAAACGTCCCAGTTTTTAGGCTAGTCCCTAAAAAGCAAAAAAAAAAAAGATCCTGTTTGACAGCCAACCAGAATGTGTGCATATGCCCTAGCAGATTTACCCTTTGAATAACTGATCTTCTGTGTAAGAGGCTTTTATGCCTCTTGGTAATACTGTGCAAGAGGAATTTATTTAAGGTTCCTGGTAATACATTATCAATGATGTTCATAAGGGTAAAAACAATGAGACTCAAATATGAGGGCTTCCTGCTCGGCTTCCAAAGGCAGATTTTTATCTGTAGGCAATTACACAACAGAGAACTTTTGCATTGCTGTTTTCATCTCTATAAATAAATAAAGACAGAGCTCACAGCAGCCCTGAACTTCACAAAGCACAATATCAATGAGATTAAGTCTCATTAATTTGCAAAGCACATCAAAAATATCAAATGTTTGCAATGCTTTCACCTTGAGTGTCGATATCAGCCTATAATTAAATGCAATATACTTGTCTAATAATGATAATGTGCAACCAACTTTGGGAATATTTACCATCTACCTCAACTGGTTTTATTTATTGGAAACGCCTGCATCTTTCACAATGCAGCAACTACACATGGGTGTAACCTGTCAAGGCCTGTAACAGGATTATTTTTGAAACATTTAGGCAGGCTTGCAAATTATATGCCTGTTCCCAGACATTCATTTGCTTGTAATTCTGCTGACGATTGTACTTCTGCCATTGCCCTTTATCCGATTCAGCTTGATATTGCAAGGTAGCAACATGCAATAAAATCTGAGCATGCTACTAGTAGAAAAAGATCTTAAATGCTCAGTTTAATGCTCAGTTTTTCCGTGTACATTACACAACTTCAGCCCCACAAGAAGCAGTCCAAGGGCTTCTAAGGGAGGACACTCAACAGGGTTCTGTAATAATGTTTTTTTTTATTATTAATTTGTTCACACCATGTAATATTGTTAATATGTTTATCAAGGGAATGTTTTTGTATATATGTACAGTACATGTACACAAAAAGTTTATACGAATGGGGTTCCCGAGTGGCGCATCCAGTAAAGGCGCTCCGCGTGGAGTGCAGGATGCGCTCTATAGCCTGGACGTCACAAATTCGAGTCCAGGCTATTCCACAGCCGACAGTGGACGGGAGCGCCCAGGGGACGGCGCACAATTGGCGTGCGCCCAGGGGAGGGAGGATTAGGTCGGTCAGGATGTCCTCGGCTCACTGCGCACCAGCGACCCCTGTAGTCTGGCCGGGCGCCTGCGGGCTTGCCTATAAGCTGCCCAAGAGCTGCGTTGTCCTCCGACGCTGTAGCTCTTGGGTGGCTGCATGGTGAGTCCACAGTGTGAAAAAAAGCGGTCAGCTGATGGCACACGCTTCGGAGGACAGTGGGTGTTCGTCTTCACCCTCCTGAGTCAGCGCAGGGGTGGTAGCGGTGAGCTGAGCTTAAAAAATAATTGGCCATTCTAAATTGGGAGAAAATAATAAAAATAATTGGCAACGACTAAATTTATTTAAAAAATAAAAATAAAAAATAAAAAGTTTACACGACCAGCATTGGTTTACGTATCAACCCCCCATTCAAAGGAAAAAAAAAGACCACAAGTACTGATAAACGTAACTTTATTTGACTATCACAGTGCTGCTTCAAGGGCATTATCTACAAACAATGAATCTTCAACCAGACATAATGCAAAAGAGAGAGAATGAGAGAGTAGATGAAAGTTCCTGAAGGGAAGGTTACTTATCTCTAGACTACAGCTCTAGTAAAACCTCTCTAGCAGCTTTCCCCACACATGCTCGGGATAGCTGTTCTCTAAAAAATGAATTAAATACGAAAGGAAACAGAAATGTCATTCATTTCGAAAGCATGAAGCAATAGCTACATGAAACAAGAACGTAAAATGAAAATTGTGAGTTTTGGGCAGTTGAAAATAACACAATAAATACACTTGCATGCTTTGTTGTTTGAAATAAAATAGTTCTATATATAACATGCATCATACAAGCCTAAGGGCAGGGAAAACATACTCAGGCTTTTAGAAAATCACCATCTGTTTTTGCCTTACATTTTTGGAAATGCATAGATATTTGTTATCGATTTCAAATATTATACATGGCTTTTGGAAATTACGTGGCTAATTGTTTCTGTTTCCGTTTCCATCTCACATGGCTCTAACTTAGCAGTAGGCAGTTCCGGCTCCGGTTCTGGTACTGTCTCATCTTCTGTGGTTTCCATCTGTAGGCAGTTCTCAGACATGCTGTCCTTGGCAGACAATGGGTGCACCGACACCTTGATGGCGATGTGCTGCGGGTGTTCATGCAACGAACCATCATCCGAGTCCCCAGCAGGAGAATCGCTGCGTTTTAAAGCATTAGGGATGGTGTAAACATCCGCCCCACCACCGCTGCCACCTTCCTCCTCTCCCTCCTGAGCCTGCTTGACAAAGGTGTGACGCTGGTCTTCAATGCCCACCACCTCCAGAATCTCCTCCATGAAGGTCCTGCAGTTCATGATGAGAGGTGGCAGCGGGATGCTCCTGGCCAGCTCCTCGATGTAGCGGGCAAACTCCATTGTCTTGAACTGCGTCACCTTGGCTAGCTCCAAGGTCTTGGCTGAGGTGATGATTGGAATCCGCTTTGCGATCTCAAAGGCCTTCTGGAGCTTCTCAGCCCCCTCAGTCCGGAAGAAATCGTTGATGGCTTTCTCGGTCTTCTTCAGGTGGCTGCTCATCATGCACAGGCGGGTGATGTTGAGAATCATGACAATGGTGAAGGCTACAAGGCAGACCACCACGTAGTAGATTCCCATGTCCCCTTTGGAGAACACCACTCGCAGAGTCACTGTGTAGTTCACGCTGCCATGGATGTTTGCAGCCATGCAAGTGTATTTGCCACGGTCGTCGAATGTGATACTGGTGAGATTCAGCACTCCACTGTCTAAAATCAACCATTTTCCTGCAAAGAAAAAAAAAATAGAGAGTGAGCATTACAAGTTTATATCCTGTAATTCACAGGGGCATCTTTCCTGGGCACTTTGTCAAACTCTGCGATTTGTCAAACTGAAATCCATTACGGACTCTCTTCATTAGTAAGTCTGTGCATCAACATTTAATTCGATGGGGGCTGAGGGAGCTTGGTGTTCTGCTCAATAACCCAAATAACTACTGCAGCAATGGCTGTGTAAATGTTTAACACTGAAACTGACTGGCCACAATAACTACAGTGCACAAAATATCCAGTTCATTTGTATACAGTATGCACTGCAGTGGACAGATAACAAGTTATAATCCACACCTATATCAGTCTACAGATGAGAAATGTACCTGGATAATTTTGTTGTCATAGAATTTTGGGGGTGTAACGATTCATTGTGATTCATTGTGTATTCCTTTTCAATTATGTAGCTCATTAAACATAAGCTGTAACTTGGGCTTGTCCTTTCCAACTTACTACCATAGGCAAAACTCAACCGAAAGTCATCTTGTGAAAAGTTTACAAAATACACACCATCTCTCTTGGTTGCCTGTGTAATGTGAAATGTGAAACTAGCTTTTATCATTTTAGAACAAATCTTCAAAATACAATCTACCCATGCTTTGAAAATGTGATTTATATTTGTAATGAGTACGTACTACATGCTACCCCAATCTTCTTTTACTTTTGCCATTTAACAAAGTCCCTGTATCTTATAACACACAGTTTCATGGTCTTTTTTTTTTTATGGCTTAGCATGTGCAATCATATTTATTCGATTGGATGTATCCTATTAGTGTGTATGCTATATTGTGGTCATTTTGAGGACCTGTCTTATTTGAAAGAACTGAAAGAGTTCCTTTGCTATATTGTATTGTGACTGACTGTGCTGTGTCAAAGGATAGTGTGTCATTTTGTTGATACCAAGCCTTTTCTATTTTGTGGACAGAATATCGTCCAGTTTTAAATAATCATTGTCTAAGCCTAAACATTTTTAAACATTATACCAGATATTTAGTGTATGTAAAATAGCTGTTTTTTATTATTTGAAATGCTTAAACATTTTTTGGGGACCAGTCAGGAGTGAATAGTCAGATTGTTTTCCAAATGGTTTCATGTCGGTACATCCAGCATTAACATTTTAGAAAATCCAGTATTGCACCGAATATAGACTTGCAGCCAAATAATATTTCTCAAGAACAGACAAGGAAGGCCCTCCTAGTTTAGGGAGTGAGAGTCTCCTTTTCTTTATTCTGGGCTGGGAACCTTCCATAGAAAATCTACCCAACAGAGAGATTGGCAGCATTTTCCAGTTCAGCATCTTCTACTATTAATTGTAATTATTATACTGATTATTGGTAACCTAAAACTTCCAGGTCCAATCTTCACATAATATAATTCTTTACATGTAAATAAACATTTTCCCATCCAACTAACAGTATGTTTTTTCAAGCAGGTAGGTAATTTATTTGGAGGCTGTGTGGTCCAGTGGTTAAAGAAAAGGGCTTGTAACCAGGAAGTCCCTGGTTCAAATCCCACCTCAGCCACTGACTCATTGTGTGACCCTGAGCAAGTCATTTAACCTCCTTGTGCTCTGTCTTTCGGGTGAGACGTAATTGTAAGTGACTCTGCAGCTGATGCATAGTTCACACACCCTAGTCTCTGTAAGTCGCCTTGGATAAAGGCATCTGCTAAATAAAAATTTGCAAGTTCCCTACAATCCAATAATTATATCACAATTTTAACGTCCATGTAATTGCTGTCAGCTACTTTTGTGTACGACCAACTACTGAAACTTACAGAAATATCATTACAATAGCACTTTCACCCTTTGCAGGGAATTAAATCACTGTGAGCAAATTTTCAGAAACTCGCTCATATCACTAACATGCCTATATGTAGACATTATTCTTGAAAATGTTTCTTTGTAATGGCTTATACCACAAGGTTGAGATTAAATGTTGGGGCTATTTACAAAGATACATATTAAATATAGAACACAGAAAACATCGCAATCCAAACGCCTAGGGGAGCAGCGCGTTCGAAAACAGGAACACTTTCTTAAATACCAGCAACAAAGTTAGTTCTGCCTGCAACGGACGTGTTTTGCAGAATGCTTTAATTCAGCTCTGCAGGCAGTGTTCTGCAGTGCCCAGTGCTGTGCTGGGAAATCACGGGGGCATCAACTTAATTCTTTACTGTATATGAATACTAGTTAACTTTGACCCTGTTAATCCAACATTTTTCATTTATCAAAATTGGAATAAGACATAGATTTGAGATATTAATGTTACTTTCAAATACATCTTTGCAAAACATGTTTGATGAGATAAACAAGGATACACTCTAAACAAAAGCTGTTTAGTGTCTAACAGCAAACTGGTACTGATGTTAAGCCTGATGTGCAAAGTGAAATTCATGCAGTTTAATATGTTAGCATTTGAAAATGCACAAAATACCTCAACTTATGTAGGAGTTTGAAAGCTAAAACTCTGACTTGTTTCACTTAACTTTGTAAAATCATTGCCACATCTGTTTTAAGTTATTTTCTGCATTCCATCACAATTAATTATTGCAGATGTGTTATTTTTAATAGGAGACAGTCATCTCTTTTCATTTTCTTTTCCCCCCCTCTACTACAAAAATTATTTTATTTACAGCAGATGTTTTATGGCAAAAAAAAAAAGTGTAGAAAAGAATGTACTGACAGTCATTAAGTGTCGCTGTAATGATGCTGCTATAGCATAAAATATAGCATAAAACAAGGCAGGCACAAAGTTTATTAATGAAGATGCACCCTCAAAATGAGACTGAACAGCTGTGAGGTGGAGAAAGGGGAGATGGTGGGAGAATGAAGCAAGATGCAGTGTAACTAATGAAAGTACAACAGGGGTACCGATTAACAATGTACTGTAAACTACTGAGATGAAAGTGAGAAGTAAAAAAAAAAAAAATAAATAAAAAAAAGCTGAAAAGTGGCAGGAATCTGGGATCCATTGATCCATTGGATCTTTTGCTCAGGAACCCAAATTGAATGAAGTTAAGATTCAGTGTGTATAATAAGTGAACTTTAACTGCTGGTTTCACAAGCAAGGTGAGTGTTTATTTATTTATTTTTTTATTTATAAGTCAGGATGGTAAAATAGGGTCTGTGAAACTTGATGCAAGTATCAGGGGCAAATTTAAGTCGCCCCTGAATTCAAGTCGCACCCCTAAATATGGACACCAAAAAAAAAAAGACCCTGAATGCATGTCACATTATCTCAATGAAAAAACACCAACATTAACAGTTCAATTACTTTAATTTCTAGGTGCCAGCAGGGAATACTGTATTAGTGTACATTAAAACATCAGAGTACGTCACCTACTATATTACAAATGCAAATGGGAAAAGAAAATATGTACAGTACAGTACTTTCAGTATTGAACGACAGTCATTGCAGTTTATGGTAGCTGGGAAAGGATCAATTACCTTGAACTTTATTTCAGTCTGCTTTATTGTCCGTTTGTTTAACTCTGTCACGTTCGCAAGCAAAATTAGTGCAAGACAGAAATGTGTAGTTCATTTTAGGTTTGAGTGGACTTTGGAGTTTACACTAGTGGGGTTCCCGTAGTTAAACCAGACATAGAACATAACAACAGGGAGTAAGTTATTGAATCAGAGAGCATTAAGCAGTACATTTCTTGTGGTCCTTCAGATAGAGAAAGAAAGATATATAAATAAATGATGTTCATTTTGAAGCCAGACCCACGTTGATCATTTCAACAAGTACTATACTGGTAATATTATAGTATTGCATAGCCTTTCGATTGCGTCTCCATCTTCTGAGACATCTCAGATGCCGCAGTTTCTCCTTTCTTCAGCAACCCAAATTTCTTTTCTTTTAAAAGCTGCATTAAAAAATGTTCATGCAGTTCGCTGTGCAGCCATTTTAATATACCGGTACTGTACTGAGAGTAATATCTGTAGTGGGCAGTACTGTGTACAGTTGGTCTTGTTCAAGCGCACCAGAATAACTGACGTGTGCAAATGTAAACTGGTACCCAAAAACCTCGAATCCAAGTCGCTCCCCCCAAAATTTAACTTTTATTTTGGCCACAAAAGTGTGACTTAAATTCGAGTAAGTACAGTATTTAGTTTCCAGTGAAATCTATTTTTCTTACCTGTGTGCAAGGGCTGAAATAAATGTTGGACAGCATGTATTTTCTTTTAATGTTCCTGTTCCTTTGGCTCTCAAATGCAACTTGAAAACATCAGAAAGTCACTCCCTTTTAATTGTTAAAGGTCAAAAAAGAAATATGTACACTTTCAATTGTTCTTGTTAATTTATATTTTTGTGGCACCTTCCTGTCCCCTGTTTTTGAGCTTTAATAATAATAATAATAATAATAATAATAATAATAATAATAATAATAAACATTTAACCTACAAAAGAAGCCACACAAAATACTTTCAGTGCAGGCACACACAAGGCAAGAGCTCTTGAACTTGAGCTAATCATCCACTGGTTTGGGCCTATTTGCAATACTAAGCATGTAATATTGTAAATGTTTTTTTTTAAAGTACAAAGTTGACATTTTCTGCTTCATTTTATGTTACCATGGAAATAAAATTAAGAAAATATAGTGCTAATAAAAACAAACACTAATTGCTTATGTCATGTAAGTTTTAATACAAAAGTTTAATTAAAATGACCTTGATTTTTCACTCTGTCTTCTATGGGAATCAAATGTCTGGCAACTTCTTGTTTTTCAAAAGATGCTTGCTTAAAGATGGGGTGTATTTTATAATTTGCTGGATCACCATGTTCATCAGATCACAAAGAAAATGCAGACGACAGGCTGTAGTTACTGCGACGAGTATTTATTCTCTCTACATGTTTTCTGCAGAGAATATGGCTTTCCAATGCCTTGTATCCTCTTGATCCATAATCAGGGTACGAGGCACGCATCGGACCAATAAAAAAAATAAGGACTTAGTTATTGTTGTATAAGACGCAAGCGTAACGTCAGTATATTTTTTAACAGGAAAGCATTTATAATAAAGGCAGCGACGGTGCTCACAGTTTGAAGGTGAGCTGTACATGCCTAATTTATGGATTACTCCAGAAGCCTGTGGGTCTAGTACAGGCTTTGCCAACAATGTCCGCGATCAACCCTCCCGCCCCCGGTCGCTCGCTCCACAAGTGAAACAGAAAAGAAATATATATGTATCTTAATTTTTCGCCAGAACCTTCCTTCTGTTCCATTATTTTCGCAATTTTCTGCACTGTGAACTGTACCACAACTGTTTAATTCACAGTACTTGTTTGTGGACCAATTAAATAGCAACTTGCCAAACATCAATGGGGTACGTGATGTGAAAACAACCATCTTAATGAAATTGTGCCTTATTTTTTCAGGTTTTGTTCCATTTTATGTATAATTTTTTTTTTTAAAAACCACCTAGAACAGTTTTTTCCCCCTGGATCTGCATTGATCACATCAATAGCCCCAGGGGACTCAGTAAAAGCACTTTCAGACAAAGGCAGGGCGAGGGGCTCATTGGGAGTACAACTGAGTAAAAAGTGACAATAATAATAATACATTAACATACCTGCTTCTTAAACTAAAATGTTTCTTATTCTTATTTCGCAGGGTATTCAACACATAACTTCATTTTGAGTGCTCCATCTTTACACTCCTCCCTTTTCTATTTTGACGGCAGCTGCTGTGCTCTGCGTATGAACACAGAAATCGACAGCACACAGCCCGACTCAAGCCGTCCCGACTCATCTCATCTCAGCTGGCCGTACAGAGTCTGGATGAATCGTAGCAGTGCGCGTGCACTTAAAACCAAGATTATGCAGATTTCAGTCGGGATGTCTTCAGATTTGAAGATTGAACATGTTGAATCTTTTTCAGACGCAGTTTCGTTCAGATGTGATCAGTCTGTCTGTGTGCGGCGGTTACCGACCAAGACTGATATGGGTGCGTTAAGTAAGTGAGCGGCTCAGAGCGGCTCAGTAAAAGAATCAACTTAACGCCTTGCTGAGTTCCGCTCCCGCTGAGCCGCTCAGAACGCTCCTGAACATTTTTCATCAGTGCTCAGAGTGAGCGGACTGAATGGACACCTGCAGGAAACAAGTGGACATGACAGGCAGGATTGACAAATACGATGAACTGGTTTCGACTTATGAAGTTATGTATTAAATTGGCTAAATAAGATGGTAAAAATTGTTGTTTTCGAATTTGTATCATTTAATTTCATTTTCTTTAAATGTAGAGCTGTTTTATAGTTATTAATGTATTATTATTAGGCTCGTAGTATTAATATTATTCATAATTTTCATTATTAACGTCGGTATTGCCGGTATTAAACACAGCCAGATATGAGGTTCAGTCCAAACTCAGCGAGGTACAGCAGGGGAGAGTAACTTCACACGGGGCCATTTTATCTACCATCACCTCAGAAACACAAACATGTAAATAATTATTATTCGCCATTTTTAAAAGTCGCTCAGCGCTCTCGTGGAGCAGAGCGTTAAGTCATTTAAATCTGCTCAGTGTGCTTTCTGAGCGCTCTCACTCTGAGCGGCTCACTTACTTAACGCACCCACTGAGACCGATTAGTCATAAGGGTGTCAACCAATGGTGAAGCAGGTTTAAGTGACGTAGCTTGTTATGTAACTTGTCATACAAGATGGCGGAATATTAACAGCTTTAGTTCCACAGGTAAAAATACATTAGTCTTGAATTGCTCAGAGTGTCCCGAATTAAAAAAATACCAGATCTGTACACATTTCAATCGTTTTTTAGGCGTTTACTAATCAAAGGTAAATTATCAATTTACCTTTTTATTATCAATCTACTGGCAGCGTATATTTTCTTACTGCGCAAAACAGAAGTAACCAGTGCGTCGATCTCCAATAGGTCACAAATCACAAGCCCCTAGATCCACACGCTGAGAAAAAAACGCCAAAGTCAAATAAAAAATCAACAGTATGGATTTTATTTACCACAGGCTAAAGCGTTGTAGACAAACTATACAAAAAGTCAAACACTGCCTGAAACGTTTGCACGGTGTAAATGGTTAATTAATTAATAGGCTAAGCGCTTCTTTTGGTTGCCTCGTGGCGCTGTCTCCGCCGTCTAATCAGCATACGATGCCATGCATAATATGAGGGCTGCTATGTTGGGCTAAGTTAATACAAAAATGTGTACATGGCAGTATTAATTAAATTTGCATAAATAGTAATCACCAGTATCTAGTTGTGGTCAGTAATTCAGTCTTAGCAGTGTGCGACACCCAGTCGTAAAAAACTGAACTGTGACGTCAAACCAAAACTGAGCAAAACTGATCGCAAAATCTGTGCATACTCAGATGAGATGAGTCGGGACGGTTTGAGTCGGGCTGTGTGCAGCGGGCTTAATAAAACCTAGCCTTACAGCACGTGTTGCCAAATAAAAAAATTAAAAAAAGTTACAGGCAGAGGAGTTGCAGAGTTCAGAGGCAGTTTGTAAAGAGAACATGTTTTGTTAGATATTTACTTTTAAAACACAAAATGCCGGACACAGTTTATCAATTTGTATTATACGTTACCTGTTATGTAAAAATAGTATGAATTTATTTATCTTTAACCTCTTACATCCCTACCAAAAACACCAACAACAATAAGTGAACAAAGCTCACTCAAGGTTATATCACCTTATCACCCCATCTAAGGACTGAATCCGGTGTGTGTGATACTGTAGCAGTGTAGAAGATGCCAAGGCTCAAAGTTAATATATAATTGGTAGCATTTTGCAACCCAAAACTAGTTTTTTTATGCAGTAGCATTTTTCTGTTACGCTGCAGTTTATATGACCGAACTTGAGTGAACACATGCACAATTACCTGTATTTTTTTTTTTTTAAACACATACAGTATTAGTATCTTTCATAAAGCGGGAAACCATTGCTAATAGAACTTCCCGATTTGTAGAGGACTGAGGTTTGTACTGCTCCATGTAGATACACGAGAGGCTCACATTCAGAGTTGCCAACTGCACTTATAACAAGCGGGATTGGGCTTGTTTTTTGAGAGTCGCGGTTGGAATTTGTATAAATGCCCATACTCTAACATGGGTTGCACTTGATTTTGCCTTGTTTGGGTTTGTTTTGAAGAATGCCACTATTTTTCTGTCAGAAATCTGGCAACCCTGCTCACAATGCAATTTGCAAATCGTATTGCTTGGTCAGTGGAATACAAATACCTCCAGTACCAGAACAACGTGGATAAAATTTCAAGGTATGAAGTTTATTTTGTAGACCAAAAGCAAAATTACATAACTGTTAAAAACATTATGTTTTTTATCATATAACAGGCGATGACCTAACAGGATATTAAGTTTATTAATATTAAGTGTCTATAAAATGGTAATTTAATCTGTCATGGAGAATGTCAGCCCTTGTTTTGTTATAATGTTAGCCCTGGTTTCACCCATGGTAAAAATAAACACATAAATATAGGTAGATAATTATTACATTATCAGAATTTTGACTACAAAAAACAAAACAAACAAACAAAAAAAAAAAAACAGGCGCAAATACCTAGCTGTAACGTTACCATGATCCAATTAACAGCTTCCATGTTTTATCAGTACGAATAACAGATGAAATACAATCTTGAGGTGCATTCATTTATCTATCTGTTTTTTTTTATAATAGATTATCACTACCTTGCGTACTTCTCCTGTTTAACTAGTGAAACGTTTGGTTTAACAAACAATGTTATACAAACTATAACTTACACACATACAGGTAGTGGATATCAAGTATATTGAAAGCAAGGGCTTCCACACAGGTGTGGCTCATGCGTTAATTAAGCAATAACAGCAAGCTTAGGGCCATGTATAAAAATGCTGGACAGGCCTGGTTGCCTATAATTATGGCTAGCATGGATGCAAGAGGAGACCTCAGTGACTTTGAAAGAGGGGTGATTGTTGGGGCGCGTTTGGCAGGAGCTTCAGTGACCAAGACAGCTCAACTTGCTGATGTTTCACGAACAACGGTGTCTAAGGTGATGTTAGCATGGAACTCCGAGGGAAAGACATCATCAGCAAAGGGCAACAGTGGGCGGAAGCGCATACTCCAGGATAGTGATATCCGTGCATTAATTCTAAGTGCAAGGCAAAACAGGCGAGCAACTGCAGATCAATTGACTGCAAATTCCAACCTGGGGCGCGAGGAGCCAGTTTCATCAAAACCGGTCCACCGAGAACTCCACAGAGCGGGATACCATAGTGGCCCAACGCCCTATTAAGTGACTTTACATTGGTACAGCATTTAAAAAAGCACAGTGCAAGCTGACATATTTATGAACAAACCAGTTAGTATAGAACATAGCATGAATCGATACCATGCTGGAATTAGCTTTCATTTTCAAAACAGCTTGGTTGTGATTGTAACCTTATAATTTGTAAGGTCATACAATGCAGGATTCAACGATAATGTGGCATACGTTACTTTAATTTTATTTATTATTTATTTTTTCTTTTTAATTGCTGTCCTTTGTAGGTGTGTGATTTGTTAGTTACCAAAATCTCAGTCAAGCAGATAACTTCGTACCACTTAATTTGCACCGATGAAACATAACCTGGTTAACCGTACTGATGGCATATCAAATGCTTAGATGACAGATAAGGTTGCATTCGTGTAGAACTTAAGGTTAAAACAAAATACATTTTGCTAATGAGTTGCATTAGTTCCATTACTTAATTCAGCACAAGGGGGTTTCAATAAATGCTTTCGGATTTAAATATATGCCTACTATGTGATAGTTTGGGATATTCAGTCTATTTAAAACAGAAGGTAGGTGTTTATTTTTTGAATTTATATATAACTATTAGTCAAATAAACTGCTACCGAATAAAACCATTTTGATACCTACTTTCCAGGCAGGTAGCAAATCACTACTGCCTTAAAAAGTTAACTTCTACTCCTGAGATGCATTCACAAACACTCCCAGCACAGCAGGACTGAAATTGACATCACATATAGGCTTCCTAAACAACAGAGATCTGAGGTTTGTTTGATGCACAGAAGAAAACCCAAAACTTAATTCCTGGTGTGTTTTTTTATTTTTATTTTCACTAACACACAATTTAAATAACACAATTTAAATAATTTAAATGTAGGAGGCTGTGTGGTCCAGTGGTTAAAGAAAGGGCCTTGTAACCAGGAGGTCCCCGGTTCAAATCCCACCTCAGCCACTGACTCATTGTGTGACCCTGAGCAAGTCACTTAACCTCCTTGTGGTCCGTCTTTTGGTTGAGACGTAATTGTAAGTGACTCTGCAACTGATGCATAGTTCACACACCCTAGTCTCTGTAAGTCGCCTTGGATAAAGGCGTCTGCTAAATAAACAAATAATAATAATAATAATAGCAACTGTAAACAAGACACAAGCTTTTGTATTTGCTTTGATTTCTTAAAGAACTATATGCAGGACTTTCTACACAACCTGTCAAAAACAAACCTGTCGGGGCAAGTCTCTTTTTTTGTTTAATGTACATTTCAATAGAAAAATGCAGCTCTTTCAGAAAAAGAGCTGCACAAAGTATGAACCACGGCTAAATATACCAAAATAATTATGAGCCACTAGCTTTCTCTTGAGTGATGGCAAAAACAGTTATATATAAAAAGGTGAAACACAAAATAGCTATAAACTAGAGGGTGCAATGAGTGTCTAACTTGCAAATTAGTATCAACTTGTCAGCCTACGTTTTTTGCTGCTTATCCAACTGAAAGTATGTAAAGAACATTTTTACAGATAAAATAAAGTTATTTTTTTCCTGTGCAGCAGAGAAACTGTAAATCACAGTTGAAACAAGAACTGGGACACGTGCTTCACAAATGACAGCTGCATGAGGCTCACTTGATACCACATGGAAAAAAAACAAATCACTGGCTTGTAAAACTATTCAAGGTTCAAAGATTCATATTTCTCAAGCATGACTAACACGCTTACAAGAAAGAACCGATTATTGTATGAACCACGGAAGAAACACAGACACACACACACACTAATAACAAGGGTCAATGTTAAAGTGACCTTGTAACGTTCTTGCAACAAGATCTTTGTGTTGCCTTAGCCTTTCAGTATTTAGTTATTATGCCTCAATCCAGCCTCAATTTACAAAAGTTAAGGAAGTGAAGGTTAGTTCAAGGTTTTGCCTGGCTAGAGATTGTCAGCCTGTCTTGCTGAATTTCTCTGGACCTCCCCCATCTAAGGAATTATCAGGCCCATCCTATCTTGTCATCTGGGAAATAAGAATCCAAGAGGAATTGGCTGACCTACCACCAGCAGCAAACTGGTTTGTTATGAAATTCTCCTACCTTCCTTGGAATGACATATAAATGGACATGCTCTTTCCATCGCCAGATACTCTCAAAAACTAAAGAACGACCCAACCATGTTTAATCACATTTGCTTCTTTAGATAGAGGTATATGACTCTACTCCAGTGATGTACAAGTTACCTTAATGCAAGGCAGCAAGTAGGTCATCCCTATCAAAAATTCCTACCAATAGTCATTGATTTGTTGAACAGACCCCGTTTACCATACATTCACATATAGTAACACAAATCCTGTGCGAAACCAACCCCAATGTTATGCAAATTGAAAAATCCAGCAGCCAGTAGTTTTCTGCTTACAAATAAATACTGACAAGATTTTATATGTACCTTGTGTATTTATTATTTTCAGAATATTAAATATTACCTATAAAATGTGAAGAAGGGGGAAAGGGGGTGGGGTGGTATTACGTATTATAATTTATAAAGACAACCCCTCATTGACTTACCGTCTTCATCCATGTGCAACAATTTACGGTTCGAGTTGTACCACTGAAAATGTGGCATGGGGTCCCCGGTAACGTTACAGTCTATGACGACAGTGTTTCCTTCTCTGGCTATGATTTGAGTGATCCTTGAAATAACAACAGGAACCGATCCAGAATCCATGCCGGTGCCATCGAGCGTACGGTTCAACTCCGGTGATGAAGCTACAGATGTCAGCACAGCCGAGAGACTTACGGTGGTTAAGAAAAAAATAATAAATGTTCGGGTTTCTCTATTCATTTTTCTTGACATATTTGATCAGATGCTCAATCATTCCATTCGTGTCAGTATGTCAAATCTGTGGCAAAGCCAGAATTTATCCACGATAATCTTTTTTGAATCCCAAAAGATCCTAAAATAAATACATTAGGAGACCGTTAATATTGCTGCACAAAATGCTGTTATTTTAAAATAAATATAAACAAAACAAACAAAAAACAAAACAAGTTCTAGTTTCGAGTCGTATCCCCAGCCCGTTCTAACTCGCAGAAGGCTAACGATTCCAGAATGTGTAAACCCGCTTAGGAACAAGCAAAAAAACAACAAAAATAATAATAATACAAATAACCCTTTATATGTATCTTGCTACAATTAGCTTATTATTTTATCGTAAACAGTTTATCATAGAGTACAAAGTATTAAATCCTAATGTCAGTTTGCCTTCCATCTCTGCGCACATAGTTTAGTGATGCAGCCATGCCGACTACCACCAGTTCTTGGTAATATGCTGTTCTGTTGTGAAACCTAGCCGTAACTGCGAAATCATAGATGGCTTTATAGGTTCAGTACTTACGGTACTAAAAAGCTTTGCTTCTCGTTCGACCAGATACCATGTTTCTTGGGGTGGAATACAGAGTTTGTATGATATAAACGTTACACAAATAAACTAACTGAACCTAGTCATATTGCAGGTACTTCTTATCCACCTCTACATGTCTCTCGCCCAGGATCTCTGTTCAATGCAGAAAATGAAGGTCATAATCCCACTGAGCATGCTCCAAAAACAGCCAACCGCAGCTCTGGTGTCGAGTTTAGTAGAATATATGTTTTTGGTACCGACTCTGAACGGGTGTATCTATATTTTGTATAAGGTGTTTTTTTAGTTTTTTTTTTAGTTTCACAGAATGCTATAGTGTACGAAATTTGACACATGCACTTTCCACCACTCATTTTCAAGGCAACCCTATCAGTGTCATACGATTGTAGTCCTAAAGAAATTAATCACCTTTTATAGCATGCACAGCAATTAAATAAACCATTAAATAACCAAATAGTCTTGACCTAGTGGCATCAATTTAAATGTTTTGCTCCAGCACATTCATAGTTAAAAATGATAAATTGTTCATAATTCAGTTGGATACCACATTTAATCTTAACTACTTGGAAACAAAATCAGCCTAATTTTGTATGCTTCAAGATTGGAGAGAAACTATGGCAACATTTGTTTCATAGCTTGATGAATTCCACAGACTGCTGGTCAACAAAACTTTTGGACAAGCATCTCTCTAGATATATGCAAAAGATGGAGGCAGAATGGTGTGTTCTCAGTGCCAGATTAACCTACATACAACTAGGTCACGCAGGGTCAATCAAAGTCTACTACCTCATTTCCATGGACAGCCAACGAATTGGTCTGAATTCTCCCATAACTCGAGCTGATGGACAGCTCGAGTTGGTGAAAAATGTGGCATTTCCATGCTTTTCTGAATTAGTCTGCCAGGAAATACTACAGTTTTTCCCAGAAATACTTGCGAGTTAAATGTTAAGATGTGAATTAGCTGCAGGCAGTATTATAATAATACTTACACCAATCAGATGGTTTCATACAGTGCTTGTAGCGACCCCACGTTGGCAGACTGGTATGCAGAACAGGTTAAAGAAGCGCTGGGCAAGGGAAAGAATGTGTCAGATGTCAAAGTGGATATGAGAATGGAAGTGATGGTGCCAATTTGCTTGAAAATATTAACAAAATAGGCAGAACATTTGCATCAAAGTATTTAAAAAATCTGAAATTGATCTGATGCGATCAGAAACCCAGAAGCAGTGTAAACAGTGCCTGTTACTGTAGTAGGACTGTTCTTTTTTATGTTAAGCATTTTTGTGTTCTTTTTTTTTCTTTTTTTTTTTTACAAGGGTTCAATTAACACCCACAATTGTTTGTGCCAGACTTGTTAGAAAGTCTGTAACAAAATGGTTGATTGTTATTGTCGATACTATTACTGAAGACACCCATAGTGTAGGTATCACAAAGTCCATAAACAAAACAAAATGTTAAAATAAATTAGTTCTGCACTGTATAAAACTGAGCTGATTTTACCAGTGCTTGCTAGTCTATTAACCAGTCTGCAATTATTTTGAAGCAAATTAAAGCATTTTCGTTTTGGCTTTATACTGTTAAAGTTTTCACACGTGGCAATCCAATTACGCGATACTGTGATCATTCCACTGTGTTATGTTGTGATCCATAGCTAAATTTTAAAACTGAGAGATAGTTATCGTAAATGCTTATCGTAAAAGTTTACAGGTACCTTAAAATTAAGGGCCATATAAGAACGATAAATACTGTAACTGATTAGAAAGCCTTCTTTGTTGTTATCCAAGTTGCAGCAATGAGAGTAAATTAAAAACATGAAAATGGAGGTGTGGGGGCAAATCCATTTTGAAATTAGAATTTGTGTTTGATTGAATGACTGGTAATTGATTTCCCAGTTGCATACATTGTCTCCAGATTGACCAGGACAGTTTGGGATGTTTCAGTCTTCAGGTACTCTTAACCTCTTTTCTAGGATTACAAGAACACATTGTGATGCAAGTTAAAAAATAATTTTACTGTCCTGAAGGAGCCACATAACCACCCTAGTGATACAGATACAATGATTGTTGGGGACTCATTGGGGCTATTTCAATGGAAAAAGGATAATAAGTCTCACCTTATTCTCACTATTTTGGTAGTACTTTTGTGTTGCGTGTGCTTCCATGTGGTTTTCTTTTAGCCAGATAAATTCTCCTTCCAAATGCAAATAACCAAATTAATATAACAATATGGGAGGGTATATTTAAATGTATGTGTCTACGTTACAATTTGGCCTTGCGCGACAACTGACATAGTCAGGTATTTGTTTTTTGTTTTTATATATTTTATTTTTGGCATAAAACTGTTTTTAGTTTTAAAAATGTAATTTGTTTTAAACCCCCATTTCTCCTGTGTGCAGAGTGGGGGAGGGGCAGGAAATCAAAACAGGTCGTGTGCTTTAGTTTGGGGATTGAGAGCACACAGTCTCTTTGTTTGTTCTGTCCCTCTTTCTTCCTTTTAGTTATTTAGATTTTATTTTTCTCTCTACCCTTTGTCCTGCTCTTTGCTTTTAAATAGGAATTGCAGGGAAGGGAGAGAGAAAAAGGAAAAAAATAAATAAACTGTTTTTTTTATGTGTGTTTGTCTTGTGTTTGTGTGTGCCCCTGCACTGATAACTATTGAAGTGTAGGTGGTTTTGTAGTTGTGTTGTGTTGTGTTGTGTGTGTACCGCTGCATTGGTGAGTTTTGCAGTGTAGGGGTGTGTCTATGTCTTTTTGTTTGTTTATTTAAAATAAATAAATAAACAAAGTTAAAAACGAAATACAAAATAAATAAAAAATAAATAATAAAAACATGAGTGGATAAGCTCAACAGCCTACAAAGAGGTGGGCACAGGTAGCTGAATGACTGAGAGTGGTCTCTCAATAGCAGGGACGTTCGTCCCCATCGAACCCCTTACAGGGCTGGGAGCAGAGTCATCTTGTCCAATGTTACACCTTTTCTGTAGGATGCCCTGCTCAAGCCCCACTTGCAGGCCCTAGGAGAGATGAAGACTGCCATCCATCCCATCCCCCTAGGGTGCAAGGACCAGCCCCTCAGACACGTACTGTCATCCCGCCACCAGGTCACCATCCACTCTCCAACTGGCGAGGCAGGACGTGGGGCACTAAAAAAAGTGGTATCCCAATCTAATGCAGAGTGCAAAGCCACCTGCGCAGGCACCGCATGCCTCAGAGTCCATCTCCCACTCCCCTTCAAAGAGGCCTCCAGAGGGGGGTAAAATTACACCTGCCCCCTCACAATTAAATCTGAAGGGGGAAAGGGAGAGGGAGCCCTTGAAGCAGCCAGACCCTCTGCACCACCTGATAGTGGGCAGGGGGAGAAAGCTGCTGAAGGGGTGAAACCTCCCCGAAAGAAAAAGGTGCCCAAGTCCACCAGTTGGGCCAAGCAAGGGGCAACAGTTAGAACTTGGGAGGGCAGGTGGTGCCCTTGGGGTGGATCCTCTCCCTGTTGCACTAAAGGGCAAAATAACTGGTCCCGAAGCCACCACCGAGGGGCCGGCCGCAGTGGAGGTCACTGAGGGGGCACAGGAAGGGCCCCCAAAACAACAACTGCCTCTGGTTTCCCCCTCTGGCGGAGACAGGGGTCCTGACCCTTGTGCTGCCGTGGAGGGGGAAACAGAACCATCCCCTGAGGCAGTTATGGGCTCCACAGAGATTGTGATGCCCATTCCAGTGACTGCCACTTATGGACCAAAGGGAGGGGAAGAACTCAAGAACCCAAGGTGGTGCCCTGAAGGTAGAGCTCCTCCCTACAAGGGCCTGAGACCATTCCTCTGTCCTCTGAAGAGGGGCATAAACTCGGGACAGAATCATCTGGTTTGGCAGATATGATGAGCTCATGTCTGCACTTCCCAAATCAAGGGTGCGGACGGACCCCAAAAAGGTCCCTCCACCGGTCTCTCCCATCACGTCCCCTGGAGGTGGGACGGGGGGAGGATCTGTGAAATTAAAAATAAAGCGCAACGCGCTCACATAAAAGTGTGAGTGTGTTGTGCTTTTCTATTGAGAGGAGGGCGATGGAGACCTGGAGCAGAGGGAGGACGACACTGAGTCCATGTGTAGCGTGGACTGAGAGTTTGTCCACCTCTTCTCCAGACATCCCTGCAGCAGAACTCCTAGAATTTCTGAAGGCCACAATCCGCCACAGGAAGAAGGCAGAGCTGGCCCTAGGAAAAGTGGATCGATTTCCAAAAGATCTTACGAAAGTTACATAACCAGTTGGTGAGCTACGGGAAATCTCAGGGTCTCCTGTGAGTGTCACCAACAAAACCTGACAGAAGGCCATGTATCATATCAGTACACTAAACACCAATGGGTGTAAGGACCACTTCTGCAGGTCCCGGGTAATCTACCTGAAAAAGAGAGGCTCCTTTGTGTGCTTCCTGCAAGAAACACACACCACTCCAGAGGCCGAAGCCAACTGGCTACTGGAGTGCGGGGGAAGAGTTTCTTTCAGCCACTTCACTGAAACATCTTGTCGAGTGGTGACGCTCTTCTCCCAGTCCTTTTGTCCTAAGGTTACCGATGTGAACAATGTCATGCCAGGCCGTCTGTTACACCATCGGATCCAGGATGCAGATAGTACCATTCACTTCTTGAACGTGTACGTTCCGTACACGGGTCCGGAGAGACTCCAGTTCTTTCGCTGGATGTTGACCTACATGAGTACCATCAGCGTCGATGGGTGTGTGGTCCTCGGGGGTGACTTCAATTGCACCCTGGAGGCCGCAGACAGCGTGGGGTGAGAACCCTATCCGCTCCCGTCGACAGCTCTGAGGGATCTGACAAAACTGGATTTTGTACTGAATGGGACCAACACTTTCAGTGCTGCAGAAGAAGCAGTGCTGTATTCATCGGAGCACTCACACCAAAAATGTCTCCAGCAGCATTTCACTGAACTTGGTTCTGAGGGAGCTTTCTGATGAAATGTCAATGAGCTCTTCTAACAGCTTTGATGGGACAGAGGGTGGCACTTTAGCTTCAATATTCTCACTAATGGGGTTTGTAGCCCACAGGTGTGTAGCGGCTTGTTCTGTCATGAGTTCAGGAAAGTAAGTATTACATTTGTTGAGTAGACCAGACAGATGCGATGCCAGCTGCAGTTTGATTACGTCAAAGTCAATGTTTCATTCATGAATAAAAAAAATGTAAGAGCTTAAACATATCAGTAGTCCCCACACAGACACAAACTTTCCAGAGTTGTAGTTTCCTTTTGAATGTGTACATTTTTTCACACTGGGCAATAAAATGAGTGCTACCACACCTTTCATAGTTGTATTCAGCTTATTCATTTCACTGAATATGTCAAGCAGTTCCTTAGCCTTTCCCTCAAAAAATGAATGTTGCTTGTTTATATATATATATATATATATATATATATATATATATATATATATATATATATATATATATATATATATATATATATCATGCCTGAGAACTGAGCGTTAATTTCTGTGCATGATTATGACATGCTGAAGCTAATAGATTTCAGCGTGTCATAAGCATGCAGGGAAATAACACATTCTCTGGTTTATTTTTGGAGGACCCTTGAAACCTACTCAAGGCCCCTAGGGGCCTGGACCCCGGTTGAGAACCCCTGCGCTAGCGTATACCAAACAGCGCAAAGAGTTTTAAATGCTTGTTGGGATGAAGATTAAATTGTCAAATTGTATTTTTTAAGTCATTTAAGCATTTATTTGTTTTGTGATATTAATTTAATTTCGTGTTTTTTGCTAGCATGTCATGTTTGTACCTGTGAAGATAATGAGTGTGCGGTAGTAAAGGAGAAGAGAAAGTGAAGAAACACGAGAGTCGGATGGTTAAGACATTGCGTGTAGTAATTTAAATATTGTCGAAAAATATTAAACTATCCAGTTAAAAATGAATGAAGTCAGTTTCACAAAATGACGGCTGATACCAACTAAAAGGAGTAAAATAAAACTGAATATCTCAGACAACTGGATCCGAGCGAAGTTACAGAAAATGACTGCTATGTACTACAAATAAAATACCAAAACAGCGTCTTGTTTAAAATAGCAAACTGGTTCGTAGTGCAAATTAATATAAACCAGAACATATGACAAGACACCTTGATGTCTTCAGTCCATTCACTGAAGATACCTTACATGGACTCCTTAATTAGTGCATGCAGTCGCTGGAAAGCCTGAGATAAAATAATACATTCATCACGGGAAAGCAAATGGAAAGTCAGATAAATGCTATTTAACCCTACTGTGTATTCCATTCTGCAAAACCAAAACAGAAAAAAAACGGATCAAAAATAAATCCTTTCCAGATAATCCCAGCCCTTTTATTTTTTCTAAAAATAATGAATAACATTTTAAAAACAAGAAAAATACATAAGATAATTAGCATTAAAATAATTCAAACACATCTTACTATCAGCACTGAAATACAAAAACACCACCTGGACTACATTATTGATTGTCCAGTATACTGGATGCAATGTATCAAAGGGTTAAATCTTGAATTCTGTTTCTGACCACCACTAATCAGTTTGCTGTTGGCACCTTTGGTGCTCTTGCATGGATGATATATTGAAGTCTGGAATTGTGTATAACCCTTGTTGCAGATATGTACATTTCAGCATTCTCTAGCCAACCACAGTACCTGATCAATCTGCCCTGGAGAGGAGAGAGAGAAAGCAGCTCTCACATAAGGACAGGGCTCTGACCTGTCAATATTGAGTACAAGCACCACCTGCAGAAAAAAGAATGATGTTCATCGGGGCCATGATGAAAACAAAAACATGTATATTTGTTGTTTATGTCACCTCTGTTTTTTGTTGTTGAAACGTTTTTTTCTTTTTCTTTACAGTAGTTGACAAGGTTCTTTGCAATTTATTCATTCTTAAACCAAGAAAATCTTAGAAAACACAATACTGAAAAAAAACTATTCTTGAAACACTCTTCAAAGATAGGGAATATGGTGAGAAAATATTAAAATGTTGACTAGCTTTAATGTGTAATTTGTGTAATGTAATGATAAAAAAAAAAAACAATTTGGGGTCATGTTGGCAGATGTTCCCACCCACCTTCAAATACAACAACTTCCTTTATTTATTTACTACATAATGCCAAATCAATGTGATACAATGTCTTAGAACATACTGTTGTCGGAACAGATTAGCAACAACATTTTCTAGCTATGCAAATGCGCATTGAAATAGGGAAATACAAGCTGTGCCATCCAAGCTTTTCTGGACAAACTTTAGATTGTTGCAGCCCATGTAGATTTAAATTAAACCAATCCCTCCACTCATTTAAATTACACAAAATAAAAAATAGGGCAACACTGGGAATTGCATTCAGCTCTTCCAAGGGGCAGTTCTGTTCAGGCAGGTTTTTATTCCCTGTGTATTTACGTAGCAGGAGCTCTTTTCTGTGAGACTAGCCAAGGTTATTCATTTAAACACTTTAATTTCATTGTCTAGATGAACCTCCTGACACTGCTCTTTTAATAGGCTATGCACCACTATGGTTTTTATATACACCAAGTTGATAGGGGTGACATTAATTACAGCAGCTCAAGGACAGTAAGAATGGATTTACATTGCTCTCTCTCCAGACAAGCAGGCAGTCAGCCAACCAGCCCCACAGTGCATCATGCACAGGTACACCTAGCTCCACCCCCAGACAGTAAACGAATGCTCAGCTTCCTAAACAGAGTCTATTAATGCTAAACAATGTACAGTGTGCTTGATGCATTAGCTCTGGGTGGGGGCAGTGTACACAATTTAACAACAAACAACCATAAGTGTAAGGCTCTATCAATATTGACAGCTGCATTACATTGATGAACGTTTCTCATTAGCAAGCAGCGCAGAATATACTAAAACAAAATAAATAAATACATCAGACTAATAGTAACATAATACCCCCTTTGAAGGATAAGCTCATTACAGTTTTCAGAATTGCCTCTTCCAATCAGGTGTATGTGCCTTGCAAAAATAGGTCTCTTTCCCCTTTTGTGGAATAATGCCCTGTAAAAGATTTCCATGCAAAGTTACATCAAATTTTATCTAGTGCAAAACTTGATCAGCTTAGACAAGAGTATATTATACCCTCCAGTCCTACATTTAGTACAGTGGTCTCCAACTTCAACTAAGCTTTTATTTATTAAAATGATTGCTCTTTTATTCATCCATTCACCTCTTAAGCATTTTTGTATTCAGGCTCCTTTGTGTATTGCTCAGCCTCCATAATGTATTGTGAAGCACTGTTGTATAATTAGACTCATATCAATTAACTATTTTTCCCACTGGAAAGCAGACAATATAGGAGATACATTCTGCACAACAATGACCATGAAAAACACACACACACACACATCTGTGAGAGCTTTGGATGCTAACAAGAGGTTGTATTATACTCCAAGGCCTATGGAATTTTACAGCAGCAGCTTTTGAAGATTTAGTTCAGGCAGCGGATACTGGCATGAGAAAATGGCAAGAGGATTCAAATATAAATGATATTCAGTTTCAGCAGAGGAGTGATGGTATGATGGATGTTTGAGGGCTGAAGTGGGAAGAGATAAAAATGATGAATGTTAACATTACTTCATCAGCTGTACCGGTAACATTCAGTAACATTCATACCACAAGCAATGAACACCCTAATCACTATAATAAATACATAAATGAATATATTTTAAAAAAAGAATTTGGAGGCGACAGCTCTGTTTCCAAAGTTACAACCTGCAGCTAAAACTCAGTGATATGAAGAAACACAGTACAAACAAGCCAATTGACTGTATCTTAAAATCCAACAATGCTTCATCCTGTCTTCCATGATTAAAAGCTAAGCCAAGCCTAACATTTTACACAGAAAAATTGAATAAGTGATTCTTAGCGCCCAATAATTTTTATTTAAAAAAAAATATATAAAGTCAGAAGCACTGTTTCATATTTTCTGTTGTTCTTATTGTCTACTTTAACTTTAGCCAGGATGGCTCTTGTGGTTAAGAACATAAGAAAGTTCACAAACGAGAGGAGGCCATTCGGCCCATCTTGCTCGTTTGGTTGTTAGTAGCTTATTGATCCCAGAATCTCATCAAGCAGCTTCTTGAAGGATCCCAGGGTGTCAGCTTCAACAACATTACTGGGGTTGGTTCCAGACCCTCACAATACTCTGTGTAAAAAACTGCTTCCTATTTTCTGTTCTGAATGCCCTTTTTATCTAATCTCCATTTGTGGCCCCTGGTCCTCGTTTCTTTTTTCAGGTCGAAAAAGTCCCCTGGGTCGACACTGTCAATACCTTTTAGAATTTTGAATGCTTGAATCAGATCACCGCGTAGTCTTCTTTTTTCAAGAATTTCATAGATTCATTTCTTTTAGCCTGTCTGCATACAATATGCCTTTTAAACAAGGGATAATTCTGGTTGCTCTTCTTTGCACTCTTTCTAGAGCAGCAATATCCTTTTTGTAACAAGGTGACCAGAACTGAACACAATATTCTAGATGAGTTCTAACTAATGCATTCCCTTGATTTAAATTCAACACTTTTCACAATATATCCTAGCATCTTGTTGGCCTTTTTTATAGCTTCCCCACATTGTCTAGATGAAGACATTTCTGAGTCAACATAAACTCCTAGGTCTTTTTCATTGATTCCTTCTTCAATTTCAGTATCTCCCATATGATATTTATAATGCACATTTTTATTGCCTGCGTGCAGAAGTCTAACCTGAAACTTTCAAGCTCAAAAAAACCTGATCATTTTCATTTTTCTTGTCCAGAGAAAAATATACTATTGTATGACAGTCATCTTGAAGTGTTTGTTTAGAACCAGAGTTTGCATGTCTTGGGAACACAACATCCCACAGTGACTATACAGAACAGTGTCCAAGCTGATCTGCATAACAGCTTCTCTTCTGACCTTCAGAATGTAAATATTAAGTGTTTAAACTTGCAAATCCCAATTTGTATATCCACTCAAACAAATTATTTTTGCAAGAACAGACAGACATTTTACCTTTCAACAAAAAAGTGCTTGTATTAGCGCATATGTGTTATATACTGTGTGTGTGTATGTATTAGCTATGTATTATACATACACACCCACGCACTGTATGCAGGTCATCTCTTTGGGAATCACTCGGGTGTTTATCTGCTTCTCTAATGCTTTCTTCATAATCAGCTTGTTTGTGTCCTGAATCCCTTTCGCCTTGATCCACAGAAACATGTCAGCCGCAGGCATGTGCTTTCAGCAACATCAAGGTGTCAGGAAAATAAGATAAACCAATCTGCTTCTTTTTACTGTAGGATTCTGAATAGGTTAGAACACAGGAAACATGAAAGAGGCAAGATGAAGTTCCACCATCGTTACTCTGTCACTACTACATTGTTATCTGTGTTGAGATTACTTAGCCTCTCTTTCACTTCCATCTATGACAAGCTATTCTGAATGATCTGCTGATCCCCTATACTCAAACTTACTTTTTTAAATCTTCTGTTTGTTCCCCCATTTTCAACTGACTGTTATAAATGGCAGCATAGCTGCAAGTCTCTTTCTTTCAAATTTTTGTACACCTCAAGTCCTCAAAAAGCGCATCACACATTTTATACAGAATATTGTTTGTTATTCTTATTGCCTACTATTTTTTAAATTTAATTTTATGCTTTACAGAAGACATTTATAACCATCCAATGCTGCAGGAGTACAAACACTGCTTCACCTTACCATATGCCATGCTGTTGGATATGTCCAGTAAGATGTGTACCTGCGACTTTCTGGCTGGGATGGTGTGACAGAGAAAGAATGAATCTTGGTTATAAATCTCCCGCCCGACCTGTGAGGTTGCTGTGTAAAGGGAACAGTGCCCCGGACTGGATGGTCAGACACTTCCTCCCAAAGGTTAGATGGAAGTCGGCCATCTAGAAAGGGGATGGAGCTACGGTACACCAAGTCATCACTCCAGAGGGAAAGTGATGTGGCAACCGCGGATTGGAGGAGAAAGGGTTGCACTTGCTAACCAAGGGGGCGTGACTGACGGTACAAAAGGGGACGTGGCTAGGTGATCTGTTCTTTTTTGCTATGGTTAAGCTGAACCGAGAAAGGAGTACTACGAGCTACCATGAGTGCTTTGTTTGTTTTGTCATGTCTAAAATCTACTTGTTTGTTCTTAGTAGACGGCTAACATGATCCAGAGCTGTCGCTAAAAGTCAGCACTAAACCTGGACAACACTTCACAACTGTGCACGAATAAATTGTATTTCACCATGAGCACTTTAGCACTCACTCTGGACTTATGATTGTGTGTGTGTGTGTTAGTGTGTGTTCTACTGTGTTTATTCTTTGGAACTGTGTATTATTATTTCGGGACTGCAACCCGTTGTTTAGAGACAGTGCAATATACAGTATATACAGTATATATATATATATATATATATATATATATATATATATATATATATATATATATATATATATATATATATATATAGCAACAAAGGCATTTGTGCACTACAGTGCTTAATATTGATGAGGTGCTGACCAGTATAAGGTAATTACATGCAACAAGAAGTGAAGTCTCTACTGAAAAACAAAAGTTCAGAATTCTTTCAGCCAGACTACCAGTTTAAACGGCTTACCAAAAAGTTTTCGTAGAGTCATTCATGGTCACACTCTCGTCATTTTTCTTCAAAAGGATTAATTATTAAACTCCTGCTCATTTATTTTCTTAATAAAATTTATCTTTATTAATTTAAAATTAATAAAATCTATCTTTATTAATTTAAAACCATGAAATGGTTTTAAATTAAAAAAGATAAATTTTATTAAGAAAATAAATGAGCAGGAGTTTAATAATTAATCCTTTTGAAGAAAAATGACGAGAGTGCAACCATGAATGTCTCTACGAAAACTTTTTGGTAAGCCGTTTAAACTGGTAGTCTGGCTGAAAGAATTCTGAACTTTTGTTTTTCAGTAAAGACTATATATATCTATGTATATATATATATATATATATATATATATATATATATATATATATATATATATATATATATATATATATATATATATAGAGAGAGAGATGTGTATGTGTATTCTAGTACACTCCTCAGTTAGAGAATGACTGAGAAGAGAAGATTACTGGTTACTGAAGCTGGCTAAACCCGATACCTGTGTCTCTTTCGCTTGTGACGGGAAGAACTCGAGTTCAGTGAGGAAACAGTAAACACAATGCAAAGACAAGTTTATATCAGCTGGGACAGTATTAACAACCCAGACATGCTTCAAAATACACCCAGCTACACTTGTATATGTCCAAGCTTATCCAATTCTAATGAACTAAACTCAAGTTAAAGTGACAGTGAATTCAAAATCCCCATTAACCTTGCCATCTATTTACAGTGGTGGCAGGGGATAAATGTCACCAACATGTGAGGCTGTGTTGTCCAGTGGTTAAAGAAAAGGGCTTGTAACCAGGAGATCCCCGGTTCAAATCCCATCTCAGCCACTGACTCATTGTGTGACCCTGAGCAAGTCACTTAACCTCCGTGTGCTCCGTCTTTCGGGTGAGACGTAATTGTAAGTGACTCTGCAGCTGATGCATATTTCACACACCCTAGTCTCTGTGTCGCCTTGGATAAAGGCGTCTGCTAAATAAACAAATAATAATAACATGTTTGTTTAATTGGTGTATATACACATTATATGATTTCGAGTGACATGAATCTGTGACTTGCTTCTTTATTGCATCACTATGAAAAAGAGTTAAGCAAGAAGGCAAAAGAGGTTCTATCACGTTATCTTTAATGCCACTCTACTTCTCCATTCAGCCCTCATCCTTCTGTTTTTATCATTAAGACAGTCGAGGACATGTGCGTCATTTCAGTTTGTTTTTTGTATACCAAGAATTACATCAAATTGTTTTAGGACAACACTCACCTTGATGTTTCTATCCTTAGCCTGAAGTTAAGGTTGATAGTCAATGGCCCACTATTGTGAGAACCCTCCATATGTGTCTGCACAGATTATTTGTATGGGGTCCATGAAGACAGCTAAGAAGAGGGTCCCCTTTATGCTTAATCACACTTATTCTAAATGAAGAATGAAAAGTACTGCTTTACACCAAGATTTGACAGATGAATAGTCAACTGGTGGCATTGTTTGCTGTTTTCAAGAATATACTTGAGGGCTCTTCGACAGAGATGGCGAATATGATGGCTGTGGGGTTCATGACTGTTTTAAGGAATGTTTTGTAAAGGACTGCTTTTTAAATCCCATTTTGATAAATTACATGATCAAGGACATAGCCAGCTATGAGGCACCTGAGGCATGGGCCTCGGTTAAAATCATACTAATAATTATTTATTTAGGCTCTTTTACACGTTGCTTTGCTGCAAAATAAATTGCATTTCATGCCTCATTGTGTGCATACATTAAAAGCATACATTAAAAGTCCACATCAATAGACTGTGCACTTCAAAATCTTTTGCTGTCATTGCCGACTACAGCAACACCATACGGCTCAGTTCATACCACCATAGCTGTTAGTTTTGAATGGCTTTGAAACAACCAAGGATTATTAACAATTTTTTTACAAGGTGAGGCAAAGTAATAATGTTGATTAAAAATAAGCATATACCAGCCTAATATTAAGGAATAATACATTCCCTTGGTAGCTCTCAGTTTAGCAAACCCATCTCATTAATATTCCAATTCTAAACCGCTAGAGGAAGCGGCTTGTAAACTGCAGTTTAGCGGACCCAGTTTATGCACATTTTAACAATTCAATAGTTTAGAGGACCCAGGCTGTGAATATTATAGGGTAATTTTAGGTAGGGGTTTGGGGGCTTGCCCCCGATAGACACTGTAACTTACTATACATAAGTCCCTCTGTAATTTTTCATGGCTGGCTACGACCCCGTTGTACCTACTAGTTTTGAAACCTCTCTCAACCGTTTATTCTTATTTTTCAAAGCCTGGTTTAGCATAAGAAAACAGTCTTAGCATTTTAAGATGGTGTGCATTGTAGATGCCTGTAAGTGGAGGATGATCCTGTCCCGAATCCCAATCTTAGACTAAAAAATCTAAAAAAATAAACAAATAGGTTCTATTCATATGACTTCAACCCATGAGTTATTGTTTGAGATTTTAGGTTAATGAATGTTCCAGTTGTTGGCTTCTTTAAGAGCAGTCTTCTTACATTACGTGGAATCCTCTCTGTACTGTAAAAAAAACTAGCTGGTGTTACAAAAAATGAATTCCCCCTTGCTACCTCATTTCGCTTCAGAGATCTAATGAAAGCACAAGCAAGTGTTGTGAAGTCTGACAGGTTCTGACAGGCTGGTATCTGTCTCACTCTTGGCAGTGGTTTGTAGCTACAGACAGTACCTTTGAAATTGTTGTACACCTCAAGTCCACATATCTGCAGACACTTCATATTTAATTTTGGAACTTGTACACAGGCCTGATTCAAAGCCAGGTCCTTGCGCTAACTGAGCATCAATATGATATCAGAACAAGGTCAGATGAACAGAAAATACAATTTTGTTGTCAGTACAAAATGACATATACAACAGCAACTCTTCCCAACCAAGTTCTGAAAAGGCAGGTAACACAATAAGGGAAAACACATTTTTACATGGTGCCATTTATTCCTATTTCATCACAGATTGTTTTACACCATTGTTGGTACTTCAACTGCTGTTATTTCCTCCATTTACTGAATGCTATATCATGCAGAATTCACAAAATGAGGCAAGTTGATGTTGTCACTGTGTACTGCAGTGGAGAATTCCCATACCAAATTAACATACTGTGCACAGACAAATGTACTTAAGCTCAGCAATTGGTTCCTGTTAAAATGCAGATCATCAGTTTATTTTTATAATATTTCTACTTACCAAGAGTAAAGGATTTTAGAAAATGAGTCAGTTCTTATAACTCGACCATAAACATCCATTGACAGAAATGTTAGCGCTCAAGGCTAGAAAGAAAAAAAAAATGATTAACTGTGTTCTGTCATGATGATACAACCCACCTGTCTAGAATTCCAAGTTTACATACTGTAATAACTTCTGTAGTTGTTAATGTTTCAAAGACAAAAGAATAACGGCCTAACCTAAATAAATATTATTTGAAAACTATACAGTGATATAACATTTACTAAATACTAGTCACAAATTCCTTTTAAATGGGGCACATACATAATAGTGAGGATCATCCTCAATTATAAGGAAATCATAGTCTTGAGCAAGCTTTTAAAGAAAAACAAAAGTATGTTGTCTACATGCACCTACTGAGCAAGTTAAATGAAATCTGCATATTTATTGGTGACTAAGAAGACATATGTAGGGATAATAAAAAGAGCCTGAGATTGTGATTGTGGCAGGGCACACGCTGCTGTAAATAATGTGTTTGGGAATGTAAGGTTGGCAGGGATGGCGTTATTTTGTTTAATAAGTGTGCAACAGCGCTTTAAAACTGCAGCTTTCAATCTCTGGGTCTATTTCCTGTGGTGGTGTCAGAAGTGGAATATTGCCCCTTGTGACCCAGAGCAGGACTGCGGTTTGTTTAAATAAATAAATGGATCTCGAATTGCAGATAAAAACTAAACACGAATCGCAGACATGAAACACGAATTGCAGATAAAAACAGCTTTTATATATTACACTGCCTTGCATAAGTATTCACCCCCCTTGGACTTTTCCACATTTTGTAGTGTTACAACCTGGAATTAAAATGGATTTAATTGGGATTTTTACCATTTGATTTACACAACATACTTAACACTTTGAAAGTGCAAAATATTTTTTTATTGTGACACAAAAGTTAATTAAACAAAAAAAAGACATTTGTTGGTTGCATAAGTATTCACCCTCCTGAGTCAATACTTGGTAGAAGCACCTTTGGCAGCAATTACAGCTGTGAGTCTTTTTGGGTAAGCCTCTACCAGCTTTGCACATCTGGATCCTGGAATTTTTGCCCATTCTTCTTGGCAAAATTGCTCAAGCTCTGTCAAGTTGGATGGGGACCGTTGGTGAACAGCAATTTTCAAGTCTTGCCACAGATTCTCAATTGGATTGAGGTCTGAGCTTTGACTGGGCCGTTCTAAGACATTCAGGTTCTTGTTTTTAAACCACTCCAGTGTAGCTTTGGCTGTGTGTTTAAGGTCATTGTCCTGCTGGAAGGTGAACCTCTGCCCCAGTCCCAGGTCTCTTGCAGACTGAAACAGGTTTTACTCTAGAATTTCCCTGTATTTGGCTCCATCCATCTTGCCCTCAGTCCTGATCAGTTTCCCAGTCCCTGCCGATGAAAAGCATCCCCATAACATGATGCTGCCACCACCATGCTTCACCGTGGGGATGGTGTTCTCAGGGTGATGAGCAGTGTTGGCTTTGCGCCACACATAGTGTTTTGCGCTAAGGCCAAAAAGTTCAATTTTGGTCTCATCAGACCAGAGAACCTTTTTACACATGTTTGCTGTGTCTCCCACATGCCTTTTGTCAAAATCCAAACGGGATTTGATATGGGTTTTTTTCAGCAATGGCTTTCTTCTCGCCACTCTTCCATAAAGCCCAGCTTTGTGGAGCGTCCGGGTTATAGTTGTCCCATGGCCGGTTTCTCGCATCTCAGCTGTGGATCTCTCCAGCTTCCTCAGAGTTACCATTGGACTCTTGGTTGCTTCTCTGACTAATGCCCTCCTTACCTGGTCACTGAGTTTTGGTGGACGGCCTTCTCTAGGCAGAGTCGCGGTTGTGCCATATTCTTTCCATTTTTTAATAATGGATTTAACGGTGCTCCGGGGGATGTTCAAAGTTTGGGATATTTTTTTATAACCCAACCCTGATTGGTGCTTCTCCAGAACTTTATCCTGGACTTGTTTTGATAGCTCCATGGTCTTCATGATGCTGTTTGTTTAGATATGCTCTCTAACAAACTCTGGGGCCTTCCAGAAACAGGTGTATTTAATCTGAGATCATGTGACACTTTAATTGCACACAGGTGGACTCCATTCAACTAATTATGTGACTTCTGAAGGCAATTGGTCGCACCAGAGCTTATTTAGGGATGTCACAGCAAAGGGGGTGAATACTTATGCAATCAAGACTTTTCAGTTTTTTATTTGTAAATAATTTTGAAAAATATGTAGATTTTTTTCCCCACTTCGACATTATGGACTATTTTGTGTAGATCAGTGACAAAAAATCCTAATTAAATCCATTTTAATTCCAGGTTGTAACACTACAAAATGTGGAAAAGTCCAAGGGGGGTGAATACTTATGCAAGGCACTGTACATATGAATGTACTTTGACTTAGCAATTAAATGTCAGCTAGAACACAAATCCTGTTTTGTAAATATGTTGTAACACCAGTTTAGAACCTGCAAAGAATGATTACAAGGTGGGGTCATGAACAATATGAATCACTGAAATGTGTGCCATTTAGCCCAGCTCTATTGTTACATGTTTAGATACCTTAGCCTATGAATCCAGCTGTTGTTGTCTGTGCAAATTAGAAACCCTAAACCCTTAAGAAGAGAGTTAGGTGATCATATGTATTACTTTACTGTGATCATAGTACTATAGAATACAGCAGGTATTTATTTTACATGCATATTTGGGTTATCATTTCCCAAGTTATTTAAATAGTTTTGTAAACATAATCTGCAGTTAGTATTGTTTTTGAGTTGGGTGCAGTAGGACATTTTGCCAAAACTCTTCACACGTGTGGTGTATTGCACTGATGAAGCAATCAAACATTACCTTATGCTCAGGAGCACTTTCTTTCAGACTGCCATCTTCCCATTTCAGGTAAGCTACAATTGTATGTATACAATATTATATTTTAAATAATAGTATTGCATTTTATTCTCTACTCCACTACAGCAAGTAATTTGAATTGCCTAATTTAAACAAAAAAGGTCTAATTATGTGCCAAGCTTTAGGGTGTTAAGTTAACACATGCAGACTACAATAATAACATTAAATGATTGCAACACTCAGAACTCGTAAACATTTATAATAATGCGTTACCGATGTACCTGTACAATAATTTAAAAGATATAGCTAAACAAAAAATATACGAGTAATTCATTTAGAATGGCACTGTCTTTTGGGGAATGTTTGCCAGTGTAGGCTACAAATTATATATATATATATATATATATATATATATATATATATATATATATATATATATACAGTACTGTGCAAAAGTTTTAGGCAGGTGTGAAAAAATGCTGTAAAGTAAGAATGCTTTCAAAAATAGACATGTTAATAATTTATATTTATCAATTAACTAAATGCAAAGTGAGTGAACAGAAGAAAAATCTAAATCAAATCCATATTTGGTGTGACCACCCTTTGCCTTCAAAACAGCATCAATTCTTCTAGGTACACTTGCACAAAGTCAGGGATTTTGTAGGCATATAGTCAGGTGTATGATTTAACAATTATACCAAACAGGTGCTAATGATCATCAATTCAATATGTAGGTTGAAACACAATCATTAACTAAAACAGAAACAGCTGTGTAGGAGGAATAAAACTGGGTGAGGAACAGCCAAACTCAGCTAACAAGGTGAGGTTGCTGAAGACAGTTTACTGTCAAAAGTCATACACCATGGCAAGACTGAGCACAGCAACAAGACACAAGGTAGTTATACTGCATCAGCAAGGTCTCTCCCAGGCAGAAATTTCAAGGCAGACAGGGGTTTCCAGATGTGCTGTCCAAGCTCTTTTGAAGAAGCACAAAGAAACGGGCAACGTTGAGGACCGTAGACGCAGTGGTTGGCCAAGGAAACTTACTGCAGCAGATGAAAGACACATCATGCTTACTTCCCTTCGCAATCGGAAGATGTCCCGCAGTGCCATCAGCTCAGAACTGCAGAAAACAGTGGGACCCTGGTACACACATCTACTGTCTGGAGAAGTCTGGTCAGAAGTGGCCTTCATGGAAGACTTGCGGCCAAAAAGCCATACCTCCGACGTGGAAACAAGGGCAAGCGACTCAACTATGCATGAAAACACAGGAACTGGGGTGCAGAAAAATGGCAGCAGGTGCTCTGGACTGATGAGTCAAAATTTGAAATATTTGGCTGTAGCAGAATGCAGTTTGTTCACCAAGGGCTGGAGAGCGCATATGAATGAGTGTCTGCAGGCAACAGTGAAGCATGGTGGAGGTTCCTTGCAAGTTTGGGGCTGCATTTCTGCAAATGGAGTTGGGGATTTGGTCAGAATTAATGGTCTCCTCAATGCTGAGAAGTACAGGCAGATACTTATCCATCATGCAATACAATCAGGGAGGCATCTGATTGGTCCCAAATTTATTCTGCAGCATGACAACGACCCCAAACATACAGCGAAAGTCATTAAGAACTATCTTCAGCGTAAAGAAGAACAAGGAGTCCTGAAGTGATGGTATGGCCCCCACAGAGCCCTGGTCTCAACATCATCGAGTCTGTCTGGGATTACATGAAGAGAGAGAAGCAACTGAGGCTGCCTAAATCCACAGACGAACTGTGGTTAGTTCTCCAAGATATTTGGGCCAACCTACCTGCCGAAGTTCCTTCAAAAACTGTGTGCAAGTGTACCTAGAAGAATTGATGCTTGATGCTGTTTTGAAGGCAAAGGGTGGTCACACCAAATATGGATTTGATTTAGATTTTTCTTCTGTTCACTCACTTTGCATTTAGTTAATTGATAAATATAATCTATTAACATGTCTATTTTTGAAAGCATTCTTACTTTACATTATTTTTTCACACCTGCCTAAAACTTTTGCACAGTACTGTATATATATATGTAACACAACCAACACAGGGCCAAGCAATCCATGCAAGTTATTTTTTGCAGAAAATGACTGCACAAGATGATGCGGAAGTGTACCTCATATATAATCATGGGAAAGATGGCCGAAGGAAAAGTGGGCGGGTCTAATGGCCCCCTTTCTGGCAGGAGGTGCCCAGAAAGCCTACCAGGACCTGGAACTGGTAGAAGCCCAGGATTACGACAAACAGAGATGCTGACTTGACTGGGAGTAACTCTCACAGTGAGGGCTCGCTGTTTTCCCAAGTGGACCTACACAACGGCCCACCCCCCTTCTATTATTTGTTTATTTAGCAGACGCCTTTATCCAAGGCGACTTACAGAGACTAGGGTGTGTGAACTATGCATCAGCTGCAGAGTGACTTACAATTACGTCTCACCCAAAAGACAGAGCACAAGGAGGTTAAGTGACTTGCTCAGGGTCACACAATGAGTCAGTGCCTGAGGTGGGATTTGAACCGGGGACCTCCTGGTTACAAGCCCTTTTCTTTAACCACTGGACCACATAGCCTCTTTGTATGCAGATGTTTGATCTAATCTTTGCACCCTAAACAGAGAGTCATCACTCTAACTACATTCAAAATGAGTGAACAAATAATGAGGGCTGCTGAACTTGATCACAAAATGACTTTTCAGTTAGCTGGAGTTAATGACCTTATAGCTTCTGAGTGCAAATATCATCTCACATGCTACATCAAATTCATGAGGTCTGTGGTGAAAAAGAAAGAAGGCCAAAAAGTTGCTGACATAGCAATGCTATGGCTACAAAATGAGCTTCATCATGCAGCCAACCAGGGCAATATTTTGGAGCTATTTGGCTTGGAATCGTTACTGTAATCTGGCAGAGGAAGCTGGCATTGAAATCCCTGCATCATATATCAGTCATCAATCATTAAAAAAACCCCTCCAAACTCAAGTTGGGCATTTATTTCAGTTCATGTCCTTACCTGATCGGTCTCCTGGAGAAAGACAAACACTCTTAGTTCCATCCCAGTATAACTATGTACCTATCTCACATTTGACAGATTCATCACAGGATAATGAGATGTTGATCCCCATTTACCATCCTCACAAGGACATCTTTCTTTCAATGGTACATGTTGCACTAAAAATATGGGGAGATATTTTAGCACACCCTAGTCACAAAGGTTTCAATGTGAGTGAAGATGATGCAGCTGCCTGCATTCCTGACAGTCTGTACATGTTCCTCCACTTGCTATATGATGGCCAATCATTTCTTGAGGACGATTCTAATGATGAAAACCCTGAAAAGCAAGAATCACTAAAGAGCAAGGTTCTAAGTGTAGCCCAAGACCTTGTATATGGTATAAATGGTGGAAAGAAATGGACCCCAAAGCATATTGGGTTTGGATGTACACTCTATCAAGCAAGATCAAAACAACTTGTTCAACTGTTTCATAAAGCTGGCCACTGCATTAATTATGAACTCTCATGGTGGGCACAGCTCTAGCAGAGAAAACCCTTCAAAGTATGGATGCTGAAAGTGGTTCTGTTATTCCCCCAAACCTGGTCCCTGGTAAGTTTGTTCGCTATACAGCAGACAATATTGACATCAATGATGCTTCTCTGGATGGCAAAAAACGCATTCCATGCACCCCAAGTTGCTGCTTGGCAACGAGGACCAGCATCTGATCTTACCTTGAATGATCTACAGCCATCAAAGAACAGAACACTTAATGTTCCTGATGCAATGAACACCATCATACCAACCTATGTAGGAGACATTAAAACCAAAGCAGTATTTATAGATCCTGTTTGCACAGAATGGTACGAGGGAAACAGCAGCACTACAGTGCAGGCAAAAGTTGTTGATATGGGGTGAACATGCTGGCTGTCGGGGTGATGTCAGGCCAGAAAGAAACACACAGACAGGCAGTACTGGCAGGTGAAACTGAGACGCTGTGGCGCTCAGTGCGTTTAATAACACACAGAAAATGAAAGCTTGAACAAAACAGAACACGGCACTTGCGGCCAAAATAAATAGACAAACAAAACAGACAGTGGACGAACACTAATTAAGTAGCATTTGTCATTTTCTCTTACGTTTTATTTTCTCCTTCTCTCTCCACACCCATTCTCCACTCATCGAACACACAACCCCGAGTGAGTAAATGTGCATCTATATATACTGTTGTGCCGGGATTCAATTACCAATTAATTATTCACTTGGAGGCCTCCATATCTCAATGAACTTTCAAAAAGTAATTGGTCAGCACATGCAGGCTTCAGGTCTGGCAGATGCCTGGATTGAGAGTGGAGTGTTAAGACCAAAGTCATATGCCAGAGCTATGCAAGCCCACAAGCTGTCTCTTCAAACATTGTGGCACATCCTTCTTCCATATTTAATGGAGCACATAGCTAAACATGACCAAGAGCCCAGAGACAATATTGTCCAAGCTTATCAGTCAGATTCTTATGATGAGATTGTGGCTCTTTTTATTTCACAGAGATTTCAAAATCAGATCTCTGCATTTGTGATATGCAAAGCCGAAGGCAGTGTGAACTTTCAGTTTTGCTGGAAATAAGTGGAAATGGTGGCCTTACTGCTCATGTTTACCCGATCCCAGCGAGAAGGAAATTGGGAGATACATCTTGTCACCTTCAAATCCATGTTGCCATTCTTCATGAGATATGGTCACACTAACTGCGCAAGGTGGGGTGCAATATACATAGATGAAATACATCAACTACCAGCTGCAGTGCTTCAGCAAGGAAACTTTGTTGTAAAGAGATCTAGTCAAAAATTTAATTAAATTGACCCAGCTCAGAGTCAAGAGTGGCTTAATAGCATTGGAAAGAAAAGGAGGTGGAATTGTAGGCATCACAAGGACACGCTCAGCTCTTAGCAGATGGGCCTTGTCTTACAACCAAAGAGCCCATATTGCAGCAGACACCAGAAAAATGTTTCATGTTGGCTTGGATGATCAACTTGTCCACAATGAGTCAGGAAAGGCAAGGAAACAATGTGATAATGATGATGAGAATTCACTCATAAGAACCTTTCAAAGATTTAAAGTTTTCTCTGGGGAGGAGACCCCCCTTTTTCATTGCAAAGTATTGTGACTAAATATCTGGCTACTGAAGCCATCCAAGATGCTCTGCTGAATGCAAAAACATTAGGCCAAAAGCAGCTGAAAAACTTTGTTGAGAAAAGGCTTGTGACAAAAGAGGGGGGGTCTGGTCACATGCACTTTTATGATCTTGTGACAAAGAGCGAATGAATCTGAATCAACAATCTCCCTCTCGACCTGTGAGAGCACTGTACAGCAGGAATTGCGTGCCCCGTACTGAATGGTTGGGCAGTTCATTCCGGGGGCAGTTGGAAGCCGGCCATTCAGGAAAGGGATGGCATCACGGTACCAGGAGTCCCCGCCCTAGCACGGTAAGCAAAGTTTCATTCATGAATTGGAGGAGACGTGATTGAACTAGCTATCGGAAGGGGGCCAGGCTGAGGGTATTTTAGGGGGACGTGACGCCGTAATCGTTTCCTTTGTTGTGGTTGATGGGAGGAAATGAGGACTGTTCGGAACCTCAGTTAAGTCTTTTGTTTTATTTGCAAAGGTGTGTGTTTTGTCTTCGTCAGACTGATTCAGCACAGATCTGGGAGCTGCAGCCTAAGGCCAGCGATTCACCCAGACTTCACCACACCTGCACTTAACCAGCATCCCTGTTTCCAGCACCGCACCTGCACTAAGAGCACGCACTGTCCAGAGATGTGTCTGTGTTTGTGTTGTGTCTGTGGTTTTGTAATTATTATTTCGGGACTGCAACCCCTTGTTTTTGCGCTGGCAATACCCATTGCTGGGTATAGCCAGCTTTATTATTTGAACCTGGTTTGCATTGGCAATACCCATTGCTGGGTAAAGCCAGCTTTATTATTTAAACCTTGGTCAAGAAAAATAAAGAACTTGAACCGTGAACTTTGTGTTTGTCCTTGTCTGGAGCACCTGCATCACCCTTTCACTACACACTGCAATGCACACGTTCACAGATTCACTGCCAAAAAAAGCTCTAACATTCTCCAAACTTTATGAAGTAGGAAATGAGGTCAAAGGAAAGTCCACAATCATCAAGGCAGATAGAAACATTCTCCAATGACGTATTACAGCATATGAAGATGGCAGGACTGTTAATTTGCAACACATCATGAAGTACAAGTTAATACCCGTGCCTCTGGCCTTAGCACAGACTAATGGCAGTCTACAGTCTGCTGGCATAAGCTGTCTTGTGATGGATGCACAGGCTTTGGTGCAAGCCATAGGAAAGCCACCAGGAGCTAAGAAATTTGGAGACCTTGCCAATATATTCATACAAGCCATTCTTATGATGGGCACAGACTTCAACAGAATTGATGTGGTCTTTGATAGATATTACAGAGTACTGATTAAGTGTGGAACAAGGAAAAAGCGATCAAGACGTTCAAGACCCATCAGGAGAGTGGTAGAAGATAGGGCTGTGCCTCTTCCAAGCAACTGGATGGATTTCATTGCACTGCCTGAAAGTAAGGAGGACCTTGTGAAATTTCTATCTGAGCAGCTCATTGAACAAGCACCACATGACAAAATCCTAATTCTAGCTGGTGGCTTTGAAGATGAAGCTGACATATGGTCCTCAGCTGAAATGGTTGACACCAATCAGCGCTCATCAGGAAGAAGCAGACACAAGAATTATTTTACACGGTGTCCACAGTGATACAGACAGTGTTGTTGTTGCAGCCCGGGACACTGATGTGCTGATTCTTTTGCTGGCTCACTTTAACAAAATGACATGTACACAGCTTTGGATGAAAGCTGGCACATCAAACAAACCTAAATATTTTCCTATTCATGACATTTGTGAAAAATTACAGTTTACACCCGCAGTTCTCGAAACTCTGCTTCCATTTCATGCACTGACTGGTTGTGATCTTACACTGCTGGTCACAGCAAGAAGACAGCACTGAAGGTGTTTAAGGAACACCATCAGCTTCTGTCACACCTTGGTGACAATGACCTCAGCCTGGAAAAGGTGAAATGTGCAGAGGAGACAAGTGATGCTCTGATGTTCCATATACAGAGATCTCATTATCAAGCCTCAGTTTGGAGACAGGCACACATATTAAAACCAGTACTTCCTTCCCCAACTTCCATGGGATGGAAAACGAAAATGGATATTTAATGCCTCAGCTGATGTCGCTGCCACCTATACCAGAAGATTGCATTGAGGCAATATTCTGTGGCTGCAAATCAGGATGCAGGAGTCAGAGATGCAAGTGCAGGACAGCACGGCTTGTCTGCACTTCTGCTTGCAAATTTAGAGAACTCGAACAAGGCTGTGTCAATGTACCTGCCATTTAATAGTGAGTTACTGAAGTGTTGGCAAATAGTTGTTTAAACATTTTACTAAGTTCTGATTTTGGTTTAAAGGGCTTTTGTTATGCTCTCAAACACACAGCGGTGAGCACACAAGAAAAACATAACGGTATAGCATTTTGGTGGCTTACGTTGTTTCCTCAATTCTTTCTGGTGCATTTACACACCGCTGTGTTATAGTATTTGAATTTCACTCATACAAGCACAACATGTTATATTAAATTGTTTATTTTAACACATTTTTTAAGAACACATCCAATAGATTAGAATGCTTAGAATTACAGGACATCTTCCAAAAAAAACGGACAGGGGGTCAAAGTACATAAAAATACCGGACAGTCCGGTAAAATACTGGCGGGGTGGCAACCCTAGAGGAGGCCATTCATCTTGCTCGTTTGGTTGTTAGTAGATTATTGATCCCAGAATCTCATCAAGCAGCTTCTTGAAGGATCCCAAGGTGTCAGCTTCAACAACATTACTGGGGAGTTGGTTCCAGACCCTCACAATTCTCTGTGTAAAAAAGTGCCTCCAATTTTCTGTGAATGCCACTTTATCTAATCTCCATTTGTGACCCCTGGACCTTGTTTCCCTTTTCAGGTCGAAAAAGGCCCTGGGTCGACATTGTCAATACCTTTCTTAAGAATTTTGAATGCTTGAATCAGATCATTGCGTAGTCTTCTTTGTTCAAGACTGAATAGATTCAATTTTTTTTCGGTTAGTTATTACATTAATGGTTGTTACACACGTGCTTTTATTTGATTATTTTACTAACTAATGTCTGATGTTATACTTTTTATAATTATTTTATAATTTTAGACTTTGTTCTTGCAGAGAAAAGTTCATCTGTATACATACACAAATATTCAGACCAAAAACATACAGCAAGCAAAAATGTTTTTTTTGCAGTCGTAGGTATGAACTATCATATGACATAGAACTTTAGATTCGTCAATTAAAATACATGACCCGCTGTTTTTTTGGTTTTTTTTAAACACCCTGTGGTCTGTGGATAAAATAAAATAATAAAAACTACATTTTTGATTTGTTGTTTTGCAGCGCCACCTTTGGTTTACTCACGAGTCTTCCACAACAGAACAAAACCAGAAAGTAACTCTCTGGAACCGGGAATGTAGTATTGAGAGTCTGTCATCACGTGGAATATAATTTCGCGTGGGATTTACAAGTACATACTTGTTGTCAATGGGGAAAAAGAAAGACATGATCCACGATAAGTTTCTTTCAGGTAAGTGTGTATTTTTGTTGCTTGAATGTGGATTCAGAAGAACCCTGAAACGAAGGCCGCACTTAAGCCAGGGTTTTCGAGTAGGTTCTATAACCGAGATGGAAGCACATTACTGACGTCAGATATGCACCAGATCCGATGGGCAATAATACAATGCAAGTTTTATTTTTTATTTTTTTAATGGAAATAAATTGATATAAAACGTTTTATTTCGATACCCGATGCTGCACCACATTATCACAATGTAACCGGGCGGCCATTGATAACGTAACGTTTAAAAATTGCAATAAACATCCGGTCGTTAACGAATACGGAGCAGATAACAATTATTGCATAAAATAAAACCACTTTGCAATTCAGACGCCACGATTACTTTTAGTTTTATTGGTGTTAACATATTTTTAGATTGTATTAATATTAAAAAATATCGGTTGCTGCAGTTATGTGCGATTGCCAAGTTTTCTTCAGGCGCACAACTTGAAATCGGGCTTGCGTGACAGTTTTTTCACATTTAGGTCATATTTTATGTATTTACAAACAGATATTATATATTGCATGTAAATACAATGCAAGACTAGAGGCAAGCACGTTTTGTAAAATAAATAAATAATAAAAAAAGACTTGCTCCAAAGCTTGAAAAAGACCAGTGATAAAAATATGAGAGCCCTTGCTTCCACATACATATCATGATTATAAAATTAACTACATATGATTAATTGTGTTTCGTTTTATTAAGGAGATGGGGATGAATCTGCTGGACACAGTGCACACAAGAAGAAGCATAAAAAGCACAAGAAGCACAGAAAAAAACACCACCAAGAAGGTGGTGGACACAGCTTCCCTTCAGAGGCACTGGAGTCAGATTCTGGAGTTGTTAAACCTCAGCTAAAGCTAAAGATCAAATTGGGGGGGCAGACCCTAGGAACTAAAAGGTAAAGTTGGTGTAATTATTAGGCTAAAGCTAAGCTAGGGTCTTAATTCATGTCTGGCTTGTTAGTTTGTGCTTATCTTGGCGAGAGCCAAGTTCAAATCAGCATGAAGTTTTAACATCTATTCTTATGTAATGGAAATCAATCTGTATCTTACTGCAATGGGTTGTCATCTCCATACAGAGCTGGCTCCTACAGCCTGCTTCCCAGGGTGTCCCTGACTCTGCTAATAGCTCTGGTAGTAAATGACTGCTAAAGGACCATTATCCCCAATTTCCCATGACTGACACATACACAAATAATTAAGCTAGTTAAGGGCACATTTGAATTGGAGAAATACAAATGTGAAGTGCCTGGGAACTTTATACATCAAAACTGTAATGTGCTGAGGGACCAGTTACCTCATTGCGAATAGAGAAACTAAGGACAAGGAATACATTTTTGATAATCATATTATATAGTAGACATATGAATTGCTAGTTCAGATAACCAAGAGCATTATGAATGGTTTTTGGTGTAACATTATGTGGCATTTTACACATACTGACCTAATATTGTGAAAGACCAAGTAGCACCTGACATGTTTTTGTTTTTGTTTTTGTTTGTGTAAGTGCAGTGTTGAAGGTGAAGGATTCTTCTATGTTGGCCACTGTAGTCTTTGTTGCAATATGTTACACACATCTCCAGGTGCAATCCTTTATGACTGCTTTGCAATCTGTGTGAATCGGTCCTTCAGTTTTCCCCATGATTGTTGCATATAATTCAAACACAGCTTACAGTTATTAATTATATGACATGTCACATGACCATGTACATTTGTATGCATTGTATCGTCAGAGATTTTCCAATTTCAGTTGCATTCTCTGTTATTTTGGCTAAACTGTGTATAAACGTCAGTCTAGATTAACACATTTGTGCTTTTTTAAACAGTGTTCCAACATTCACAGTGGTTCCTGAGGTGAACCAGTCTCCATCTCCATTGATGATAGTGGATGATGAAGACGAACCTACAGAAGGGGTCCCCATTGAGCAGTATAGGGCCTGGCTTGGTAAAGATGTTCATATGTTTTTGTTTTCCAGTGGGATACAAACAAAACACCTTCATAATTATCTTACCTTATCTTATCCTAGTTTTTTTTAATTTTTTTTTTTTAAATAAAATAAAAATGTAGTTATGATTCTTGGTTGACCACAGAGTTGTTTGCCATTTTAGATGAAGACAGCAATCTTGACCCCTTGCCTGATGTGGACTCTGAGAGTCTCCTGGGAGTCCCAGAAGATGAGGAGGAGAAGTGGCTGGATGCTCTGGAAAAAGGGGAGCTAGATGATAACGGAGAGTTGAAGAAGGAGATTGACGAGTCTCTGCTCACTGCAAGACAAGTAAGGGGTGTACAAGGTTAACAATAGTACCATTTAGTGTACAGACTTAACTTAGCTCATTACAGGGTTTTTTTTTCATAGATGACGATTGTCTCAGCTAAAACATTGTAGTAAATGTATGACTTACTAGTTTTAGATACTAAATCTGACTTTAATTTCATAGAAAGCCCTTTTGCACAAGCAGCAGAGCCAGCCTCTCTTGGAGCTGCCAATGGGTTACAAGGAGAAGGAGATGACAGAGGAGATGATGCAGAAGAGGGAGGAAAGGGCTCGGAAACGGCGCCTGCAGGCAGCAAAGAAAGCAGAAGAGAACAAAAATCAAACCATTGAGAGACTAACCAAAACCAACAAAGCTAAAATAAAAACAATGAGGGAAAGAAAGTCCAAACAGTCCCAGTGTCCTATGGTTAGATATATTGATTCCTTTAAAGGAACTACCATATCTTACCCCTATGGCGTTGCTACACCTACTGTGGCAAAACCATGCCCTTTACCCACAGCTGTGCCTTGTGGAGTTTCTGGATGCCTAAATGTGAAGAAATACTCTTGTTCAAAGACTGGAATTCCCCTCTGCAGTCTTGAATGTTACAAAAAGAATCTTCTCATACAAAGTTTTGGCTTATAACAAGTTTATTGTAATGGACACACACTGTGCTTCCAGCTGTATATTATTTTGCAAAGTAAACAAGCTGCAGTACTTGTAATATGTTTCACAAGAGAGAGAGAGACTGAACTTTTTTTTTCCTTCAGAAAACACATACTTGATACCTACCTATTGCTGCAGTATTTGTTCCTTTAACCTCCCAACTGGTGTTCCAAAAGGACATTTAATATTTATTTTTAGTGAGATACTCAATTATGTAATAATAAACTTGTCATTAAAAAAATGTATTTCAGAATCACTGTAAGAAGACAACCAAAATAAATAATTGTATATTTATAAGCATGTTATGTTTGGTCAAAGTTCCATGTTTATTTTTTAACTTAAATTCTTACAATTAAAAAACAAAAAAGGTTAGTAAAACACACAAGCTTAAGATTTGTGCCAGAGTACTGTTTGGTTTATAACATGCTATCCAGATTATATTTTCCCTATACAGGGAAAATATAATCTGGATAGCATGTTATAAGTGCAGATTCCACATTGAGAGGAGACAAATCTATGAAAGTAAAGTTAAACACAAAAATCAAACTATAATATGCGTTATTTCTGGAAAATTCCTTAGTTATTTATTTTTACCAATTAGTACCAGTAATATTCCCCCATTCAACCCCCTTTGTAGGGTCCCTGTTTCTCATAGGATGTGATGTTTTCTAATCTGCGTTTCATGGATGGAGTCATATTGCAGTGCAAATTGTTTTGTGTCATTTCCCCTACAGGTCGTTTGTTTTATTTATTTATGCAAGTAAATGCAACTGGTAATTTTGCAGCAGATTTGGTGACAAATAGAAAGAAAAAAAAAAACAAAGTTACATTTATATATGCAAGATTGTACAGTCAGTTGAAAGTAGTAGTTTGGTGTGTGTCGATATTTGTTTATTGCACTCCCTTTGGGCCTACGCATTGTATTCATTTCAAGTTGCAGCTCAGAAGTAAGGGTTTCTAATACATTATGAAAAATGTAGTCTTCCGTATAGTGTGGAACTTGGAGTAATTAGTGCTGTGGAGGTGTGTCATAGTATCGCACAGTAGTATTATTTATTTATTTGTGGTCATATAGAAGTGTAACGTAATAGTGGTTAATGTGAGTTATTTGACTTGGGTGACCTTTTACAGAACAACTTGGTGCCCCTGTAGCGCACACCGCTGCCGGGCCTGTCCCTATATTTTGACCATTAAGATGCACTTGAATGAGTTAATTGGGAATTTGGGGTTTAAAATACGCCCTGATCTTGCACAAAAAGCTTATTTTTTCTAACAGGAATACAAAACTATTTATGGCCAAAAACAAGAAATAAACAAGTGCAGACAGTTATTTAACACGTTGTGTGTGGCAAAGTTGTTTTTACATTTTTTACCATTCATATATATTCCCTTTAGAAGAAAAGCTTAGTAAATCTGGTTTCACAGACCTGGACAGGCACAATCTTGGACCGTCTAATGTTACTTTGGGTAAGACAGTCCAATATTACTGCTAACCGGAGCCTGAAAACAGCTGTAAGGTTTTTAGTAACATACATATCCCATCCGTAACTAAAACCTTCTCAACGTTTTCAACAGATATCAAAACCTACATATCCCCCTATTTTCCAAGGCACTTTGTTTTTTTACAAAATAATTTTTACAGACTTTTTTTTACAAGACACAGAATAATATTGACAATACAAAAATATATAGACTCACAAAAAAGTAACAACATTTTAGATGGTTGCCTCCCAAACTTTAATAATCTTACAAAGATTATATATTGAGAATAGTGCGAAAACACTATGTTTTTATTGTTGAAAGTTGAAAAATATTAAGAGCTTTCACTTGGAGTATATTTAGGGATTCTGGTTTTTGGTTTTAACCGATAAAAACTGATAAAAATTAAATCGGTGTATAGCCAATAAATACCAGAAAAACACAGATAATGTTTACTCAGTTCATGTTGACTTCACCCCTTTCCCATTAAAAAAAAAAAAGTCCCGCTTTCCTGACTTGTACCTATCATTGATTTGTTTCGAGTAATTTAAACCCACCCCAACTACTGAGTGGCAGCAAATTCCTACATTTCTATTGGTGACTTAAAACGAGATTACAATTTGAAGGCTTGTTCGCGGGATTTAAAGATATATTACAGTTATAGGGAGAATTTAAAACAAAAGAAAATGTCTAGACACAAAAAACCCAGAAGGATGTGCCTGTAACCATAAGGATTTTGTTGTGGAAGGTACAATGTAAGTGTGCAAGTACTGTCGAGTTACTAGATATATTGTGACAGAAAAAAAAAAAATGCCCAAAGAATTATGGAAAGTAAGTATATAAAAAGCAAAAGCCCTGAAAAAAATCGATTTACATTTAACGCAAAACTAGCTATTAAATCATTCAAAAAATTAAATTAACGAAAAATGAAAAACAGAAGCCCTAACTACAGTGCATTGCATAAGTATTCCCCCCCCTTGGACTTTTCCACATTTTGTAGTGTTACAACCTGGAATTAAAATGGATTTAATTGGGATTTTTGCCATTTGATTTACACAACATACTTAACACTTTGAAGGTGCAAAATATTTTTTATTGTGACACAAAAGTTAATTAAACAAAAAAAAGACATTTGTTGTTTGCATAAGTATTCACCCTCCTGAGTCAATACTTGGTAGAAGCACCTTTGGCAGCAATTACAGCTGTGAGTCTTTTTGGGTAAGTCTCTACCAGCTTTGCACATCTGGATCCTGGAATTTTTGCCCATTCTTCTTGGCAAAATTGCTCAAGCTCTGTCAAGTTGGATGGGGACCGTTGGTGAACAGCAATTTTCAAGTCTTGCCACAGATTCTCAATTGGATTGAGGTCTGGGCTTTGACTGGGCCATTCTAAGACATTCAGGTTCTTGTTTTTAAACCACTCCAGTGTAGCTTTGGCTGTGTGTTTAGGGTCATTGTCCTGCTGGAAGGTGACCCTCCGCCCCAGTCCCAGGTCTCTTGCAGACTGAAACAGGTTTTCCTCTAGAATTTCCCTGTATTTGGCTCCATCCATCTTGCCCTCAGTCCTGACCAGTTTCCCAGTCCCTGCCGATGAAAAGCATCCCCATAACATGATGCTGCCACCACCATGCTTCACCGTGGGGATGGTGTTCTCAGGGTGATGAGCAGTGTTGGCTTTGCGCCACACATAGTATTTTGCGCTAAGGCCAAAAAGTTCAATTTTGGTCTCATCAGACCAGAGAACCTTTTTACACATGTTTGCTGTGTCTCCCACATGCCTTTTGTCAAAATCCAAACGGGATTTGATATGGGTTTTTTTCAGCAATGGCTTTCTTCTCGCCAGTCTTCCATAAAGCCTAGCTTTGTGGAGCGTCCGGGTTATAGTTGTCCCATGGCCGGTTTCTCGCATCTCAGCTGTGGATCTCTCCAGCTCCTTCAGTGTTGCCATTGGACACTTGGTTGCTTCTCTGACTAATGCCCTCCTTACCTGGTCACTGCGTTTTGGTGGACGGCCTTCTCTAGGCAGAGTCGCGGTTGTGCCATATTCTTTCCATTTTTTAATAATGGATTTAACTGTGCTCCGGGGGATGTTCAAAGTTTGGGATATTTTTTTATAACCCAACCCTGATTGGTGCTTCTCCAGAACTTTATCCCAGACTTGTTTTGATAGCTCCATGGTCTTCATGAAGCTGTTTGTTTAGATATGCTCTCTAACAAACTCTGGGGCCTTCCAGAAACAGGTGTATTTAATCTGAGATCATGTGGCACTTTAATTGCACACAGGTGGACTCCATTGAACTAATTATGCGACTTCTGAAGGCAATTGGTTGCACCAGAGCTTATTTAGGGATGTCACAGCAAAGGGGGTGAATACTTATGCAATCAAGACTTTTCAGTTTTTATTTGTAAATAATTTTGAAAAATATGTAGATTTTTTTCCCCACTTCAACATTATGGACTATTTTGTGTAGATCAGTGACAAAAAATCCTAATTAAATCCATTTTAATTCCAGGTTGTAACACTACAAAATGTGGAAAAGTCCAAGGGGGGTGAATATTTATGCAAGGCACTGTATATTTAATTGGTGAATCAGCGATTGGGTGTCATGCACTACCCTGTAAACTGCACTTACAATATATTATCTTTTTCACATTTATTCTGTAGATACAACCAGAACCTCAAAAACACTCAATTGTGGATTATAACAGGCTGCCCTTAGATTTTATATATATATAAAAGAAAAACAGAATATTGTGGCTAGTTTTAAGCATGCTCTTAAAAATGTATTGCTTGCTTTACTGACTTGTGTTATGAATAAACTGTAACTCAAGCCTGCCTTTTCCAGGGCATCCCTGTCAGTGAGATCTTGTCTTGGAAGGCTCACCTGGTGTACTTGATAGTTTCTTACAATTTTTCCTGCCGATACAATTCTTCAAAAGTATACATGGTACATGATACACACAAACGTTGCTAAAGCACTCTCTTTTTAGAAATTATTTTTATACATAAATATATACACAACATCATAGTATACTGTATAATTAAATAGAATATATAAATCTGTCCTCGTAGGTCCTCATGACATAGATACATCTAACGTTACAATTTCCAAAATTAACAAAAAAGATGAAGCGTTAAAGTAAGGGTGCTTCAGTTCACAAGACATGTTTTCTTTACACAGCTAGTCCGAATGAAAGTTTGAATGCCAGCTCCACTGGAATTTCTGCTACTGAGTCATGAAAGCACACATAGAACTCTTGAGGGACTGGATTTAGAAACAGCCTCCTGCAACACAGAGAAAGTTACAATAAGCAAAGTCACACAGGGGAAACCAGATTCAGTTGAACTGTAACTGGGCTTAAACTCAAGACCTTTGGTTGGTGTTTTTCTCACTATTATATAACACTGCTTTGTGGTAGACAGGTGCTATAAAACAGCATTGAAGATAGTAGCTTTATCAATGTGCAGCTGACAAGTCTCAAACATGCATAATTATGTAAGGAAGAGTTTCCTGAAAACTGACAAAGTTCGCTCCATCAGATAAACTGGAGAATTACTACCCCAAGTATCTTACTCTTTTCAATGATTTATTAAAAAAAAACAAAAAAAACCTTACCCAACCACCCAGTAGGTCATTGTGGGAGGTGGTTTCTTTTGGTCGGTCCAGTTTTCAGGTCTGCACTGGAACAGGACCCCATGCTCCTTAACATTCCCAAACCCAGATGAATTCGTTATTGGAGATGAATTCTGAAAGCCATCTATATTTTTCTTTTCCTAAAAACCCAGAAGTACACATAACTACACAATAACTGTAGGTGGGTTACATTACTTCATTTATAATCTTTAAATTACTTATAGAGTTAAAAAATGATATAATGCTGCTATAACTCAGTTATAGAAAAAGCTCTGCATCCCCATGAGAAAACCAAACCAAATCCAGAGAAATTATTTTTCTCCTGGCAAATGCTCCCAAATTAATGTTGACAAATATATTCCTTAATTGATTTATGTCTAGGCTTGCTACTATTTGATTTTTATTTTTTTGCCACAAAACCACGGTTACCAACATTCTAATTGAAATAACGGTTTGGTCACAGCGGAGCTATACCTTGTGAACATAAAGATCCTACACAAATTTTAAAATTCTCAAATAAACCATAGAAAACGCAGCATATTAAAGTGTATTACACAGACTTTTTATAGCATAAATTTACTAGTAAAAACAATCCGCACAGAACAAAACATTAGATAGTTGAACAGAACTAACTTATTATTCGGAGTCTGAGCTCCTCCCCTCTCCTGCTTCAGCACAGCCGGACTCAGAGTCACTGGAAGGCAAGGCAGACGGGCCCGCTTCGTCCTGCCACGGTGACTTCTACCATCGATTAGGGTATTGTGCACAATACTCATCAAGTGTTTTCCTCTTGCGCCCCATTTTCAAATCAAACTAGTAACTGTCACCGTATGTATACCTATAGCAAAAGCTTACCTACACCTTAACCCGCTAATTTTCAAAGTAGATGCTTTGAATGACAGGCGCTGTAACTGGCAAATGAAAGTGCACATTCAGTGCAGGTCTTGAATTTAAATGAATGAGAGCATTTTAGCGCAGGATGAAATGACTGACAGTGAAACTATAGTCGCCTACTAATAAGGAACCCCTAGCCATTCAGAGCAGAATGGAGACGGGACAGACAGCAAGTATAAAAACTACACAAACTAGAGATGATTTCTAAATTATTATTTTTGGTAAGAAAATAAAAAATAGCGAGCGGTTTTACCAACGTTTATCATATGTACATTTATTTCAGTCAAACTTATTTTTTTTTTTTTAGAATTCGACATTTAAGCAGCAAGCCTATGATGTGTGATTAAAATTTTTTAAAAAAGAGTCAGCAATATGTTTAAAAATATAACGCTGGAATGTCGACCAGAAGGGACACAGCAATAGAAACATAACGTGTTGATTTAAACAATACAGGGTGTTCTGTATCACTTCCAGTGAGGAAAAACCAGGCCATTATACCTCTTTTTCTCTCATCATGCTCGTGTTTTTCTTTTATATTAAATGATGGTATTATTTCTCTATCACATCACTGATTGTAATCCTTCCCCGATAAGTGTTTGTATAACAAATATAAAATCACCTTTCCAAGGAGGGTCTGCTGAAACACTGATCTGATGGAAAGACAGCAGCGATGGAAGTTCTTTATTAGCTGTGGGTGGATGGAGCCACTGAGCTGTGCCACTTCCCTGTGCGTTGGTGTTATAAAAATTCCCTGAACTGTTTCCATTGAAACATAGTGAAACAGTGTATTCTCAGAGCCAGATGTAAGTCTGCAATATAGCAAAAAAAAAATTCTAGTAGTACAGCACATCGTTTTCAAATTATCCCTTAATGCGTTTGCAATTCCGCTTTTATGAGAATGCATACCACTAAAATATTTAAGAACAACTACTCTATCTGCTTGCCCGAACATCTGTTCAATCCCTCTCAAGTGGACCCTCTTACATTCCAATAGATAATATAATTCTTTTCCTTCAGGCATATTATTTTCCTCATCACAATACTGGATAGCCCACTACATAATGATAACAGTGAACTCAAATGCCCCCCTTTGCTTTTTATTATGTACCTTAAAATCTTTACTTGGAGGAGGTGGGGGGCAGATGGACGGACAGAAAGATTCTTGTATAGTGGGGTCCATGATAAGGAGAACAATCTAATTTGGTCCAATACATAATGAGAACAAAGTTCTGGAGATATAAAATATTATTTTGCTATATTACAAAATGAATAAACTGATGTTCAGACAGCTTTCGCAGGAGGGAGGGTAGGTTGCAAGAACACGCTTGTTCTTGTTTGTTCCAACACATTTCCCTTCTGAACTGAAAACCCCCCCACTTACTTCATGGTGTTATACATTTCCTCAGTCTCTCTTTCTGAAAGACTCTTTTTCAAGGTTCCTAAGTAAAAGGGATTAGGATGCTTCTTCTTATTGCTCTGTTAAAATAAAACAAAATATTGTTCTATTCATTTTGGCAGTGTATTTTTTCTGCTTTTGTGCTTGTCTGACTGAAAAAATTACAGTGATTTGCATCAGTAAATTTAGAAACAATATAAAATATATGGATTAAAATACTGGCTTCAGAATAGAATACATTATATTCCAACAATATAAATAAACATGTAAAACATATACTGTAAAAAGAAAATAATGATGTACATAATCAAAAGGACTGAAGAGTTAGATCTGTCTGCTCAAGGGAGAACTTGTCTACTGCATTTACACATTTCTGTAATCTACCTACAGTGTCGCTGGCTATGGGGCTGTTACCGTGTATCAATCATTTTATCGAGAAGTTAAAACTTAACTACATTAGAAATACATACTGGTAACTGGGTGGGACAAAATGTAACAAAGAATGGATTTAAAAAATGGTCATATTAAACTGTCCAATGAAGCTGGTCTCTGCCCATACCTTAAATATGTTTCCACTTCCTCCACTTCCATCAGATGCACCAGAGCCCTGGGATTCCCTGCGGCCAAATTTCCTAATAGAGTCAGGAGTGGCGTGCGGGCTGATACTGGCACTGAAGGAGTGGTTGTCTCCATGGCCTTCACTACCGCTGTCTGAAACACTGAGGCTTCTCTGAGGACTGGCCCTGCGGTTCTTAAGCGTGGACTCTCCAAACAGCACCCTTTTACTCGTTGGAGACGTGGCCTTCAAGGAGCTATGCAGCTTACTGAAGACAGGGGAGTTGGTGATGCTTTCCAGCCTCTCGCGTGCTGAAGGGATGAACCAGTCAGCACATGACAAACACGGAGTGGGAGGAGCAGCGAGTCTATCCTCTATGCTGGTGTCTAGGCCCTCCAGCTGAAGTAGTGTAGCTTTAACCTGGTCGACATAAATACAGTCTGGCCCAGGGTTTCCAATGGCTTTTGATGCACAACCTCCAGCTTCTAGCAAAACACACAACATAAAATGCCTCTGTAGAGAGAGAGATAACAGCACATAAAAACATAAGTGATATTTGAGAATATCTCTTTACATTTATATACAGTATTCATAGATTGTATGTGTACAAAATGCCTGTGCATTTTGCTCTAAGTTTACATAATTGCATAGGGGGTTCTCTATATAGTGTCAAATTAAAACGGAAGTGTGAAATATGTGACCCCGACTCGCAACCGTGACATATATTCATATGCAAAGACAGACGGACAGTCACCTCCTTATATCCCCAGATTCTGATACTCGCAATAAATTGTGCCAAAAGATGCACTATAAATTGTCAAAAGAGAGAGGGTGAGAAATCTTTCCTGAACATGATTAAAAACTAATCAGTACACCTCAAAGTTTATTTTCTCTAATACAGTATTAAAAAGATTCACATTTACCAATCCAACAACCAGCAGAAAATATCTTGCTTCGGGTTCCAGGAAACCTTCAAGAACCGGTTCTTCGCTAGGGTGACACTGTCGCTGTGGAAATACCTCTCGCCATACAACTAGCTGGCCAATCCTCTGCTCTGCTGCCAGTGGCAAGAGGCAGTAGTGCTGACAGTAAAGTGCAATGTCAAGGAGGTTCTCCTTTGGTAAGTGATTTCCTATTAAGTAACCCTGAAGCACAAACAAAATAGTAGGAATCATTATCTATATGCATAAACATGTTTGTGAAGATATCAGGTTTAAAACAAGTGTATTGCATATCCTTTACACTTTTAAAAGTTGTAGAACAATCACAGTCCTTGCACAATACCAGTTTGCATAATCCATAGTTTGTTGGTGGCTTTCAGTTACCATTCTGCTGGCTATTTTAGCTAATGGCAACCTCACCTTGTAAAACAGACATGAGCCCAGTATCGTGTACAACCGCCTCATGCCATAGTAATCCTCAGACTGAAAAGAGAATAACAATGGCGTTAAATTCCTGCCATTAACCTGTTTAAGTAACATAAGACCAACACTTAGACACAGGATCGATACTACAGAAGAAGCTTGACTGTTTCTTTATTTTTCTGGAATGATGCCTTTAATAATTCAGATGTGAACATCTAACAGCTACTTGAGAAGGAGCTATCTCTTTCTTTTTTATTAGTTTACAATTTATTAGTTTACATTATTGAAGATATTAAAACTACTGGCTAATATTATTTACGTTAGTCAGCATTTGGTAAAATATTGAATAGATGCTCCACATATTGGAAATCAAAAGCATGTAACTGAAAAAAGTATTTTTTACCATTTCTCCAAAATCAGCAGCTTCAAGATCAGACAGAACTGTATCAATCTCCACCTAAAATGCAAAAGAAAGTTCCTGTTTTTGTGTGTGTGTGTGTGTGTGTGTGTGTGTGTGTGTTTTAATCCCAGTGTAGCCATTCTGGCAGACAAAATGTTTGACTATTTGTCTCTAAAATATACATGACAGAATACTGTCATAACTTCAACAGATATTCAGTTGGCATTACAATATATTCTTTTCCATTAACAACTTCATTTTTTGTGGCCAGGAATGTTAATCTTGTTTTCTTCTGAGACTACGCCATGAAGGCAGGGGGTTATTTAAGGCTGCCAAGGATTTGCATTCCAGCTGAGTTATTAGAAAAATCTTTAGGTCTTTCATTACAATTTTGTTTCTATGGAAATCTGTATCTTCATTGTTTCACTTTTACATTTAACATAATAAAGTCTCTTCTGATAAAAAAACAAAACAAAAAAAAAAAACATGCACAGGAAAACAGCTAAATGTGTGGGCCTTTCAAATCGATTTTATTCATCTACATTGTTAACTACATTGGCATGCATTTAAATAAAATAGGAACATCTTTAAATACTGTAACTGCAAATGCTGCTAATATTATAGATTAAACATAATGCAATTAAAATGCTTATCAGTGAGAATGTGGAGAAAACAGAATTTCTCAATTATAAAAGGTTTGTTAAAGTTTTTTGAGTGCATTTATAAAATGTAATTACTGAAACTGCAGAATTTCTTTAAAAAAGTAAATTAAGTTTACTTACGACAACTTTAGTAATGTCAAATGTATGACAGTAGCTACTTTTAAAACTGTACATTCATGATTTTTATTGAAGTCCAAAACGCAGATTTTAATTAAAGTGGAAGCAGTAGTAACTAGTGCCCTGCAGTTTATGGTTAGGGCAGAAACTGTATGAATTACTACTCACAGCTGGATGTCACGAATCCCCTGCTATTTGGCTGAAAACATTTAGCATAACAGTTACAATACGTTTCAGCTTGCATATCATTTGTATATCAATACAGCTGTAACAATGTAACAGTAGATGGCAGCATACAACAAGAAAAATAAATGAAATTGCATATAGCCATCGCTATTAGCAGTGTAAAAAATATCAGGATGAGTTTGAATACCAGTCTGCCACGTACAAATTAACCAGTGCCTACACATACAGAGGGTTCCTTAGCATCTTGGACTACACTAATCTATAGGCTACACATCTGTATAAAACTGTTTTCTTATGGGACAATACCCAAATACAATCTGCAAGGTCAATAGGATGCTAGGTGTCTATGAAAAAAAGTTTTAAAGCAGTTATGTTCACAGAATCAGTGAATAAGGGGCCAAATTGTAAAATGAGGACTCAAAATACAAACAGAAAAATAATAACAACAACTAGGTTGTAGATTGTATTTCCAGTTACCTTTATCTCTTGTGGTAAAGTAAGAAAGCGCACTGCAGGTAAATAATCTAAAAATAAGGCACTGGAAATGCCATAAAACTGAGAGCTGGGATTAGCACTACAGTTCAATTTAGCAGGCTGGATCAACTGTTGGAAGAACAAGCTGAAGAAATGGTCCAGGCTAGGAGCATTATCTACTTGACAGAAGGCACTAAATGGAAAAAAGAGACAAAGCAGCACAGAGTTATTTGGTCAGTCATCATGGCTACACTTTACTTCCGACTCAACTGAGTGCCACTAAAAGCATACAGTTATTATATAAAATATTGCCATATATAAACAACAATAATAAAACATTTTATGATGAATGTACAGCATTATCAATTTGTCATGCTAAAAATGATATAACCATGCTATTTTTTTCTTAGTAACTTTTAACACTGATTTTATCCGATATCAGTTTTAAGGAAAACTAGAAAAAGAAAACGTACTTGTCTAAAGAGCCATACATAACTTTCAGAGTCCGGACAGCACCCCCAATCACGTTTCTTAGTTGTAAAAGAGGAACCCTTGAACACCAAAAAGAACGCATTGATTAACTATCTCACCCATCAGGAATAAAATGGCAACTAAAAGTAAAACACAAACAACAATTCTGCTATGTTCTTAGTATGTATAAAAAATAAAAACTATCATGTAACTTTCTTTTGTTTGTTGTTTACATATTTATTTAAAGGGGTTTTTTGTGTGTGTCTATAAACTTAAAAAATGTAAACTAATGATAAACATAACAGCCCTTATTGTTATCCGCTGAAATTCAGGGGAAAATCTCACAGTATACACAATTACAGTACATTTTAAAATGTTCAAAACAGTTTCGAATTGAATGATTTAAGAAGTGTAACTATTACAGTAGCTAACTTACTTACAAAGTGCTATTATGAGGGAATATAAATAAATTCCCTTTCTCAATCATACAAAGGAAACTTACTTTTCTGAAGGGAGACCAACAACAAGTAGATTATCACCTTCTTTCCAGTAACCCACATGGACAAGATACTCATTTAGCAGCATTGTTGAACTAGTACAAAGCAGAAATACAAGAAACGTACACATTGTAATTACAGTAGTTTAGTTTCATAATTGGTTTTGTTATAATAGACAAACTTGAGAGAGAATTATGAAATACAGCTCTGTCCCAAATATAAGGCTGTTATCTAAAGAGTTTGGTCTCTATAGTCTGGCAACCAAAAAGGTCACAGTAAGCTACACATTTTGCTTAAAGAGGTTTATATAACCCAGCAAAAATGTTTACAGGTGCAGGTATACATGAAAAAATAACTAAGCAAATTCAGGACATCTGTCTTTTTTGTAACCAGCACTAAAATGAATCGAATTAAATCACAGCTTATACTATCACTCTGCATTTTAGACACATCATTATGACAGAAACCCTAATAAAGAGGCTGTTTTTTACCTGATGACTTGCCCTCCAGTAACGTTCCCTAGCATGTCACAAAGTGTTAGAAATATGCCCCTCACTCCCTTTAGTTTGCGGGATGCTTCTGATACTGGATACTGGTACAGAATTTCTTGCTACAATAAAAGCATAAAATAATGTTTCATTCTGCAAGTAACAGATATATACAGTGCCTATAGAAAGTCTACACCCCCTTGAACTTTTTTCACATTTTGTTGTGTCAGTATCTCTACACACCATACTCCACACTGTTAAAGGGAAAAAAAGTTTTTATTGAGAAAAAAAATGATATATTAAAAATACAAAACTGAAAAATCATAAGTCTCCACCCCCGAGTTAATACTTAGTGGAAGCACCTTTGGCAGCAATTACTGCTGTGAGTCTGTTTGCATAGGTCTCTACCAACTTTGCACACCTAGATCTGGCAAAATTTCACCATTCTTCTTTACAAAACTGTTCAAGCTCTGTCAAGTTCCTTGGGGAGTGTTGATGGACAGCAATCTTCAAGTCATGCCACAAATTTTTGATTGGATTTAGGTCGGGGCTCTGACTGGGCCACTCAAGGACATTTACCTTTTTGTTCCTTAGCCACTCCAGTGTAGCTTTGGCCGTGTGCTTTGGGTCGTTGTCATGCTGAAAGGTGAACTTTTGTCTCAGTTTCAGCTTTCTTGCAGAGGGCAGCAGGTTTTCCTCAAGGACTTCTCTGTACTTTGCTCCATTCATTTTCCCTTCTATCCTGACAAGTGACCCAGTCCCTGCCGCTGAGAAACATCCCCATAACATGATGCTACCACCACCATGCTTCACAGTAGGGATGGTGTTCTTTGGGTGATGCGCTGTGTTGGGTTTGCGCCAAACAACACTTTGCATTTAGGCCAAAAAGTTCCATTTTAGTTTTGCCAGACCATAAAACTTTTTGCCACATGGCTACAGAATCTCCTGAGTGTTTTTTCGCATACTTCAAAATGGGATTCAAGGTGGGCTTTCTTGAGTAATGGCTTCCTTCTTGCCACCCTACCATACAGGCCAGATTTGTGGAGTGCTTCGGATATTGTTGTCACATGCACACTTTGACCAGTCTTGGCCATAAAAGCCTGTAGCTCTTGCAAAGTTGCCATTGGCCTCTTGGTAGCCTCTCTGATCAGTCTCCTTCTTGCTCGGTCATTCAGTTTGGAGGGACGGCCTGATCTAGGCAGGGTCTTGGTGGTGCCATACACCTTCCACTTCTTAATAATCGTCTTGACCGTGCTCCAAGTGATATTCAAGGCCTTTGATATTTTTTTTATACCCATCCCCTGATCTGTGCTTTTCAACAACTTTTCCAGAGTTCTTTTGAAAGCGCCTTGGTGCTCATGGTTGAGTCTTTGCTTTGAAGTACTACCCAGCAGAGGGAACCTACAGGAACTGCTGAATTTATCCTGAAATCATATGAATCACTACAATTTAACACAGGTGGAGGCCACTTAACTTGGTGTATGATTTTGAAGGCGATTGGTTACACCTGAGCTAATTTAGGATTGCTATTACAAGGGGGGTGGACACTAATCCAACCAAGCTATTTCAGTTTTTATTTTTAATACATTTTCTACAAATTTCTAGAATATTTTTTTTCACTTGGAAGTTGTGGGGTAGGATGTGTAGATAAATGAAAAAAACAACTATTTTAATGCATTTTAATTCCAGGCTATTCCAGGAAAATTTTGAAAGAGGATGTAGACTTTCTATAGGCACTGTAGCAGTACAATGTTACAACCTTGTACTTAATGTATTCAGAATAGTAATTACTAATTGAAATGCAGCATGGCATTTTCCCATGGGATAGTACATCAGCACAGTTTTACAGCTAGAGCACTGAAATGATGAAAAGGTCAGGTAACTTGACCAAGGCCACACAGGCTGGGATTGTGTTTTAACCATGGTGCAGCATTCCAAGTGGCAGCTTCAAAGCCCTACGAAATCGACAGCAATTCTGTTTGTGGGAGAAGAACAATGTCAAGGAGGACAGCTGGCTGTCCTAATGCAGGACATCTTAATTCAATATTTAATCAGTAGCAGTGCTTGGATTCCAAACCCAACATCTTTTGGCTCTCTGTACTTTTTTGTTACCAGTAATGTACAGTACATAGCCATCTTAAAAAACATAACAAAACGAAAAATTTTACTAAGTGGCCTTTTTTTCTTTTTTAAAACAAAGGCAAAACAAACAGAAACTGCAGATAAAAAACAGGGCTTACATGATAAATCTGTTTCTCATATGAAAACAGAATCTTTGTTTGTGAAGAGTAGGGTTTGTTTATGCATGTGTATCTTCGAACAAAATCAGTTAATCTCGGTAAGACTAAGGAGTCTGCACCCCAAAACTGTTTGTTAGATGTATGTCAGTATCAGATCTGTTTCAAAGCACTGGAGAGATTGCATAGTAAATTAGTAAATCCCTCATTTCATGAACCTGCTCAATGAGTATAATTCAGTTTGTTTAAAAGATGGCCTTGATTACATTTTTTATGTTATGATGTAATCATTTGGTTATTTTTATGATAGTTTTAGGTTGTGTGAATTGGTGAAAGTTTCTGAATTGGTTCAATGTTTCTTTCATGATCATTTAGACACACTAGTACACTTGCATGACCTTGAGACACACCAATGGCTGATGCCACTCAAGCATTTAAAATTTAACAAAACTGGTTTTAAGCTGCATGACTTTGGATTCAGAGCCAAAAAATGCTTCCAGATTTTCACAAACACTGTAGAAACATATTATTGTGGGAGAACTATGATCTAAAATAATTCAAATCAACAAACCAAAATTGTAATTTTAAGTATAGTATTTACTCAGGACATTTGCCTAGTAAAGTCTACAGCTCCCAACATGTGATTTGGAGCCTCAGTCTCCGATCCATTTTTTTAAAACTATATATTTTTATTAACTGGTGTAGGATTATAGTTTAAAGAATAGCTATTTTTTAAAATTATTTATTTATTTATTTTTATTTTTTTTTAAGAACAACATTCTCATTGGGAAGATGCATAATGGGCTCATTATTACACAATGCAAAATGTATAGATGAAATAGAAGTAGAACTTTATTACTTAAACAATTACATAAAACTACATTATGTATTCCAGCAACATATACATGCTTAAGAACAGTTTTTTAAAAATATTCCTCCACATAAAGCTCCAATCTGGACAAACCAGCATTAGTGCCTAATAACATTCCAGCAATGCAAGTCATGCAAATACATTATTTTCCTTCTTTATGATGAAAGGCATTTAATAGCCAACTGATAATTGAACTGGCAGGCAACCCTGTGTTTATCTGACTCTGTGAGCCCTGTCCACAAAACAGGGGATTTATTGTCTAACCCTCTCAGGCTGGCTACTTAAGAACGAAACAGACTTTAATGAAAGTGAGTGAAAACTCTCTTCTGAGACTTTTACAGAACTCTTTGAGACTTGGAGAGTATAACCCCATGGAAACAGGAGACTAAACAATTCAAAAGTACCCCAGTATTCCCTTGCATCTGTTCGTTACACTCTAGACCAGCAGAACCAAGTAGGAGTTTTCCAAAGCAAGCTTTAGCATGTCATGTCCGATTGTACGGGTGAAGCAAATTCTAAACTGGATGGAAACAACAGAGCTGTCCTTTCGCTGGGGTGGGTGGAGGGGGGGTCTTAAGATTTGCTTTTGCCCCCGTTCCCAGCTTTCACTACCCAGGATTTTGAATCAGAAACAAAAAAGTCCTGCAGTCCTTTGAGATTTAATTACAGCAGAGCTTTACCATTGAGAAAACCTTTGACAAAGCACAATCCATTTAGAGAAAAAAAAAGGAATTGGTACTCAAAATAAGAGGACAAAAGAACTTTTCAAGCTTGGGTCCTTTCCTAGTGCTGGGAATGGCATCTGTATAATGGCCCTGCACAACTAAATGTTAGAAATTGACTTGATGTTTGGAATTTAAGATCAATCATACTGTAAGTGTACCACATAATCCGGTTGCAAATGCAAGTGAAATATGTGAAATGTGTGTTTTCCTATGCAGCTATTTTAAATGTTGCAAAGTGTTGCAAAGTACTGGCTGCAAAGTATTTAGCATATTGTGCCCTTATATGTCCTTGTTGCACACACAATGATCTTGTAGTACTGCAGAAACCAGGAAGGCTGCATAAGAAAACCAGTGCAAAGATGTGTCTTTGTTTATAAAACCTGTGTGGGTGCTTGTGATCAAAACAACTTGTTTCATCTAGAATTTAGTTCCCTTCTCTTGATGTAAAACTCAGAATCCATTTTTTACAGTGTATGGGGATTCAATGTTTTTAAATGTGTCACTATACTGTATATCAGAGCTTAATAATTATACATGTGGTGATATTAAGAGGCCCTATGTCTTTTCATAGCCAGTTAAAATAGTTCACTGCTGTATTCAAGCTTAGTTTATACTATTTGTGTGGTTTACGAATAAGTATAATATAATAAAATATAATTTTATATCACTATTAAATTAGTTTCTGTAAAAAACATAAAATGTGAATATAAAACACAAGATTAGAAAGCTTTAACTTTGTAGATTATTTTTGTTGTTTATCCATTTCTTTTAATATGTTTGTGTTGTGTTGAAATATACAGCATTAAGTACAGTGGAACGTACTTCTGGAAGGGCAGAATGTTGGCGGAATGGAAAAATGACCAAGGGTAAATTTAGAACTTTTGTGTAATTTCCACAATTTTCATGTTTTCCATGCATAGTTGTATTGTTTAAATCAATTTTTACAAAAACTGTACCACAGTGGCACAGTACAACAGGGATAATCTTCATCTGGAGAAAGCTAGCTTGATACATGTTGAAGCCGTGTGGCCAATGGGTCCATTGAGTCACCCTAAAACGTGCCCCATCTGCTCAACTACATACTCTGATGGGCAGATGAATCACTTATAAAGAAACATATAAAAGTTAATTGTGCTGTGACATACATAATCACACTGGGAACTATAAAGACTGGAAATTCAGTGTCACCTACCTCTTCTTTTAAAGGTTCTGAGTCCAGTTTTAGGGACAAATACATAATTATATGAGGAATGTTTCCAATTGCCATTTGAAGCTCCACTGCATCTTCGCCCCACAGAAGTTTCACCAGATTACTCACAGGCTGTGACTGCTTATTGAGGTTACGCGATGTGGAGCCTTTTCCTTCAGCATTGAACGAGGAGGTTTCTAATGTGAGCTTTACCTGTAAAAGAAAAGTAATATTTGCAATTCTAATTAATAATATTTAATTGACTGTTAGAGAATTTTTTTTTCAGTAAAGTCATATAGCAATAAAATACTTTTGAATATAGTTAAATACTGGCCCGTAGGAACTCATTACTAGCAAAAACAAAAGTCCACTTCTTTTTTTACCTTCATCGTGCAACCTTTCAGTGAATTCTGCACAGTTTTAAAACTATCCTGAGCTCCAGTCTGATCATGGTGTATATTTTAGTACATGTAGAGCTGTATTCTGATCACAGCGCAAATGCGAGTGCAAGTGCGAATAGCGTTTGCCCCCGATTCTGCGGTGCATAAATGGAGTGAAGACGTAAAAAAAAAAAAAACTGCACTGAAATGGTATTCTGAAGACATGTCTTGTGTCGTTATTGAGCGCCTGCCCCATCGCCACGGGTCGGCATAAATTTCGGGGCGTGGTATCATTAACATATTCGCCAAAGCGATTCTGATGACAGCGCAATGGGGTCCCAAATAGACAACCGAGCACTGTGTTAAGATCCACTGAAACCAGGTTTATTTAGTGGGGCAATCAGGAACTTTAACAATTGAACACACTATAAAAAGCAAATAGTCCTAAGTAGCAACTGCATGCGCTTGGACTGACATAGAAAGAGGAAATCAAAGAAAGAAAAGTAAAAGAAAATAAAAAAGAAGCTAAGATGACAAAACGGAAGAAACTAACAATATTATTCATGAATTAATAATAAACATATACAATGCACTCCGTTTATTAGAATCACTGATAAGAATCAACTGCATATAGTGATCAAAACCACTGGGACCAAATCATTCCTATACTAACCAATGTAAAACAATCCGCTTATAAGAATCATCTCGGGGCAAACTGACTACATGTAATACGGTACTTGATCAAGTGCAATGACGTGTACAGCCAATAAAGCTGTTTTTGAATTTGATCACATCTCGCGTGATTAGGCACGTACGCAGAGTGGTTAGTGCAATGAAGCAAGAAACACTGCATTGTTTATAATCAAACAGTGCCTGCGCCTCTCTATTGTGCAGGTATGTTTTTTGTGTTCTTTGTTAATGAAAATGTGTTTCAATAAAGTGAATACACATTCATAGAATCCATACTGTGTTATTGTGTGATATGCATGTAGAGGGAGGTGGATTGCGGCGCATTGAGGAGGAGGAGGATGAGAGGGGATTGCAGAGCTTTGCATCTCCGCTTAATGAAAAACTGTGAGATTTGCATTGCAACAGAAAATAAGTAAGCCACAGTTGCTTAAATGCAGTGGTAGTCCTGACAGTAAAATATTGTATTGTAATGTAATTTTAATTCAAAAGCCATTACACATAACACAGCACGGCAGTTCAACTAGGCACCCTCACGAGACGATCGCTTCTCAAGTATACTGTAGTAATCGTGATCATATCACAAGTTGCTTACCCACGAGGACGTTTTGATGTATTGTCCTCAGTGACTTTGCACCATTGACATTTGTACGCTGTATTTAAAGTGCCGACGCATGGAGACGATTTTGCTAATTGTAACGTGACGTGGCTGAGGGCAGTGTAAATGATCAGGCTGGAGTCTTGATTTACAGTTTAAAACCGGTGTTGGTTTTATTTTTGTTACAGTGCGGTGGGGAAACAACCGCTATTAAAACAAACAAACTTTAAAACTTTAAAACTTCACCACAGTAATCATATTGGTCCACTTTTAAGAATCAACCGCTTATAAGAATCAAATCATCTGGGACGGATGTGATTCTGATAAACGGAGATACAATGGAGTACTACATTTATTTTCATGGCAATTATCACAAGTGAAAATATTTACATACAGTACATGGAGAGCAACTTAACAGGAGTGCCACTTCTGTACCTGTATGTGTATGTCTGAAAGCAACTTTATTTAAGCATATCACAGTAACAACACAGACAAGTTGCATCTCTTCTTAAGCCAGGAGAAAGAGGCTTTGACTTTATGAACACACACTGTGAACAAGTAACTGAACAAAGAGCACGATCAGGATTAACACATACTGCAGATAACTAGATTATTTTCAATTACTAAAACATTTTATTTGATATATTTTGTGAATAAATGTCAGGACCTAATGGTATCTTAAATACTCGGTTGGACTCTGGGAAATATTCCATGAGAATTAAAGCCCTGGTTATATTGAAACTCTAGTACATTACAAGCGCAGAGGGAACGTGATGCGGCATCTCATGTCCCGCTAGAAAATGAATCAGCTGCTGCTACTGGTAGACAGATCAGGGAGGGTAGTAAGTATTTTACACTTTACATGTAGTAATGTCAATGCCAAGAAATAAATGTACCTTGTATTATTATTATAAATAATAAATGATGGCCCTACATGCCTCTACCTCTTCTATTAATATAGCAATCTCCTGTGTTGTGAAGCATGGTTTACATATTTGGCGAGTGACCTACCACTTGCTGTTCTGACTTGCACTGTTTTTTCTCGCTCTGTGCTACTGCCGCTCGACATTCAAAATCGGAGCCTTGCGGTGACGCAAGCGCATTCTGTCTCTTAAAGGGATTGATGGCTGGCCCTGATTGGATAGAATCAGAATCACACTTTTGGAGAAGCCACTCCCTGCGGGGCAGACGCGATTGACTTTAACCACTGCGTTTTCGATTGCACTCATTTCATTAGAATAGAGCCCCTAGTGTTAAATATAGGTTACTGTCCTGATGAAAGCTTGTTACTAGCAAGAATTGTAATGAATGGAACAAATTATAGTTCACATAGTGACCCAGATAATTGAATGTAGGAATGATACTGCTATATTAAATTATCTATCTGTACAAACATACAATATAATTTAATAAAATAGGAACTGAACACATACAAAAGCAATGCAGACTTTCAAAGAGTAGAAATATTAAGTATTAAGTTGTAAATCTACGTTAAGTCAATTGCATCACTTGCTCTAAACAACCAGGGTTTTCTGTGTATCCCTGGTACAAGAAGCATTTTTTCCCATACATACAGCACTCAATTAGCTTGTACTTACTTTAACTTCAACCCTTCACTTTGTGGTTTTAATCAGCGACACAGAAAAACAAACAATAGCTTTTTGTGCTTCATGAAGAAAGTACTGCTGTTTGATGGCATGTTATATTTACAAATCAGCAAAAGCTCAGCTGCATGTGTTTCTTCTCTCTTTCCTGAAGTACTGTTTCATTCTGCAAGTAACAGATATATAGCAGTAAAAACACTAACCCAAAATGTTACAAACTTGGACTTGATGTATTCAGAATACTCCTATGACACCGAACAACAGATGCGGTTCAATATTTGAAAAACCTAACGATTCAGTTCAAAACAATGACAATCTGGCAACGTTCCACAAGCATTTGTACTGTAAGGATTCAAGTCGGCATTTCAAACTCTAAATTCTCAGTGTGCATTATACATTGTTATGTGGAAATGAAAATGAAAACAGTGGAAATGAAGGTATGGTAGGACAAACAACAGGACGCAAATTGCAGTTCTATTCATATTGTAAATCAAGCCATCTAAAATCAGTGGCAAAAAGGAACAGTTAGAAAAAGATATGCAGTGTAGTACAGTTCTTGCCAAGGAAAAGTCAGCAATTTCCTTAAATGTTCTAATCACTAGGTCTGAAAAATCTAAATTGTCAGTACAGCGGATACATCAGCTTGAAAATAACTTTTTTTAATCCCGCAATTTTAAAGAACACTCTGCTGATCTCAAGCATCATACACCCATGGCCTGCACTGGACAAGCGGACAATGAAGTTATTGTGTCCTTGCTCCAGCATGAACTAGCCATCTTTGTTAGCAAAAATGGTAGTATATACACCACCCACTCGATATATTGCGGGTGTCGGGGTCCAATACAGACAGGTGAGAGACACATAGAAAAACAAATAGTTTAATAACAAATACAACCACTCCCTCAATCGGGGCGTCAGGGTCCAATATAAATCCTCTATGCAACCTGCTTTTTCTCATTTTTCGTATAAAGAGCAGCACACCGTTTTAATTCGTACTACGGATTCATCAAGTCATCTACTTAAGTCTCCAATTAATTTCATGAATCTTCCTCTCCTTTCTCAAATGCCCAAACCAGCAGCATTGAAAGAATCCATTCCCAACATAGCAGGCTTGTTGCTAGGGAGCTGACATCACTGCCCTGTGACTTTTGCTAGTGCATTTCTTAAAAAAACACACTTCAGCAAGTAGATATTTAATTTGCTTTGTGTTATTGTGCAGTGTGTGTGTATATGATAACAGTATGATATTAATGCTTTGTTTTTAATTGTTTTGTATATTTTTGTTTGTGATGTGCAGTACGAAATAAAACAAAGAGTAATTCTAAGTGAAATTGTTTATGTATGGTGCAGCTATGGCATGCGCAGTTAGACTGTAAAAATGGGGAGCCAACTCCAGGACTGCGATATATCCGAATCTGCAGTATAGCGAGGGGCGATATAACGAGGGGTGGGTGTATTAAAGGTTTTATAACAGAGATTGCAGCTCTGACTGAGTCATTCAGCCTTGATTACAGGATACTTAAATGTGGTCAGTATCTAACCAGAGAAGCTACATTAATGACTGGTTTTGTAAATCCCAGAATAGGAGATAATAACAGGGCTAAGCAATCACGTCATACTGACAGCAGTGTTCATAATAGTATTTTTTGTTTGCTTTTTTAACTAAAAAAATTACTGTGTTGTCAAAAGTAATACTGATATAAGGCAATGCAAATGTCCCATCTACACAGTCAACGAAAAAATAAGAATATTCAAGATATTTTGGAAAAAAAAAGGCTACACAAGATCTAAGCAGTGGGATCTAAATATGACCACTGAGATCATTAAACTGTAAGTTTCGAAAAATCAAGCATCGAACATTGCATGCAAGTCTCTTCAGTACATTTTAGTACAGTGCATTATTAAATGTCAGAAAGGGTCCAATTTAGTGATTTAAAGCACGGTGGTATTTAGATCTGCCAACATTTAAATCAATTGACTAGACCACATTCTTTCCAGGAACACATAGGTTTATTAAGTACTGTTATTATCCTATACGGTTATGAATTATTAACTTTTTAACAGTGTATTTGAACAGAATTGTTGCCTTTCGGTTTTTAAATTCTGCTACAACAGCAAGACAATGCATCCTCTCAGATTACAGATTACTTTTTAGTCTAAACTCTACTGCAGTTCGGCATTAGTCCCCCTCTTTATAATACCCAAGATATAAGTGAGGTCAAAGGTAACAATCACCTAGATAAAACTTCTAAGAAACTCATCACCTAGGTAAGAAACTTATAAGAAGAGTCAGGTGGACAAATGTTTCAGTTAATGTCTTCAAACTACTCTAGGGAACGATCAGCAAGGAAACTTTAAATAGCCTTTAGTTGAATCCAGACACATTTTTTAAAATGTGTTACTAATATTTTAAAGCAAATGCAGTAAAACACTATACTGAACTGACCAGTACTCCAATAGTTATTATTCTGAACAGGTCAACCTCTACTTTAAATGCATTTGCTAGACATTTAACACACTCAATCCAACCTGAATTATCTGCATTGTTCACAACCATATACTCAAATTAGCTACACATAAGCCATTTTAAGAGGTTGCTTTGTAAACCTGCAAGAAGTAATTTTTGTGAAACGGCTCACAGGCTGCATAAAGTAATTTTTATTGGTTGCTGTGTGGCAATTCCTTGATATGGATCATAAAGTATAGTGAAACTGAGCGTTCATTATTTTAACACAAATTCTATGAGAAGCATTGCAAGTGGATGTAATATGCGTTAGTAATTGTGTGGAATTCAGGCTCTTCGCTGCCAGCTCTTAAGTATCCAGTTCAAACTACTTTTGTAGCTTTAGAGCTCACCTCCTAACTATATTCACAGCACTTAGCATTTACATATTGGTTGACACAACTAATTAATGAGTAGTGGACTTTATTTAAAAAACAACAAAAAAAACCCCATTGGCTTTAATGAGAATATAAGCAAAATAATATGAGAACCTTTCTGGCATTTGTACATGCTTTATTAAAATGGACCACAGGCAGTCAAGGTTTGTTTGCTTTTACCCTAGTCACATTAAACCACTGTCATATGCTTCTCGATCTGATTGGACTGAACTTTAAAACCATTACTTGGACTGAACTTTTCATGTTAAGATTTGGAAAACAACCTAATATTGGTATCACTATGGTTTCATTTCAAATTCAAATGAGAGGTCAAAGTAATACAGCACCATGCTTTTTCCATAAATAGAAATACAGACCCTAAAGGTTTAGAGTTATTTATTTTCGTATTTGTTATGGTCTGAATCCTGTCCTCTCATTTGGATTGAAGCTAATATTCTGACAAATGTGTCAAGAAAAACAAAAAATAATTTCTTCCCAGGAGCTTTGTAATATTACTAATTATACATGTTTGAATTCTGTTTTCTGTCATCAAGTGTGCTGTCAGTGTAACACTATAACTGATTATATCCTGTGCTTTTCTCACTGAACATTTTTTAACCACTCTGCTGTGTTGTTTAGATTTCCTTTTAAGTCACTGTATTGTTCAAATTGGCACTTATTTGCTTGTATGCAAATACATAATTTCTACTTTCACAGGGCTTGTCTGTATTAAAATCAAGTTAATAATTAACAATAAATAAAACAGTCAAAAAACAAATCTGTATTGTATTCAAATACACGTTGTTTTCATTTTTACTTTACTGGTCTCCGTCTCTTTCTTGAAATTCAAAAATCACCATACTGTACACTGTAACTGAAACCAATATCATTTTACCAGCTCAGTCAGAGATTTTACTGTTCACTAGCACCAATGGGAATCACAAGTCAACTCAATCCTACAGTAATCGCTTAATTAAACAGCAGAAAAGACCAGAACCTTCAAAAACACATAACTCTTAAGACAGACTGCATTACAACTATTAGTTTAGAATTATAGTTGCTGGATGGAGTACTTTGATGGGAGCAAAAAATGCAGGATAGGAGCAGTTACATTGTGGAACAAGCAGCACATATGATAACAGAATTATAGATAATAGTCAGCTTCCCAAAGATGACAGATCAAATACTCTCAGGAGTACAACTCAGTGACCCATACCCCACCCTATAAACAAAGTTCAGAGACCATAAGCAGAGGAAACCTTTAGGATAATTACCTCTTCCAAATATTTCACTAGGGAATAAGAGAAAATTACATTTCCCCAGCTAAGAGCAAGAACATTCACGCTAAAACATTAAGGGATATCAAAACCAAGTCTCTAAAATGGGTACATTCAAAAATTCAATTTTACTGAATAAGACTACCTGTTTACTTTAAAATGTATTACGTTAGGGGGCTCCCGAGTGGCGCATCCGATAAAGGCGCTCCGTGTGGAGTGCAGGATGCGCCCTATAGCCTGGACGTCCGCAGTTCGATTCCAGGCTATTCCATAGCGGACCATGGACGGGAGCTCCCAGGAGGCGGCGCACAATTGGCCAAGCTTAGGAGGGCTTAGGTCGGCCAGGGTGTCCTCGGCTCACTGCGCAACAGTGACCCCTGTAGTCTGGCCGGGCGCCTGCGGGCTTGCCTGTAAGCTGCCCAGAGCTGCGTTGTCCTCCGACGCTGCAGCTCCGAGGTGGCTGCGGGCGGCTGAACGTCACGTGCTTCGGAAGACATTGTCCATCATCTTCGCCCCTCCCAAGTCACCGCAGTGTGGGTACTTTCTGTAAACTGTTTATTGAACTTACTATATTTCTGCAGTTCCATTTCTGTTTATATTTAGCTGTAACTGTGTAACAAATCTGTCAGGGTTTACACAATATTCAATTAAATGTATCTTTGCCAATGTATTTAAAATTGATGTGGTTATTTAAAAATATATATATATTATTATTGCAATTTATACCATATTAAGAGTCTTAAGAAGTCTTTCTCGATGACTTCATCAAGCTTATTAAAATGATACAATTTACAGACTGGAAAACACAGCCAATGATGTCCTATACAGTATATGTGTGATGCGTGAAGTAACAGTGCTTCAAAGATGTCATACCTGTGTAGGACCGGGGATGCATGACAGGACCCTCTCGATGTTCTCAGATGTTACATCAACATCATTTACTGCAACAAGAAAATCTCCTGTAACAACAAAGGGGGAACAAGGCAAATATTAAATATAAAGGTGGCAATTCAATAAAGAACAAAGACGTGTGTAAAAGTGGTTTCTAAAATGTACTGATATCACAACTTTGTTATTTTGCATTTAGGTTTATTTTTAAAAGTGTAAAATAAATAAAAGCTTCCAAGACAGCTTCCAATGAATGGATTTCAGCTTATTTTATATGTGGTCATGGAAACATAATGTTGTATTGAAAAGAAATATATATTCTATAATAGTCATTGCAGTACATATGTAGGAACAGTATGTGCAAAAAATATATTCTTGTAATATATATGCTCCTACATCATGACGCTCCCTGGTCGGCTGCTTCATTTAAAAACAAAACCACCACCATTATAACTCTCACACCCACAAACACAGTACTGTACAACAGAGAAAAAATAATCCATTTCTAAATAGACATTCAACCAAAGAATGACCAAAGTTAAAAACATTATACTTTTATAATGCTGTCATTCTGGGGGAAAAAAAATTGAAAAAAGTTTCACCACACTCCAAAAGAAGCTAGAGCAATTAGCTAGTCTGTTATAAAGTACTGCTATTCAGTTTAAAATGATCATTGATAATGATATGATTAATAGAATAATAAGGTACTGCAACTTTGATGCTAGGAATTAAAACAAAATTACTATCTGTTACAAAAGAGATGCACGGCCAACCATTTATGAGTAAAAGGTTTGTTTTCTAATGTATTCTAACAAATACATATTTACAAGTAGAATATTAAAATAACTGAACTGCACTAACAACTTGCTGAAATATAACAAACTTTTTGAAACCAGGCTAATTCATTTCCATCAGCAGCAGATCAAGATCAAGATCCAATCCAATTTGGACTCCAACAGCCTTTGTTACAGGAGGATTGTGGGCTGGCACTAATCGTAGAAGTTACCTAATGATGTCCAATACAAAGAACATGAGAGGCGGCTTTTGGATCATGCACTACAGATAAAAAAAAAAAAAACATGAGGGCTGTACTGGAAATATTTGTGCTGGTGAATTAATTTATAAATAGCAATTAACCTAAAGAAAACATAATACATAAAGGCGATCTCTGACTTTTGTGTAATCTCCGGTTGCACATTGGACTGTAGACTGTAGGAGCCAGCGGCAGCCCCAGTTTGATATTGGAACAAGAGGATGGAAATGTGGCATAGCGTATTCTAAAAAATCTGCTGAAAACAGAGCTCCTTTATTATTTTTTAATTTCAAACAACATTCTCGATGTAGAACACGTCTGAATGTTTGTATGTGCCAGGATTTTTGGTCTGATTTGTTTCAATTAAGCAGACTAATTAGAAAGTTCCATGCCAAGTAAAAAAAAAAAAAAAAAAGTCTAATATGAAGTCATTTCAATTGTGTAGTCACAGTTTTTGTATTGTTGATGACACAATGCTAGACTCTTAATCCAAATCTACTGCAATCCATATATCCAAGTAAAACATGTTTTACTTACCTATTAAAATCTGCCCACATTTGATTGCAGGACTGCCTGGGACCAATCCATGAACGGTAAGTCTTTCTTCATTACAAGTAGTATCAGGCTCTTCAACTTTACTCACAACCTTTCTGGTCCAGGAAGGTTGATGAATGATCCCCAGTAAAGCCTCAAGCAGCTTGTATCTTTTTGCAAGCGTGCTATTACCTAACCTTTTGGGGTTGACATAAACACAAACGTCCTTAAACTGCTGCTGAACTAGAATACCAGATTTCTGATTGGGCTGGTTTTTCAGTATCGAGGCTGGTCGTGATGACTGGCCAGCATTGTAGGAGTTGGAATTCCCTTTATTGTCTGACCGCCGTTGGGAAAGCTTTTTCTTTTTCAGGATCTTAGCTAGCCTTTTCAGTCTGGGCTCATACTTTCCTCCCTCCTTGTGTTTCTTGCTGTCTGTGATGATCTCTGCTTCCTTGTCACTGAAGCGTACATGGTTGGCTCCAGGTATCTGTGTGGTACGGGTCTGGGTGAGAGTGGCCTCCTCTTCCCCTTCGCTCAGCTCCAGATAGAACAGCTCTCCATTCTTCTGCACATCATCCAGCCACTCAGGCTCAATGTCACTGCATTACAGAAAAGAAGCAAAAAACCTTCATAAGGATGGGATCTGAGAATACAGAATAACCCAACGTCTGCCCTGTTTTCTATTAAGGTTGAGAATTTGGCTCTCAAAGCAGCATTGTGAGGGCCTGTTGCAATGCAGACCTTGGTTATGACTGTATGGCATCACCTTATTTAGTAGTACAGGTATGCTTTGTATGAGCACCTACAGTATTTACAGAATATAAACAGGGAAACAAGATCACCAGGGTCCGTAAAACATAGACCTCAAAAAGAAAATTGAAATTATTTTGATGATACACAGAAACCACTAAACCTGGTTAGACGTAAACAAGCAATCAAAACATAAAAGCACTTTTTTCAGTTAACAATTATGACAGATAACAATTAAAGCCACTGGTTTGCAATATTTTTAAATATACTTTAGTATGCTTATGCATTCACTATGCTTTATTACACTTTGCTAATAAAGCATACTGTAGCAGTTTGATCAATTCCTGGTTTTACTATGAGTTTATTAAGACACACCTGAGCTGCACAGTGTGGCTAATCAAGCTCACATGAAAACCTGGAATGGATGGAACTACTATGCAATAGGAGTCTTATTTCAATCCCGTTTTTCAATGGTACTTTTTATAAGCCACACTGTAGGCTTTGTACCAGAAAGGACATTGCAATTTCCATATTTCAAGCATAATAGGTAAATTGAGGAACACATCTTTAAAAAAGCGCAACTAAAAGAAAATATATATATATATATATATATATATATATATATATATATATATATATATATATATATATATATATATATACAGTACTGTGCAAAAGTTTTAGGCAGGTGTGAAAAAATGCTGTAAAGTAAGAATGCTTTCAAAAATAGACATGTTAATAGATTATATTTATCAATTAACTAAATGCAAAGTGAGTGAACAGAAGAAAAATCTAAATCAAATCCATATTTGGTGTGACCACCCTTTGCCTTCAAAACAGCATCAATTCTTCTAGGTACACTTGCACAAAGGCAGGGATTTTGTAGGCATATAGTCAGGTGTATGATTAAACAATTATACCAAACAGGTGCTAATGATCATCAATTCAATATGTAGGTTGAAACACAATCATTAACTGAAACAGAAACAGCTGTGTAGGAGGAATAAAACTGGGTGAGGAACAGCCAAACTCAGCTAACAAGGTGAGGTTGCTGAAGACAGTTTACTGTCAAAAGTCATACACCATGGCAAGACTGAGCACAGCAACAAGACACAAGGTAGTTATACTGCATCAGCAAGGTCTCTCCCAGGCAGAAATTTCAAGGCAGACAGGGGTTTCCAGATGTGCTGTCCAAGCTCTTTTGAAGAAGCACAAAGAAACGGGCAACGTTGAGGACCGTAGACGCAGTGGTCGGCCAAGGAAACTTACTGCAGCAGATGAAAGACACATCGTGCTTACTTCCCTTCGCAATTGGAAGATGTCCAGCAGTGCCATCAGCTCAGAACTGGCAGAAAACAGTGGGACCCTGGTACACCCATCTACTGTCCGGAGAAGTCTGCTCAGAAGTGGCCTTCATGGAAGACTTGCGGCCAAAAGCCATACCTCCGACGTGGAAACAAGGCCAGCGACTCAACTATGCATGAAAACACAGGAACTGGGGTGCAGAAAAATGGCAGCAGGTGCTCTGGACTGATGAGTCAAAATTTGAAATATTTGGCTGTAGCAGAAGGCAGTTTGTTCGCCGAAGGGCTGGAGAGCGTACACGAATGAGTGTCTGCAGGCAACAGTGAAGCATGGTGGAGGTTCCTTGCAAGTTTGGGGTTGCATTTCTGCAAATGGAGTTGGGGATTTGGTCAGAATTAATGGTCTCCTCAATGCTGAGAAGTACAGGCAGATACTTATCCATCATGCAATACCATCAGGGAGGCATCTGATTGGCCCCAAATTTATTCTGCAGCATGACAACGACCCCAAACATACAACGAAAGTCATTAAGAACTATCTTTAGCGTAAAGAAGAACAAGAAGTGATGGTATGGCCCCCACAGAGCCCTGATCTCAACATCATCGAGTCTGTCTGGGATTACATGAAGAGAGAGAAGCAACTGAGGCTGCCTAAATCCACAGAAGAACTGTGGTTAGTTCTCCATGATGTTTGGGCCAACCTACCTGCCGAGTTCCTTCAAAAACTATGTGCAAGTGTACCTAGAAGAATTAATGCTTGATGCTGTTTTGAAGGCAAAGGGTGGTCACACCAAATATGGATTTGATTTAGATTTTTCTTCTGTTCACTCACTTTGCATTTAGTTAATTGATCAATATAATCTATTAACATGTCTATTTTTGTAAGCATTCTTACTTTACAGCATTTTTTCACACCTGCCTAAAACTTTTGCACAGTACTGTATATATATGTTTAATAATCAAATTCACTTACTAAATAGCAAGTATAGCCTTTTTGATTCTGTCTTTATTGCAGCGTCAACAAAAATATATTTGATACAAACACCAGAATCAAGATGGTACAGAACATTGTCTCAGACAAAAGGGTCTGGGCAGTTAAAAAACGAGAAAAAACACAAAGAAAGATATACATTAAAGTAGAGATTCAGCTTTATAACAAAACAACAATTTATTACATAACATGCATAAAATGACATACAAAAACTACTTTCATACTTATCAAAAGTATTTGGGCAATCAACATATTTTGTATGAAACCCATTTGTTGCTAATTATTGACAATTATCATGATTGAAAACCAACACCTGATGATAATTATAGAATAAATAAATACATAATAATCAAGTGCTTACAAATAAATTTGAAATTTGTGATTCAAAAAAGCAACAAAAATGGTTAAAACTAAAGAGTACAGCAACAATCTCAAAATGGCAGTGATACAAATAAAAACGAAAAAGGAGAAACTACCAGAAAAATAGCAGAAAGACTAATAACAACAATTCATAACAAGATGAATGTCCATGGGCGAAGACCAAGATGCAAACAATACATAAAAGAAAGCGATTGGAGTTTTCCATTGAATACATGAAGAAGCCTGATGAGTTCAACAAAATGTTATGGTCAGACGAATCCAAAATATAACTTTTTTCACCAAGAAAGCAACAATATGTTTGGAGGAAGAGGGGAGAAGAAATTTAAAGAAGAGTTCATCATGCCCAGTGTTAAACATGGTGGAGGTTGTGTGTTAGTATGGGCTCATTTTTCTTCCTCAGGCACTGGTGACCTTTGTATTGTAGAAGGATCAATGAATGCTGCAAAATAGCAATACATTTTGCACTCTCATTTGTTACCCAGTGCTAGAAGGCTTATTGGATGGAATTTTTTATTCCAGCAGGATAATGACTCTAAGCATTCTGCGAAATATACAAAGGAATTTCTGAAAAAAAGGAAGATTACAGTTATGGATTGACCATCAGCCCCAGACTTGAATCCTGTTGAGATGTTGTGGATTGACTTGAAGACTGCTGTATGCCAAAAGGAAACCAAAGTCGATTGCAGAACTCAAAAGCTGTATGTGTTGACAAATGGGCAAAAATATCTCTAGAAAGATGCGAGAAACTGGTTTCAAAATACAAAAAAAAAGACTGCAAGCTTTTGTGGGCAAGGGTGGGCACACAAAATACTAATGTAAGGGTGCCCAGATTCTTTTGTCAAAGTATGAAATTAGTTTGTGCATATTATTTTTCATTTTCAATCTCTACTTTAAATTCTATATTTCAATAGAACAATTAGAAGTTATAGAAATAACTTTCTTTGTGGTTTTTCTCATGTTTTAAACACTGACCAAACACTTTTGTCTGCAACTGTATGTGAAACATCAGGGATGGGGCAGAGATAATTTAGTGTATGCCTTCTTTTAAAAATGTCCTTGCTGTGCCAGAATGAAAACCAAGAATGCAGGCAAACTTTTTCCCTTCCCCTCTTTTAAACCACACTAATTCTATAGTAAAGTTTGTAAAACCACATCCATAAATTTGCTGAAGATGTAAAACTACATTTAATTATTTAAGTTTAAGTGGAACAATAAAGCTCTGTGCCTTATAGGCTGAGGATTTCAGTAGGCCTATGAATAATCTATTAGGTCTAGGCCACAAAATAGCAGTGAAGTAGACTAGTTAGTATTCTATTAACTTATTTGACCCCAGAGACATGTACAGTAGTTTCAATTACGCATTAATTGCTCTGGAAGTAGTGTGTGTAAAGGCAACAACAGCACAGTAAGTACAGTGAACCAGTATACTTAATATATTTGGAACATCTCAAAAGTAGCTTGACTAAGACAGCCCAGACCTGCATGTACCCGAATACAGTAGTTGCAAATATCTACTTTTAACATGTAAAAAGTAACATTTAATCTATTTTTGGTATCATTTTGGTGTATTTTTATTTACTTCTAATTTTGTGAAAATCAAAAGTGAAAATTTTAACTTCAGGGCTCGACATGCTATTTTGTTCTAAACCACCTCATATCAGTTTTGACAGGTTCAGGCATTAAATTAAACTGAACAAATAATTAAACTACCTAAATCATAAGATCACCAATGCATTAATTAATGCTGCAATGCAATGGTTATAATATATTAATACTATAATGTATCTTGTAATTTAGAAGTTTAGTTCATTACACATACAAAAAAAAAAAAAAAAAAAAAACTGGATGGATGGCTACTGTATGTAATGGAAATCATGTAATGGAAATCATTCACTTGTAAAGCAGTATTCCCAACCTTGAGAACACATTAATACATACTGTGAAATTATGTAGTTTACAGTATTGTACAATTGCTCGGTGTTGCAAAATACTTCAATTTTAAATTGTTTGTCATCTCTAAAATTTCAGTGAAGGTTAAAGTCAAAATCTAGTACTTGTTGTCTGTCAGTACACTGTATGTATGGTATCGGCTCATTCTAATACTGTAATACACTACAAGTAAAGTCAGAAGGTCCCACTGCTGTAAAATGACTTAAGAAAAAAAATACTAGCCCGAAAGGATTATGTCTTTCACTTCCACTAAAGCTCAGTCTAAGTGCAATCAAAATAACCTATGAACGTTGAAAGGTTTAGCATAGGGAGCCCTTTATCTTTCCTGATCAACACTTATTTGTGTAACGAGTTTGTACACAAATAATTACCAAGCTTAGCAAATCTGGTAAGACACGCATTACATCACAGTATCTACGAGCCACTTCAAGTACTTATTGTTATAGGGCTAACGCACACTATCAATGTGTATTGCATTTTAGCTTATTTTAACACAAACATTATTAACTGTTTACTGATCTTTACAGTTACAAGCAATGTGGTTGTTTCTTACTCTGAGTAATCGGAGTCTGTGTAAGACGATGCTGCGCTAGATCCAGTCTCACTCCCATAGCTGCCCTCTGCGTCTTTCTCCTGCTCTCCGTGTCTATCGAGGGTGTAGGGAGACTCAAAAGATTCATCGAGTTCTTGTTTTTTGGATGTCATATTTCCATTTGCTTTTAACCATCAGTTTACTTTACTTTCTTTATAATTTCTTACAGCAACAGGACTGTTTCGCCATGTTATCCACATCCGGGTTCTTTGCATCATGTGATGACCAGTTCCTCATTCTGATTGGCGGTTCACCTCGTTGTCATGGACACCTGGAAGCTTTCAGGCGCTGTATGCACTCTTGATAGGAAGTCTAAGAGCTTTAAATTATGTATGGTACAACAGTATTAGCTTGTGCAACGAAACACACCTGTAAGCAATCGCATACATGTCTGGGTTAGAAAGGTCGGAAATAATAATGTTCTTTTTTGTGTGTTCCCCAGTGTAATAGGTACGGTAACTATAACCATATATATGTTTACGCGTTTTCTGAAGAAAAAAAATGTATACCGGTAAAATAATTTAAAGTGTAGACATATTGGGTGCGTTCACGAGAGGCAGACTTTGCTAAGTCTGCGCAGATTCTGAAAATTCATTGGCTACTTGCTCCGATTCTGTGCAGATTCTGCGCAGAATGACGAAAGTCTGCGTGTCGTGAACGCACCCATTGTCTATCCTCTCTGGGCAAAGTACTTGATTTATAATTGTCGTCTTAAAACAATTCAGATTGTATAAAGAGGCATCAGTATTTATTTAGATACCCCTTTGTCTGATTAATTTTCCCATTTTCTATATTTTCCATAAACAAACGCTGTTTTGATACTTTACCGTAACAGAGGGTTTTCAAAAAAGGCTGGTCTTGGTATGTTTAACTACTGAAACATTTGCGTTATTTATAGCTAACGTTGTTTAATACGGTTTTCTTAATTTAAAAACTAAAATGGTGCTACTGTTGCACTTCAGGTTTAAGTTGAGAGCAAGCATTACACACAATGTATATTCTAGTTATATAATTGGTTTGCTACCGTTTACCTTTAATTAGAAGAGCGAAGGCCCTGTTAAATGTTCCAATAATTATAATAGTTAACAACTAACATTTAGTTATAACTAGCCATTTATAAATTAGTTTCATTAATTCAGTATTGTATAATAACATTCATATTTTTTACATTTCAGTTAGAACACTGCACATCTCTTTTTCGTTTTTATAGTCTAAATGACGTAAATAGTTTAACTTAACAAATATGTTTTAACATATAGTTTGGCTGTCAAGAAAACAATGTTTTAATAAAACAAAGAACAGCACTGTTAATTATCTGGATCGACTTAGTTTTTCATTTGCACGCGCTTAATAAATTCAAAGTCCTACGACTTTTTGGAGAAAATAATATATATATATATATATATATATATATATATATATATATATATATATATATATAGAGAGAGAGAGAGAGAGAGAGAGAGAGAGAGAGAGAGAGAGAGAGAGAGAGAGAGAGAGAGAGAGAGCTAGCTAGCTAGCTACACCTACACCTACACTATAAGGTCCTAAGGTCAAGGTTCTTGCCCATATAACAAAAACGAATGTACATTAATACACACTGGCATTAAAACATATCCTACTACAGTACTTGAGAATCATAGACGAAGTACCAGTCAGAAATTAATACATGTTGGATTAGAGCACCAGTTTTTACTGACCTATACAGAAGCACACTCCGGACTGAATCGAAATCCTCTAAATTCTTGGATACAGGTCTGGAGATTCTCCCATGTATTCCAACATTAAACATTATTCATCTCAGTATCACATTTCCTTAAAGAATACATATGGAAATGAATTCCATGTGTCTTCCACTCCATTTCACTTAAACTGTAAGACGAATGGTAACAGTTATAGAGGATCCGTATCACTTCTTGCATCAATTCTTATAACATTTGAAGCAGACGAGTAGAATATTTCCGTTACTAGAAATAGTGAAGTGTCTTTTTAAGCAAGTTCTAAATGATTATACCTTGAAGATTCTTATTTACAGTACAATAATCCAAATTCCCTTTACTCTTTATGGTGGGCAGCAGTTTGTTTTCTCTTCTAGTTCACACATCAATCACGAACAAAACAAAGCTTTCGTCACCTCCCGTTTCTTTGAGCCACTGAAAGCAGTGGTAAATTCCAACATATCCAAGCCGCTGTGCGACCAAATGCAAAAAATCCTGAGTACCGGTCCTGGGCAAAAACTTTTGGTTTACCCTGCAGGTGGGGGCCCTTTGTCCCTCCTACACACATAATTCTTCTGCGTCCTAAAGCCTGTTTGGTTCAGGCGTGTCTAATTCTTAATGACACTTAAACCTTTAATGTACTGTTTATTAGTGAATTAATTAAAAAAGTCACACTTGTTATATAAACGATTTAATACTTGTGAGTATTAAGAAAGGGATGTAATTTCATGCTTCACGTGTATAAATGTGTTTAAAATCTGGGGAATAATAAAAAAAAAAATAAAAAAACATAAATAATGAACATCTTAACTAGATAAATGGCATGTCTGCATTTCAAGTACAAATACAGAATTTAATATGTTCAGTGAGTTTAAAAAGAGCACCATCTTGTGGTTGATTGATGCCAGCTCACATGTGACCAGCAAAAGTGATGAAAAATGGGTATTGTGAAATGGGTATTGCGCTGTTAGTCACAAACTAAATCTAAACCACTTTAGTCAAATAATAGCATGTGTGCACCTTGGCTTGGTAATACTTGTCCACGTCTCCAATATAATATAAGCACAACTAATGAACTGCAATATTATGGAAAAAAGTCGACCACAAAACTGTTGTTTTCTGCAGCAAGCCCACATTAAACCAACTTTCTGGCAAATTTGGAAATACCCTTTATATTGATGGTTCTTCTCTGGGAGTAGTTATGGAATATAAATATCTGGGGTTATGGGTGGAGTATGCTTCTGACGTGGCAATTACAATTTGTAAGTTAGGATTGCTTTAACTGTTTCTCTTAGCTCAAATGAAACATGAGACAGGAGAAAATTATGTCTTCAGATACTGATGTTGAAGCTACGGGCCTTACAGTTCCATCTGTAAAGTCTTCCAAAAAGGATCAATAGAGAGGCTATACATTTTTCACAGCTAAAATATTTTCAGTTAGGTAGTCTCTGCATAGAAGTTGTTTTATTGGGTCTTTTATTTATAAAAACAGTGTCAAACATTTTCAATGTTTAGTCTTACTTCAGTTATAAATGAAAACCAGCTTTGCTAAGCTGTTTGAGAAACTTCGACATACAGTATTTGTATTGTTTAATGGGACAGGCCTGCAGTGTATACTTCAGCTTCATAAGTGCAAACAGAATGGTATAAAACATATTTTGTAAAAGAAACAGAGTTAATTAATTCTATGAAATTATAGAAAAACAAGAATTGCTTGTATTATATATTAAATTATTTATTTGCATTTTTTTGACTCTTTAATAGCATACCTGTGTTCTGTTGTTAGGTAGGTAGATGTTTTATCACTGGTTGAATCCTTGCTTCAACTGATTTATAAAGAGAGCTTTATTGCTCGGGACAGAGCTTCATTGTTCTGACATGAAGGGTCCTTTGCTTGGGGTGGTTGGAAGCTGAAGCTGCCACAAAAGACAACCATGTCCAAGGACTACTTTAAAGAGAATTACATATGTGGTGCTTTTTCCAACCTATCAAAATTCTAGGCCTGTAGTTGAACAACAGATGACTTGAACAGGAGGAAAAAGCTAGAAATAGAACAAATATACCTATGGTGACTGAGCTAGTGAGATTGCCAGTTTATCTTACATAGCTTTGTTTTGCTTGAAAATTCTTAACTAGCAACCAGCAAACTAAAGGTTCCAAAGCGTGAAAGCAACAGCGTCCAGCATAGCATATGGAGGCTTTCACACTGGCTGTATAGCGTAATGCTTGATGTTTTAATCATGAGTAAGTTGCAGTGTTGCTTTGGTGTTAACATCACCTGACGTTGCCGATACAAGGAAATATAAACGGAGCATTTCAAAACCAGAATTCATTGCAAATGCTTGATGTTGTTTTCTTAAAGTGAATTACAAAGTGAAATGGTACTTGGGAGCACTACAATCTACATTTGGGGAATAATCTTTAAAACCAGGCAAGATAACTTCTCCAGTTGTTGCAAATGTGAATACCCATAAAATCACAAAGAAACATTGTTTAATGGGGTTTCATGTCCAGTTTTTGTTACAGTTGTTCCTTGGAATTTAGCTTTCAAAATCTGCCCCTTTCTTGTTTACTTAATTCAGAAGCCTACGTCTAAGACAGTATAACCCATTTACACAGTTGGGTATTCCACATTATATTGATTTCCATCTGACAATATGTCTCTCATCTTACTAAAGCTTATGAAAGGTGAAGCTTTAAAAAAACATTAAACATTAGCAAGTTACCCTTAGCAATGAAATTTAGCATTGGTGCCTTTGTGCAAGTCAAGGAATATTGTGTGTGCTGCAAAGAATAATTCATAAACACTGTCTGATGTTTCCTACTCTTTAATTTTGGTAATAAATATTAATGTAGTACAATGATAACACAAATAAACAAATAATAACATCATAAATGTAAGACTGGCACTGTAAAATGAGCAAGTATCTCCCTCCCAGATAATTTATTCTTATGCTTTTAGATACCACTCTTCAACAGATAATCAGGAGTGCAGCAGTCCTAAGGGAACTCTTTAACTTAACAAACTGCAGGTCTACTCTTTCTGTAATGTACTCTTGACCCGCAGTTACGAGGTTCAACTGTATATTGTATTTTAAAGTTGCTGGAATGTAGCTGGGTGCCTTATTAAATGTGTTTCACGATGAAGGATTTGCCTTTTAACATGGCAAAGCCACATGATCAAGGGCTCCCCTGGTATCTTTCACAGTTACATTTGGTAAACGCTTTAAGGCACTCATTTGCTTTATTAGGTTCAGCTGAGAGAACACTTCTTGACCTTTGGGAGCTTCCCAGGATGAATGTTCAAATATGCTTTTTCAGTTCACAGAACTTTAGCCCTGGGTGAAAAATGACAGAAGCCTAAATTCAGATATTGTAAGCCTTAGTATCTACTGAAGGACTAAAGTTTAATATAATATAATATAATATAATATAATATAATATAATATAATATAATATAATATAATGTAGCGATCCGTGTATTGTGTTTGCGTACTGTATTCCCTCTTGTTTCTACGGTCTGTGCTGTTAATGCCGCTGTATTGTGTTCCTCTTCCCCCCCGTCTGTATTACCTGTAGTTGCGGGTTCGCTCTGTCTCTGTGGCTGTGCGAGATGTCCTGCACGCATGCTGCGCCCTGGCCCCTGCCATTGGTTGCTGGTTGTGTGTGCCCATTGGTCCTAGTGTACGGCTGGGGACCAATGGGATAGCTGGTCGCTCTGCACCCGATTAGCATAAAGGGGCGGGGCTAAGTTATAAAAGGGGCGTTGCACGCCCATTGAGAGCGGTCCAGGGCAAGCGGCTGCAGCAATGGTCTCTGTAAGGTGCCGAGAGGGATCCTAAATAAAGCTTTGAACCTAAAAGCAGCGTGTTGTCTCCTTCTGTTCTGCCAACTGCGTGAAACGCTACACTGGTGTCAGAAGTGGGATGAAAACAAGAAGTAACCCAGCGTTGAGCAGGAGCAGATAGAAGACGGAGATGGACCAGTGGCTGTGGTGCGACCCCGAGCCGTCACTGAACTGGTGGGATGGCGGACTGGAGGATCTCCTCGGTGGCTTGGAGGAGGAAGGCTGGTGCCTTGCCTGCGGGGAGATTGGGCACCAAGTGGCGTGTTGCCCCTTCCAGGAGGAAGGGGATCTACTGCCTGCCCGAAAACGAAAGCGGAGGAGGGGTGGCTGTTCGAGGAGGCTAACGAGGGAGCCTGGACCATCTCCAGTGTGTGAGATGGGAGACCTGCAGCCCGAGAGAGCGCCGCTGCCGCCGCCGCCTGAGAGAGCGCCGCTGCCTCCGCCGCCTGAGAGAGCGCCGCAGCCCGAGAGAGCGCCGCTGCCGCCGCCGCCTGAGAGCGCCGCTGCCTCCGCCGCCTGAGAGCGCCGCAGCCCGAGAGCATCGCTGCCACCGCCGCCTGAGAGCGCCGCAGCCGAGAAGCGTCGCTGCCACCGCCGCCGAGAGAGTGCCGCAGCCCGAAAGAGCGCCGTCGCCGCCTGCGAGAAAGCCGCCGCCGCCTGAGAGAGCGCCGCTGCCACCGCCGCCGCTGCCGCCGCCGCCGCCGCCTGAGAGAGCGCCGCCGCCGCCTGAGAGAGCGCCGCCGCCGCCTGAGAGAGCGCCGCTGCCGAGAGCGCTGCTGCCCGAGAGCGCCGCTGCCACCGCCGCCTGAGAAGCGCCGCAGCCGAGAGCGCCGCCGCCACCTGAGAGAACGCCGCCGCCGCCTGAGAGAGCGCCGCTGCCACCGCCGCCGCTGCCGCCGCCGCTGCCGCCGCCGCTGCCGCCGCCGCCGCTGCCGCCGCCGCTGCCGCCGCTGCCGCCGCCGCCTGAGAGAGCGCCGCAGCCCGAGAGAGCATCGCTGCCACCGCCGCCTGAGAGAGCGCCGCAGCCCGAGAGAGCATCGCTGCCACCGCCGCCTGAGAGAGTGCCGCAGCCCGAGAGAGCGCCGCCGCCGCCTGCGAGAACGCCGCCGCCGCCTGAGAGAGCGCCGCTGCCACCGCCGCCGCTGCCGCCGCCGCCTGAGAGAGCGCCGCCGCCTGAGAGAGCGCCGCCGCCTGAGAGAGCGCCGCTGCCCGAGAGAGCGTCGCTGCCACCGCCGCCTGAGAGAGCGCCGCCGCCTGAGAGAGCGCCGCTGCCCGAGAGAGCGTCGCTGCCACCGCCGCCTGAGAGAGCGCCGCAGCCTGAGAGAGCGCCGCAGCCCGAGAGAGCTTCGCTGCCATCGCCGCCTGAGAGAGCGCCGCAGCCCGAGAGCGCGTCGCTACCACCGCCGACTGAGAGAGCGCCGCAGCCCGAGAGAGCGCAGCCGCCGCCTGAGAGAACGCCGCCACCGCCTGAAAGAGCGCCGCAGCCCGAGAGAGCGTCGCCGCCGCTGCCGCCTGAGAGAGGGCAGCCGCCGCTGCCGCCTGAGAGAGGGACGCCGCCGCCGCCTGAGAGAGGGCCGCTTCCACCTGATAGAGGGCCGCCGCCGCCTGAGAGAGGGCCGCCGCCGCTGCCGCCTGAGAGAGGGCCGCCGCCGCTGCCGCTGAGTGAGGGCCGCCGCTGCCGCCTGAGAGAGGGCCGCTTCCGCCTGAGAGAGGGCCGCCGCCGCTGCCGCCTGAGAGAGGGCCGCCGCCGCCTGAGAGAGGTCCACTGCCGCCTGCGAGAGGGACGCCGCCACTACCGCCTGCGAGAGGGACGCCGCCGCTGCTGCCTGAGAAAGCACCACTGCTATCTGCCTTGTTAAGAGAGCCACCGCTGGAAACGCCATTCCTTTTAAGGGCTCTTGCAAGGGGTGCGACCAAGGGACAGGAGCATAGAGAACCGCTGCCGAAGGGCCCAGATCTGCCGCTGCCTGAGGGAGAACCCTTGTTGCCTGAGAGCGAGCCCCTGATACTGGGGTGCCGAGATTCACTCAGGCCAGCGGAGGAAAGCAGATTGCCTTCCGCACAGCACGGCCTGCCGGCTCACCCACCAAAGCCCTTAGAGGGAAAACCGGACATGCGGGGAGGGGGTCTGTGTTTCTGGGGTGGAGGTTACCGATCACGGTCAAATGCTGCATGGCGCCCTGTGAACTTTTTGGGGGCAAAAAGGCTAAGGTGGGGGTAGTGTAGCGATCCGTGTATTGTGTTTGCGTACTGTATTCCCTCTTGTTTCTACGGTCTGTGCTGTTAATGCCGCTGTATTGTGTTCCTCTTCCCCCCCGTCTGTATTACCTGTAGTTGCGGGTTCGCTCTGTCTCTGTGGCTGTGCGAGATGTCCTGCACGCATGCTGCGCCCTGGCCCCTGCCATTGGTTGCTGGTTGTGTGTGCCCATTGGTCCTAGTGTACGGCTGGGGACCAATGGGATAGCTGGTCGCTCTGCACCCGATTAGCATAAAGGGGCGGGGCTAAGTTATAAAAGGGGCGTTGCACGCCCACTGAGAGCGGTCCAGGGCAAGCGGCTGCAGCAATGGTCTCTGTAAGGTGCCGAGAGGGATCCTAAATAAAGCTTTGAACCTAAAAGCAGCGTGTTGTGTCCTTCTGTTCTGCCTACTGCGTGAAACGCTACAATAATATAACTTATTCTCCTCATCGCACAACAGCGAACCCTACTGGCCAGACACAGAGCATATTCAGAGTGGATAAGAAGCAGGTCTGATCTCTGTCTTCTGGGATCGGTAGCCGGTCTGCTCAGGGTTGCTCGGCATAAAACCAATTCTGGCTTTAAGCTTGTGAGATCAGAGGACGCTTATACACCTTCAGAACGTCCGTGCTGTGTGGGGACTTGCTGCGGTGAGGAGAAAAAAACAAAATTGGACATTTCAAAATGGGAGGAAAATAAATACTAATAATAATTGGTCACTCAAAAAATACTACAGAAGAAATTAAAAAAGTCTGAGAAAACCCTGCATGAAAGAATTTTTTTCAAAGGCTCTAAATAAAATGAAAGCTGATTTAAATAGATGGGCTCCACTACATCTTACTTTACATGGCAGAATATCGGTGATAAAGATGAATATTCTCCCTCGTATAACATTTTTGTTTTCCATGTTGCCCTTGCCTCTTCCCCCTGGATACATTGAAGATATGAACTCAATATGCTCTAAATTTATTTGGAACAGCAAGCGTCCTAGAATCAGGCTGGCTACCTTGCATCGTCCGAAAGCAATAGGCGGGTTGGCATTACCCAATTTTAAATGTTATTATTGGGCTTTCCAACTTAGATCTCTAAAAGCCTGGCTTGATCCTGAATTTGCAGCTCCTTGCGCCCTATTGAGGCCAACATAGCAAAACCAATTAGACTCCAAGATCTCGCATTTAGTGGCCTTAAGCAGCGTTAGGTCTCTCTATGTATGGAAACTACTATTACTAACACGCTAGAGATATTGAGAAGGGTTAATAGCTTCTTCGGAGCAAATACTAAACTGTAGAAACTTTCCCCGATTTGGAACAACTTATTTCTGCTAACAGGTAATCAACCCTTTGTCTATCCTCTCTGTGCCAAGAAAAATATTTGTGTTTTAGGTGACATTTTCAATGATTCTGACCTACGCACATTTCAGGACCTTAGAAAACATTCACATTCACTCCCTGGTTTTTCATACTTTCTGTATCTCAGACTCCGCTCATCCCTCAAGGCTTATGTTGTCCCCTGGAACTCGACTTTGCACAATCACCCTCTGGCACAGTTATTTTCTCTGTTACACACAAATAGAGGCTTGGTCTCTGTGCTTTACAAATATTTTATTCTTTATAAAACAGACACCTACCAATTACCAGCATATTGAATAGAGCGTCAGCAAAATCTGATTTTACTAAGACTGGGAACAAATATGGGATAATATTTTTACATCCTCAAGAAATTTGGCACATCAATTAATACATTTTAAATTTGCCCATAGAAATATATGCAACCCCACACAGAAGATACCAAATGAAAATATTGGGAGACCCCCTCTGTCATGGGTGTACACAGGATGCAGTTGGCACTTATCTTCATATGTTCTGGGAGTGCCCCAAGGTCCAGCCCCTCTGGAAATTTGTATTGATGTTCAGGTGCCGCTGTGCCCAGGAGTACTCCTTCTGGGTGATGATTCGCAACTTGAAATTCACAGAATGTCAAAACGCTTGTTTCTTGCTGGATTGACTGCAGCCAAGAAGGTGATCTTGAGGGCATGGGTAGAGCCTGATATTTCTCTTCTCAACGTTTGGTTATATTTTTTTCATGAGATTATTTTATTAGAAAGATCCACGGCAAGGCTACATTTAGCCAGTTCGGCTACTCTAAATTCATGGTCGACGGCAGCTGATGTCATAACTGAGCACATTCTCAACGGGGTTTCCCATTAGGCAAATTGCTCTACACACTGCTTTATGATATATTGTATTAATTTCTGTATGTCTGTATGCAATTGTATATTTATTTTTGTCATCATTTATTTTATTTTTTTGTTTCTTACTGTTTTTTTTTTTTTTTTTTTTTTTTTTTACAATTGTGTCTATGTTCTTTGTTATTTTGTTAATGTTAAAACAATAAAAAAATGTTCACAAAAAACAAACAAAAAACCCTGCATGAAAAAATACCTCAAGAGGAAACTTCAGGTTGTTGTACCACTTTACATGATGCAAGACTTTACATAAGTCTATATACAAATATACATATTATTCTACAATGTCCCAGGGCAGTGCTATAATGAAGACACAGAGAATAATAGGTCTACAATTCAAAACAACCAGGCTTATTCCCTTCATTATATTGGTTGTCCTTAAGCTCTTACCTGATGCTGATCTGCTGCTGATACAAGCTGTTTTCCTGTCACTGTCCTACACGTCAGCAATTGATCGGCACCAAATCCAGTTCTCCTATCCACGGATCTAATCCCAAAATGTGTTTTTACCTTAGGCCTAAGGTACACCCAAAACAGTACAAAAAAGGTAAATTAAAGGGTGCTAGTGATTGCTTGACATTGAGGGACCAACAGCCAATAAGTACTGGAATAGACTGGCCAGATGCATGAGACCTAACCTGGGCGTAGCATGGAACAATTGGTACTGGTTTTCTAACCACCCATATCCACAGATTTCCAGATTTCCTCCTGGAATTCACTGTACAATATTGTCACTCGGCTAATTCCTAGATTTGGATCCCCACAAGTATGTTACAATATATGCTGTACATGATTTTAAAGTTGTTGGTTTTTTTTAAGTTACAAAAAAAAGCATTACAAATGCTCAGTTTTAAAAGACTGTTTTCATAGTGTTTGAAAATACAGAATTTGGTCCATTCAGGATCAAAATTAATTTTGTCAGGAAAGAATGATGGCTTTACATTCTCTACAATTAAAAGTGTAGTGTTAATACAAGTATAAGTTATAGACAAAAAAAGCAATTTCTTGGAGAAGTTTTGTAAGGTCAGTGTCTCTGTGATAACTCATATACCTACCTAACATGCAGAAATAATTCTCAATCCATTTTTTTGTTGGTTCTTAGTTAAACTTTATTATACATTGAAAAAAGTTTGCAAAATATATCTAGTACATTATACATATGTTTTTAAGGATTAATACTTTTAAATGCCCTTTTTACTGAATGCATAGGTCAATCTATGTGTTTGGGACAGAAACACATTTACATGTTAATATCTGTATTATGACGTGACATTTAAACAACCGAAACAGGCCTGAGGGCATTGAATTGGAACACCCCCATGAACAGCATTAAGTCTGTCCCAGGCTACTTGATCCAAGTTTAACCCTCTATTGCACGAATTATGATTAGCTGACAAAAAAAAAATAGATTGGGATTTTGAATTTAATGTACCAAGGATTCATTTTATACCTAAATTTTATGAAAATAATTCCAACACAAAATAAGTTTAGATTTCCAAAGGGGAGCTGGGTAATGCGTGCAGACAGTATGTCTCCAAAGAGGCTTGTCATTGGTCATAGGATGATGATGGTAGTGACTCTTCATCATTTTCAGCTAGGCTCTCTTCACTGCTGTTCTGTCTGCCATTATTTTGCTCTTCAGAAAGAATATTGGAATCTTCTACTCTTTCCTCATCTGAACTACCGTCACTAGCATCACTGTCATCGCTATTTTCAGGGACTGCTGTAGCATTGCTAATCTGCCTGCCATAAAAAAAAAAAAAAAAAATAATTTTTGACATCCACCAACAAAGGAGACGATCACAATGTGTAGAATGTGTAGTTTTCTTACGTTTTTAAATATAATTTGTCTTCATATTATCCCCGAACTGCATTCTACTCTGGCACAACACGTGGAAAAACTAAAAATATTTTTACATTTTGTTTACACAAAAATGAACTTACCATGTTGCTGTTATGCTATGTGCTTCCACAGGTGGCAGAGGTTGTGCTTGCTTCCTTGGTTACCAGTCAGGATGATCACATGACTAATCCCAACAGTTTTAGTCATTTCTACCTAACAAATGTTTCTTAGTCTCTTTGTCATTGGCTTTAAGTTCCCTTTAAATATACTTATAATATCTGGCCACCAGATAGAGTTGTACATTTGATTCAAGCAGAAATCAGGGAGGCATTTTATTAATATAATAAATGCACTAAAGCTGTATCTTTATATCTGAAAGGTTTTGTTTGCTGTCAACCCCAGCCATAACCCAAACATTTACAATCATATTATAACCTTACATTGCATGCATAGTATAATAACATACTGGACCGTATTTAAACTTCTAAGTCTATGCCAACAGCTGAAACTACAGTAATGCATTGTGTAAAGCAGTTATTCATTTCTAATAAACTGCACTGTTATTAGTGATAGAATTGCAATGTGTATGTGTTCCTCAGTGGTAAGAACAAAGGGGATCCTGGCTTCAGATCAAACATCAGCACCGTTTTTGTGCTTTAGTGAGTTGTAAATAAGTTGTTGCACAGTACAGTCCTTGATCTTATTTGTTTGCCTTCCATAATTTGAACGCTTTATTTATGAAGGCAATTCATCAATGTCATTTCTTACAAGTTTTACTGGTAATTTACAATTTCTGACCAATACAGCGGATAATCTTTTATTTTTGTTTCAAATTTGACTCAATTCAAGACACCAACATTCAACAACTACCCATACGTTTACTGCTTCTGTACATTAGACATCTACTCCCAGACGTCTTCATTCAGGTTTAATCCCAAGTCTCCATGGTAGCTGCTCTGCACATGCAAAGGAATTTAGCCATGGTTATGCAGTAGTTACATTAGTTATTAACCCAGATACTAAGATTAGATGTATGTTTTGGGGGGCGGGGGTTGTCAGATTCTAGACTGTGCACTTATATAGCTTGTTGCAGTACATGACAATCTGGGAGTAATGTAATTTAATGAGGATTGTGTAAGAAAATATCTAATAAAACAAGGCCTATTCTGTAAGAATTCTGGACTCATCATTTGTAGAGGAATGGACTATAAACCCTTTCTCTGAAAACTTAGAAATCGTCCACCATATTCCAGGAAGCCCTTAAATAAAATACATGTATCTATCCCTGCTGTGCTATTATAAGAGCAATCAACCAATGTGGATCTCTGTGATACAGACTTGAGTGAACAACCTCTCACTTATTCATCAGAACACGTCACATGGTCAAATTTCACACGCAAACCGTGAATTCAGTGATCATGCACACAAGTGCAATTGTGCGGTCAGCCACCATATGCTAATCTGAATAATACTGAAGTGATTGTCTTTTTTATATTATACTTAATTCATCCAGTGTTTTCAGTTCATCATCTTGTAGAGGTCTGATGAGATTGAAAAACTCCATCAGGTTCAACAGGATCCCTCTGTCAAACAGATTGCTGACCTGGTCTGCTTCATCCTTGAGATAGCCGTACTTCTGCTGCTTTAGGCGTTCGTTGGTTGTTGCATTCTTTGCTGCCATATAAAGCTGGTAAAATATGAGTGAATAAATATCCAATTAATTTGTTCATCATAAGCAATAGAACAGGCAATACTGAGAATGTGTTTTTTTTTTTTACCCAATCAATACACAGCCACCCAGGGGAGAATATGCAACATCAATACAACATGTACTTACGTGGGAGACTATTTTTGTTGAAGTCATTCACCTCCACAAAATGGTATTAAAATGCTCAGTCATAATTTAAGTTACCTACTGAGACCATTTTAAAGTACACCACAATGTTTAATTGAATTGAACTGCTAAATTAAATCTCCTCATTTTTACATTTAAAAATAAAGCTACAGTAGTCTCTTTCTAAGAGAATACTGCTTGGGAAGCAAGGCAAGTGTTCTCTTAGCCGAAGTGCTCTCTAAGACAGAGTTGACCACTGGACGCAACATGCCAAGGCCAATTACGATATGAATAAATACAAATGTATTTATTACTTATGTCATGATGCAACATATGAAATTAACAGAATAAGTAAGATAAAAGCAATGGGCAAGCACACCTTAATAAACTAACTGACAAAATAAATTAACAAAACACCCCTACATACGGTATAAGTGCAGCAGTGGCTCTTACATTAATTATGAATATGAGAATTTATTTTAACACAATGGTTATTTGCACAGCACCGCCCTACACATGTTAAAAAATGCAGCAGCAGCTCTAGATTACTCTCACAAAAACTTGAAAACACTGAATTAATCATTTAAATTTGAGTTTGATGATGATGAGTTATCAGGTTACAAAACAGTACTGTATCAATTTTGAATCGGTTAGCAACGAATCACTATCGGTGCCAAAAAGGTGTTCTTTTAAGTGAAGTTCCTGTTCCTTTAGGCAGAGCATTTACAATGGGAAATTTCAATTTCACTGTTCCCTAAACCAAAGTGTTCTCTTATGAGGTGCTCCTATACGCAGAGACTACTGTAATAACTATCAAAATGTAAAAATGTAATAGTTTTGTACTTACACAGGTGCAAGTCATTATTCCAGAAATAATCCCGATTACAGCCATAAAGATGAAGCCAATTCCAACAAAAATGCTGCTTCCCATCACATGAAACCAGTCCACGCAAATATACACTCCTAACAAACAATTGAAGCTCATGGTACCCAGGAATCCTAAAAAGTAACTCCTAAAAGAATGAATAAAAACAAACAAAAAAATGCAAAAAATGCTTCTCTTCAACACATGGTTAAGAGGCTGGATCATTTTATTCTAGTAGCAGTAAGGACTTTAATCACTTTGATGCTTACGTGACTTGTGCAGTTGTTGTGCTGCCTTAAAATTCAAATACTGAATATTAGCTGAGTGAACTCAAGGTTGTTCTACTGTATATAATAATGCATTGATATTAATGATCCATGCCTTTAGAAATCTCACCTGTTTCTGTGGCCCACATCATTATAGATATACGGGCAGTAGTGATCAAAATGTTCCACACAGCGGTTTGTGACGCGGCAGTGTTTGGTTCGAAGGGGTTTTACTAGATGGCACGTATGGCAAAGTCTGTGTAAGGAGTTTTTTCCCTGTTTCCATTCATCAAAGTAGACTGCCTTTAAGAAAAAAAGGCAGAATTACAGGACAATTAACAGCATGAACAGACAAAGAAGGTTACTTTCAAAGCTCTTCAGTGTAATTTGACCAATTAAAAAGGAGAAAAGTAGCGCCAGTAACAGTAAACTAGGAAGAAAAAAGAAAATGAGGGTAACTTATAAAACAAATTGGACAAATCACATCTTCAGCTTTTCCCAGAGCTCAAATAGGTTATATTTATCCAATCTTATCACTTGATACTTTTGTTACAATTAGGTACTGATTATTATTATTATTATTATTATTATTATTATTATTATTATTAGTTTATTTAGCAGACGCCTTTATCCACGGCGACTTACAGAGACTAGGGTGTGTGAACTATGCATCAGCTGCAGAGTCACTTACAACAACGTGTCGGACGGACGGAGCACAAGGAGGTTAAGTGACTTGCTCAGGGTCACACAGTGAGTCATAGCTTATGGAAACAATTTTTCGATCATGTACAGTACAGCTGAAACACAAAATGCTGTATCTATGCTGTAATTCTATTCTGATTTGTACAAAAAATCAGGTCCCATAAATTGCTTCTGGTGACCTAAATTTGAAAAGCAGTCATCTCACCTTTATTGGATTAAGTATTGTGAATCATTACAGTTTAGCTTTTGTGAGTAGCCTACATTGCTGACTACCCGAATGCAGCAAAGACAGTTACATCTGTTGCTTTGTTAACATGATCATAAGCATTTTAGTTAATATTTCAGCTCAAGAGAAACCCCTTGTACTTTAAGAGTACACAACTTTAGACCAACCCTGCGTGGAATAGACCTGGAGTGCAAAACCTGCAACTGCAGCTGTTTTTCAGTATTCCAATTACATCTCCACAAACGCTGATGAGAAGTGACACCTGCGGACACCTGAGACTGCAGTCTCAACCACAGTCACCTTTCACTCTTGGCACATAGTGCTATGACACTGCACTGTCTGGAGCTTTTTAAAGAAATTGTAAGAATCTGTGTTGAATGTTGTTTCTGTGTATGTGCTCCCCAGAGGGGTAAGAGCTAGGTTCTGTACCTGTCTAATGGCCCGATCATATTCCTTGCTGTCTCTGGGAAGAAAACCTGGATCCATCAGGGAAGCTTTTAGGAAGAGAAACCACATCAATGCATTGCCGAGGAGGAAGGCCATATGAAACTCCCATAGCTTGTTAAAGGAGACAGAAACAATCTGCGCAATGGAATAGAGGGTAATTTCACTCATTAGGGTCAAAGTAATGGATTTTGTAAAAAGAACACTCGTAAAACGACAGCACTGAATTACAGAATGATACTGGCTTATGGTAGAGTGCTGCAACTGCCAAACCTTCAAATCACAGTGAATTAGATTAATATGTATTGTTAAATATTTTTAAAAGAGAAAAGCATGGCTGCTCCAGTATACACATGACAAGGTCATTAGTCGTTATAATAGGGATCTCCGTCCAATTTCAACAATCAGAAAATATATCTGAAATGTTCAAACAACAATCTTTTAAAAGATGCAGTCTTTCTCTCTCTCAAATATCACAAATGAAAAAGAAAAAAAAAACATTTTTGTTATAAAATACACAACATGCAAACCTCACCATTGACAGGTACGTGTACAGTGTAAAGCACTGGCCTAGTTCTTCTTGTTATTTTTTAATTCTTTATCCTGCTTTGTTGTAATGACAATAAAAAGTGGCAAAGTGAGTAAAACTTACCTTAAAAAAATAAGTAGGATACCCCCACACTAATAAACAGATATAAAAGAAAAGGATTGGACCTTTTGACTTCCCAGGTGGGCCAAATACCAGAGCACTAGAAAAACAAACAAAAACATACCTTTAAGCAACAGTCCTTAGATTTTAAGTGTTGTGTTATGTAGCCGAAAACGCCTGCAGTAAAAGCTATTGCAGGTATAAGCTTACAGAATTTACTATAAAGCTGTGCTTTGACAGTGTTGAATGACATTTTCTAAAAATTAAAAATACATCATAAACATATTTTAATGTAATCGTAAGGGCAAATTTTCTTGCTGGAGTAGTCAACCTTTTGTTCTGGGTGGTTTCTTTCTAGTTTAATACTGTTAAAGTAATTTTATTTCACTGTGAAAATTTGCTAGATGAAAGAGTTTGAGCAGGCATATTGAATGTAATAAAAATACAAAATAACCATAGGTAAGAGAAATAAGCAAAGAAGATTACATATTTTATACTTAGGGTAAAGTGGATTACAATTTTTTTTTCTCCAAAATACAGAAGTTAACCTCGTTTAAGGGCAAAACAAAAATATTCCCAGCAAATACACATGCAATCTCTCTTGAAATGAAGCCCTTTTCTCATTGAAGTCATTTTAGATGATGTAATGAATCTGACACTCGTTTAGTGGAAGTACATGTTTATATTTATCGGTCATTAACTTCTGACTTTACCTTCCACAGCCATGACGATTTTGGCAGGAAGTCACTGGCTGTCTATTTACAGAGCTCTGTCTTTTAATATGAATGGGAACCTTTCCAGTCTATCTATTTGTCAGCAATGTCCTTCACAGCAAAATCTAATCTCTGGAAAAAAAAAAGACATTACCCTGAAAGGCTTTACATAAAACGATTACTATTTTACATAATTTTGTTTAATGTTCCCTGCTAGGAATAGGAGGGGAGACCAATTTGAGAAGAGCACAAATTAATTTGACTTGCTGACTGCACATGTGCGGAATATTCCGCCAGTCTAAGCCCCGTCCCTGGAATTGAACTGGGACGGGGCGGCTGAGAGGCCAGAGAGTGGAGGAGAAATGTCACTGACTGTACTGGCATAGCTTTAAAATTACACAACAGGATATACTAGTAATCATGCAAGAGAAAAAATTTGCAAAAATTTGCAAAGGCCGAAAAACAAATCTCTGGTTTTACTATTCACAAAACAAGTGTTAGATACCATTGAATGCCATGATAAAAGAGTCGCTCTACAACTAAGTTCTGAAAGGTAGTTATTGTAGAGTTGGTCCATATTTAGGGCTAGATCCTTTTTACTCCAAATCAGAAATGAAAAACATGCCTACTCAAGTGGGTAGTATTAAGCTGTTTCTAATTAGTTCTAGAATTGTAATTGGCATTTTTTTTCTCTCAGTAAAAAAGCATGTTATTAAAAAGCGTTGTGCTTTGTCTTTAAGAAAAGGGTTCATGAACATTCTCAACTTCAAAACCTTATTTTTAATAAGCTAGATAGGCAACTTGTATATTAAATGTCAGTGGTTGTGACTGACTGCAATGTGAAGTGGTTTAGTGTATTGCTGTCAACTTACTTTGTTCAATTACACATATCTATTGGGATACATACTGAATGAGCTCACTGACATCATTGCTTAAATTTAGGTTGAGTAGCAGTGTGAATCAGGCAAGCATGGTTTGAATCCTGTTTGCTCCTAATTGCTGGGGGTCAACAGGGAGAGTTGACCCTTTTACCCTTTTTTACCCTCCCATGGTGTTAGACAGATATCACTCCTTTATCTTGTACATCATTTATTACAAATAAAATGTAGCACATTGGCATAATCTTAAATTATTATTATTTATTTCTTAGCAGACGCCCTTATCCAGGGTGACTTACAATTGTTACACAATATCACATTATTTTTACATTATTATTATTATTTGTTTATTTAGCAGACGCCTTTATCCAAGGCGATTTACAGACTAGGGTGTGTGAACTATGCATCAGCTGCAGAGTCACTTACAATTACATCTCACCCAAAAGACAGAGCACAAGGAGGTTAAGTGATTTGCTCAGGGTCACACAATGAGTCAGTGGCTGAGGTGGGATTTGAACCGGGGACCTCCTCGTTACAAGCCCTTTTCTTTAACCACTGGACCACCCAGCCTCCTGCATACAATTAAATTATTTTTTACACATTATTTTTACATACAATTACCCATTTATACAGTTGGGTTTTTACTGGAGCAATCTAGGTACCTTGCTCAAGGGTACAGCAGCAGTGTCTGATACTTACCTGCAGTCAAACTTTGTACTAAGCCGTCTTGATTGGGCAATAGAATTTTCTAAATACAAAGCTACATCTTCATACTTTCGACCTCTGGACAGCTTCAGTGGAGTGTTCCCATTTCTGTCTTTGACCTCTAATTCAACACTATCCTGTAACATAAAAAAATATTTAGAAATGGAAGAATATATTGATAAGGCTAGCTAAGCATCTTTAAATACATTACATTATTGTCATAAATACACAGTGTGCCCATAATTAACTGAGATTAATGGGAATCTCATTACTTATTAATGACACTCAACAATGACTTTAGTATTCATTGATTTTATTTTGAGGTCACAGACTTCCAACAGATATAAGTATCCGAGGATGAGACAGGAAACAAACGAATACAGTAAACCAACGTGTAGTCACATGTTTCAAATTATGACTCATCAGCAGGGATCCTAGTTTTCCGCAAAAAAAAAAAAAAGATAAAAAAATAAACAAAATCTTATTCCGCAATTAAAATAAAAGGCTAAAATTGAGACCCTTCCTGTCACCTTATAAGATACACAAAAAATACTACTGAATAACAGTTAACAAAGGAATTTATTGGTAAACTTTCAAATTCGGAGGCAGTTACAAGCTCACCTGTGCCATAAATCAATAATATAATATATAATATAATATAAACAGATATTTTACTTTAAACATTACAAATACTTCTGTGTACTAATAATAAAAAAAACAAAAATAGTATTTGTCATCTGGATGGCTACTGCCTAACTCATTGACCCGATCTTTAGGGGTGATTTTTATCGTTTTCAGCATCTTTAAACAGCTTGTTCAGTAACAGCAACGCATGTCTAGAAACTTATTGAAGTGAACCGCAAGCCACTTACCAACACGAATGTGACCGTGCGCCTCGTTCAACTTTGACCTCTGTACACCGAAGCAGTTTTATTCAACAAGTATGTTTATGTAAATTTAAACCAAAATTGCCTGTGTTGATGATTATGTATGATAAGTGCATTGATTTGCTGATCAAACAAACAAAAAAAGCCTTGCATGTTTGTTGCCCCCGCCCCAAGTATAAAACAATTCAGTGCTGTCGTTTTACGAGTGTTCTTTTTACAAAATCCATTACTTTCACCCTAATGAGTGCCCATTTATTTTGTGTTTTGTTTAAAACTGTTTATTTGTAATTTAATTAAAGACGAGCACAGCCACGCCGTTTTGCCTTGTACCACTTGTGTTTTGATTTCATTTCTTGGTCTGACCCCTGCAGCCCTCACTGTGACAGCATTTTACACATTTTCATAATAAATGGTACTTAGAAGTAGAAAAGTACAGCTATGGCCAAAATTTTAGCATCACCCTATAGAATTAACTAATTTTGCTTCATAAAGTCTAATGAAACCTGCTGAATAATGTTAAGTTAACATAATGAATATACTTAATGGAAAAGTGACAACAATAGAAGAATGTGACATTTGTAAAATATTGAAGATTATACCTTATTTAGATAACTGTTCTACTATTATGGCTTCTGGAAGACTTTTGCAATATCATTTTGTAGTTGCTTTGATTATAAGTAAAAGATTTTAATTATGTTCATATAGGTTTGTTTTCTTTATAGGCTCTGTATTTGCTTTAGAGCCCTTTTTATCTGAATAGAAAAATGATTATACCTTATTTAGATAACAGAGACAATTTTGTTGCATAGAGTGCACTGTTTGCTTTTCTGCGCGGACGTCTTGGGCATAAATCTGCACTTTCAGCAGATTGGAAATGGGACATCGAGAGTTTTCATAAAAGTAAACAATGATTACGTAAAATCAGGACAAATGTATACAACTAATTGCTAACATGTTCTGAGAAACAGAAGTGGAGAATCTGTGTAAATCTTTATTTATGTTAATAGAGGAAGCACAATATGGTAAATCAACATGAGAAGGTGTCTGTCCCAACATTAAGTCTCTTGTGAGATAGAAATAAGAATACCAGTTTCACAAATAGCATACATAGTTTATAAATTCTACAGTACTGTGCAAAAGTTTTAGGCAGGTGTGAAAAAATGCTGTAAAGTAAGAATGCTTTCAAAAATAGACATGTTAATAGATTATATTTATCAATTAACTAAATGCAAAGTGAGTGAACAGAAGAAAAATCTAAATCAAATCCATATTTGGTGTGACCACCCTTTGCCTTCAAAACAGCATCAAGCATCAATTCTTCTAGGTACACTTGCACACAGTTTTTGAAGGAACTCGGCAGGTAGGTTGGCCCAAACATCTTGGAGAACTAACCACAGTTCTTCTGTGGATTTAGGCAGCCTCAGTTGCTTCTCTCTCTTCATGTAATCCCAGACAGACTCGATGATGTTGAGATCAGGGCTCTGTGGGGCCATACCATCACTTCCAGGACTCCTTGTTCTTCTTTACGCTGAAGATAGTTCTTAATGACTTTCGCTGTATGTTTGGGGCTGTTGTCATGCTGCAGAATAAATTTGGGGCCAATCAGATGCCTCCCTGATGGTATTGCATGATGGATAAGTATCTGCCTGTACTTCTCAGCATTGAGGAGACCATTAATTCTGACCAAATCCCCAACTCCATTTGCAGAAATGCAGCCCCAAACTTGCAAGGAACCTCCACCATGCTTCACTGTTGTCTGCAGACACTCATTCGTGTACGCCTCCAGCCCTTCGCGAACAAACTGCCTTCTGCTACAGCCAAATATTTCACATTTTGACTCATCAGTCCAGAGCACCTGCTGCCATTTTTCTGCACCCCAGTTCCTGTGGTTTCGTGCATAGTTGAGTCGCTGGCCTTGTTTCCACGTCGGAGGTATGGCTTTTTGGCTGCAAGTCTTCCATGAAGGCCACTTCTGACCAGACTTCTCCGGACAGTAGATGGGTGTACCAGGGTCCCACTGTTTTCTGCCAGTTCTGAGCTGATGGCACTGCTGGACATCTTCCGATTGCGGGAAGTAAGCATGATGTGTCTTTCATCTGCTGCAGTAAGTTTCCTTGGCCGACCACTGCGTCTACGGTCCTCAACGTTGCCCGTTTCTTTGTGCTTCTTCAAAAGTGCTTGGACAGCACATCTGGAAACCCCTGTCTGCCTTGAAATTTCTGCCTGGGAGAGACCATGCTGATGCCGTATAACTACCTTGCGTCTTGTTGCTGTGCTCAGTCTTGCCATGGTGTATGACTTTTGACAGTAAACTGTCTTCAGCAACCTCACCTTGTTAGCTGAGTTTGGCTGTTCCTCACCCAGTTTTATTCCTCCTACACAGCTGTTTCTGTTTCAGTTAATGATTGTGTTTCAACCTACATATTGAATTGATGATCATCAGCACCTGTTTGGTATAATTGTTTAATCATACACCTGACTATATGTCTACAAAATCCCTGACTTTGTGCAAGTGTACCTAGAAGAATTGATGCTGTTTTGAAGGCAAAGGGTTGTCACACCAAATATGGATTTGATTTAGATTTTTCTTCTGTTCACTCACTTTGCATTTAGTTAATTGATAAATATAATCTATTAACATGTCTATTTTTGAAAGCATTCTTACTTTACAGCTTTTTTTCACACCTGCCTAAAACTTTTGCACAGTACTGTATATTGTTTACATTCATGTAGAAAAAGGGTGGCTTTTATTAGTTAAAACTGAGATCTATGAGATAATGTGGATCAGATACCTCTGTCCGTCCAAACTTCCAGATGTTACATCTATTTCTCTTGCAGCTCATATAGCTCTCAATGGAAATTTCCACGCGATGTGTACAATCTCTCGTTTTCAAGGCGGGCTTTCAAATGATAGCCTTCTTTGAGGTGTATGCTGAGGAGAAGTGCCGGTAATTTTACATTTTCATAATCGCAAGTGTTTGAGCTAAGTAATAAGAAATTTAGGTTTTTATTAGATTGTTTATTTATTGACCTGAGTCCCCTATTTTTGTTTCAAAATTATTCGAAAAGTGTCAAGAGGACGGACACTTGGTAATGAATCATGTAAGAGTGACAGAATTGTTAAGATCCATCCAAGTTACATGAAACTAGGTTTGTAGATCTTTCTTTTTAATAATAATAATTTGTGTGGTATTTGTGAAAAATAAATTCAAAATGTGACATTTGTGTCTGTTACTATTTCCATGAATGAAATGTAGTTAAACTAAGTAAACGAACTGAGAACTGCATAAACACTGCTACAAGTGTGTCTTTTTTAGTCTGAAACAAGTTGTTATACTTAGGGGCGTGTTTGATACCCAGTGTCATCAATATTAATATACATTGCTGTTGAGCCACTCAACTAAGGTATTTTTGCTGGAGAGGTGGTAATATGATGTGCGCTCCGAGCCTGCCTCATTGACTCTGACACTGACAGTCGGAGTGAGACAGTGACAGTCACAGACAAATCAGAGAGTCAGAAGGTGCCATCTTCTTTTTCTGTACCATGCCTAGTGCAATGGTTGATCAGATTATGAGGGCAGGTCCTCCTAACCTAGTTCCCTGTGAAAAAAGTGATCGCGGATCGCGGTGCGATTTCGCGGAATGCACTCTGGGTGATAGAATTATTGCTTTTCCATGGCAACAAGCCTAACTAGCATTCATAAGAACAAATTCAAGTTTTTTAAACATTCCACAAGGTGGCGCAGTGAGATTTTTGAACACCTCTGCTTCGTTTATCTTGCTTAACCCGCTCGGAAAAGCAAAACCACTCGTTTTAGACACACGTGCTGTGGCTATTAAAATCCTCAGCTAACATGGATACATTTGTTAAGAGCAAACATGTGTCTGGAAGCAAAAGCCACTTAGGAAATAAAACAGCCGCTGGTCATGCTGGGGAATATCTGAGACTCTTGTATGAGGAAGGCAGTTAACTGTTTTGCAGACCATGCATGTCGTTTCTGTAGAAACTATCAGAGCCCTGTTTCCTCTACTTCAGTGGGAAAGCAGGACTTTAAATACCTGACCACAGTCCTGAGAAATTGAAGAACATTTTTATTTATTTATTTATTTTTATTTCAGGTCAGTTTTATAGTTTCTAGCTGCAGTTGCTCACTTTCAAAGTATTTTTTCCTCATAGCAGTAACGGTTTAAAACTGGAAAACGCCAGTATTTATTTGATAATTTATTTTACTTTTCTACCTGCTGACAGTGGCCTCGCAATTTAGTTTTTGGAATTAATAAAAGTTATTAAAGTTTCAATAAATGTTTTTGTGTATTCATTTGCTATTCTGTAATAAACTTATGCTATTCTGTAATAAACTAATTCTGTAATAAAACAGCCCTATAAAAAAAAAAAGAAATTAACAAAGAACCAGATTGGTTTTAACTTTTAAAAGGCTACCGCAGAATTCAAGAATTTCTATTGCAGAAATCATGGACCCTTGTCGCAGAATTTGGAAAAATTTGCCGCGCTTTTCACAGGGGACTACTAACCAACCCCTAAACAAAACAATTGAGTATTTTTCTTTTCCAAATATGATATTAAACTCAAAACAGTACAGCGTAATACGAGAATCCAAGGCGACTTTAAAAGAAATAAAAAACATCTCTACTTCAGTGCATAAACTTTTTTCTACATTTATTTTAAAATGTTTAAATTACAGCATGATTGATTGATTGATCATTACATGTTTTGATTTTGTGTGTTTGGATCTATAAACCTGTTTACCCACCCTAGTGTTGCAAATCAGTATTCAATTTCAGCTTTTTAAAGTAGGATACCTGTTAATCCAAATATTTATTAAAATCGTTATCTTTTTGGAGAAGCTCATAGATGTACAATCAGCCAAAACATTCAGTAACTACAAACCAGTTTCATCCTGATTGAGGCTCACCAGCGCAGTGTAACCTTGTGTCTTCATTTCAATTGACAGCTCCAGTTATTGCTTAGTACAGGGATACCCAAAAATGTTATTTGGGTATCTGCAGTCTTATTGCATAACCAGTTAACATTTTTTGGGTATCCCTGTCCTTAATAATGACTGGAACTGCCAGTTGAAATGAAGTGAAAAATTACTACACTGTTTTGACTGCTTGTTTATCTTCTTATTAAGTTATTTAGCAGCTATTTGTTTATCTATGAGGTTCTCCAAAAAGAAAAGTGTCACAATGTTATTAAATGAGTTATTGATTTTGTACTTCATCCTTTATGCCTTTAAGGTCAACTGAACAGTATAACTAACAAGACTTATTGTCTGTATAACTCAAGACTTATTGTCTGTCATTTATTATATATTAAAGACGTGTCTGTTGTTTCAGCCAATCTGATTCAATTCAGTCAATTAAATGACACGTTATCAATCAAAATCATCCCATATTAATGGTCCAGTAGGTACCTACTAGCCTACTAACCCCTAAATCTACCCCCTACCCCTAAACCTAATGTCTACAACTAACCTAATCTATACTAAATCTAATCTCAACCCCTAAACCTTACTATTAAAGTAATTTTTACTATTATTTCAACAACGCTTTTTAGCTCCTCTATTTATTTGTTTGTTTATTTAGCAGACGCCTTTATCCAAGGCGACTTACAGAGACTCGGGTGTGTGAACTATGCATCAGCTGCAGAGTCACTTACAACTACGTCTCACCCGAAAGACGGAGCACAAGGAGGTTAAGTGACTTGCTCAGGGTCACACAATGAGTCAGTGGCTGAGGTGGGATTTGAACCGGGGACCTCCTGGTTACAAGTCCTTTTCTTTAACCACTGGACCACACAGCCTCCTATGCTCTAGCGGCTACTACATCCCACGTCCATTAAAGTACCTACTGTACCTCTTGGGAGGCTACTAGGTACTTACTGGCCCATTCCTATGGGATGATTTTCCTTGATAACGTCCCATTCCATCAACTGATTCCAATCAGATTGGGTGGTTGTTTATTAATTTGTTGTAAGACTTACTGGAAAGAATTTATATTTTGAATTAAACAGTTAATAATTAAAAGCTCACTGTACGTCCTGTTATAGAACAATAAAATGGCATCATCACTTTCACTTTTTTTAATTTATTTTTTAATCTCTATTTTATCAATGTTGTATTAAATGGAAATCATATATTTATGTGCCTGCAAGTAGTCAAGTAAGTTTCAAGTGTAGGACATAAACTAAATTGATGGATTAAATTTTTGATCAACAGTTAACTTACCCACGAATTCATACCAGGCAAGGACTAATTTATGTGGTAAATCAAATAATTAATAATTAGCTTTTATGTGTATTTAATATCAACGTTCTAGAATCTTGTAACACAATTATCACTTTTAAACAAAATTAGATGAGAAATAAATAGTGTAGTACACATTTATATGAATGCATTTGAACATGTCCGTCCTGTTACGCGAGTATGAGGTTGTGTTGTGAAAGAACCAGTATGTAGGAAGGCTGCTTTAAAGTTATCTTTTTAGTTACACAGTTTGAAACAGTGCATGTCAGAGTAAAAGAAAAACACAGTTTCAAATGATTAACACTACCTTGGTTCTCTTGCTACAATGTCCCCACAAAGGGGCTCTAGAGCAAATACAGAGCCCTCAATCCTAACATTGTAGGTAATGCAAAACGTTTGGCCATCGCTGTAGTCTGCCAACTTTTCCTTGTTACTTATTCGAAGCATCTGATCTGCTTAGCTGGTATTCTAAAAAATGTATATATTCGTGTATATGTACCCAAGTAAATTGTACTTCAGGTTGTTAGTTACTGTCTCACTGAAGTTCATGTATAGATTCATAGCACAATTGCAAAGCAATTCAGTTTCTTTTGTCATGGTATTTTGAATGGACTATTTCACTGATTCTCTACTTTTCCTTTCATAAACAATATTTTCATGTTGTAAATGTTACCCAAAACCAAGACGCTTGGCTGAGTTGTGTTTGAAGCGATTTTGCTTTTGACTTGTTCCTTGTAGTGCATTCTGAAAGCTTCTCTCACCTGTTCACATAACAGCTGGACAGTGAGGAGGTCCCCGCTAAGAACGGCCAGATGCAGAGGAGTCTGTGGAAAGTAAGAATGTTTCAGTTCTCAATGATGGAATCACACAATTACTTATGTATCTATTGTGCATATAACAAAATCACCTAATTGGAAATCTGTCAAACTGAATTCAGCTATAACATTATTAGATCAAAATAAATTACATGTAAGTGCATGAACGTAAGACATCTCCTTATTCTTAATGACTTGTGCTAAAGATTGTTCTACCATGTTTCTTCACAAAGCGGTTCTCTAGATTCACTATATATAAAAATGTAAACGGAACATACGTTTGTATGTACGCAAAGTAAGATGGATAAGCACATCCTTACATCTAGAATTACTAGGCTACACCACAAATGGTGAAAGGGTTCTCTATGTAGATATTACAATGTGGCATACGTACAAACCACAGGCTCAACTATATCCCTATTGCTGGGGATATGCATTCCCTGTGGGGATTATAAGATTTCTGTGCTGCACACTGCGAACAGCACATGTTGATAATCCTCTCTATACTGTAGGTGTTGTTTGGAAATAATATGGACAGCAGGGAGAACTTTCTTCCCCTGAACTGCCTTTTGTTTTTCCATCTGCTTCTAACTACATTGATACTAACGGAAAAACATTTCAAGCAAATTGTATGAAATATGCAAAAAGTGGGTTCAGTTTCAAAGTGTTATACTCTAAATAAAAGGCCTTCAATTATATACTGCAGCTGATATGTTTTTTTGTTTGTTTTTTATAGCACCTATTTTTATCTTTTTGAGTAATTTACACTGTGGCTTTGAAATAACTGTCCCCAGTTTTATGGTTCATCTAATCATGAACTGCAAACGGCCACATTTGATGTACTATAGAGGAAGAACTTAAACTGCAGATCTATAACTATGATCGTCACAACTTAAGTTACATGACACTTACTTGGTCATTAGCCATCTTGAAAAATTGCTAAATTCAAGTTTTTAAATAATGTTTTGTTATTGAAAGTTTGATACACAAGTTGAGCTGTTATAGGTTTCTTAAATATAAAACAACAGCAATCTGTATATTACCATTTACTGTATGATACATCCCCTGACTCTGACACTCACATTGTAATAGTTAACTCATCCAAAGCAAGATTCATCACAACTGGATAAGTGATTCTATAGATGTATGTAAAACTCACTGTGATTTCCAGAATGCGGATACAAACTCATGAGTTAAAGCTTTTTAAATAGGACCATTTGTTTCTAAATCTATGTCAAAGTCAGTGTAAGATTTTGTATACGATTTATTCAAACAGGAACTCTTATTGTGATTGAAATCTGTTACAAGAAAAACCCTGGATTTTAATAAAAGGTCACTAAGCATATGCAAACAAAGCCATGCAAATCACTATTGAACTGTCTAGAGGTGGCCAGTTATTGGAGTCAGCTGATGCAGGCAAAACTACTGCCAACACTGCTGTAAGAAGAGACTAAGGACAAAAATACAACTTGTTCTTTATTTAGCATAGATACTGTTCCCTTGTCATTTCCGACTCTCAGCTGAGCCAACTAGACAGGCTTGTAACTGTTCATTCATTTAAAGTGCTGGTGGTTAGATCCAGGATAATTTTACTAGTTTATAAAAAGTAGTCAGAAATATTATTTATAGTAAAAGTTCAATTGTAGATAAAAAGGGACAGAAATTAGGATTACAAACGTGCTGTATAAATCAACATTTTCCTTTTGAATTATTTAAAATATAATGGGCAAGATTCTCAGAAAACGGTGAATTGGATTTTTTGTAAGAAATGGATATTGACAGAGGGAATATCTAAACTTTTCAGGTAAACAATGGATCCTGTTAATGTTTATGACATTCACTTGAGTGATTCATTGCTATTTGCATACTTAAATGGAGGGAGTGTCTACTAATTATCCTTTTTCCTGATGAATTATCATACTTAAATGCCCGACATGTCTTTGCTTGTCCAAGTTCAAAGCTGTAAGCGGAAAATGTCAGAGCTTGACATGGCTACCAGTGTACGAAAGCCGACTCAGCTTATCAATAACAAAAACACATAGGCCATGGATTCTGGCAGCACTAATTACATACTTTTGTTAATCGCTACGTGAAAATGTATAAAAATATTATAGGGGATATAACATTTTTAATTACAAAACACAGGCTATAATATATCCATTGTGTTTGGATTTGCAATTTTTAAATACAAAAAAAAAATGTAAATTAAAAACGGATTACAGTAATTACTGTAATTATGACAAATAATCTCTGGTTATTAGTGCCAATGATAATATTAATTCCTTCTTCATAAAGATCAGCATCTGTACCCAAATATTAATTGCCAATGTAGTGATGGCTTTCTGCATGAGGTATTAATTATGTTATTCATTATAAGTTTTACATTATGAGTGTGTTTTTCTTTTATAGTTGTTTTTAATCATTATGTTTAAATTTTGTGTGTATGTGTTTTGTTTCTTGTTTTAATATGCAGTATTGTGTAAGTTTCGAGTTCTTTCATTTCCTATCGGCAAAACCAGCTACATGCAGTTTTGCATAGCCTAACACGACTGGAAGTCACAGATAAATGTCGGAGCTAAACGCCAAAAGGCAGGAGATTAGCAGAGATAGTGTGAGATGGGGGAGGGGAACTGAAAGACAAGATGGATGCGCCCTGCTAGGTACAACGCGGTATGCAAACCCCACCCCCCTTTTCCACCGCAGAGGGAATGTGCAATGATAGAGTGGAAACCCCTAGCATTGGACAGAAGTAAGACAAATGGGAGTGGAGTCAACAATTGTTTACAAAGGTATAAATGCCAAACATTGTCAGTCTTTTCATCTCTTTTGAATTGACTCCAAGGATATCCGTGCTTTCTAATACAAACATATGCACTGAGCTGTACTGACGCCTTGTCCAAAGTCAGTTTAAATCTTGTGCTTATATGATTGTATTGGAGGTATACCTTTCTTGTACATAAAGTGTTTTGAATCCAAAACCATTTGTCAGCTTAATTTCTTCACTACACCAATGTCCCCCAACGCGTTTGAAAGATTGCAAAACAGTGGAGTTTAAAGTGAAGCAACTCACTTTCTAATACCTTGTAGCCTCTTAAAAAAAAAAACTGGCATAAAAGGATAATGCAGTCAATCCCATTGAAATCCACAATACACGCCTTTCTAGACAAACTGGGATGTAAGTACATCTGGCGAATCTATAAACAACGTGGCTTCTTAGATACATTTATACAGAACAGGCATTCGTTTTTTAAAATATGCCTTTTCCTTGCGTTATTTAACCAAAGATTTTTTAAGTAAGCTGTAAACTATAACACTGGACTTCCGAGAACAGCTGGATAATTATGCTAATAAGCCCTTCATCTGATGCATTTGGTCTACTCATTGGGCAGTTCAAAATGTTAATAAAATAATTAAAATTGTTTAGTGATAAACTAAGTATTCTTTTTATCTCATATAAAAACCTACTGAGAATACCAAATCAGGAGTAAATTAACCAATTTGAAATATTACAACTGCTGTTGGCATAAAGACCTTCTGAGAATTATGCCCAGTATATAGTAGACCCTAATAAGCATATATCTGAATTTTACCATAGAATGCAATGCAATCCAGACCCTAATATTAACATGATTTATCTGAGGAAACACAATGCTGACTCTTGAAAAAAAAGCTTACCTGGCCAGCGCTGTCTGCCAGTTGTGGGTTGAAACCTGAGTAGACCAGCAGACGAGTTAATTCAAAGTGCCCTGTTTGGGGAAAAAAAGGAAAACAAAAATATACATATGGTATACAAACTCTAATATACAAACATATTTTATGTTTAAAAAAATAAATAAATTCATGCTGTTCTAAATTTAAAATGATAACTTCATTTTAACCTAGCTGTACTTTGACTGTGATTTCAGATAATGTGCACATCAATAATACCTATTTTCTGCTGTGACCTGGGTAGGCATATGTATTGCAAATATTTATTAAATTAGGGCTTGCTTTGCTTAGTTAAGCCACAAATAAGTACATTGATGCAAAGCTTAATTTAAATCATTATTGATTTATATGGAAGAGATATTTAACATATGTTATCAAGCATTGACGTTCAGACCCCAAATCTAATAGTTTAGTGGCCCAATGCCAATTGGTACTGTATGTCCTGTTGGGTACAAATATAACCATGGTGTCCAGGGTTTGCTGCAAAGTATTTTGTATTAGGATATTGCAACTGTACATACTGGCCCACACTGAGCATGTGAAGCAAGGAGAATCCTGTATTTGTACACACACACAAACTTTGACCTTGGAACACTTGCAGAGCAAATTCCCCATAAACAGTTTGTATAGACAGAGGAAGATTAATGGACGCATTATTTTCCAAACAAAAAAAAAATATATATTTCTGTTGAAATTTCTCACATTTTCCAAAAGCGGGTATGTTTAATGTTGCACCTAATATTGAGTTCTCATGTTCACACTGTTAAACAATGTGGATTAGACTCCACAAGGCGCTGGAAGTGAACATTTTAGACGTTCTACAATTAGCTATAGCCTATATGTTGCACGTGCCTCTGTTCTGACCTGAAGACATACATCTATTAATTTCTTAGATACCTTTTCTGCACCCGAACTCTGTGTTCAAATGTACAAGGTAAATCAGTAAATGGATTTATAAATGAGCTTCACAGAAACAAAACCTACTATGCACCCATTTCTACAATATGTTTGAATATTACACCCAAGCACCAGTCAATCTCTGATAAACATCAGATCTCTACTGGAGGATAATGGGTTACAAGTCAGGTGTCAGATGTATACTGTAGTCCATTCGCAAAAGAGACTGGAGTAACATCTTAATGGAAAACGATATTATACTCTAAATGCACAGATATTTCCTGCAAACAGAATTCCTATTGATTTGTTATTTAAAGTTATGTCCAAATGTCCTCTCTTTTAAAATGCAGTGGCTCCAGGCTTCAGCTATGTCCCCAACACTTTCTTCTGTCTCTTGCAGACATTTTAAATGTACACATTCCTGGAATGTTAAGATATTTCTACTTATTCAATTACTGTTGGCTGCAAAGATGCATTTGATGAAAATCTAAATAATAATTAAATAAACAGTTAATGTAGTTGTTGTCAGGCTTTATACATGATGTGTTAATTTAATGAAAACAATACATTCCACATATTCTTTCTGTTTAATGCATGAACTGTTTTTCCTAAAAAGCTTTATCCAAGCTACAAGTTGGGCCCTTAGGCTGAATCTTGTTGTCTATTAATAAAGATGGTGATAAATTGGATTGAAATATTTTTTTCATAGTCCCCTTTTTATTAGTTTAGCCTAACAACACACACGAAAAGTGAAGTTTATTGTTAATAACGTTGCTTCTCTTCTGTGTTAGTTTCAAATATTATAGTGCTGTATACTTTACAGTACACTATAAATGCCTGTACTAAAAGCTTGAGGAGTATTCTAGGACAAATACCAGTAAATACCAGTATACATTCTTTTGACTGTATCATGGTAGATATTAACTGCATAATGCTAAATACTATTGTAAGCACTAGAGCTTCCTCAAGACAGATCATTTCACTGCAGTAGCAATGGAGCAATGCTAAAGTTTAACTGTAATTGTGTGATAACCAGTTAAGCCACTAACACTAATGCTGGAATTACAAAACACAGTAGCTTTCTGTTTACCTTTAAATGCTGCCCAGTGCAAAGCATTATCTCCTTCACTGTCACAAACGTTTGGCTTGGCTCCTTTTCCCATTAGGTAACAGCAAAGTGATGTGTGTCCATATTGCGCAGCCAGAATCAAAGGGGTGCATCCTCTCTGGTCTGCTACATCTAGTGAAACCCCCGCCTCAAACAACAAGTCAATGACAGCAATGTGCCCATTCACTGCTGCCCAATGGATGGGTCTCTGTGACAATTCATCTTCACTGGGGAGATTCACAGCTCCCCTGCAGTCTATAAAATAGTGGATAAGTTCTGCAGATCCTGTCAGAGCTGCCCAGTGCACAGGGGTGTGCCCTCTGACATCAAGCCTCCCCAAGACTCCAACGCCTCCTGACTCAATTATTCTTTTAGCTTCTTTTACATTTCTAAGTAAAAAAGAAAATTAAAATATATATTACACTGTAATGAGATAAAAAAAAATAAATAAAACCTCCAACCCATTCATGTGCTGTATATTATTGATACTATTTGAGATTGCATTCTGTCAGCTCATAAAAGCATCTGTTGTCTTGACAGTGCTTTCTCAGCTCAGAAAAGCAGCTGTTGTCTTTACAGTGCTTTCTCTTTCCACATCAAAGAGGAAGACCAAGTTAAAACTTGCAGAAATCACATAGACATGGGACTTAAGTTGCTGTGTTTATATTTTAAAGTACAGTATGCATACCAATAGACTGTGTGGAAAATTAAGGAATGTGTCAAGGAAGTTTAACATATATTTGGACATGTTCTCACTTTATACAGTAATATTACTTAACATTTAAAAGCTGCATTAAGAAAGATAACATTTTATATTTGTGGTATTGTAATTACAGGATTTAAAATATGCATAGAAAGGGTCAACAGCACATACCTGTGCTGTACATATATTCTGAGGTAAAGTCAAATTGTAAGAATAAGCCTACAACAGCATAAAGTTACTTACCCCGATTTAGCAGCCTGGAATATATCCCATTTATTGTTATTAGTTAGAGGTTTGTAAATGTGTCCTTTCCCATTAGAATGATCGTGCTGTCCCGGTGGAATAAACGAAGGCGGACGAGGCGCTGGCACCATTTCTCCCAAGCTTCTTCGAAGACTAGTGTTCAAGACTTCATGAACAGCATCATTTACTCTTAATACTACGAAATAATAATAATAATAATAATAATAATAATAATAATAATAATAATAATAATAATAATAAAGCAAGTGAAACAAATAATAGTGCCCTGTATATAAAACATACAATAATTGTAACACAGGTGTTTCTACTTAAATACAGAAATCATTCACATTTTAGTTTGGCAGCAATGCAGTTGAAATACTTTATTAAGTCACCAACGCCACAACATAATAAGTTAAACTTAACGGTATTATCAGCCCAAAATATACAACTGTACGGTAAAGTGTCAATAATAACATGACTAACATCAGCTAAATATTTATGAAGCTACAACCCTTTTGCCCACAGTCATTGGAGTTAAAATGAATATAATACAGCAGGCTAAACCTATACTGACTGCATACACACACGCGCGCACACACACACGCGCACACACATACATACCTCTGTCTTGCAGTGTACTTTCGGACTGTCCTCTGTGTCGTGTGACACCTTCTGTTGAAACATAACTCTTCACATATCAGACCATCAATCACAGAACTGCCGGGAGTGGATGTTACACTTGATCCGCCTCCAACACAAGCCGACGAGCAGATGCGGGTGCCGCCGAAGGTACACGTAGGTGGGGGATGGTGGGGTGTTTGAAATAACCCATTTGTACTCCACGTACAGTCCGTACGAATAGTAAAGTGCATTAAAAAGGCAGACAATTGAAACGCTACCACCATTCCTTACAACAACATTCTCCTTCATCCTGTTAATTATTTTTTGATTAAGGTAACAGGAGGTAATAAGAAATTTTCAAGTGTAATGCTAAAAATAATAAATAAATGACAATATTGACAAAACACTATATGAGCCTGTAATTAGAAAAATTATACAATTTGTGTAAGCATGACTTAATACGCTACCCCTTAGTAATCTGTACTATAGATTCATTGGAGAGGTCACAACCACTGCAGAGGTGCTCCTTCTATTCATGTGATCTCTCTTAAAGATGGGACTTTCCTAGAATTCGGTACAGTAGTTTTATGAGATGTAGTCATTGTAAAAAAAGGCACAGATGCACGATTGTTTAGTCATGATTAATCAGATGCCGTCAAGGTCTAAAAACGACTTCATGGTATGATTTTCAAGTTCAAATCTTTTGTCCCGTACAACATTCATAGTGAAGGATACATACCACTGAATGACTGTGCATTAACCTTCAGAATCACTACAAAAACATGCACGTATTCCTAACACAAGGTCATAATATTTTTTACAAACCAATACTATTATTGAGAATTAAGAATTTCAAACTGCAGTTCTGTGATTCATAGCCATTAACACGTTTGCTTATCGAAATATACTATATATCATTATTGCATCATAGTTACAAATTATATGACACTTCCGTTAAAAATTTCGGTTTTAAAAGTGATTATGAATGATTATTCACATAGTTATACAGTGTTATGTAGCCTTTACTATGAATGCTACATAGTTTTGCAAATTTAAAGAATAAAAATGATTGTGTTTGTTGATGATTGCCTGTCTGTATGTCTATGTTTTACAAACAAACTCCGTGCTGGGTTATTTGTAAAACCAATTATATTATATTCATGCACAATTAACTGAATTTCTTTACGGAATAGTTGTGTCAGGAAATTGATGCAGTTTCCATAGACTGGTTCCCTTTTATACAGGTTGGACTAAATTCGATTTAGCATGGTGCAGTTAAAATACATTCGCCTTATATAATGTAGACACATGACATGAAGGGTCTGTAATTTTAACAGGAAAGGATTGAAGCTGAAAATAAGCAGCTTGATGATATCTGGTATACATCTGAACAGTGGATTATGTAAGGAAAGGCCACCTAAATTAAACTAGTGTAGAGCTACTAAAATAAACGTTAAAAAATTTCAATGGCATAGTTTTGACATTCTCATTTCTACATTTAGCACTATTGAGTGTTTAATAGTCATGAAAATAATTAAATAAAACTAGGCAGCTATTTATTTTAAATGAACACTATCAGCTCTTGGAAATGGTAATTTATTTAGGTTGATTAAGACAATTAAAATCCTGTTGACAGACCTGACAAACCTATATAATTGAACTAAAACAGAACAGGCTTCACAGTACCTGAAGATTTCTATACTTCTTAGAATGAAGTACAGTGAGCCTCAAAGGTATCCTGTAAGCATCTGAGTTTAACATATTGTTCATTGAGTTTAAAGTATAATAAAATGTGAAGTGACAAATATTTGTTAATAGTAGTTTACAGGTTATGCAATACTATCAGTACAGGTAAAAAACGCATGTGTGTAAAATATTAAATAAATCACCTAACTTTGCTGCATTATATTTGAGGTCAGTGCTGCATTTATAGAACTAAGATTGGCTTCCGACAGCCAATTAAACACTTTCTCCCAGGGAAACTGAAATAAATTAAGAAAGCAGCATCCTTTAAGCACTATTTTTTTTTTTCAGTTTCACTATGATTTTCTTCCCATGACAATTTTACAGCAAATGTTCCACTTTCCTTTTTTGCACGTGGTACTCCCTGGGTACTCTCTGGGAATACTTTACCTTCCTTTAGCCTAGAGCAATGGCATTTTATCTACGTGTATGATATATGAGCCCAGAGTTTCTGACCGTGTAAGTATTTTGACAAGGTGACAAAAGTAGTCTACTCTACATATGACATTTGTGAAGACACCGGAGTCCAACTCAGCTTGGTTATTATGTTCGTAAAATACATTTTATCGATTTAAAAGGACACCGAAAATAAAAGTGTGCTGCATAGAGAATACATGAACAGTCTAAATGGTTAACAGAAACAGTTGATTTATGAATGCTTTAATCCATAGGTAAGATGCAACAGGATGAAGTTCAGGACATGGAGGTTAATGGATCAGTAAGGCGACCACATGGCTCCAAAATCATAGAGGCGTTTGGGACAGTTCAGTTATTTAGGTCGCATCCCTGTGCATATCTGTCTATTTTCTTTAAAGTATTAAGAACTTCTTCAAGAGTACCAGAATGCATTGTAAAGCGAGTCAAAAAAACATCTGAGGCCTAGGGCAAGGACAAAAAGATTGTGGTGGAGTCGGACAGATAGGAGGCAGGAGAAAATTGAAATCCCACTGAAGTAAGATGCTTACTGGTTCTTGTTTCTTATAACCAACGGTCTGTGGTTGATTTTGCCATTTCTGTCTGGCCCCTGTCTTTCAGAAGAGGAGGTGGATTTTAGCTGGAGTGGGTCAGTAGGTTATCTCATGCAAAGGGCAATCTTAGCAACAGTCCTTTACCTCCCCCTACCGTAAGTTACAGTTCATTCTGACACAGAAGAAGCAACACGTTTTTTTAGGGCTGTACTGTTACATGAATAACATGATAAGGAATTTGTAAGTGCCTTTGCAAGTCGAGCCACACAAAAGGAAACCTACGCTAATGTTACAACGCAACTGCTGGCAGGGAACTCACTTTGAGGACTGACCACATGACACTGTGGTGGTTACACAACTTTATCAAGGTTGGATTGCCTGATGGCATAAACAGATAGCCCCATTTCAGTTAAACCATCAGTCATTCCTGGCATTCTTACAAGTCCTTGTATTATCAGATAAGAAGTATACTTTGTGTTGTAATTATCAGTATTAGTATTGCATTAGTCATTTATTGAAATGTTTTTATTGTACACTCCACATTGAAATAATCAGTTTTGAATGGGGAACCAGTTTATTAGCTGTCTGTATGATCTCCAGTTACAATAAACTCAGTTATCCTTGGCATTAGGGGAACTGTCATTAAATTAGGTAAACATCACCCTCTACTGGTTGACTTGAGAACTTGCATTATTCCTTCAAAATACAGTTTTCTGAAACCTAAAATGAGTTTAGTATTCAGAATTGGGGCATGGAATTTGCTTAGAATTACAGCATTTAATAAACTGATAATCATCACACATTAACCAGTTCTTAGAACACCTGCTAAATAGGGGTTTAATGTCCTATTGCATTCAGATGCAAGTAAACCAATTTAATGATGACCTCAAGTACAGTAATGAATCCATTATGAGCATGACATTACTGACAGCTAGTTTGTTCCCCTTTCCTGTAATTGCCAGTATAACACAAGAGTACTATATAAAGTTTTCAATTCGTTAAAAATGTCAAAATATTGTTCCAAACAACCAACCCTGGAAATACATTTTATGAATGGCACTGCTGTCCTCATGGTGGCTTAAAAAAGTTCCAAATAGCAAATAGAGCTAACACTGCATAACCTAACCCTAACCCTAACCCTAAGCCTCCCCCAGGACCCCCGGATCTGTCCATGCTGTACCGTGCGTGTAAAATGTGTTGCTTCCAGCTAATACCAGCCAGGATGTGATGGAGATGTTCTTCAACAACAACCAGGTCTGCCTGGTTACATGACCTGGATTGCTTGCTTGGACTTGTACATATATAAGTCGGGCATTTTTTTCCTGTATAGTTATTAAACACTTGATTCACCAGAGGGTAGATTATTTCTTCCTTTCTTCAACTTCATGAGTTTGTTTTGTCTTAGCAGACTGAGTAGAACAACTCTGCAGCAGTTCAAGTAAATGATTATAATCAGCTGTCCATTTAGCAGTGTTTGTGCATCGTTTATAATGCATGTATTGACACACAAATTGTCGTATAAAATGCTTTCAAATTTAAATGCAAAGTTCATATAAATAGGAATACACATATCCTGGGCCATTTCTTTGACTACAAAACATGCACAGTTCACCCCAATAATAAATAATAACAATAATAAAGCTGAAGGGTTTTTAAAGGGTATCACAAGGAATGCATGATTACAACAAGATATCTTTATTTAAAAGTGTTTATTACTATTTATAGCCTTAAAAGAAAAAGTAAACTAAATAAAGGAAACTAAAGAAAAACTGCAGAATAACTGAAAATAATGAGAGACAAATGAGTATTTAAAACCAGAACAACAAAGATGACATGATTTGTACACCATGCATTTACAATACCTTTAAAGTTTTAGTTGAAGGCTTTAAGAAATAATAGAATAAACTTCAAAGGAATTGAACATTTTCTTCAGCATGTGTTACAATTGAATGTTTTACAGTTTAGTTGATGGTTTAAATAGTTTTAGTTTGCATACCACTGGTCACAGGCAATAAATATTTGGGAAAGCTGACAGACAGCAAAACGCCTCTTTATGAAGGTTCAAGGGTGTGGAACTTAGTTTTTAGGCAGCAATTTATAAATACCGTTCAAACTGGTTATTGAAAAGATGAAATTCTATCTGTTTCCACAGCAATACCAACACACTCAGGAACTACTCAGGTTAATGAATGAAGAAGCAATGAAGAGGTTTCTGACGCCTCAAGAAGACTGAACAAATGCAACTCTTAAGTGGAAAATGTAATCTTCTTGTGTGGGAGAAAGGTATGTAACTTAATTTTAATAGACATCAGTGGTTTCATTGACTAGATAGAAAAGTTTCAAGACAGATTTCGGGAAGATGCTTAGGTTTTTTTTATACAATTTTATGGATGAGGCTCCACTTATTGATACCATATGCTGAGTAGCCAGAAGTAGGAATAACATATATATATATGGCCAAAAATAAAGCCCAATATTACATTTCAAGTAGAATATTGGAATCAGGAAGTAACTTATTTACTTTGGGGTTTATATATATATATATATATATATATATATATATATATATATATATATATATATATATATATATATAATTGATTATATTAATAAGTACATAAAGTAGGTATAGCTCCAAAGATAGCTGTAGTTTTTTGTGTTACAATAATAGTATAAATATCAACTGCCTTGTTTTGTGTTTTATTTATCAACCAGGATAAAAGTTTCACTCTAAAAATGACTTGTTACTTTTTAAACATGATTTGTGTGGACAGAATGCTGTTGGAAGCCATTTGGTTGTATCACATGTCTTAAGCAAACTTAAGAAATGTCCTGTTTGAAGTGTATTGTAATTGTGGTTATTTATTTAAATAAAACATATCAGAACACCCCCAGTGTTGTAACTTGGTTTTAATAAACCCCTATTTTAAGGTGAGGGAAACCACCCTTTGTAGTGTAGGTGGTCCTAGAAGCTCTTTGGTTGTATGAGGAAAATGTAAAATATTTTCAACATCTGTTTAATGTTTTGGCTACCCATTTGTCAATATTTTGGTTGCTGTTTTCCAGAAAAATTAGATAGAGAATGCTTTGAGGCCAGAGAAAGAGAAAGGGGTCTAAGAAATGACCTGAATGTGCTGTCTCATCAGCTTTATCTGCAAGAGAAAGTTAACCGTGAGCTACGAGGAAAACTTGAGCAGCTTACCAATGAAGTTCAGCATAAAAGGGTTTGTTTCATTCTCGCCAGTACAGTAGGTCTCCTTTGTGTTTCACCATAGTCACCATACCTGAAAATAAGTTATTATCATCTTTAACTTGGAGCAGGCAAGTAAATGTGATTTATCAAAATCATTTTCATCCTGTATCTATTCCCAGCACTTATAGGTGACTTTATAGAAAAACATTTACTGCAGATCAATGAAACCACAGAGTAGACTATGAGCGTTCTATTACTAATAACGACCTTCTCTGGTAATCATTTCTAACATGTGTGATGCCTTCTGTTGGTAACCACAACCACGTAATATGGTTTGATTCGATTTCAATATTCCTGCTGACATAAAACAAAAGCCAGCCACATGAGCTAACCAAATGGGTCTTGCAGTTTCAGTTTTTCTGGTTTGCTCTTCCACAATTGTAAAGAAAGTTCAGTATACCTCTGACCATATTGTTTTTGGGTTTTTTTCCCCATAAAATGTTTAAAATGTTTAAAATGGTATATGCTTTTTGGCCTTATTCACAAATCTTTAAATTATACAGTATATATAAAAAAAGAATGTCTGTTTTGACACATTAAACAAGTATGACCCTAACATACACCCACTGCACATATTGGAATTACATTTCATAAATAATCTGAATGGTAGTTTTACCAACATAATCCAGTTGCTTTGTTCATTTTGCTTTAAACATGTTTACTCAACCAGGAGCTGGTTGACCTTCTGCAGCAGCAAGTGAAGATGCTGGTAGAAGAGAGTGCTCAGAATAACAGCGTGTTGGGACAGGATCTGGAGAATGTTTTCTTTGACCTTGAGCAGCTGCAGGGGACTGAATCCCATCTGAAAAACCTGGTAGAGGAACTTCAACAAGAGAGTAAAGTCAAGACCAAGCATGTAAATTATCTGCAGGCAGAACTAGAGAGGTACAGTTTTGGAAATATGAATATGAAACCCATTTATTGTGATAGATTTTTTTTTAAATTATTATTATTATTTTAATTTAGTCATTGCCAATTTTTTTTTTATTTATTATTTACTCCCCAATTTGGAATGGCCAATTGTTTTTAGGCTCAGCTCACTGCTACCACCCCTGCGCTGACTCGGGAGGGCGAAGACGAACACATGCTGTCCTCCGAAGCGTGTGCCGTCAGCTGACCGCTTTTTTTCACACTGCGGACTCACCATGCAGCCACCCAAGAGTTACAGCGTCGGAGGACAATGCAGCTCTCAGGAAGCTTACAGGCCAGACTACAGGGGCCGCTGGTGCGCGGTGATCTGAGGACACCATGTCCGACCTAACCCTCCCTCCCCCCGGGCGCCGCTCGGCCAATTGAACGCCGCCCCCTGGAAGCTCCCGTCCTCAGTCGGCAAAGGAATAGCCTGGACTTGAACTCGCGACGTCCAGACTATAGGGCACATCCTGCACTCCACGTGGAGTGCCTTTACTGGATGCGCCACTCGGGAGCCCCTTATTGTGATAGATTTTGCATACATGTACATCCAAGGCTAATATTCTTGCCAACAAGAAGGTTTTATTTTCCCATTAGTTAAATGCCCTTATCTGGACTTATCTGGACATTGATGTCTAATATGAAAGAAGAGAGATTCTTCTTAAAAAAAAGTTTAAAGGTGCCTCACCTTTTAGAAATAAATATCAACAAGTACTTCACAGTGTGTGGGGTTATTCGGTCAAAGCTTAAAATTAGACCCTGCACATTTTTTTAAAAAGTTACGCTGATCAACATTTTGTCTTATGCCTTCAATATCTGTTTTTTTTCTGTTTGAAAAATAAAGCATTTGTAAATGAAGTGTGGTGGGGTGTGAGAGATATGGGATTTATGAAATCCAATAACACTCCTGTACATAATAAAGGATACTTTCTAAAATCTCATTCACAGAAAAACACATGAGCTCCAGGAAAGCCAAAGGCTTCATGAACATGCTATCAGCGAGCAAAGGAAAGAGAATCAGGGAAGCTTGAAGAAGCTCCAAGAAACTGCTTCTCAATTTGAGTGGTTCGGTCAGCAGCAGAAGAACTGGATTTGCTGTATACAAAGGTATAGGAATGTTTGTGGAGCATGACATGTAAGGAGAGCTTAATACTTTTAGCTGAGCAGTTTTCAGTATTTTATATAGGCCAAAAGCAGTTCTGATATTTCCAGTGGGTTAATTTACTCCTGATTTAGTATTCTCAGAAGGGTTGGTTTAGGTATTTGTAGGGTAAAAAAAATACTCGCTAAAGAAATGTAGGTATTTAATGGCATTTTGAACTGCCTAACGAGTAGATCAAATGCATCTAATTAAGTTCTTATTAGTATACTTATCCAACCATTCTCATAAATCTGATGTGATGATTTTCAAATAAAACCTTGGTTAACTAACACAAGGAAAAAGCATCTTTTAAATAACGATTGCCTGTGCTATAAATGTATGTAAGACCCATCCCAAATAATTTCCCTAGAAAGGCATATCTTTTTTTTTACTTCTGCAGGATTGACTGCATTGTCCTTTTATGCCAGCTGTTTAGTTTTTTTAAAAGGCTACGAGGTATTAGAAGTGAGTTCCTTCACTCTAAATACCACTGGCTTTTGCAACCTGTCTAGCCTGTTGGGGTTAAAGGCCATTCATACTATTACTACTTAGGTATAGGTGCTGATCTGTATAAAGGACTAATATTATCATCGCATTCCTACCCCTTTCCCAGCTTCCAGAATTTGTTCCCCTCTCCCCTAGTTTGTTACCACACCCTAATATCAATTTTCCACTCCTCTTTTAGATTTAAAACATGCATGACAGAAGACAAGAAAGCCTTACTTAGAAAGATTATGACAATGGAGGATGAATTGACACAGTCCAGGCAGGAAGCACAACAGTATCAAACATATAGCATTGCTTCAAGCGGCAAGGTCAGCAAACACTGTGGCAGGTAATATATTTAAGTTTTGGTCAGTCTGCTGTGCCACCCTTGTGACACTTTTATCATCAAAAGAAACCCAGAACACATCAAAGGTACCAGGTCTAAAGATTGCTAACTTACATAGAATATCTCTTGTGGAATAAATAAACAAACAAATTACAGTATGTGCAGAGTTTATATTTCAAGATAATGTGTACATACTTACGTAATTAGCTTTTTGCACAGAAGTGAATGGTTTTTTTTTCAATAGAAAATGTTTTCGAGCCATAGCTAGGACCTTAGTAAGTGAGTGTATTGATACAGTCTCTTTTATAGCACAGCTGGTTTTGTTTGGTTTGGATCTTTCCTTCCGTTTTTACCGTCAGCAAATGTTTATTGGAAACCACATACAGCACGTTCATGTGTATAATGAGGGTTTTTAAATTAATTAAAATACATTGAACTGTAGGTGGTTTTTTTATTAAGTAGGCCTCCCACATCAGTCTCCGAATATTGCTGCAAACTGAACATGTACAGTAACTGGATTTAATGATCATCTCTAACAGTTAAAATGTTTTAAGCAAAATAGAAATAGGAGAAAAATACTGGTGAGTGTGTGTGTGTGTGTGGGGTGGGGTTGCCTCCAGAACTCTGGGGGTGGACCCTTACAGGGATTTGACATTTAATTGTACTGTTAGTGTGGGTTGGTATGACTGCCCATTATCTTGAAAATGATTATGTTGTTTGGCCACGAAAGGAACGGGATAAGTTTGTCCTCCCTATGTAGGAACTGTAGAAAGGAAATTGGACAGCAGGTACTGTTACCCTGCACAGTACCTATTCCTACAGCTATGGCCAAATGTTTTGCATCACCCTATAGAATAAAGCTGAATGAAACCTTGCTGAATAATGTTATGTTAAGATATTGAATTACATACCACTTTGTAGTTTTCCATATACTTAAAGAAAAACTGACAAAACTTATACTCACTTATAACTTGAAACTCTGTTTCAAAGCTCTTTTCAAAATGTCTGCTCTAGTGCACTGATAGTGTAAGGATTATTGCCTACATTGTCAAAGGTAACACAGCAATAACGATCCATGATGTGGTATGGAACAGAAAAGGCAGAGCTCTTCCTGTAGTGATTTAGAGGACAGATCTCATTTTGAAAAGAGCTTTGAAGCTACTTACTCTTTAAATGGTCTGTGTGGGATGATTATGAAATCAGTGGCTTTACAGTGAAGAGAAGAGAACAAAAGGTGTCAGTATTCCTGGTTGATGTTCCATTTACTTAAACAGCTTGGATTTTCCCTTGTTTTTTGCAGAATCCCTTCTGTGGATGCCGGTTTGTTGGAAGAACTCCAAGCTGAAGTATTTAAATGGAAGAATTTATATGAAGACCTTTGCAGCAAAGTGATGCCTATCATGTAAGTTTTTGTTAGATTTGTTTCAAGCAGCAAAATACTATACAGCTTTTTAGATTTCTGCAGTGTTCATGGTTAATACATCCAGTACCTGTGGCTATGTCTAATTTCTTAGTATTATTATAATTTATTTCTTAGCAGACGCCCTTTTCCAGGACGACTTACAATTGTTACAAGATATCACATTAAACAGATATCACATTATTTTTTTACATGCAGTTACCCATTTATACAGTTGGGTCTTTACTAGAGCAATCTTGGTAAAGTACCTTGCTCAAGGATACAGCAGCAGTGTCCCCCATCTGCCATGCTGCGGTCAAGAGTCCAGAGCCCTAACCACTACTCCACACTGCTTCCCCAGTCGTACCTTACATAGCTCCAAGATATCAGTTAGACTAGTTTTGTTTCTATAGCTTTAGGGTCACAAGTTTAGACAGTGGTTGGTTATTGTGGGGGTTCTTGCTATGTTATTCCACTAGCCATCTCCTTAAATAAAAAATGGGAACATTATTTGCCTTGTGATTTTGGTTGAAAAAAAAAACCTGTTATCCCCAAAAACATGCCCAAATTGGTTGATACTGTGGCGAACCTCGGTTCCTGCAGGCAGGGGTTTCTCACAGGTGGAGGTGGGACGCCAACCCGGGACCTCCAGCACCGATACCGCTGAACAAAAGAGCCAGCTTTCGGGCTTATGTCTTCATATTTGATTGTGTCACCTACCAGCCCTGGCCCCTACCCCTGTGCACGCTACAATACCTTCATTGATTTCATTTTGCCCTTTGCAATTTCTAATGCACATTTAAAAAAAAAAAAGATCTTGCAGATGATCCAGTTATACTGCTAAATATTACTATCAATTACCTACAATTTACTAGAATAAAAAACAAAACAAAATCAAAGCATATATATATATATATATATATATATATATATATATATATATATATATATATATATATATATATATATATATATATATAATTTCATATTTATATTGAATATTTAATAATTCAATATCCTTAATAATTGGAGTAGCTCATACAGAAATCATGTTACATATGAGTTAATGGTTTTATTTATTTATTTATTTGTCAACCAACCAGCAGGTCACGAGATAGAGACTGGTAAGGATGAGCATGCATGTTATTTGCTCCAGACTCTTGGGAACATACTTATCACAGGAAGATTGTTAAAAATTTGGATTCAGGAGTCTCATGGACCTTAACAATTGTGCCTTGTGCAGATTCCATGACACTAAAGAAAGAAAAGTTTGTTCAGTACCGTTGAAAGGGGAGACAGTGGAATGACATGCACTTTGATATTTGTCCTGTTTTCTTTTTACTTTTCAATCAAAGAACATATTTATATACCATGTACCACACTTTTATTATGATTCTTTCCACATGAATGTCTTTATTACACAACACTAGATAAGAAAAAATGAACTTTTACCAAATGTAATCTCATGCGTTCTTTAATTTTAAAATGGTGTGGTTTTCTGTAAGATTATTGTATGCTGGGAATTCAAAACGTATCAACTGTTTTTTTTTTTTTCAATTTTATTACAGGAGTCACAAACACAGAATGGATACCAAAAAGCTCCCTGAAGGCACACTGGCTTGAGAGTACCCATTACAGGGTGATTTAAACATTCCCTGAGCAATCTGTCTGGCACTGGCTGTCAGTGAAACTCAAAACTACATATTCATAGAATGTGTTTTGCCAGACTGTTTACCTGCTTAAAAATGCAGCTAATATTCTTTTATTGTGGTCATCAAAAAATAGAAAATGAAAGAATAGAAAAAAACGCATTTTAGGTAACAAGTGGAGAAATACTAAAGAAACGCTCTATGAGCCTTACCTATGATTGTGTTGGGTGTTATTTCTGGTATACAATCCATTAAGGAGTCAAATATTTAATTTCAAATGCCCAAACAGAGACTAATAGACAAATAGCTACAGGATAATTCTGACCTAGGGGTTTCATCCCTTAGAATTTTGGATCAACTTTGTCATAATGAAGAACAGGTCTGAAGACCTTAATAGGAAAACCAATAGACTGGGGGGGGGGGACTATGCAGCAAAAAACCTCAAACAAAGCACATAACTTAAAACAGTGCTTTGTGTGTTTAGCTAAGTGTCACAATCTCTTAAAATATCTCTCTATTTGTGGGCAACAATCACACTATTATTAAGCATATGTTTAATCTTACAGAAAACTTTGAGAAAACTGGAGAACATTGCTGAGGGTCGATATTGTTTTGTGCACTTCAGTATGCAGCATTTTCTTTACCTTAGCACTTGTGCCATTTTGTTTCAATGCCTTTGAAATGTGAAATATATTTTCCCAGAGGAAAGAGGACAAAGACATTCAAAGAAAGTGATCCACAGTTTGTACCCCTTCAATTTGATGGGTCTAATAAACCTTAAATGAAAAGCCCCATTACAGTAAATTGGGTTAGTTACTGTATGGATATGAAACAAGCCTGCATTTTACTAGGATAAAAAAAAAATAAAAAAATTATTTTAGTTATCATTTTGTGTTTTTTTTCTGGGCTTTATCAGAAAGTTTTAACTACACACTTGTTATCTAACAAGCATGCTGCAGTTGTTTGTGCAACCTTTATTTGTGTGAAGTCAGTGATTTAAAAGAAGTGACAGACTGACAGCACTGTTGTTTATCTGAACGAAAGAGTGCGTCGCTCGATAGAGGTGTTCATTAATCCTACTGTGAACCTTAGATGCACACATTGTAAAACAGTATGACTGACAGCTGATACCAAATGCACCTATAGAAAGATAAACTTGAAAATACATATTCAGGAATAATTCACTGACATGCAAAATCTCACTTCCTTGGATTTTAGAATTCCATCTGCCATGCTGCAGAACTTTAACATTAACTCGATTTATTTTAACACATATGCTAGCACACTTGCTTTTTTTCTTTTGGAAAGATGGCATATATTGCAGTGCCCCCAAACACTGAGCAAGCCATCAACATTGCTGAGCTACAATACAGCTGGCATTCCAAAGAGGTAATTCAATTAATGACCAATCCAACCTTGTTAAGCTTCAATCCCCCTAGGTGGGGCAGTTGCAGCCAGTTGACTCTCAGAGCTCCTGGGGATAATAGCCTAAGGGAGTTATTGTAGTTTTTTAAAAATTATTTACACAGTCGAAACCACACAAGTAAATCTCGGTGGTCTGCTGTGGAAGCTGGATTTAAGACACGGTCTCAGTTAGAGATTACATCAACAGTAATTTTAAAGCTGAAATACAAGGAACAGTTTGTTAAACTAAGCGCGGAATCAACAATACAGGAATTGTTAAAATGGCACAAGTTGTAATGCAAGTCAGACCCATTTCATTCAATGGTGCAGTGCCTATACCAGTAAATAATTAAAAAAAGGCGCTGGGCCAATTTGCCAAAACCAACTTATTGAAAACAGAAAAAAAGAAATGCCTCCTTTGCACTGGACCAAAATCCCAAGGCCTAATTTCCATTTTAGAGATTGTTGAATAATAAGTACCAGAGTATATGTGGATTTCATTAATAAATAACACATCCCCCAAAGTTTCTCCAGTAAATATCTTTATAATTCGCCATTAGTTATCTTTGGAGGACAAATATATTAAAAAAACAAACAAAAAAAACCTCTTAAACAGCACCCCATCCAATGGATATATGCTTTGTAGTGGATGATTTGCTATAACATCAGTCATGCGGGCTATAAAATAAACCTTTGATAATTACTGGTTTAGCATAGTATTAATGTTTCATCTAATGTCATAACATTCCCTTTTTTTAATTTCCAAAAAGTCTGCTGAGTTGTTCACCATGATAATAGACCCTACAACATAAATCTCACTGTAGGTTGTACTCTACACCACGGCGTAGAATGTGGATTATAGTACAAATCACATGCACTGGAATACAAGTCCCACCCTTTAAGTAAGCATGCCAGAGTTTCCTTGTGGTTGCCAAAGTTTCTAGCAATCAATATTTAATTTAATGTAATGTTTTGGCTCCTGCACATTGTTGCATTTCCCAATACCGTACAAGATAAATAACACAGCCCTGTGTTCATGGATTGATGTGAATTTGTAAGCAACAAGACGTGACACAGGAATAGAGAATCTATACTTTTGAACCAATTTGGTGAGTAATAGGAAAATGGCACTAAAATGGCTTTTCTACTTGACCTCTTTAGTCCAATTGTTGAAGTTATTTCTACTATAATGCTCTGTTAGCCAATCAGAAAATAGAGTCAGTGACCATATCAGTTAAATAAAGGAGGAGATGTTTTAAGTGCTTAACTTGAAGGAATTTCAATTGAAAACGGCAAGTGCTTAGCATGCTTACCCGCCTCCCCCTGTCCAGCTGTATCAATCTCATTATAAGAACAGTCTTGACAGCTTTTATGCATGTGTGCTAGATTTGCCTATCAGTTGTCTCCTGCCTAATTGTCATCTCTAGCATGTTCCGCTAGGAATACAGATATCTGAAACATTTTATTCAGGAATCCTAACTATGTTCAGAGCTTATGGTTGGTATCCTTGAATTGTACAGTGGTTTCATTTGTTGTGACATTTCCAAAATAAATAGAAAAAGAAAGATTAATATTTAATGCAAACTCTTGAATCTGTATTTCAAGTGATATGAAATCAAATAATTAATGTTAAAAAGGGTTTAGGGAATTCCAACATTTCTTTGAAATAATTCTACTCCTGCTATAACCAGAACCCTTTTCCTACAGGCTTATCAGCATGATTATAAGAGATTTAACATTATTTTTTGGGCTTAGCATTAACAGTAGAATTCCTTCATGGTACAAATGTTACATGTACCCCATGGATTTTTTAAAATGGTAATTAAGTAAAATAAATTGAAGTGTATTGGGATGTATAGGGTTCATGATTACAATATTCCACCAGAGGGCACCCTTTAACTATAAACTAAGTATTTCACATATTCTTCATAAAATATAGGTTTATGGTTGTAGTGTTCTGATGAATGTTTGACCAATTAAAAAGGCATAGCCACATGTTTTCAGTAAACAAACATTTCTATTGAACTCCCCTTTTATAGTAGATTATTACACTATCTTCTATCAGCAGTTGACATGAATAACAGTTTTCACACATGAATTGCACTACACTATTTGTTTTTCATTTTACCCTGGACATGAGTTTCTGCCATATTCAAATAAATTCAAACAATTTTAATGAGCAACCTGCTGAAAAAGTGGTATCCTAAATGAAACCCATTACTAGTCTTGACAATCACCATTGCATCAACCCATTTGTTGATAGTTAAAGGAAGAACTTGATTATCCACAAATCAATCTTTGACATTTATATGAAGAAATCAGTATATTTAGTCTGCAGGGGTCTGGTTGAATAAAACCCACAGTCTTTCTGCAATCATTACCGCTTGACGACTTGCTCATTAAAACCTTTGCATATGTATTTTAAGAAGACATAGATACCAAGATATTTGGTAAGCAAGGGGTATTAGTGGGTGTCACACGGCTGGCTGAGTGGTGTCGTCAGAACCAGAAGATGAATAACACAGACAGGACAGATGAGATGAATAAATAAAAAGGTTTTAACAAAACACAGGACACGGCACTTTAGCCAAAATAAACAGACAAACAAAACGAACAGACACTAACACACAGGGATGAACACTAAACAAACAAGTACCATGCTGGTCCTCCAGCACCACGTAGCGATTGATTATTATTGATCTCTTCACTCTCTCCCGTTCTTTCGCCCTGAACACACAACCCCGAGTGAATTAAATGTGCATCTATATATAGAATTGTGCTGGGATTTAATTACCAATTATTTATTCACTTGAATCCCAGCACGTGAACTAATCTGTGAAAACACTGTGTTCACATATTAAAGTACTTTAAATGCACGTGAAGTGAAGTGCAATCCCCGTGCCTAAATACAATTAACATTTTAAATAACTCATGCTGCACACACCCATTTATATCCCGTGCAGCCATATCTATAAACCAACATTAACACACCACACGCAACATACAACATAAAACACAAGAATACACACAGGGGCGGGGCACATTGCCACAGTGGGGCAAAACAAGTTACAAATGTTCTGCATCTATTAATGGAACACCACCAGATGTTTTTAAGTTGTACTGTAAGGTAAGGTAAATAGATTCCAGATTTACAGAAATAGATGCAAAATTGCATGAAATAAATGCTTTGGGCCACGAACGTATATTCCTGTAGCAACTATTCCAGACAGGTACTGCAGTTTTGTATATGTGGTTGGTAAACAAACATGAAGCCAAGGCACAAATTAAAGCTTGATATACAAAGGTTATTTAATTCAGGATTCAAGGTAAATTATTTCATGCTGTATAATGGGTAGGAGACTTGTTTAGCTTAAGCCAAGCTTCAACTTCCGCTATGGAAAACAACTATTTTAACAGACAAAATATATAAAACTTGAGGCTATCTAAGGTCTGGCCAATTTTCCTTATGACATTACTATACTTTTCAAATACAGACAAAACGAGAACAGCAGCATGTTTGTTGGTGAGTTTCCTCTTTATTGCTATCTGGCCTGATAAACATTAATGGGTGAAAGTCAAAGAGAACGTTGGTTGACACATATACTCATTATTTTCACATGACTGATTTCTTTAGATATCTACCTGTATTTTTGCCCCCATTTAAAATAAGGAGAACATTTACAACTGTAGGGAAGCTTTTCCAACCAATTCCATCCAGGTAGGTTTTTCTTTTTTTTATTGATATTTTCTACTATTGTGAGTGGTTCTTTTTGCAATAACGAATATTGTGCGTTAACGTAATGTATTGTAACGTAACGTAAGGTGACTATGAGTTCAGGCGCTGCTCTTCAGTTCTAGTGGCCTACCACAGACATATTTACTCTCGCAGACAAAAGTACTGGCACCCGACACTTAATATAAGATCATTCAAAAACACATGTTAAAAACAAGCATTTAATGAGCATTTGCCACTAATTAATATAACAATGACCAAAATACACAATTTCTGATAGTTTCACTGTAACAGGGTGATGTGTTACATGTGTGGGTAGTCACTGGAAAATACTGACAGACACAGAGCATTGGTGTTGATATGCAGCTCAGGCACGCAGGTTTAATTTCAACACAGTGCTGACACTAGGGTACCAACAATGGTAACCCTAGTGTCACATTTAATAAAGAAACCAAAACCAAACAAAGCTAAAAATAAAAGTCTGCCACACAAAATGACGAGCGCTAGTCCCACTAAAAGGAACGTGCCACTCCAGGAACCTTACTATATGGTAACCCTCTCTATAGTGGTTTGGGATCCACATCCCCTAAGCTGACCTACTTCTGTTCTTTTGCTTCCGAAGTCCTGCCCTCCCAGTGACTCCAGGTCGTTTCGACAGTCTCTGGCTGGGCAATCGCCTTCACAGGCACCGTCTTGCAGTTAAAGGATTCTGTGATAGTAGCTCCTGCAGTGCGGACGCTCCCCTCCTTGATGTCAACAAACACCAGCGCCCGTCGGTGTGTCAATGGCATTGCAATCGCCCCGAGCTGGGATGCAGCTGCTTTCTGAGCTCTGCGCAGCATCCCCTGGTACGCCCCCATTGGCTCTGACCAGGGCTTCCAAGAGCCTTCATGGGCCCTTGGGGAAGGGCCCCCACCTTATGAACATTTAAACAGCAAAACTTTTTAAAGGAAAACTTTCATAGTAAGCTTGTCTTTACATCTGTTTCTACTACTATTATTTACACTGTGTACAGTTTTGCATGTTAACATCGTATTATGCAGGTAGTATGGTTGAAAACATAGATTTTAAGATGGTATGCTTTAAAAAAAAACACACACATTTTTAAAGGCTAGTGCGACCACTAATTTGAGGCTGGTGGTACAGGTTCCATTAAATGAAAAGACCAGAGAATTTATAGTCCAAACCACAAACATCTTTATTTATAATATTTACAACCTATATACAAGATGGGTTCAGAGCGCGCAAGGATTCCAGAGTCCAATCAGGAGCCAGTTGTGGCATGAGCTGGTTCCTTGCGAAAATCCACTCAATTCTCACGGGCCCCTTGGTCACACGTAATGTGTTTACACTTACAACAGACCTTATCATTTGAGCCACCTGTTTACATGAGCACAGACCTGAGCCGGCTTTGGCCCAGTATGCATGCGCATAGCCCCTGAACTCTAGTGCGTGCCGGATGACGTCATATCGGCCACCCCTTGTGTGAAGACATTTCCCCTTCCCAAAACACAGAGGAAGTGTTTAAACAAGCCTGTCATTTGTGTCACTTGTGTGTTTCTACTTCAGTGCCAATTAAGATTACATTTTGCCATCAAAATGGAGCAAAGCACTGAAATCTTGTATATCGGAACTTTTAAAGAAAGTTATTTTCTTAAAAAGCAGTGTTTCTTGCGATTTTCTTTTGTCTGTGTGGGAATTTAAAAGGTGTGTTGTACTTGGAAAAGAGGGTTTTAATTAACGAAAAAGTATATAACACCTTGAACAGTATTTAAGTTCTTTGGTGTTAAAAATAAATAAATAAACAAACTACAGTATGGCTTTGCTGGGAGTGGCAGTAGAGCAGCAAATTTAATTTTAGAGCTTGAGTGCAAGCCTGAGATTGTCAGACCCTGGCTGCAGGTGTACAGGAACGGGGGTTAATTTCGTAGATTTATAAGATGACGATCTAAATACTTGATTGCGTCTGTATAGGGCATTTTGTCGACCTCTGCGGGAGGAATTGCCTATGAAAAGTGGCCATGCCGTGTCCCCGCTTATGAAGTTGTCGGCAGCATTGTTCTTCGATGTCTCTGGGTCATTTCAAAGGGTCACAAGTGACTTGATAAAGAGAGTTAATGATTATATCAATATCCCACTTAAATCAGGAGCAGCTGCAAAATATTTAAAGGGAGTTTTATGACATTGCTGGAGTAATGGGAGCCATCGATTGCACACACGTTGCACTCAAATCCCTGCAGCACCATGCATATACATATGTGAACAGGAAGGGGTTTCATTCAATAAACGTGCAGGTGATTTGTGATGTATCCTATAACATCTGGAATGTATGTGCAAATTTCCCTGACTTCTGTCATGACTCTTACATTTTGACACAATCCGCTGTGTTTAATAATTTCAGAGACCCAATACACCAGATGGCATAGTATCTACTACCTAGATAATTCAAAATTTGTAGTTAGGAAAATATTTTTGTCTTTTTTATACTTGTGGTTATTAATGAGATTTATTTACTTGTTTCAACCATTTGTAATTTTACGGAACATTTGTTGTATTGCTGAAATGATTATTTGAACCCAGTGTAATGTTACTACCAACAAATTATCAATGCAACTAGCCTAGCTGAACTCTGGATATGTACATTAAATGACAACTGACCTCTACTGTAGATTTTATTTGAATTATACAAATAAAAACCTAAGAGAAAATAATGAAATCTTGGTATAGACAACGGCATACTAGATAGTACAATAAAGTTTCCTTACAGGTGATTGAGGATTTGCAATGCGTCCTTGTTAGGGAGTTCTATCTTAATTTTAAAAGCTTCATAAATACATAATGAAGTGTTACATAAATGCTATACATGTATACTAGCTAACAACTACAAACACAAATGGCACTTCAAACATATTTATTTATAGCCTACAATCATACATACTAAAATACATATAAAAGTCCAACCAAGCCAACATAAGCATTTTTTTTCTTTTTAACCAAAAAAAGATAGCAAAATGCACATTAAAAGAGTTGTATATAGTAAGCTGTGACAAAATATTCCCCAGAATGAGGTTAAATAATTTTTTTATTTGTGCTTTCTGATTTTTACCCAGATAATCATAAATCAGCATTTTATATGTGAAGTATTCTAAATAAATGTACATTCTGCACTTCATAATGCACAGTTTTAAATGAAGTTTACAAATTACACACAAAATAGATATTCCCATTATTTTTTATTTCCATTTGGCTGCTGCTCGCTGGTGGGAGAGCCGTCTCCCTGTACGCTAGTTGAAAAACGGAATAGTCATACAATTTGCAAAACTGTTTTTTTGTTGTTGTTGTTGTTGTTGTTGTTGTTGTTGTCTGTTCTCCGAGACCTCATTTAAGATGAAGAGTTAAGTTGGGTCCGTAAACAGTAAAATTGTTCAATCGTCCCGGTTTTGCTATTGTACTGTAGCGATGGGGCAGCCACAATACCATGGATTGACAACAAAACAGGCTGTGTCATGGACTGGGGAAGTATTCACTGTAAATAGTTGTGCTACACTGTGTTTTATTGATGATTTGCAGTCCTGTGTTGTGTCTGTGTGTATGCGTGTGGTATGAGTGAGCGGGCCTGGCCCCCACCCTTGTGTTGCTTCTCTCTCTTTCTTAGTGTGCTTCTCGCTCCTGCTCTCCCACCGCCCCTTCGTAGCGTGCTCGGTCCGTCAGTGAGTGTGTGAGTGATTGGACTCACAGTATGCAAATGTGTGTGTTACCAGGGTGCCCAGGGTGGACGTATAAAGGGAGGTGTGTGTGATTCGGGCTCTGTCCAGTGGTGTCCTGTCTGAACTATCTATTTTTGCCTAAGAGCTAACAAACGGTGGTTTTAACTGCCTTTGGACTGCACGCTGCCTTTCAAAAATAAAATAAACAATCTTATGCGTTATGTGTATATCACACGTTTAAATGGTAATAGCTGATCTATTTTTTTTTAATCTGGCTTTTTGTACATTTAACATGCTTTGACTAGATTTGTAATTTGTAAACTATTTTTGTGCTATTTGAACAGCTTCAGATGTGCTACAGTGCCAGTGAATTGAAGTCCCAGTTTTTCACTCTGGACATCTGGTAACCCTAAACTACATGGACAGTGCGAGAAACTGAAGCTGATAGAAATTTGGTCAGACACCAAAATCCAAGCCGAACTGGACAAAACTCACCAAAAATAGTAAAATATATTCAGTATTTTCTCACATTACTTTGTTTAATGCCGACCAGTGGTGTAGTTGAGGGTATGCACAGATAAACAGCGTTTACCCACTTCTCATATAAGGGATACAGAGTTTACTCGCTTCTACATGCAAATCCTGGGTTAAAGACAAGATATTTTAATGGTGAGCGTCTGTGTTGTGTTGCTGCGCGAGAGACTGAAACCTGAGAGCTCTCAGTCAGAACTGTGGTGGGGGTGTGGCTACTGGACTGCGTGTTCTGTTTGTCTGTGTGTGTGTGTGTGTGTGTGTGTGTGTGTGTGTGTGTGTTTGTGTGAGTGTTCTGTGATTGGTTGTTTATGTTCTGTTAATGTTCTGTTTAGGGCTGCCAATTAATCGCAGTTAACTTCTCGATTAACATGCTATTTTTTTTTTTTTTTTTTTAGTGTTAATCGCCCTCTATCTTGACCCTGCCAACACACCATAATTAATTCCCTGCTGCACTAGTTTAATATACAGTACTCGAGTTCATGCAACGCAGAAAAACAGCAGTAAATGCATGAATAGGCCCGTAGAACGTTTACCTGCTGCATTAATATAAAGCAAATCATATCACAATATACTACGCTTAAATGAAACTGCTTGATTTTGTCACATACAAAAAACTAAATAAAATACATATCTCTGCTTTCGGAAAAACATGAACGCTTACAAACCCACATTCGTTAGCTCACTGCCCTATACCAAAAACACTCTACACCGGCCTGCTGACCAAAACTTAAATAACAATCATTGCGCTTAAAAAATTGTTTCTTTTATTTGCAGAACCATAATACCTCCAAACAACGTATATCATTATAAAGGAGGCAACCTCAGCAACCTTCCTTAATGGAATATTTGGCCAGAAAACACTCGACCCGCTGCAGAATAAAGTTGTTTAAAAGGGGGAAAAAAGTGATAAAATAAGATACAAGTATATAACACGATATAATACATGACCTGTGAAACGATAAAAAAAATTAAACAAAATGTGTATTTAATTGAAAAATGAACTATAGTTACTTACATTTCAAGTTTTACATTAGGATGTGTTTCGTGTGTAAACTAGTGAATAATACAATGTTCTTTAAATAGTGGGATAGCAGCGCTACTGCTTCAGATATTTAATAAATCCCAACTGTTTATATTCACACTAAATAGTTACATCCATGACTCCATGCACTCAAGGCCAATATATTTTCAACTGTATTGTTTAGCGATTTCACACAGGTAGCCATTTACAACACGCACACTCTTAGCATCTGACCAATCACACATCACTTATCACATCACATCGCGTTTGTGGAAAACAGACGTAGTATTGTATTTGATTTGATAGCGGAGAGATCTTTCAGTGACAAAATTCTGACATACTTACAAACACCTGGAAATTGTATTCATCGATTATTATACTATAAAATATTTATTTATTGCTACATTTTTGCTAGATTTATTTACTACTATATTTTGATCCACCCGTTACAGTAAGTTTTACTGGGGGCCCCCTAAGTGGCTGGGACCCCTGGACGCCTGAGCGGTGTTTTGAAATGCATCTCTCCTGTCTCTCTCTGTTCATTCAGCGGGACACCCACAATTGACGTAGCAGATAACTCACAAATCCCCCTGTACAGTGCTGAATAACAACTATTTGGATGGGGGAACATTGGTTTATTATTTTTTTGGGAGAGGGCTTCAACTATTTTTTTTTTAAACAAGTTTTTCCAGAGTTCTGCCATGTATAATGTGTGCATTTTGTTTGCCTGGGAGACTCTTCTTTAGTCTGTGCTATTTACAAAACTAAAATCATTCTTAAAACAGTGTTGTCACTGTCCCTGTGGAACTGAGTGCCAGAAATGCATTTTAATGGCTTCCATTTTGCCCCTGATGTCCTCCAAACCCAATTAAAAAAAAAAAAACAGAAACAATGGTCAGGACTTTTTTTTATTTACCACTACACAACTGATGCTGACAGTAGCAGAACTGTGGAGAATTGCGTAACTGCATACTGCACTATTCTCCTACTGTAGGCATTCAAGAAATGTATTAATTAAATTAGTGAAGTGCTCCCCCAGTGCTTTCTTCCACAGCAATATGTAAGAATCTAAAACATGCTATTTAATACTGGAGCAATACATCAATACAAGCCGTCTTTCAATATGCCTTGCCGGATATTGTAAACATCCGGTTCACACACCATTTAAACAAACCAAGTGCATGTGCATGTGAACACAAACGAACTTGGCACTGGAAAGAAATGGAAAATGACCTAAAAAAAGAACTTTAGCTCACATCCAAACAAACTCTGTCCCTTTGCTCGCAGATAAGTGTGAACTGCAAGCACATTTGATACATCGTTTCAAACTAAATGAACCAGACCGAGTCCGTTTGAAACAGACCCAATGTGCATGCAGCCTTACCCCCTATTCACACTGGGTACACTTCTGATTGGCTAGCTGTGGGAAAAGCTGATCTTCTATTGGTTACAAAGAAATCCAGAAATGGCTGCAAGAGAGCCTCTGGCAAAGCACAGACTGATCTTTTAAATGCAAGGTATTATTTACGTTTTTTGTAAAATAGCAAATAAGTGATACTGCTTTCTTAATGCATGAACCTGACATTTAAATGCAACAATCTAGTAAAGTTACAAAAACAAAACAAACCAAAAAAAAAAAAAAAACACTGTAGTCGCTAAGGTATTAGCGGATTAGAAAAAAAAAAACTTGAAGTTTACTGTTTAGAAGCATTTCAAGACAAACATTCCCTGGCAAAAAATGTAAGGATTTTTTTTTCTTTCGATTTTAGTGTTGCTAACCTAGTTTGCTATTTACCATATTTACACAATTTCAACTTAACACATGAATACAACTGTTGTATACAATATCCACTAAAAAAACTACAACTTCAATGGAACACTGGATGTTTTTACTGGTTTTTCCAAAATTAAGAAAGGAGAATATTTTCTGTGCACATATACCAAAACACACAATCATAAATACAGAATTTCCAGTAGTAATGAAAATAATATTGCGTATGCCCGTTTTACTGGGCAAAATCGAATTAACCCACAGAGAATTATTTCTTTAGGAGCAGGTGTCCTTTCCTGGTTTGTCATAGTGTATATCAGTCTATTCACAGGTTTACCATCCTACCCACACAAGTTCTAACAGACCTATCTTGTGATTTTTGATAGTCGTGGTACAAGAGCAAGGGACTTCAGTAGCAGGGGACTTCAGGAGGGGATCTGCTATGGTCATGGATACATCAGAATTTACTGAACTGGTTCTGGTATATTTTGGCTCTCTAGCAAGACTGAGGATATTGGCATCAGACCTCTCACTCATGCGATGATCAGACACGTTGGGTTCAAGGAGATCAGTATGTGTCACAAGTAGGTGCCTGTGTACCTTCAGTCTCTTCATCATAGGTCAGCTGTTCAGTTTGGATTGGCAAGATTTGATGTGGCGACTCATCTTTTTCTCGCATCTTCATGGAATGTTGGTGCTCAACTGCCGATGTCTGATGGGATGTCACTGAAACACATGACTCCCGGTTATCGTTCTGTGGAGTGTTTGACACATTTTCTGGACTCATGTCCATCTTCGGCAGTAGGGGACTCAATCCCTCCAATCTGTTCTGCAGCATTAGGATGCTGCATGATCCGTTGTACAGTTTTGGTGTAACTGTCTTCTGTATGCATTCTCAGGACCGTTTCAGGGTGTCTGTGGAAGGCCTGAATACCAGCAATGGTAATCAGGACCACAGAGTTACCAACACAGGTATACAGTCAGGTTGATGCTGGTGCACTCGCAGGTGCTCAAAATAATAATGAAAACAAAAGGCAAAATGAAAAGGGAAAATAAAACACAGTACTAAAACTACAAAATAAAGGTGATGCTTACGCAGTGCCCCCAATGCCGCTAAGCCGGTCAGCTCGGGTCTCCGTCCTATGCTCGGTTATGCACTATACTTATGGGCCGAGCAATCCCCCACGGCCCGCCTATCAGCCACTCAGAGAGAGGGAAAGCCAACACACACTCTTCCCCACCTCTCCGTGTCACCGCCATGACTGACAAGCGGATCTTACGAGGCTGCTGCCCTCTTCCTGTAGAACCATGCATGCGCCAGACAGTCAGTACAGATCTCCCCTGTTAAAGTGTCCTTCAGCCATGGATTCTGATCCAGTATCAGACAGCATAGACAAGTTGTAATATTCGTGCTCCTTATTTAAAACAAAGGTAACAAACTGGCTTGCAAAATTAGGTTTCTGTGCAAAACTTTGAGCAATTGTAAATAACAGATTTAAACTATTTACTAAACTATTTTAGGGGAATTTTATAATGTACAATTACAACTTGTTACATGTGCCACCAATGAATGTGCCTTTGGTGCAAGTAGACAGTTGTATCAATGCAACTTTGTAACAAATTGAAGACATAGAATTGCCCTTAAGCTGGGGCTTCCCAACCCTGGTCCTGGGAACTCCATGTGTCTTCTGGTTTTCATTACAACTGAGCTCAATTACTTAACTAGACCCTTAATTGAACTAATTATTTGCTTAATTAGATCTTTTTAATTGTTCTCAGTTCCTAAAAAGTTGTACAAGTGTTACAAAATGTTTAAGAGCTAAAAACAAGTAAAATGGTCTCATTAATCAAATTAGTTCAATTAAGGGTTTAGTTAAGTAATTGAGAGCTCAGTTGAAAACCAGAAGACACATGGGGTCCCCAGGACCAGCGTTGTGAAGCCCTGTCCTAAGCATTAAAGCAGCAGGGTTAAGAAAAATATAGCGCTACACATCCCCACGTGTTGCTACAACTGTTTAAAGCTCTTTTCAAAATGTGCGCTCTAGTGCACTGATAGCGTAAGGGTTAATGCCCACATTGTCAAACAGTTAACACAGCAATAATGATCCATGCTGTGGTACAGAACAGAAAAGCCAGAACACTTTATATATTTAAAAAAAAATCGCTCTTCCTGCAGTGATTTAGAAGACAGATCTCAAACCCCAGTGCACTAGAGTGGACATTCTGAAAAGAGCTTTGGAACAACGCAAGATCGGCTGGCAAGACCTATGGACAGTGCAACACAGCAGGATCAGTTTCCTATTCAGATCAACATATGATGTTCTCCCATCACCACATAACCTAAACCTCTGGGTAGGTGAGAATCCCTCATGTCTTTTGTGTTCATCACCTGCAACCTTAAGGCACATTTTAACAGGATGTAAGTGGGTCTTAGCCAAGGACGGTTTACTTGGCACCATGACCAGGTGCTGCGGTGTTTGGCCTTAGCATTCGAAGACAAGCGTAACATGACCAATAAGTTGCCACCATCAGATCAGCTCACCTTGTTCATCTGGTAGAGTTAACAGTGCCATGGGAGGATGCTGTAGATGAGGCATATGACAGGAAGAAACTTCGGTATGCTCAACTAGCTGCTGAAGCGGAACAGCGAGGATGGAGAGTCTGGGTTTACCCAGTGGAGGTGGGTTGTCAAGGATTTGTGGCACACTCTACAACCCGGTTTCTCAGAGATGTCGGGTTCAGTGGCCAAGAGTTGCGTCGCACAGTGAAGAACTTATCTGAAGCAGCAGAAAGAAGCAGCAACTAGCTGCGGTTGAAACGGAAAGATTCTGGCTGGGGATCTCAAGCACAATAGAAAGAAAGCAACGCTGATGTATGGGTAAGTAAGCTTGATTGAGTGGGGGACGGAGGGGGGTGATGCTGGGACGCCAGAATCACTGTCGAGCCTTCTTGAGGTGTCGTGGGCTAGTCGATGAAACACTGACGGAAGGTGCCCACTTGAAGACGCCAGAAATGTACCCTACTTAGCTCAATCCAGATGGTTGTCATGCTGATACGCTGGGGAGACCGCACTGTGGTTGATCCCCGGAGCCAGCATCGCAGCCATTGTGTGTGCTGATGCGCTGGGGAGGTGAAATAAGCTGATACCTGGAGCCAGCATTACACTTCAGCCATTAACACCAGGCAGAAGGATATCTACATTATCAGATGGAAAGAAACGCAAATGGATGGAGACGCAGATGGATCACATTAGTTTACTGTAAAGCTACGTCTTAGTTTGTGCTTATCTTGGTGAGAGCCGAGTTCAAATCAGCATGAAGTTTTAACATCTACTCTCATGTAATGGAAATAATTAGAAATCCTGCTTAAGCATATGTCACTTTTTAGTAAGTCTTTGTCTAGATTGCCCAGCAGCCCTGAATGGAAATGTGCAATTGTTATGGTACTAAATTATGTAGCTGAGGAACCCTGGACTTAAAGTGATATAAATGGCATAATTGTATTTGCACTTAACTTGAGCTGGGATACATTTTTAAAATATTAATGCATTAAAACTAAGAATACTGCTACACACACTTGCCATTGTATGTGCAGGACTTAAGCTATTTATAGAGAAGATATTAACACACCCTGAATAAAAGAAAGAACAAATGAATCAGCCAAAATCCTCCCCCAAGACTAACAAGCAATAGAAAGTGTGAACAGAGCAAAAGCATGGCATGTATTTAAAGGTCAACAAAGTCAGCTCACCGTTAACTCCACTTTTAATCCTAGCAAGATGTGGGAGGAAACTGATGGGCTTAAAACTTCTGCAGTGTGGTTATTAAAAAGTGCTCCAGTGGTTTACAGAATTCTTCTAATTTTAGAGATGCACAGTGACTTGCAATGTTAATCATATCAATATGGTTTTAATAATTATTGTGAAACACATACCTGACATTAGCAGGTCAAGTTAAAGGTAGTCGACACCCATCAGAAACCCTTTTCCTTTGACAAACAAGATCCTCCTAGTGGGGTCAAGGTCTTAAGCTTATTGGCTTTGAGATAAACTGATGAGGTGGCAGTCATCTGAACTCTGAAATATAAAGAGCCTTTCAAAGAGCTCTGTGCTGGCGTATCATGTACAAAGCTTCATAAGCAAAATTGACAGCAGTCTATACAATCTTTTATTAATTACTTAGTTTTACTAACTGTTTAAATCTGTGTCAATATATATTTATTGAAATTCTTTTTAAGTCCCCTTGAAAATAAAATAAAAACCAAACTGCCCTAGTTTAAAACACATGTTTGGACATAAGAACAAGTTTTATTATTCCTAGAATCTTTCTTTAATGTGGAACTTGATATTACTTTTAACAGGAGCCACATCAAAGTTGCTGCATATGTCACATGCTTTAACACACCAAACTGGTAGAGAGCTGACCAGGTGACAATAAACCAAGTAACACTGTTAACAATGTGTACACAAGTTAACACTCCCATTTTTCCACTCTCTATACAGGTTCTTTTGGGATTCCGTGACACCAACCCCGAACAGTACAGTTCTGTTGCAACGTATTGTGTCCCAAATTTGAGTTTGCAAAGATATTCCAGCAGGTTGTCTTATATACAAACCACCACAATAATCCTGTACAGTAAGTATAATGTTATCAGACACACTTCATAATTCCTTTATAGTAGTAAAGTCGATATGCGTGTTGTACTGTCTAATAGAATGGAAAACAACCGAGGCAGAGGAGGCACTGACTTTATTTTAAAATAAATCTGTTCTTGTTTATTTATTTATTTGTAATATGCAACACATTTATTTTACGCTGAGGCAGATACATGATCCAAATTCTCCACTCAGTCCGCTGTACGTTTAGCACGTACTAGCCAATCATATTCTTCCATTTCTTCAGCTTGCCAGCATGGAACACAAAATAATAGCCGATGGCGGCATGCTTCCTTTTTGCCTGTTTTAGCAATCACCTGATGTGTGCCATCCCACATTGATGACCTCAGATGCAAACACTGACAAGAGTGAAAGGAGAGAGGCGCGGGTTGTAACGAAGGACTTAGTACTAGCGAATACAAATACAGTAGTTTGATTTATTTAATTTTCAATACATGTTTTTAATAATTAAAATTACTGTTTCTGTTTTTTTTTATTACTTTTGGTAGGAGGTTTTCCCATCAGCCACCTTTGCTTCAAAACATACAGCTGAGTATGGTACCTTGCTCCAGAACTGAATTGTCTGAATTGCTTCTTTTATATTAAATACTAGTAATATTAGTACAGAACAGTATCTAATTTGTTGGCCATTTATTAAGTTTAACAAATTAAGTCGATAGAGTGTGCTTGATTTGTGTCTGACTTTCACCTGCTTTAACAACCTGCTTTGTTGTCAGTCAGAATAGAACAATAAGATTCTTCTGCTGCTGGTGGCTTGCCGTACCAAGCGGGGTGCGAGCAGTGCGGCCGCACTGGGCGCTGACCTGAGGGGGGCGCCGATTGGCTGACGAATAATAAGTAAAATAAATTTGTGCAATAACGATTCAAAACAAAAATAACATGACGAAAGAAATGAAAGCACTTTATTATTCATCAGCCAATCGGCGCCCCCCTCAAGTAAGCAGGCGGGCTACCCTTTTCACTATCAATCTGAAAAACTGACCACTGTGCACAACTGCGTTTTCGCTCATGCGATTTTCTGGAAGCCACGTATCAAACAAGATCTTCAGTTCACATAATGGGTGCGTTCACGGAGATCATTCTGCACAGATTCTGTGCAGAATCTGACCAATTTGGGTCGCACCCAAAATGTTGGGGTCTGAGCAGCACGGCTGTAGTGTATCGACAAGTATTTGTTTTGCACTATTGTTTGAAAAATGCGACCATGTACCAGAAAAAAGAATTATAACCAGTGTTAGACTCGGGGGTGAAACACCATTTGTTATTTATCTTGGTAGTAGCCTGTTTTATTTCTCACCAATATTTTTAGTGTTTAATGTTCCCGACACATGTTTTCCTTGTACTGTGTATGCGTGTGCTCTCTGGCTAAACAGTAGCCTACTGAAATTGACAAGCAGCATTGGGAACTGAATTTGATGTGGCAACTGTTTTTTAAAGGGCGATTGCATTTTAATTTTGTTAAAGAATGTTATCACATAACATGTGTTGATTCAGTTATGACATTTCTAAAATAAACTAAGTAAAGTTAGTACAATAGCGGACCTTGTTTTGTTTTCCTTCCAAAATGGACAAACTAAACAACAGCACACAACAGGCACTGCCTTCCTCATCGGTCCTGCGTTCCGAGCAAGATCATGTGCTACTGTATGTCAGAGGCCTTTGAGGCTGGTTCACACTTGGAGCACCACAGAAATGGATGCATTTCAGTTGTGACTTTCTATTTAATCTAAATTGTTATACCCTTTTTTATTTTTATTTTTTTAAATGTTATTTCTATAAGTCATACTTTGCATATATACAGGGAGAGCCTCATTGGAATTCATTTTATATGTTACTGATAGATAACACCTGACCTGTAATGCTGACACTTAATTTTAACTTCTGATTATAATCTTATACCATTCTTTTTTCTTTTGTGACAGTACATGATTCGAATTACAATTACAACCAAACTAAACCCAAGGGATCTAATCTAATCTAAGATTAAGTGTGATATTTAGCCCTTTCTAGAGCTTGTCTAATATTGTCTACTGTGTCCTGTGGCTGACTGGAGTATTTCAAAATCTATTCCAATTCAATACATTTAAAGCAGACTCTTTTTACATTAGTGACTTCTGTTACAAGCTATAGTAAAAAAGATATGACTGTTTTCCGAAATGTAATTGAAATACTTCATAGCAAAGACTCAAAAGTCAGAAGAATGTCCTGTGACCCCAAACGTAACCCAGCTTTGACACAGTGTCTCCAGACCAAACCCGAGATTCAAAAGAGAGACCCCCAAGGACATGTGTACCTGTCAACGGTTTTGTAGAATACCCTTCAAATTACGTGAATGTGTCAGCACTGTCCCAAGGTGAATGCTGGCTAATGAAATGCTGAAAAACATTTAAATACTGTGCTTGATATTTGACTCACTCATGATGGTAGCTTATTAAATATATTTCCTTCAGCAAAATGTGAAGTATTAGCATGCAAGAGCTCATGCATGTAAAGAAATGAGGAAAGCTCCCAATACAGTGGTTTGACATTATTCTTTTTGTTTAAATGCCATGTCATGCAATATGAATTAAACATTGTTATTATATCAATTTATTTTCTACTATTTGGTTCAAAAACAGCAAAAGCAATAAACAAACTAAAAACAAATTGTGCAAAAGAAAAAAGGAGAGAAAATGGTACATCCAAGAATTTCAGTCTGTAGATTTACAACAGGGGTGTGCACTGAATTCACATGAAATTCCAATTCATAACAGGTCTCTAAAGAGTAAAAGACTAGGTCAGAAATAGGACAAGTTATTATTCATATCTGCAAGAGTTTGGGCGTTTAGAAAATTAGGATGTTGCGTATTTAGTTGGCAGTGCAGGCATATCCCCAACCGTTGTATACATTTCATTTTGGCAATCATGAAAAACAAGGATACGGTTCACAGCATCTATTATGGAGGCATTAAAGTACACAGAGATAACAAAATAATTCCAGTAAATCTTACCTATGTGTTGCCATAATTTATTTTCACATTTTCCTATATGAATGACACAGGCTTTATAGTAAAGCTGATTTTTTTAAAGGTATTCTTTTCTAAGCTGTTACTGAAGAGAATGTATTGATTGCTCCTTGCAGACACTTCAATGCTGCACACCCCGTTCACCATATTCGACTTCAAGTGGTCAAGGAAACCAATTATTAATTCTAACTGATTCATTCTAATAATACAGATTAATGAAATAGTGCAGTTATACTTTTTCTTCAAAATTTTAAACAGTCCACAAAAATGATGTTTTTAACTCTTGTTTAAATATACAACAGAAGATGATGAGTACATTAATGGGGCATGAGCTGGATGCAGTTACTGTACTTGTGAAATATTTGTATGTTGTGGTTAACCAAATTACAATGACCAACACAGCACTCCTCATTCCAAGTTTCAAAGAATTCAGCGTACTCAATTAAGCAGACCACTGCCTTTTTTCTGTTAAGTGTTGACCTGTAATGTATTTCTGAAAGGTCATGTTCAAGTAGACTTCTATGCCTTAGGCATATGATGATATAATTTCCAAGGTACTTTAGTCACAGGGGGCTTCAGCACTTCTTCAAAAGAAAATGTAACCAGCCGAGTTATGACTATGAAAGTTGTCATCGGATTCTGTAAGTTTTCTGCACCATTGTCCATGTTTTATGAGGCTGAAAAATGTTTTTTTCTGAATGAGAGACGTTAATTTAAGGGCTAGAGAGGGGAATCCTGGGTGGTGCAGTGAAACTGTTATTGCATAGGACACTGGCCTTCATATTAGCCAAAGCTGTGTGAGAGGCTACCAGTATACAAACTGATTTATTGTGGCTTCAGCCCATCAGTGCACTTTGATCCACATAGAATGCACCATCACAATAATAAACTGTAAAGAAACTTCAATCTGTCCAAAGCACATAGTAGTTTCTACATGTGCCCCTTGGTTGCTACAGTCAAATCTTCTTTTACTTTAAGTACACCCTCTTTAAATAAATGTTTAATTGTTATTCTACTGAGAGCAGCTAATGATGGCACCTTTAAAGAAACCGAATCTCAAACAAGAATTGAGTTCTAGAACCAGCCTGACAAGTCCCATCGATTAACTTATGGGAAGGTAATTAGGTGCAGGTACTTTACTACCCTCCCATCTGTTATATACATGTGTCATTGTTATTCTGTTGCATTGGGAATGTACTCTTGAATATCCTGCAAGAAAAGTTCTGAAGGGGCACTCGAGCTCAGCGAGAGGGTACAGGAGGCCCCAGGAAACAGAGCTGAGCTAAATGAATGCAGGAGGTGGCCAGAGGATAATTGTTTTTAAATGTATGTTTCTGGGCATTTCCCTCAGACTGCACCTCTATTAGGTCAGACGTCTTCCTTTCTTCAAGATGGAAAATGGATAACAGGGCAGCATTACAAGTAAAAAACATAAACTTGTTTAGCAGTTCCATTTTTTTCATGACTACCGTAATTTTAATGTATTAAATGAAACAAGTAAATGCCATAAAATAACAACTAAGGTCTCTTTTTCTTTGTTGGGATGCAATGTTCAAAACTATTACTTGTCCATAAACTTTAATAAATTGCATTAGTTTTAACTCAGATATACAGTATATTCCACAAAATGACAGTACATTACTTAGCCGTAATGTGTGGTTCCTAACTTGTGATCACTGAAATCTGTTGCAATGAAGCAACCTAACAATATACAGTATTTTACTTTTAACTCTTCACTACAAATCAGTGGAAGTAAGTTGCAATTTTTTAGATGTGTGGTTAAAATTCTCACAATAAAGTAAGGGTTATCTAGTTATGTGTGCACGGATGCATTTATTCTAAATGTATGCAGAATGCCGATGAAAGAGGTCAATGCTATACAGTAGTTATGTGAGAGTGTGTAACCAGGCTGGCTGGTGGTGATGTCAGGCCAGGAAGTAAACAGACAACAATAAATGCGAGTAAATGTGCTCTTGCGCCGGTTTATTATAAATCAAAAGGTTTAACAAAACAAAACACTTGTACAAAACAAAAGGCATGTTGGCCAAAACAAACAGAGACAAAACAAAACAAGTATCATGCTGGTGTATAACCAGCATGCATGGCAGTTGTTATGTTTAAGCTTTTCATTTCTCTTTCACTCACGTCTCGTTCCGCCTCTGAACACACTAACCATGTTCAGCCAATAATAATAATTACTACAACAAATACAAATGCAAAATAATACATATGCACACAGGGGCTGGGTGTACCCTGTCATAGAGTGACATCCCATGATGTGGCGGAGTGTCCTGCCCCTATATATATATGTGCACAGTTTAATTATTATTTGTATTATTGTTTGCGGCACGGATAAAAGCGCTGCGTATTTATTATTGTTTTCGTATTTTTAAAAACCTTGTGAGGATGCATGACTGATCAGCTAGTGATTTATTTAACTAGCTGACAGTCACACATCCTTATTAAACTCGTGCAGACAGTGACCATCTCCCGAGTTAATTCACTGATTAATTGTTGCTAATCGGGAGATGGTCACTGTATATAAATCTGCAGCTCTCTACCCTCGGGGAGAGTGTCAGAGGCAAGACGGGTTTTGAGAGAGAGAGATTAAAAGCTGAACAACTGCTAAGCCTTATTTGTTTATTTGTTTGGCCAATGCGCCTTTTTATTTATAGATTGTTTTGTTCTGTTTAAATCTTTTGGTTTTATTACTTAATAAAATAGCTGCGCGCCATAGCGCTCAGTTTCACCACCGCCATTAATTGTTTGGTTTCTGTTTCTGGTCCGTGACGTCACCACACACGCGCCACACAACAGCTCGGCCACACACGATCAGTATTTTGTGCTCGAAATCCTTGTTGTACTGATGTCTGGTTTACTGAATCACATTTATGCCACAGTGCACTGTGACAAAATTATTAAATTGAATGCATGCTTATACTGTGTATTGTGACAAAAACAACAGGTGATAGGAGGGAGAATTGTGGGGGCTATTTTTGGATGTTTAGAGGTGGGGGACAAAATGAGGTTTGGGGGTGTGAATAGCAAATTATACAATGTGCCATCGGGTGGAGGGTTTGCATCCGACGTGGCATTATTGGGGTATCTCAGAACACAATTGACTAGTGCAGGGTCACTTAACCCAACCATTGTTTGTGTTATTGCCATCTGTAAGATACACAAGATAAACTCACTGGGAGAAAACAAAAATATATAAATAAACACAGATTTAATAAAGGAGACTGAAGTAAACCTGTACTGTAAGTAATAAACATGTCTCATGTGTACACATGCAGGGTTTGTCTGAGAAAGTGGATGTTTCACAATAATTAAAGTTCATTAAACTTGTGAAGTTTTAAAACATTTCCAATGTAATAGTCCAACACGATACCATTTAAGTACCTTAAACTGTAATTGTATTTATTCAACCTTTTCCTTAATCTTTGATCACAGATGGATTGTAAACACCATAAAAAGGGTAAGGGAAAAAAATATATATCATGACATGTGAAGCTACGTATCCTTTAAACAATCATTGTGAAAACGAAAAAACAAACACCACAAGAAAAACGATGCACCCTCCTTGAGTACCCATTGTGAGGCCTATGGGAACCTCATGACAGACTAATGGCTGACTTTTATGAACACCACCACATGGTTTTTCCAAAACCACAAGTCACTGTTCTCATGGGGGTCTTTTCATGATAACCTCATAAGGGTTAGAGACTGCAACAGATCAAAAGACAGAATCTGTCTTCATGGGTTGATTTGTAGAGCGAGCAGACAGTCGGAATCAGCAGACATAAAAGTAACTGTTTTGGCTTGCTGCCAGGCGCTGAAAACAAAGGGAAAAGAGAAAATACAAAAAACTGTGGTCATTTAAATGTATAATAATAATAATAATAATAATAATAATAATAATAATAATAATAATAATAATAAACTGCTTTCAAGAACTCTGTCATGTATTGACCTGTTTATTTATTTTCCTTTCTAATTACATTTTTATTCAGTGCCTGGTATTGTACACCTTATGAGTTTGTGCACATGGTATTAGTTTCAGTATTATGTTTCTCTTGAGGGGAAATTCAAATTTGGTGCCGGTTCAAAACATTCTACCATTATAACAGCAAAAGCTGTGCACTCTGAGGTCACTGGTGGTCCACATCAGATGAAAATGATTAACATCTAATTAAATGGCTTCACATTACAACACTGGTCAGAACGACAAGCACGTCGCATCTTTTTTTTTTTTTTTAAAGAAGTGTTCCTACATAAATAAGCATGGAAACTTCTGTTTAGCCCCAGAAGAGGATAACCTTTCCAGGTCAGGGTGGGACAGACGTGAGGGCACAGACCTTGCTAAGCCTCCACATACCCCCTCAAACTAGTATCCATTAATCTCTTTTGACAAAATCCGACTGACATATCTAGCATGCTTGCATTCAAGATGCAAAATTATTTACAAACCACGCCCTAATCTCTATTTTAGCTAAAATGGTGACACATTTCTTTTGAAACCTTCCAATGACCCCTGATAGGCGAGGTGAAACTATCTCTTTTAACTCAGCATACACCATGACTTGAATGCTCCTCCCCATTGTGATTCATTTTGCCTTGTCCCCAGATTTTAGTTCTCGATTGTGGTTCCTGAATCAGTCCCATATGGTCTGAAAACTGGAGCCTGGAGGGTTGTTGAGGGTACATGTAAATTACATCCAGCCCTGTTCTCTGTTATTTGTAGGCTAGGGGGTTATATAAAATTGTTGATTCAATAATGGTCTCATTCTGTAATACCGGCCAGCAACCTATTAAATTCATTTCAAATTAATAAAGCGGGGTCCTGGGGCACACATTTTAGAGGTCTTAGTAAGAACACTAATTATAATATTTATAATTCAACATTAACATTACCAGAATAATTGCCCATAAAGGGTACTTATGATTGAATTGAGGAGGCATAGCCAATCAAGGAAACAAACCAATACGTGAAAAAAATACAGCCAGAGACGTTTTTCCCCTATGCTTCATGGACATTAGTGGGATGTCAGTGATCCAGCAATATAAAAAGATGACAGACAATGAGCAAAGATTCAAAAGATTATCACACGGGACCATCAAGCCTCCACACTTAGTACAGACAAGCAGACACGAAGTGCAGGATAGCCTCAGGCATTGGGCAGGGATGCAGCCACAATAACCTATTTCAGTGGGCTAGCCAAGTAGAAATTTGAAGTGAGATGCAGTTAATGATAATATAGTTTGCCAATGCTTGAAAACAGATGATGTGGTGCTGCACAGGGCAGACCTGTGGTGAGACATGGGGAAAGACCACAGGTAAAACGACAAGGCAGTCTGGGCAGCAGTTGCGGACCAAAACTGCGGACCAGACTGTAGGAGTCACCAGCGCTACAGACTTTTCCAGAACCAATCATCATTGTATGTGTGCTCTGGAATGCAGTTAGATACCAAGCTACAGGGGACAAACATAACTATTGCATGACTTATGAAGGCTAAGGGGACACTGAGTCATGATTTCGGTATCAATACAACATCTTATGGGCTTAATAGCAACCTGCTGTCTGGTATGAATGTTAAGTGAAAGCAGTGAACTAGTCTGTGATAAAGCACCATTGGGTTTTTAATGGATTCAATATGAAAAGGAAACGCAAGCTGGTTGTGCAGACATAAAAAAAATAAAATAAATAAATACAAAAATCCCTACTGCTTTATTAGGCCCAACCTAAACTCTCTCATTTGTATTCCTCCCACCACCTGTGAGTTGGAGTGATCCAACACAAAAAAAAAAGAAGCTATTTTTAAACGTTGTGGTCCTCAGTTATTGTGTTAGAAGAATAGATGACTTGTGATAGCCTATAGGGGGACGAGATCCGGGGCTCCACCCTGCTTTCCCTGTCAATCTTCTCCTATTTAAGTCTGAATCTCACACAGCTCGCTGTCTAGTGTTTTCAGTTTGTTTTCTCATCTAGTGTTTTCGCTTTCTAGCAATCGCTTAGACTATGTCAAACGTGCTTAAACTTTCTCTCTTTGCTAATGTCTAAACTTCGTCTTCTCGTTCTCTCATCCGACTCAGATGATTTAGAGTAATTTTCCTTCCTGCTCTGAAGATTTTTCTCGTCCTTCAGCTTCTTTCCTTCTCGCTGCAGCAGCTGCACCTGCAGCTATCAAATCTCCAGCCTCACGTTCAAAGCGCTGCTCCATTATAAAGATTTAATTCGTCACTGCAATGGCCTGTCCTTATTCTTTGAAGACCTGATTTCAGCTCCTCATGATTTAAATCTCTTTACTGATGCTTCATTCTTAGGATTTGGGGGTTACCTAGGGACTGAATGGTTCTCTGGTGAATGGCCCCCTGAAATTCAGAATCTTTCTTCCCACCTCAAAGCTACAGCTCTTCTGGAGCTGTATCCCATTGTCACAGCTGCCCACATCTGGGGCCACCGATGGTCAAGAAAATCTATCACGTTCTTTAGCGACAATAAATCTAGAGTCTATATCATCAATAAAGGAAGATCTTCCTCTCCCCTTATAATGCAGTTACTACGTCGACTCATTTGGATTTCTTCATTCAAGCCTGTTACATTCCCGGTTCACATAATAATGCAGCTGATGCTCTTTCTCGCCTACAGAGAAAGTTCCGCAATACCAGCACCTAGCACCTAGTACTCCTGTAAGCTCTCCTGATTCTGAAAGCTATTTTCGTAAAGGTATTTTCTTCTCTGTAGCAGTTCAGTGTTAAAGCAGCAGTAGAGTCCCTCCCCACCTGTTCATTCGATAACAGCATCGCACAATTCTGTTACTCTCTCATCTCTTTGCAGACACCATTGCAGCCTCTGCTCCCTCAACGCCCGCCTCCAAAGTAGATCTGCCAATCATCTCGCTTGCGTCTGTTCCCCACGTGAGTTCCTGGTTTAGAAATTCACTGCTACTTACGTTCAGCAGCTGACACAAAAATCATAATGGGTAAGAACATTCATTTGGTTTCAATTCCCAGTTTAACCCCAGCTTTGTTCTTGTTCTAGTTTCATGCTTTGTAACGTATTACGTGAAGCCTACTTGCATAACATCACTTTCAAAACAAACCACTGCCAAAAAAAAAAAAAAAGCAGAAACTCCAACGACACTGCTGCTCTGCAACTTTCCACTGATGCCTCACAGGCCATGGTTACCACGGCAATGCCCTCATCGAGCGACTACTGGGAGTGTTAAGTTGCCTTGTGGTAACCAGGCAGTTTCATGAGGCCCTATGAGCTCTGTGCCTCAGTACTGCAATCTTACAGCTTCCTACCACTGTGTTTTCACAACTGGAGAGAGTAAGTTCAACTCGCCGAATTCGTGACATTTAAATCAACTGCAGGCACGTCTCGTGGACCTGTGTTAACTTATATCATGCTTAACTGTCCTAAAATATGTATGCAGTCTATTTTTTAATTAATAATAAATATATAAAGAATATGCAAAATGTCTTCATAGATAGTCAGTTAGACGACTGAAAATAAATAATTGAAGGTAAAGATATCAATGTTACACTCAAGTAACGCGACATTAACTTCCACACCGCCATCAAGAGCTGGAGCAATACTTTATTCTACATCGTGGAGCTCTTGGTTAGATACGGGGGTACTATGTTCTACGAGTACCATAAAGCATTCTCCACTAAAGCCACCACCATCTTATCAGCAGATAACCATTTTGTCAATCAGTCTTACCCTGATTTTAGACCATTTTTAACCACGTTTTCAGCAGTTTGTGAGCCAACGTCTGCGGACTCTGCGCATCCTCAGCCCATTCTACTTTCCTCTGTCCAAATACAATCCACCATCATTCTCTTTCTACACAGATTCACCGCAATATTATAGAAGATCGACAGATTTCAGGTGTTGGCATGATACAGCATCAGAGCATTTAGGATAAAAATTCCAGTCACGTGGACTAGTGATCACAATAATCAAATCTATTCTACCTTGCAGCATATTCAAAAACCAACGCTTTTATTCTAATCATAACGTCCAGATGCCAGTATAAAACCACAAGTTCTGTATTTTAGCTGGTCCTTTCACTGCGAAAGTCATGTATTTTCAAATCAGGTTAATATTTAATTCAATGTGAGATCCTTCGATTTATCAGCGTTTCAGTTAAAGCAGCCTCCTACCTTGCAATGGACAATACACTCATAGACTGCTCCTGATCAAATCAATAGGTTTTGCAGCAGCCTCACAGCAATGCATTCTACATCTCTCCTGAAAGCAGCCTCATCTTTGGCTCCATCTAAATCGCCTTAACACTTAAAGACCAACATTGACATCCTATCAAAATTCTGGTTGGCAGACAATTGTGCAACAACCTCCTACAATCCCAAGGAGGCGTTTCATGCAGCTTAAATTTGCGCATATCTCACAATGAGTTTCTTTTCACTACTGCCCACTACTGACGGCAGTCCACCGCACACTGTTACAGATAACCGCTTCAGCAGATCTCTGCTCTCTGTAGCAGAATGTTTGTTTATTGAATTACTGAAATGTGTTATACATGTAATACACTTTTCTTGTGTTTCCTTGTAAAGGAGGTTTTGGTCTCAATGGGAACTTTACTGATGACTTAAAGACACAAATAAATAAACAACTATTCCTTCCTCATACATGCTGACCATATACTTTTTTTTAGTAATGGGGTGCATTCTTACAAAAATTACTATGACAACCCTTTCCTTTTCAAAGCATATTCTATTATTTCTCTGAAGTCCTTTGCCGTTAGCTTTGCCATTTTTTGTGGATTATGCACAAACATTATTTCAATAAATCAATAGGCATATGCAAATATATACTTTCTAGAAGCATGGGTTAGACACATTTGCAACACTTTGTTTCTAATGTAGAGGCATGTCGTCCTATGAAAAAAAAAGCTGTTTCAACCCCTTCGACGATCTCCTCATGGAAATCATGTCCTTAACTGCTTTCTTTGGATTCCTCAGAGTCTCTGAATATACAGTCCCATCCCCTTCCAGGTTCCCTTCTCTCAGCATCAGTTCCAGCGACATCGCCTTAGTTCCAGATTCTCATTTCCTAATTATGCTCCGCATCTCTAAGACAGATCAGCTTCATCAGGGTCAATTTATACAGCTGTCGAAGATCAATTCTCCATTATGTCCCTACGCTTCCATGTCCAGATACATCTACAGCAAGAAGCCTTTCCTCAAGACAGATCCGCTGTTCATCGGCTCCTCGCTTGCATTAGTTACAAGACATTGGTTCTCAACTAACCTTGCCTCTCTCATCTCCAAAGCAGGCCTTTCTCCTCAGTTCTACACTCCTCACTCCTTTAGAATCAGAGCAGCCACCTCAGCAGCAAGAGCCAACATTAACCAGCATCTAATTAAGAGCCTAGGGCGCTGGTCCTCCTCAGCAGTAGAATCATACATTCGCACATCTGTTTCTGATATAGCTGCAGCTCACAAAAAAAAATTGTTAGCATGCCTGGAGTGGGGGCTACCTGATCCGCTGGGTCCACCAGAGGTTTTCCACTGTGCGACAGATAAACACATCATTTCACTACCCATTCTTTTATCCAAAAAAAAACAACTAATCCTGTGTTTGTCTAGTAATTGAATATAGGTTGATTTGCAATTTGGTTGGTTTCCACCCAGCGTTTTGTAGTTGTGTGATCCCATTGAAGTGCAATGAAACTATTATATTGCTTAAGTATTGTCTTTAGTGCAGTTTAGCAGCTGTTAACCAGTTCCCTTGCAAAGTGACAGTGGAGCGTACTTAAGCTGAGTGAATCTACTAGTGGTCAGTCTACAGGTAACCAGAGTCACAGGCAGATAGGTAAGTGCTCCTGCTTCAAGTAGTTAACAATAGCTGTATTTAAGTAACATTATAAAGGTAGTGTTGTTTTAATTAGGTGCTTTACTGTTTGTGATTAGTACCAGGTGAGTGTGGTTAAATTGAACAGAGGTTTATTTGCAATTTGATTGGTTTACACACAGCTTTTATCCATCTAATTAGTATAATAGACAGCTAGCCTATTTGTGCGCCAGCACGAGGCGGCAGCCAACCGAACAGCCTCTCTACCAAAGAGCCGGGAGTCTAGCTATGGGAGTCCAGCGAGGAGAGACCTGCGAGGAGAGGCTGTTGGAGAAATTCCGAACCTAGCAGCGCTCTGGAAGATGCCAACTACTAGACAGGTTTGTACCCTCCCCCCACCGCTCCTGCCCCCACTACTACTGTACCTATCTGTCTCACCTGTCCTGCTATGGCTCTCACATTGCTGTTATTCTGTCCTCTCACGCCCGTCCTCTATCCTCTCTCTGCCGCTGCTCCCCTACCCTTTTAACCTCATCCCTCTGCCTCTCCCCCCCTCCCACTCTCTCCCCTCCAGCACTCTCTCTGGTGCCCTCTGGAACTGTCACTCCTCTGCTAACAAAGCTGATTTCATCTCTGCCTTTGCCTGCCACCTCTCTCTCGATTTCCCTGCTCTCACTGAAACCTGGCTCTCTCCTTTCATACTCATACTCCGTGTCTCACTGGACGGGGAGGTGGGACTGGTCTTCTCTCTCCCTCCTTACTCTTTTCTGACCTGTCCTCACTCTCTTTGAATTTCATGCTGTCCAACTAACCTCTCCCTGTCAACTCCTGCTAATTGTACTGTACTGTCCCCTCGTCCCTCCCGTCTCTGTCTACCCCAACTGTGCTGTTAGGTGATTTCAATATCCATCTCTCCAACCCCACCCACTCTGCCAGATTCCTTCTCCTTCTCTCTCTCTCTACCACACCCTCCTCTCCTCCTTCTCCTCTACTCTCTCCTCTGCAAAATGCTCCTATTTCCAATCTTATATCCAATCCTCCACTAACAACTCCCGGAAACTATTCTCTACCTTCTCCTCCCTCCTCAAACCCCCCTCCTCCCTCCTCTATCTCCTGTGATGACTTTGCCTCTTTCTTCTCCTCTAAAATCTCTGATATCCACATACTCTTTAACTCCTCCCGCTCCAACCCCAACACACTGTCTCCCCTACTATCTCACCCTCCTTTTCCTCCTTCTCTCCCTTCTCAGACTGACCTCTCCTCCCTCCTCCAGGGCCCCAAACCCACCACGTGCGCCCTGGACCCCCTCCCCACTCACATCTTTCAAGCTGCTGCTCCCTGTCTACTCGCTTTCATCTCCTCCCGTCTCAACACCTCTCTCCTCTCTGGCCTCTTTCCCTCTCCCATCAAACAAGCCTCTATCACCCCCCTCCTCAAAAAACCCTCGACCCCACCTCCCTCCAGAACTACCGTCCTGTCTCCCTCTTACCTTTCCTCTCTAAAACCCTCGAGCGGGCAGTACACTGCCAGATCTCTGCTTTCCTGTCAAACCACTCTCTGCTCGACCCTCTCCAATCTGGTTTCCACTGCTCACTCCACTGAAACAGCTCTCCTGTCTGCGATGATATCAAATCGTACTTTGTTTTGTATTTGCTCTTATTAGGACTGAAGTCATTGTATTTTCTATCTTGCTCTTAATTGCACTGTAATTCTTGATATGTATTTTTTTGTATACAACTGTAAATCACCCTAGGTAATGGTGTCTGCTAAGAAATAAATAATAATAATAGTCTTTTTTTTCCTCCTTTCATAAATGTTATGCATTGGCATGTGAACTATTGTTTGCCCCACGGGTGTGGGGTTATGTGGGAAGCTGGGGGTCCAACCTTTGGGGGTAAGTGAGGCTCACTTCCCTGATCTCTATGGCCGCCGAGTCAGAGGGGACCTATCGGACACACACACTATCCTTCAGCAGCTCCTGCTCTTTATCGTCCTCAAATTGAGATTGGGCTCTATTTACAGCTCCCAGTTCTATCATTCCTTTTCCAGGTTCTTCAGCGCAAGAGCCTATTCTTCCTACAGAGCCTGTCGTGGGCTCCGCCGAGCCAATCTATCTTACGTGTTTTCTGATTCCCAAGGTTGCTGAACAGCCAGCCTTTGAGGCCGCTCTCTCTCCTCTGGCCAAGAAGTCTCCCACCGGTCAGGAACCTCTTTCCTTTCCTATTCTATCCCCTTAGGCCACTCCTCTAACCATCTTTCCAAGTAACGCCCTTTCACTCCAGCCCCGGCTCTTGCCCCGCGAAGTAAATATGGTGCATTAAGGATAGAGCTGTACTTATGAAGCAGTTGGCTCTTGATCCTTTGATCTTGTCACACGTAAAACCGCAATCGAATCTACTAGTACAATTAGAAAGTAATTTTGTACTGGTATGTAATAATTTGGCATATTAATAAAAACATAAATAAATTCACTAGGTTTTACAAGGCAATATAAATCTCTTGGAACTTGTATTTTAGCTAATCAAATGAGATTCCAAAAGTTTATTATTTGGGCAGCTGTAGCAGAATAAAAAAGGCAATTTGCCATAATTACTGTGATCCGAGTAAAGCAAAGGTCGTTTGGTTTTGAATTTAAAATGGAGTTCAGGACCATTTTGGTTAACCTCGATGGAAAAAAAAAAAAAATAATTCACCACAGAGCACTAAGGTCAAAGAGGGCACACTAGCCGATGCCTATAACATTTATATCTGTACCAGGTGACCAAATGACCCTAAATATACAGTACACCCACACACAATACAAACTTTATAAAATACAATAAGCAAAAAGGCAGGACAGGATGTGTGATATGTAAGTGTGACGTTTCCCCTTGTATGTAACTTGGGCTGCAGTACTGACTACGCCACCCCTTGGTTTAACCAGCAGCAAAGAGGAGCTCCGAATCCCCAGATTATTTAAATAAAAGAAAAACTTGTGGTTCCCTGCTGAAGTCCTTATCAAGTAAATGATAAACCAGAGACAAAGTATTGGATAAAACAATGGATTTTTATTTTGCATTATGGCATACTCGGTTACTTATCAAACTGACTTTGCAGTTTAGGGCTGGACAACGTGGAGAACTATTGGGCCCGTGTTAAGAAACAATTTTAAAAAATGCAGGGCAGAGCAAAAGATGTGGCAGCTAGCAGGCAGAGCAGGAGATGCAACCGACTATAGTACGGACATAGACCTGGGGCAGCGGCAAAAAAACATCCATTTAACCACCAAAGTCTCTTTTAAAAAGCTGAAAGTTTAAGAGATTTTTTTAAAACTATTTGTTTTCAGACAGGGATTGGGAAACACTGGAGTTCTGGGAGAAGGAGCAGAGCAAGCAGAATGGTGAGTTTTGAATTCATTTGAATACTTTTGCTTTTTTCACTACTTTAATTAATCACTGGTGTCCACATCAAACTCATTCAATATCTCATGTACACTTCGGTTTCCCAAAAGGTCAACATTTACACAACTCTCGTAAGTCATGTGACCTGGTTTGACCAATCAGGAAAGAGTATTTAAAAGACTCATTTTATAAGCAAACACGTGGGGATGTGTAACACTATATCCCACTGCTTACTCTTTAAGCCAATGCTATTGATAGACAGGGCGAGTTTAATATTCTTTTGCGCAGTGATGTAGACAGTAATTTTACTTAAGTACAAACTTTGGGATTTTGTCAAAAGATGTAAAAAAGAAGTGTTAATAAAGTCCAGGCAGAATGATTAATGACTGTAAATGACCTAGTACTGGATTTTTTTTTGTTTTATTTGGTTTGGATTATAACTGTAAGCATCAATTTGGGTTTCAGTTTCCAGTCATAAACATTTTTCACTGTGCTGCTACAGTATAATGCAAATGTGAAAGTGTAATTTTGGCCCACTGTATTAACAAGTCTTGAAACATATTTGAAATGAATTGTATGTTTCTCCATAGAATACTTAGGGGAAAAAAAAGCATTTGGTACTATCCTAAAAGCTATTTTCCACAGCAATACTTGTCAAATGAGGTGCAATATCAGCATGTCAAGTACTTTGGGAATACATGTAGTGGCATTAAAAGTCATCTTTGTTTTTTATGTACCCATGAAGGGAATGTAACAAACTGTCTGCATGGTTCTTCTTTTCATATACTCCTTCTGTCACATCTACGCTTCCAGCACTGCTTTCCTTCTTACTCCTGAAACACCTAAAAACTAAAGAAGAAAAAAAAAACACCTTTATGTGTTGACCTGCACAATAACACACAGTAGAGCAAAATAAAAATACAAACTTATGAAAACTTCATAAAGAAAGAAAGAAAGAATACTTTTCCTTTCCCCATGTCGACACTTTCCAGAATGTATTATGTATGGTTATCTCAAGGTCAGGAATGAGGAACTCTGACCCAGGAGGGCCATTATACACCAGGTTCAACATGTATTAGGAATTAATGAACTGCCTTGACTGACACCTGGATGATGGAGGTTTATTTGTTTAAACCATTAAAAACAGGAATGGAAGAAATACCTGGTCTGGAAGGGCCAGAGTTGCCCATGCCCATTCTATACTGTATGTAAAGATGTAGTGGAAGTGATATATACTTTAAAATGACCAGACCATAGGAATATGGAACTATACAATCACAATTACTGTAGATAGAAGTGTTGCATTGCAGCAATTTATTTTAAAACTGCATGTTCAGTTATGCTATATGTCACAACTGATTCAACATGACAGTTGCAAGTTTTTTAGTTTTTTCTACAACAACAATATTAACTCAGTCAATTAGACACTGCCACTTTGATTTAAATGCTGATTGCATTGTAAATAACTATCAGTTACTCAATTCAATGTATACAGTATTGCTTTCTTGTCACATTTATTGATTCAAATCTAGAGATGTATCTACATTAAAGCTTCAGTAAATGTGTGAAAAAAATCCACAACAGTCATTTGGACCTCAGTAAAGAAAGCAAGAGTAGACATACGGAGCAAAACTTTGGGCTGCTTGACATTAAGGGCTCAGGAGCTACAGCTGTTGTGATCTGTATATCTTGGGTGTGCAGCAAGCCCACCATTCCATCGTAGTGTACTGTACCCAATGCATTTTTGACACAAAGTTTCAACAGGAGTTACATTTGGAAACCTTATTCTCATAACAAGATCCCATATCCTCTGAACTCAGGACTTTCAGTCTAATATTTTACAAATTAACCGACAGCTAGAAATGTGTGTGTTTCTCCTATTTTCACACTAGCATACTTTCTTTAATATAAAGTGCTGACTTAATGAATACATATTATCCAGATGAAAACTTGATATTTGAAACCCATTCCTAGGACTCTGAGTGAAAATATAAAGGTAAACATTATGAACAATGGTCTTGCTGTACCATCCAGTTGCATAGAGCAGGGGTTCTCAAACTTTTTTTGTTGACGGAACCCTTTTCAAATGCAACATTAATCACGGACCCCCAACTGAGAAACTGGCTAAAGTAGGTGTGCTTCATAAAAACACTGTTAATAATGCTTTAAGAGAAGTATTTACAGGTGTCAGTTGTCCATGCCTTCAGCACAACTCGCAGTGCTACAAGGTCCTTTTAAATACTTAACAAAAGAAGAGTAGTGCAACATTTTAAAACCGGTACATTTTATTTAATGCATACATAGGGGTTCTGATTTTCAGGTTTTACTCGGTTTAACCCGATTTCTCCCCTCCGAATGCATATTTTTGCATTCGGGTTAAACCCGAAAACTCCCTCAATCGGCCAAAGTCTGTAGGAACAAACGCATGCACAGTTGTCTGTGATTCAAATGTAACTGGAGTTCTGGCGCCAGTGAAGGTAAATTGACTGACGAATAAAAAAAAGTGGATTCTTATTATTGTACATATTTATTATTTTGATGTTTCAATATTACAGCTTCAAGGTTTTTGCTTCTCTTCCCAGTTATTTGTTTACGAGTAGGCCTACATGTTTAAGCCGATAGCATTTTATAAAATGGTGTGAAGTTAAGTTTCATTGTTACGTATTTTGTCTACAATTAGAATATACCTGCAAAATAAAAGTTAATTTGCAACAGAGAAATGCCTCTAAAGGATTTATTTCAATCATTATTTTTTAAGAATATTTTCCACACTATTAAAAGTATATTATTTAGTAGTGTTGTGTGTGTGGATTTATTATCTGCATAATATAGCCTAGTTACAACACTAGACCCCAGTTTGAGAACCGCTGGCATAGAGGGACTTAGGGTGCTCTTTGATACAGTCAGTAATGATATGATTGAATTATTTAATTTACAAAGACAGAGGTTCTGCATTAAAATGTGGGTATTAAAACGACTGGTCTGTACAGCACACAGCTAATTGTATGGAATAAAGAAATAAAGTTCTATGGGAGTGACTACAATGATCAGTTTTCATTTTTTAATGTTGAAAGATTACAACATCATCATTGACCCCGTATGGAAAAACATTCCTCATTGCTCATTGTAGATATTTCCTTCTCAATACGGATAAACTATATTTGGATGTACATACTGTAGGTATGTTAAATGGGCCAGTAACCAAACTTATCATCTGGTTCCCTTTTACAATTATCAAAAAGCCTGAATGAACAAAAGACATCAGTGGTTCTGGTTCATTGTGGCTGGCTTTCTGAATGCTAAAATTGTGTTTCTAAACATCTCCTGCAACTCATTTTCTGAAAAAGTCCACAGCTTTAAGTCTTTTGCTACTGGCCTGATTCATGCCTGTGGCAGGGCAAAAGCCCTGCTTGTATAAATAGTGTGTGTGGGAATGTAAGGTTGGCAGGGGTGGGGTTAATTCTGTACAAAGGGAAGAGCGAGTTTGATCTGTGTTTTGACTTGTGTTTGCGTGTAAACTGTAGTGAAGGTGAATGCCCAGCCTACATAATATGATATTGTTTTATTTAACATTTTAATTTGGCCCTCCTGCCCTCTTTATTGTTTGTTCCTGTTTTTTTCTGTTAGTTTAATAAACGTGCGCCTATGTGCTTAAACTGTAGCTTTCTTGACTGAGTCTCCTTCCTGCTGGTAACAGCTTGGGCCTGTCACAATGCCTTTAATAAGAATACGCCCTTTATAAACGTGGGAATAGCTCCAGTACAATAAAACCTGAAATCTGCTCTGGAATAAGTTTCAGGCGGCAGTCAGGCTGTATTGAGAAACAACATTCACAGACCATGTGAAGACCTTTATGATTCAAAACTGTAGGAGGTACTGTATTGGAAACACTGGTCTACTTCAAGGTTTTTGTGAAGTTTGAGGAGATCAGTGAGACAGATCCAGTATGTGTGGAAATTGTTTGAAAGCACTCTTGAAAAGTAGTATACAATACACCCTCGCTATAACAGCCTTCATTATAACGAACCTTCGGCTATAACGAACCTGGCCCCTGGACCCCAAATATATATAAAAAAAGATAATATAAACACACACTCTGTAGCCACGGGAAACACCTCCGCAGTGGTCAACTCTTTTGTCTTAATAAAAAGTGTGTGCTGTGTAACTGCCTCCAAGCGAAAATCATTTCATGTTTTAACAAAGCTGGAAACTATATTGATCGTTTGAAAAAAGGAGTAACGCATGCATATCTCTGTCGTGAATATAAGTTGTCAAAAAGCACTCTGTTTTTTGGCTTGTTTAGCAACCATGCGGCCAAGCAAAATTGATTAAAGAAAAAACAACAACAAAACTGTTAATCTCATCTCGTTAACTTACTGCAACAGTTTATCGTTCATTTTGATTGTGCTTTTGCTATAACCAATCCCTCGATATAATGAACAAAAGGCTTGGACCCCAACAGGTTTGTTATAGCGAGGGTGTACTGTACTTGGACAGATTGAAATTAAATGTGCTGAAGTGTTTGTTACGGAAACATCCTGGAGAGTACAATAGTTACCTATTACCTTACATTCTTTGCATGCACTTTAGTTGTAAACACAGATATTAAGTAGCGTACATTCAGAATACATTTATTTAAATAAAGGAATGGGATTTCTGTAATTGAAATACAGAGTATAAACACATGTTCTAAATGCAAGGACAAGGCTAATTCAATACAACACTGACACTCTTCCTTGTTCTGAAAAACACTAGCTGGGTCAAAGTGCTCTAACTATCCTAATACTTGTTAGAGATTCGTTCAGGAGATTTCCATCTTGTGACTGATTTCTTTACAACATGTGAAGCTGCAAAGATCCAAATGCTTTTTAATCAATGAAAGTTTAGAAACAACACTGAATATGCAAACGTATTGGATGTTTGGAATCTCTAAGTCTAGAATCTACAAAATGTTATGAATAATCGCTTTCCGAAGGGAGGTTAGGTTGGGGGTCGCTCCTGGGAATAAGGCTCAGATGCCTTTACATTGCCAGCAACATCCGTTTCAATACAATGTGGGAATTTAATTAATTCTTGTTTTTAAGTCTTCTCATACTCATTCACAGAGTGCCAAGGATTCAATATTCACATTCTTGAAACACACATTCAGCAAAATTGAGCTGAACTGGAGCCCATGTAAACTAACATTTCCGACTAATGAACATTTTCAATGGTTGATTCATACCTCTATATTCATATTCTTTTCAATAAACTTTCTAAACTTTGTATAAGCATTCTAATACTGACCATATGTGTCCTTACTGTGCATCAATGCAATACAAACACGTTCAATCAATCTTGAATTGTAGAAGGTCATCAACTAGATAATGTCTTTACAGATTGAGAAATACTGTACAAACAAATATGCATCAGCTTAAAGGGTTTGCTGCAATGTCGCCTTGGATAAAGGTGCCTGCCAAATAAATAAATAAATAAATACTATATTTTTCAGCATACATGTAATCATGATATTCTATTGCTGTTCATACATATATTGGTCAAAAAGTGGAGCATTCACCAAGAGCACCATAGTGTATGACAATCATCCAACAACACCGCTTGTCATATGTTTCCACAAAATAAGATCTTTTTCAACAGATCTCACTTAAACTTGTAAGAATGAACAACAATGATAACAACTGTCCCTTAATTCAACGAGAGCATCAGCATTGTTGGAGAAGGGAACATGATCTGGATACACAATGATGGTCCTGGCTCTTGAATAAAAGTTGAGAAATCTATTCCCTTATTTATGACCCATGATGTAGGAATAAAAAGATCAAAACCATCAGGATGTTTGAAAAATACGCCACCATGATACAGACAACATGGGCTACAGCAAAGGTAAAAGAATGAGCGAAGTATAAATACAGGCTGAAAGAACTGAATCTATTTTTGCATGACAATGGTATTGCATCAGTTGCATTTCTAAATTAAAAAATAAATAAACAAAACAAAACAAAGTTGAGATTTGAATACATTGTGATACATTTCCACTTCCACTCCTTCCTACTTTTTTCCTTGAAACAATGTTCCCCTACTTTTTTTTTATTAATTTCAAATATCTGTCCTCCTTATTGAAATCAATAATATGCCTCCTTCATGTTTACACATCATATGAGTTTGGATTAATTTCGGATTAGTATGCTTGTCCATTTTGTCTGCTGTAACCCTTTCCTTTAGGTCTAGCCTTTACTCTTTCATGAGCTTAATGAACTCCACATTGGACTGTTCTGTATGTATACTGACTATGTGTGCCATCATTTTAAGTTTTTTCCATCTTCCCTCATAGGCGACTTGACTAGCTTTAATTAATTCAATAAAAACACGATTAATCAATGGCTGTTAAGTGCTTTTGCTTGTGTAACAGGGTCGAAATGACCCGTTATTTCACATTTTATTTTGCACTTTTTATTTATTATTTGTATATTTTGATTTGTGCACGTTTTCTTTGATAGGGCACTTTGATTGATTTTGTAGCACTTTGTTGTTCATTCCCGCTCAGCTAATTAATTAATTACCCGTCAATTGAAAATAGAAAGGCCCCCATGACTAGATACTGCCCAACTGCTTGTCTAGAAAGATTGGGCTATATTTTCAAAACATGTACCCCAATCTGTAATTAACTTGTATTCTGATTTTTGAAAATAACTTCTCTGCATCTATATTGTGGTGTATGTGAATAATTTAAAATAAGATGAGACTCAAGATATTGCAATGCTACTAGACCAACATTGTTTAAGGTACAGATGTAAAGCATACATGCCAACAGTCCCTATATGGTTGGGACAGTCCTGATTTCCAGCAAATGTCCACGTCCCCGTATTTACAGCATACAGTAAAAAATCATTTATTCTGCACAGTAGAGTTAGTGAAAACCACACGCTGTGCTCTTCGTATGCTGACACATCTGCTGATCAACTAACTACAAAGGTAAGAACGCTTCATTGATGTCTATGTTTGCCGTCATGCTGGTCGTGCATTGTTGGAGAAGGGAACATGATCTGGATACACAATGATGGTCCTGGCTCTTGAATAAAAGTTGAGAAATCTATTCCCTTATTTATGACCCATGATGTAGGAATAAAAGATCAAAACCATCAGGATGTTTGAAAAATACGCCACCATGATACAGACAACATGGGCTACAGCAAAGGTAAAAGAATGAGCGAAGTATAAATACAGGCTGAAAGAACTGAATCTATTTTTGCATGACAATGGTATTGCATCAGTTGCATTTCTAAATTAAAAATAAATAAACAAAACAAAACAAAGTTGAGATTTGAATACATTGTGATACATTTCCACTTCCACTCCTTCCTACTTTTTTCCTTGAAACAATGTTCCCCTACTTTTTTTTATTAATTTCAAATATCTGTCCTCCTTATTGAAATCAATAATATGCCTCCTTCATGTTTACACATCATATGAGTTTGGATTAATTTCGGATTAGTATGCTTGTCCATTTTGTCTGCTGTAACCCTTTCCTTTAGGTCTAGCCTTTACTCTTTCATGAGCTTAATGAACTCCACATTGGACTGTTCTGTATGTATACTGACTATGTGTGCCATCATTTTAAGTTTTTTCCATCTTCCCTCATAGGCGACTTGACTAGCTTTAATTAATTCAATAAAAACACGATTAATCAATGGCTGTTAAGTGCTTTTGCTTGTGTAACAGGGTCGAAATGACCCGTTATTTCACATTTTTATTTTGCACTTTTTATTTATTATTTGTATATTTTGATTTGTGCACGTTTTCTTTGATAGGGCACTTTGATTGATTTTGTAGCACTTTGTTGTTCATTCCCCGCTCAGCTAATTAATTAATTACCCGTCAATTGAAAATAATACGCACCTGACTATAAATACCCCTTGATTTTAGTTTTCTGGATGGCCATCCACCGTTTGTCTTGTCTGTCTGTGTTTGTTTGTTTGTGCGTGTAGGAGAGGGGACCTGAGACGGAAAGAAAACGAAAATAAATGGTAAACCTAGTGCTTGTTGTTGCTGCTGCTATGATGACGATGATGATGTAGTTGGGAATAATGTTTATCGATTTCCCCTCCTCTGCACTCACTGGCGTTTTGTGTTTGTTTTTAAACCGGTTGTTTTTATTTTCAGACCTTTATTGTGATTTTAAACAAAACCCTTGTTTGCTGGTTTGGTTGTTTTTTTTTGAACAAAGCACCTACATGCTATTGTAATGATCTGCTGCTAATTCTTAATTCTGTGCAATAAAACATTATTTTAATTGACAACAACTGTGTCCTGGTTACTCTCTTCCCTGATTTGCCCTCTGAAAAAAAGAACTTTAATTCTGAGAGTGCAATTCCCTCGGTGGCGTAGTCAGGCATACCTTGCAAGTGTTACACTTGTTATCACAAATACAATATAATTTTATGTAAAATAATATCTGCTTATTTTTTTGTAGCTGCTCTCTCAGGGGTTAACTGTTTTTAACTACCGATAGTAAAGTTACAGTCTTGCCTGGAGTGGGGATGGAGTGAGCAGCTTTAAAAAATAAAAACTGTAAGACTTTTCATCGTCATCTGTACTTTGCCTTATAAAACAGGACACCTAGTTGAAACCCAAGCAGTAAATGTTGCTAATTGGAGTTGACAGTAATGAGATCACTAAGATTACTGTAAATAATGTTTTACAGACATTTGTTGTTTCTCATTTTTTACTGTAAAGCAAAAGGGTGCACTATGAAAGGAGGCATTATCTTAATTCGTATATGCATGCTTTTAAATAACATGTACAATATTTTGCTGTGCAATAGTGGTGCCGTTTAGTTAAACATTTGATACAGAGACATTACCAGTGTCCCCCCCTCCAGTGGTAAAATATGCTGGTGACATTATTAAACATGTCAAACATCCATGACATCTGAAACAGTCATACAAAATTATTAAGAAACCATGTCATGACATAATAAATAGATTTAAAAAAATATGATCAGAATCTAAAGGGTATAAACTATTCTGTTCAAAAATAATAGAAGGTGCTTAAAAGGTGTGCTCAAAATATTCTTGTGTAAAAAATGAACAAACTTTATACAGAAAAAAAAAACAAACGCCATGTCTGAGCTATTGCAGTAGGACCTGTTCAGCACGACTGCAAAGTAAACATCATAGCAGGGTACGGAAACAGAACAAAAAATGGCCTACTGTCTCCAGTAGTGCGATAGCAACCACTTAGCATAAAATATAATAAAACATATATAGCAAAACGAATTATGGACAAGGATTTCATGTTTTCCCTTTTGAGCTACTGTAGTTTGTTTTTACTAAAGTCCCCACAATTCACTTGACATGTTAATGGTCTCAATTTATGCCACAATTAAGCTAGCGAAAACTGAGATATTAAGTTTGCAACCTATTATTTTTGCTTAGGCTACGTGCATGTCACCTTTTCTAAATGGTTGTCACACAGTGTAATAATCCTGCTGATTCCACACAGAACTTCAAAGCAGATATAATTTTCAGCCAAACTGAATATAATGTCTTTTGATTTGTCCAATTTCAATGACTGGTTTCACAGCGCTCCATCAACACTGATCTTACTGTAGTCAAAGATTAGTGCTGAAAGTTATCTATTTGAAAGCTTTTCTGATTTTTGCAAGATATTGTTTTTTAGGCTGCTTGCAAAACTCGATTATATGTTTAATGACAAAAATACAGTTGGATATTCATGACATTGTTCTAGATTGTTGTTGGCTTATTCAACAGAACAGTTTTGTGAACTGTAGAAAAACTATTTAATTAATCAAAGCAGAATTTTAAAAAAACCCCATATAAGCAGTTGGTGAGTTCAAGCTTTGCAGACAGGACCCTAATGATCCTAACTATTGTTTTTGTCTGAAAAAAAGTCAAGCTAGATGAGTAGTTTAAGATGAGGCGATTCAGTTGCTTGGTTTTTGGATTAATGTTTTATTGGTAATATGTTTTTTTTTAATAAGAATGTTAGACATGATGTACTAGTGATAATTTAAATAGTAATTTAAATACTAACTTAAATTTTGTCCCAAATTTACAAAAGTTTTACATGGCACAGCAGTCTCAAAATGTATTTAAAAAGAGTAAAAACCTCATTCATTTTCCTGTTGGCTGCATTGCAATAACATCTAGTCCCTCAATTACACTTTTTTGCACTTCAAGTTTTTTATTTTAAATACAGGTAAAGTTACCCGCAGAGTGAGTTTGATGGTCACCGCTATCTTTGAATCTGGTCTGCCTGTGTTGTATACAAATGATGAAGCAACATTAATATGGCTGTATGACCGGCTGTAGAAAGGCCCACATGACAGATACTGCCTAACGTTTATCTAGAAAGATTGGGCTATATTTTCAAAACATGTACTCCAATCTGTAATTAACTTGTATTCTGATTTTTGAAAATAACCTTCTCTGCATCTATATTGTGTTATGTGAATAATTTAAAATAAGATGAGACTCAAGATATTGCAATGCTACTAGACCAACATTGTTTAAGGTACAGATGTAAAGCATACATGCCAACAGTCCCTATATGGTTGGGACAGTCCTGATTTCCTAGCAAATGTCCCGCGTCCCCGTATTTACACATAGAAAAAAAAATCATTTATTCTGCACAGTAGAGTTAGTGAAAACCACACGCTGTGCTCTTCGTGCGGCTGACACATCTGCTGATCACTAACTACAAAGGTAAGAACGCTTCATTGTGTCTATGTTTGCTGTCATGCTGGTCGTGTCATGTTGAGTTGAGGGGATATGTCTATTATTATATGATAGAATGTTTTTTGCGTATGACCCCTCCCATGTGTATGATGCGTATACCCCCCCCCGGCTGAACAGTTTCCAAATGTTGGCAAGTATGGTAAAGTAGTTTAACATATTTACACTGGTTTACTAAGAATATTAGCTTTTTGAAGACGACAGGTGGGGGAAACCTGTATATCTCCCTTACTGTGAACTAATGCCTGATCAAAGATGGCAGTCTTGCTGTTTGGAGATTTAAACTGATTATGGAAGCCATAACACACCCCAGACATGGACTGAATGGCCCCTACTCCGTAAATAAACATGAACTCAGTTGGGTCAAAAAATGGATTGCATGAAATGTTCATATAAATACACACCCTCTTTATGGTCAAATTGTCCGTGGTTCAGCTTTCATGCATTTGCAAAACTGGAGCCATACAATATCATTTGGGCTATTTTCTGTTGCAGCTATGCAAAGGCTAACAATGTGATCAGTTTTGTTCCTGTGCAGAATGTGATTTTGTACATAAAAACTCACATTTTATTCCCTTTAAATTAGAATTTGATTGAAATGAATACGGCGAATCTGACAATGCCAACTGGAAGAAAAAGCTTATCAACAAATTGCTTAAATTGGTTTCATGGTCATGATCTATCACACATGTCGAGAAAAGCCTTGACAACATTTGGAAAGATCAACTTTTATGTCTGCAGCAAAAGGTACTGAGTTGAAACATTCATCAGTACCGCTGCTATGCTGTTGTTGTACCTTTGCCATACAGTCAACTAGATATTCCCAAATGAGAACACATTTGAATTTGGATATACAGAAGTCATTATGAAATATGAGAACTACAGATTAATAAAGCGCTTACTATACCATTGTCCCAAGCATGTTGTCCTTACATAGTGCACAGAATCTTACTTGTTAAAAAAGGCAGAGGATGCTAAAGGCGGTATCATACGAGAGTGGGAGTGCTATCATTAGTCTGCATGTTTTTGTTGTTTTTTGAAATATGATGCAGATTTAGTTTTTCACTCATCGTTACATAAGAAAACAATCCAGTTTGAACTTCCATTTTCAGGTACAAGTTATACTGTAACTTTACACTGTTAACTTGTGATATGATGCTTCAAGGTTGTTTCATCTTACGGGAACTGGCCATGTCCTTCAGAACTGCGGTACTTCTTCTTTTCCAAATAAATTGTTGTTGATTCCAAAAATAAAAGGAGGTTTGCGTGAAATGAATTTGTGTTATAAGACATTATTATGTTCAGGACAGGACAATTCATAGACATTGTCTATACTAAAAGGTATTGTCTATACTTTTAGTATAGACATTGTCTATACCAAAAGGTATAGACAATGTCGACCCAGGGGACTTTTTTGACCTGAAAAAAGAAACAAGGACCAGGGGTCACAAATGGAGATTAGATAAAGGGTCATTCAGAACAGAAAATAGGAGGCACTTTTCTTACACAGAAAATTGTGAGGGTCTGGAACCAACTCCCCAGTAAAGTTGTTGAAGCTGACACCCTGGGATCCGACCAAGATGGGCTGAATGGCCTCTTCTCGTTTGTAAACTTTCTTATGTATCAGATTATACTGTGTATTTCATGTGCGTTTCTAGCTCTCTACAGAGACATAGGAGAAATGTATTCACATATATTTTAATAATAATTGTGGAAATACCTTACATGTATTATAAAGTTTGGCCCTGTCACATACGTTTTTTTTCCACTGTACACATTAATTTCTCATTCTGATTTGTTTTGAGTCACTACCCTGTCTCAAGGCATCATGTTTAGGACAACTGACCTGTGGCACCAGTTCCACTGTGAACCAGCTAATTACTGTAGCATAATGACAGCAATAGCTTGGGGATCATGTGTCAAGAATGAATATCTAATGCAAACTGTAAACACAGAACTGCAGTGTGTAGTGATATAAGATGCATGTCTGGGTTTATAGAGGATATATCACTGGTTACCCTCTATGACTGTGCTTTAGCACATTTTGCTCATAAGCTGCAGTTACCATCTGTATAATGTAGATGGTAATTTAACACAGGAATAAATTAGACTTACAAGAGGTCAAAAGTAGTTCCTAACCTTCCTGTTATATATTTGCTTCTTAATGGCCTTCTTTTTTTTAAATGTTCAGCTTTAAATAGTTCTCTGGGGAGGTCAGATTTAGGCTGCATTCCTACAGTTCTGCCGCCCTGAAAAGTAGATTAATATGATCTATTGAGATACGGTGGAGCCACTGGCCTGCCTGTATGGCTTGTCTGAATGGAAATTTAAGTACAGATAACTGCATAGGTGGCAATTAGTAAGCAGCCTTAATATTTTTAAAAGGTTTGATTGGGTCACTGGGTTTTATCTCTAAAATGTTTACCTTTCTCTTCTGCTCAGCAGTTACAATAAATGTAAGCAAGTAGACAGATATTTGTCTCAGTTTCAATTTTTTTGGTTAATTCCTCATTTTTTTATATATGCAAATCTGCCAAACTGTAGGGCCTATGTGGTGTTATGGGTTATTTTAATTAGGATCTCTATTTTATTTTCAATTCACATCAATTTCACGAAATGTAATTTACCACCCATTTGACACATTCACGATTAACATCTTAAACAAGCACAACTAAAACTCCCATAGAGCCTAAAGGGTGGCCAACCACTGACGATAAAAAGCATACATACAAATAAACTTTATCTGTGAACGTTTTCAAGAAACAGATCATTACCAATACAGAACCCAACCAGCGATGCAGTTTCTGGTTTCTTTGACACCGCCAGCTCCACTGTTGCTGTATTTTAATTGCGTCTTTCAAACGGCAGAACTAAGTTTTAATAAAGGCATCTGCTTGTATGCGTTTAAATTGGGGACAAGCATGACAATATTGTGCTGTTTGTTTAACCAGGGCTCTACATTTAGATTTTTACTACTGGTCCCGTGGGCAACTGAGGTAGTGTTTTTATTGGCCTGGATACAATTTTAACTGGCCCAATAATAAAGTACAAAACTGGGTGCATTGTTTTATTCACCGCTGCAAATGTATTGGTGAGCCGGAAGTACATCCACCGGATTAAAACAACAGTTTGGTGACCTCGGCTCACCACGCACCCCTGTAGTCTGGCCGGGTGCCTGCGGGCTTGCCTGTAAGCTGCCCAGAGCTGCATTGTCCTCTGACACTGTAGCTCTGAGGTGGCAGCATGGTGGGCCTGCAGTGTGAAAAGAATGTTATGGATTATTTGTTTAGCCATTCTGATTATGTGTATACCATATGTTTAAATGGTAATAGCTGATCTATTTTTTTTTTAATCTGGATTTTTGTACATTTAACATACTTTGATTAGATGACAATATAAAAATAAAATAATTAGTTATCTGCAATAAATTCACCCAATGTTTAATTTTTAAACTATTATTGTGTCATTTTATATACTGTTATTTTTGGCTTCAGGGGTTGCTATGGGGTCAGTAAATTAAAGAAGAAAAAAAAACTCCCGTTTATTTTCACTGTGGAAACCTGCTAATCCTAAACTACATGGACAGTGCGAGAAACTGAAGTTCTGGTAGAAATTTTGGTCAGACACCAAAATCTTGCCGAACTCGACAAAACTCACAAAATAGTAAAACATATTCAATCTTTTCTCAAATTATTTTGCTCAAGAAATGAATCCATTAAAAAAGTGCTTTATTCCACAGCAATATGTAAGAATATAAAACATGCTATATTAACATCAATAGCTGCCATCTTTCAATATGCCTTGCAGGATGCTGTAAACATCCATTCCACACACAATATAAACGAGCCGCGTGCACTTGCAAACTGCATTGTGAACACAATCAGACTCGGTTCTGAAAAAAAACGAAAGGGGGAAGAAAAAAAATTTAGCTCGCATGCATATTCTTTCATGGTGGTTTTTAATTTCCGTATGTTTAGTAATGTGTACGGTAACCAAAGAGAGCTCCCACATCTCAAATTAAAAAGTGGCTAAGCGAAGCCTTTCAATATATGCTATTGTAGTTATTTCATCCATTTAACATGCACACATTGGCGTGCTCGTCAGAAAAATACTGTATTCAAGACTTGAAAATGTATGTATACAAATGATACTCGTTAATTACAAGCAAACCTGCAACTGAGATGTGGTAACAGAAACACTAAAAGGTTAACGGATTTATACTAATCCTACTAATAAACACTATTAAAACAATAAATCATAATAAAAAAATAATAGTTCTCAGATCGTTTCAGCACCAATCTTACTGCTGATACGAACGAGTCCTGTAAAGATTGTGAATGGCATTTCTGACCTGAACACATTGTACCCCAAATCAAAACGTTACACAATTCGATCCCGTTGTCCAGCTTCCACGTGGTGTATCTGGGTATCCATCTGTGCATTTTTTCCCCCTGCAGTCACAGCAGCAGACAAACACCTACTATCTTGCAAACTATTACTGTGAGACTGGATATGAGGGCAACTAAATGTTGAATTCCCAACAAAAAAGCTGCTGTTTTATCTGCAAATCTGGGTAACTGACGTTTATTTCACTGTCACCATGAAGCCAGACTAAGTCTTTCTTCCACTCCACTCTATTTTTGTCTTAATTTTTTAATTTTTTTTCATAATTTCTTTCTTTATCATTATTGATTTAAATACTTTACTTTTGGCGTATTGGTGCAGTTGGTTGCTTAGTTGTAAAAAAAACAAAAAAAAAACGAACTGTAAAAAATTGCCATGTCGAGATAACGACTGCACTTCAGTACTAGTCTCAGATGCTGACTGTACAACAAATACGATGTGGGGCGGGAAAGTTCAGAGAAGTTCAATTACGTCGTTGTGGGGGGTGGGTATGTTTTTAAAAATGGGTTTGTAAAGTTTTTTTTCAGCTTTTTGGCACACATCCATTTTCCTGCGTTCATAAAACAGAAGCCATGTGGACTATACTATATGCATGTATAAATGTTACTTGCCCAGTTGGGCCTGTGGTGCTTCATAACTACCGGCCAAACTGCGATCTCTACCGACCCTGGGCCACCGGGCCATGGTTAATGTCGAACCCTTTTAAACCATGGTTAAGATCTGAAAGATCTAAACTAATCTGTAGACAGGATTTTCACTCACTCTGCAATAACAGTCTACCAGACACAACAGACAGAATAAACAGTTACCATTTTTAGTTTTATGGTTGCTACAGTTCATCAACATCAAGAAAAATGACAACAAAACATGTAACCAGGCACAAAAACTCAGCCACATCAACAAAAACTGACAAACACACAAACACATTCAGACATGTGCCAAACAAATTAAACAACCTAGTAAACCAACCAACAACTTTATTTGTTATGCAATCTTGCAGCTTATAATAATAAAAAAATACTGTAACAACTTAATTTGTGCTACTTATGTTTTCAATGTCTGCTTTATCTGAGAGTGATTCAGTGTTCAGTGCCAGCTCTACCTCACAGGCCTGGTGCTCTCTACTTAAAGCACTGCTGGCATTCATTTCTCTTTAGATGCATGCTCACAGGGATTAATCAGACAGGGACCACCATCTTTGCTGCATTGAGTTGACCAGATCGGCGTGACAGTAAAATGAACATGTTTTAGATCTGTATTGTTTATAGTTCAAACCTTATTGGTTCATGTTGTGACATCTAACACACTTTATATCAACCCAGTTTTATGAAGTTTACAATCATTATGTTTGTTTCTCCATATTGAATTTCAATCATTTATCTAATTGCACCTACATGCTGTTTTAGTAGTGCTATTACTTGACATGCTCTGAATTTGTTAAAATCTCCTGTACTTTAATTTTCTCAGTGATGATATACACCTTCTGGACAGCTATGTTTCTTGCTTCTTGTTTGGGATTTTGTAGCAATATATACACCCTGAGCCAACCTCCCAAAGTGTCTGAAATGTTGGATTCCCAGCCACAATAATATGTCTTGTTGATAAACATCGTTTTGTAGTTAGAAAACACCAACAATACTCTATGAAGAATTCCCTCTAAGTTACGTCAAGTTATCCAAATAAAGATCCACAATCTCAGGGACCTTCAAATAATGAGAGTAACAGCAAAACAAAACAAAACAAATGCAAACTAGTGGCAAGAAGAATTTCTCTGATTGCTGAAAAATATCATTTCTCACATTACTGTATGTCAAAAACATGGGTTTAGAACAAATGGCATGCAAGTCATGAAACAAAATCGAATTTTCAAAGACAAGTAACTAAGCCACAGAATCCAAACATAGATGCTGTAAATTGTGCATGCAGTATACAAACATATATTTGACAACTATCTGTCAAGGCTTTAAATGTTATTACATACACAACTGACCATAAAAATACTCCATAAGAAACCACAGGATATATTTTTTTCTTTCAATACATGCTGATTATATGGAAATGTTTTGTTCTGCCTTAGATGTGAAATCCCAGGGCATGGCTGCTAACTGCTGACCTTTTATATCAGAGTTTAAACAAAGGTTTATTTTAGTTGGCAATGCCCATGTTTAGTCTGACAGTGAGTGAAGCTGAAGGTAACTTGTCAGGGAGAAGGTAAGTGGCAATACCCCACTGCTTTTCCACATTTTCGTACAGAAATTTTGGGCAGAAACATAAGAGATCAAACAGTTTTTCTATGATACCTAGTCAGTGCAAAGATATATTTCTCTTTGTAGGAAACTAAATAAGTAGAATATGTTATCTTTTTTCACCTCTACTTGAAAAGTTTCAGTCCTACGGCCCCAACTGCTTTTAAAACACTTTTTTTTCTTCTTCTTTGTTGTTGGTGGGGTAACAAAGGAGTCTCATTAGATGGTAGATTTGTTTATATTGTTTGTTTTGTTCAATCAGTATCACGTAGATTATCATTATTATGATTATTTATGATGATTGCTTATTTTGTTTATTCACTACTGAATTATTGTTTGAACATGGCACAAAGCTTGTCTAAATGTGTTAACATTTTGTTCATTTGTTTTGTGTTCCTACCCCTGCACCCGTGCCTTGAGTGAATGATCCTCCTGAATTTCAGGGTGTGTTGTAGATTTCTAGTGATTGACAGCTGTCCTCAGAGTGGGAGCAGGATGGCATTGGAAACATTGATTGAATCAACTTCTGCTTGTTTAAAACATTATTATCCACCAAAACCAGCCAATCAGTACTTTGCACCGATGAAAGCAGCCAGTCCTGTATCCGCAACTGCCGAGTCAGCCAATCACAGCCTGTCAGCCTGCCCGCTTGACTGGAGCTCAGACAGCATCTTTCACAACAACAAACCGAGACACAGACAATTTAGTAATATTGCTCCAATTGGCACTGTCCAGATAAACTATAAGCAGCTCCGACAAGTACAAAAGTTATTTGTTTAATAAAGTTGAGTTTTTTTCTTTAATTATGTATGTGATCCTTTATGAACATTTTGGGACTATTGGACTATTTTCCTACAACTTTTCTCGGTGGAAGGGTACCCGACGAATCATTACAAGTTCAAGTAAATGTAGATTTTAATGTGTTTTTTTTTTAAAGAAAATAAATAGAAAAATAATGTTCAAATAGTGACAGTGCCCTCTCGATGAAGGCTCTAGCGTATGGTAGTAGGCCTTGACTTTCATAAGCGCCCTTGCCTTCAGTCAACTACCACACGGTAGAGCCTTCATCCATGGGCACTATCGCTGTAAGTATTGGGGGGGTTAATTAGACAGTTTAGGGCAGTGGTGTGCAAAGTGTGGCTGTGACTATGACTAAAGGGGCTGTTCTCTAAAACATTCCAATTTTTTTTTTAAAAAGACAGAAAATTTTAAATAAACACATAAATGACAGCCAATTAGTCCAAGTTCCTACCTTTTAAATGAGCAGTTGACGATCACTCTAGGGCTTGTAGAACCGGAGAAATGATGTTTGAAGTGGCATAAAATGGTGGCTTCCATGTATGGGACGCCAAGTGGAAAAAAAAGCACTAATATTTTAACAGGTGTTTTTCCCCGGAGATAATGTAAATAAAAATTTTCTCCTAGATTTAACCAAAAGAAGTGAAAATTCAGTAAAATACATAAATGTTAACAAACACATTTTTCAAAGTTTTTTGGCATTGAATGCAGAGGAGGCAGGGAAGCGGAGAGATTGGCTCTCCAGAATACAGTGCTGTAATTGGGCAATTGTATGTAAAAATAATGTGTAAAAAATAATGTAATTGTATGTAAAAATAATGTGATATCTTCTAACAGTTGTAAGTCGCCCTGGATAAGGGCGTCTACTAAGAAATTAATAATAATAATAATAATAATAATAATAATAATAATAATAATAATGCCAAATCAAACGCTTCAATGGGCGGGGGCTCATTTGCATGTGAGCTTCAGATTTAGTTGGCAAAATAAATATTTATTTTGTGAAAACACAGATTTGTTTTTTCAGATTTCATTGCTGAATGATGTTTTTCAGTTTGATCTGTTAGGTAAATGTTGAATTGCCAAGTGTAAAACAAAGATTTAAGTTCAGTGGTGTGCAATTTGTATCGCCCGGGACAACACATTTTGCTGTTATACTTTGCCTGTCGGGCAAGCAGTTTTTATTTATTTATTTTCCTTATGTTCATCTGTTGCTAGAAAGACACTCCGGGTATATTTCTAGAGAGCAGCACAAGTGTCTGAAAGCTGAATTGCAGAGGTCTAGCACCTACACACAAACATTTTAAAAAGTGTTTACGTCCCATCCCTAGCACTTCTGATTGGCTAGCTGTGGGAAAAGCTGATCTTCTATTGGTTACAAACCCAGAAATGGCTGCCAAGAGAGCCTCTGGCAATGCATAGACTAATCTTTTAAATTTAAGGTATTATTTACATTTGTTGTAAATTAGCAAATAAATGATGCTACTTTCTTAATGCACGAACCTGACATTTAAATGCAGCAATCTAGTAATAACACTAAAATACAAAATAACACCACAGTTGTTAAGGTATTAGCAGATTAAAAAATATCATGTATGAGTCAACTTTGTGGTCAAGCATGTGCAGTACTTGTTGGCTTGTTTAAAAAAAAAAAAAAAAACTTGAAGTTTACTGTTTAGAAGCATTTCAAGACAAACTTTCCCTGGCTAAAAATGTAAGGATTTTTTTTTCTTTCGATTTTAGTGTTGCTATCCTAGTTTGCTCCTTACCATATTTACATATATTTTTTAGACTGAACGCTGTATTAAAAAAAAAAAAAAAAAAAAATATATATATATATATATATATATATATATATATATATATCCTTTTTTATACTCGATTTGAAAGAAACAATATTAGTTGTTTATTGGACATGCACAATCCATCGATTTGTGAAACTATTCCCACAAGAAGATTGTCAACTATGTTTATAATGATATAATGAAATGCTAATATATTAGATTATCTGTACAATATATTATTATTATTATTATTATTATTATTATTATTATTATTATTATTATTATAAAATAGACTGTAAATCTCATGGCAATGTGTTTATGTATTAATTCATTTAGGTTTTTATTTTCCAGTGAGAGTAGTGCAGAGAAATAATATTGTCCTCCAGAAAAAAAGGAAAAAAAAGCCATCAGGGTGTTCCAGTTAGCCATCATGGGACAAGATACTAGATGAGGAAAAATAGCTTTAAAATGTTGTACACTGTTTAAAAAAATAAGTATATAATAGAAATAAACAAAAGAAAAAATATGTTTTGTCTTTGCAGAATTTGATGGAGTCTACTGTAAATATTGGGTGTATTTTGGTAGAAAAACAGCACAAAATGTAGAGAAACTTGACAGGTTATACACATCCTTTAAAAATCTGGGGTTCAGCAGTTACAAAACTGAAAGAACGTCAAGAAATATAAAAATACAAAGCAGCAGTAATAGTTGGCAATGATTTCGTGTCTGTGATGCAACAAACTAAAACACCTGTACATCAGGAGTTCGATTCAGCTTATAGTGAAAGAGTGGAAAAAATAGGCAGAAGCTATTTTTATTTATTTGTTAGAAATGTTAGCTAAATGTTGACTCGCCAAGTGTAAAAAAAACAAACATTTAAATTAATTTGTTAGAAACCCAGATTTAACGTACCAGCTAAATGTCACCACGTGTCCAAAAAAAAAGATTTATAGACTGATTTTAAATGTTGAATTTTCAGCATTTATAAATTATATCTGAAAGTACAAATTCTAAACTTTTAAGAATGTGTTTGTTAACGGGGGACGGACGGATGGGGACAGCAAACTGTATGCTAAGAAAAGGGGGCGGCATAGAAAAGGTTTGCACACCACTGTTCTAGGGGATCTCTCACCTTGATTTAGAAACTAAAGAGATTGGCGTAGTCGGGACTACAGTTATTACTTGATGTTAACTGTAATTGTAATGATACAATTTAAGGTCAATTAATATAATAGATAGCATATATTTTTTTTGGTAGCAGAGCAGGCTCCGCTTTTGTTATCTTGCACCTCTAACCCCCCCCTCCCCCCTGTTACATTAGGTCTGTCCAACCATAATTTCCCTTTCATACTAACCATTACATTGGCTTTGTTCTGAAAAACCAAGAATGACTTAACAACCCCATACTATTTTAAAGTCAACTTTTCAACTGAAAACCACCAGCATTGTTCCTGGAGTCTGTATTTTTTAATACGCTGTTATGAACTGTATAGGATCTGTGGAAATGCTGTGCAGCCAACATCTCTTTCTTCTTTTTTCTTGTCCTATATTAAAATATTGCTGACACGGTTTTATGGTTATGCTTTCAAATCAGCTCATATGCTGCACATTTTATGTACAAAGGAAAAGATATAAAGCTGTGAATACAATTAACTGCAAAGCAACTGTGATTTTTCCCCCCTAAAACACATTCAATAGTCCCACCTTTTTTCCCCACTGAGCATAAAGATGTGAGGTTATATGTATTCTACATTGTGTAGTAAGTGATGTTGCACAGCATTGAATGTGGCAAACAAAAATTATTGCCAATCTGCCTTCTTACTGTGCAGACGAAGCAGGTGCAATATATCCTTGTGACATCATGCCATGTTAAATACCATAGTTGAATGCATTCTAAAAAAGTAGGAAGCTTGTACAGAATAATTACTGAGATACCTAACTTGAGCTTATTTATGCTGTTTAGATAATATATTTTATATAGGGCTCAAACTTTTTTGGATTTTATTTTCCAAATCTCTACCTCCCTTTAAATGTTAATTTGTAGTTGTTAATGTTGACTCGCCAAGTGTAAAAAACAAACAAACATTTAAATTAATTTGTTAGAAACCCAGATTTAACGTACCAGCTAAATGTTGACTCACCAAGTCTATGCCTATGCCTGTCTATGCATCCTAATAAAGTGAAAACTATTCATTACAAACTGGGTTTAAGGATGCATTGTAATATACCACTGGACTGTGGTTCCTGCATTAAAACTGATGGGGGTCCATGGGAACATTTCATTACAACAGAACTCTGCATCCAACTGCTAGTTGTCCCACAAGCGAGAATCAATTGCAGCACCTTCAGCTGGAGCCAGAAAGAGTTGATGTAATCTCAAGGATGGGAGCCGCCAATGTAAACAATGCTGCACCTTTGAGGGAAATGGGTAGTTACTCGAAGCTGTCATCCATGCTTGAAACAACTACTGACAGATGGAAGTGAACTGGAAGGACAGGAAACAATCAGAACGATCTGATACTAAATGTTGATAATATTAAGGTGATGTTAGAACTTGTTACAAGCTTTTTAAAACATCTTCTATTTGCGGCTCATTTATATTTATATACTATAAATATTTAATAGTAGGAATATTACTTTTTTTATAATGTCTTCTGCATACTTTGTTGATGCATCGGTGTTAACCCTCTTCAGATCTAATGCATTTTGTATCTCACAGGTCATCTTTTTGTAGGATTATGCAGTGAGGTCATGAGCTGACAGTAGACAGCAGGGAATGGTCATGATGAAGCAACACTAGCTCACAGCCTGCCAACATTTATACATTTACACATAAATTTGCCCCCAAAAGGGGTTACAACTGAAGAAATCTACAACAACAACAACAATAACATTTGCCCCTTTCCAAGAATTGAACATGAAATCAAGAATATGTGTATTATTAAGGAATCCTCGCATGAAAAAGCTGATTTCAAAAGGCATTTGAAGCAGATTATTGTATATGATACATTTCCATGCTTGAAATTCTTGTGAAGCCATTAAAAAAATATCTATATTTTCTGAACGATACAGCTCATATTACTTGTTAACCTTAATTGCTTTAAACATGGATTTTGTAGGCTAAATGACTAATCTGTACAAAGTGGTAACACTATACTATCAAAATCTTTATAATGCCTGCATTTCACATCCCACCCACATTGTTTCTTCGTAGACAACACTAAATCATGTATGCAGTCTCTGCTCTTGCATGAGGTAAATATTAAGGAGATTTATGGAGTACCTGCTTCATTTTAGCAGGTATGCACTGTAGCTTAATGAACAAGTGGCCACCCACAAAAGGGCCTCATCCTTTCCAGTTGTCTGGTGTGAAGCTGATTGATAAAATACCATTGCTGTTTCGCGTTGGCAACAATCTCCATAACAAAATAAGCCTATGACCATTTAATATACCACTGTGCAGTATTTTGGAAATAGTGCATTAATAGTAAATACATCTTGCTACTATTCCCAAGTAAAAGGCAGATTGGGAAAAATCATCTGATGTAGGTTAGTCTATGTACCGAGGTTATCCATGCTTGACATTTGAGTGAAACAAAATGCACAATATCTTAATGTAACAGGAAATCTTTGGAAATTCTGATTAGTCGTACTGTCTTATTTAAAGTCAACATGATGGAGAACATGTAGTAATGGGAAGTTTAATAAATTAAGTCTTCCAAAATATGCTGAAATCTTCATTTTTTTGGACATTAAAGAATCATATCACATTACCCCCTTTTTTAAAGATGTCTTTACAATAAGGGAAGTGTGTTAAGGTCAGCAGCTTCATTGGCATAGTTGGTGATCTCAATGAAATGCTATACTGTGATGACATTTCTGTTTTAACACTTGAGGTATACAGAAAGAAATTAAGAGTAAATTATCAAGCTATTCAAAGACTTTTGCAGCGCCCCTGAAGTTGACCCCCAAACAAATCATTACAGTTAACGTTACTCTGTTTTTTAACCTTACCTCCATTTACTGGTCTTTTATCTTATGCAAGTTCCCTAGCCAGGTCATTTAAGGTAATTTAGTTTAAAGTCACCATTGTGGGATTACATACCAGTTTCTCATTTGGCATTACCCACTTGCTTAACCAAGACCACTAGTCAAAAGGCTGAGAGTAGAGCCAGTTATGCTTGATGCCAACTCTGTGATAGCATCTGAACATGTGGTGTCATAATTAACATAATGGGCAGCTGAATTAGGTCATTTATGCTAATTAAGGAGTGGCCACAGAAATGGGATAGTGCCCCTTGAAAAGCAATATATAATAAAATAAAATAAATTATGGACAAACTAGAAGAGGAGTGGGAGCTGGAGCAGAGGCGTCTGGAAGCTGAAGAGGCTGTCTTTAAAAACATTAGCTGTGCAAGTTCAAATGCAAACTTTCTGAGCTAACATAAACACATAAAACTTTGTCCAATAAAAGCAGTCAGATGAAACCCTTCTCATATGAACAATTCTATAGTACTGCCAACATTCTACCGTTCCCCAAGGCAAACCAAAAAAAAATTGGAAACATCGGCAACATATACTGACCCTTACATGACTGATTGTCTGTTATACACAGTCAATCTCTGACATGCATTCTGTAATATAAATATACCGCTCACAAAAAGTAGGTGATATCGCACAAATAAAAAGTTTAGATACTATTCATAAGTGCACTTTATACAGTTCATTGGCGAGTGTAATTGTACGTTTCAGCTCAGTCTGCTCAGCGCAGGGGCGTCATTAGTTGTTGGACCATGTGAATATGGTCACACATTAAGTTCCCTTATGAATCAAAGTTACAGCTCAACTTGAATTCTGACGTTCTATGTCTATATCCCCTACTTCCTGTGAGCAGTGTGTAAAACCTGCATCAAGTCAGTTTCCTTCACAATGGACAAAACAGCAGATCTGACAGAATTTGGAAGCCTACTAGTATAGTAAGTGCTAGTTGACACATTTTTCAGTATCCAAGATTTCTCATGTGTCACAGAAATGATCCCTCTGGGCCAGTACTTTATGTAGTTCTCCATGAAGGTGTGAATGAGTAAATGTAATTAGACACCCATGCTGGAAAAGCATATTTCCATTATCAATAAATGTGCACAAAATATTAAAAGAGTGTGAAAAAAGTATAGGTACTCTATACTACACTATCATTTTTCACTTCTCTTTGACAGTTTTTTGTGCCACTAGCCATAAAGGGAGCACAGAGTAACATGATTTCCCAGACAGTGTGGTTGTAGCATGTGTTGACTACTGGAGCTCTCAGACTATGAATGAATAAAGACATCTGTCTACAAAACAGATTTGCGATCAGGCTCTCCACCATTCATGCGTTCATGTGTGAGTGTCAAGATGATGTAATGGTAATAATCAGGGTATACTGTATAAATTAGACAGTAATAATATAATCTCAGCTGTTATCAGGGACATCTGAGCTAAGACATTTAAGTAGTTTACTTTACCTACAGTTCAACTGCTTAAGTTGTAAAAGCGCAGCATCTTATTACACCAATTTTGTACAGTATGGTGAGGGGAAAGTTTGGTGAGCAAGGCAAACCATGTAGAGTAGTGCTGCATTTTACAGGTAGCCTTTAATACAATTAGTGCTGTGTTTCAGAAGGTAATTAGAGTACTAATGAAATTTAGATTTTGCAGAACCTACATTCTCTCAGGTGAACTTTTGAGGTAGTAATAAAGTATATAGTTGTTATGAGAGCAAACTTGGTATGAAGTCATGAAGAGTTTGTTTTTTAGCCAAACATGGTTGCCAGTAAAAACAACTGCTTTATAATTACTTTTTTTTAACCCAGTCTATCTCGCAGGCAATCTCACACTCATTCCAAAGTTATTTCAAAATAAAGCAATTATACATAGAGCCCATATGGAGGTAGAGGCTGTAGTTTTCCAACCTCCCAGCTCAGCAATAGCTTCCAGCTGTCTCTCCCAGCCAAGAAATATTTTCAAAACCTCCTATCAGTCACTTGATAAAAGCTCTCGAGCTGATAGTGAGCTTTTCATTGCCAGACTTAACAGCTTACGGTGGTGCCAGATTTTAGTTTTTTTTTTTTATCAACTCATACAAACACTTACCCTGCTCAGGTCAGTCTAACTTTTTAAATAAAAATATCAAATACATATTTTGGGGGATTGTGGTATTGCAGAAGCCCTGCTGCTGTAAATAGTGTGTGTGTGGGAATGTAAGCTTTGCAGGTGTAACCCCTACTCATTAACGTGACTACGTCAGTAAACAGGGTTCACTAAATATGTAAGCCTTACTTGGGGTCGATTATATAGCTGGCTGAGTTATGTATATATTAACCTACTGGCTAAGCAAGGTGTAGCAAACTGGGGCTATCCTACTTTAAAATTCCCCTTTAAATATAAACTACTATCCAGTTAGGGTGTTGGCTACTTTACAGGCTGTCTATCATGCAGTACCCCTGGCCCTGGCCCCACCCAATCAGATGCTCTGCGTTGTGTAAAAGTGTGTAGATTGGGTTAACACGATACTCCCAAGCTTGCTGGTCAGTTCAATGGTTTCTTTATTTTGTCCTCCTGCAATTAAAACACATCAGGAGGGACGTTTAACAGGATTCCCATAATAGCACAGTACAGGCAAACACTGCACGTAGCTTCTACATTAACATTCTCGCGAGATCCCCTAAGTGAGATCTCGCACCCTCCAGCTAGCTACGGGGTCGTAAAGAAAACCAGACCTGGAATTAGAATGATAGGCTGGTAACTATTAATACAGCATTAAATTATGCTGCCTACAACGAAGGTCCTGTACTGCTTCCCCACATGTCAGCATCCATATATTTAACTTAAGCTACCCTTGTTACACAGGGATGGTGTTAAATCTGTCCCTGTCAGGAATCACAAGTGTGGCCATTTCCCAATTAGGTAATTTATGCTAATTGGGGAGTGGCCACAGAAATGAGATAGTGCCCCCTTGTGACCCAGAGCAGGATTGCTGTTGAAAATAAATATATAATAAAATAAAAATAAATTATGGACAAACTAGCAGAGGAGTGGGAGGTGGAGCAGAGGTGCCTGGAAGCTGAAGTGGCTGTACTTTGCAGGGCTTCCCTGGAGATTGGGCACCGAAGAGTGCCCATATGAAGACCCCTGCTTTGTGATGGTCTATTCGAGGGATGAAGTGGAGTCCCCGGAAGAGTGGCTCTGTCTAAAGGCCCGAGGCAAGCTGCCTGCCCAAAGGCTAGAGTTGGGCCGCTCTGCCTTCCAAGCCCCATGGGATGGCGGAATAGACGCTCTCCTCAGCTGCCTGGAGGACCAAGGTTGGTGCCTTGCGTATGGGGAGTTCAGGCACATGGTGGTATGCTGCCCCTTCCAAGAGGAAGGGGAGGAGCTGCCTGCCTGAAGGCTGGAGAAGACGGAACTGCCTGCCCCAAAATAACAGAAGGGGAGCAGTGGGCGTTCCCGGACGCGAGCAAAGGAGCCAATTCCATCTCCAGCACCAGAGAGGGAGGTGCTGCCTGTCCGAGTGCCAGAGAGGGAGGAGCCACTGTCACCGCGAGAGCCAGAATGGGAGCAGTCTCTGCTGTCCCCAGTGCCAAAGTTCATTTTTTAATGGCACTGTCCAAACCAGGCTATTATTTTAATACATGCAATGCATGCACATCTGTAAAAACAAGAAACGGATTACTAGAGAGACATAGAGATACATATTGCTATCATAAATATATTTATCTAAGAATACACTACACCTTTCAAATCCAAAAACCAAACAGACACACAATTAACAACTTTTGACAATTCCCAGTCGTGGGACTCTTCAAATCAGAATATTTTCCTTGGGTTATCCCAAAATAAAGGTCCAATATAATTAACTTTTAGGTTGAAAAAATATTTCACGGAAAAAAAACCAGAATGCTGTGTTTCTACAATATTTAACTTTTTACAGTACAATGACACTTGATGTGACTAAAGGGAAGCATTAAAAAGAGGCTGTACAGTGCCGTGCAAATTTGGAGAATTACATTCATTCATATTTGCAACCAATCACAGAGAATTGCAGGTGGGTTTATCCACTGACTGTTGCTAAAACGAACTGGCGGCTTATCTATTATCACTCTCGCTGCCTGAAGAGGTTAGACTAGCGTAGTCTAACAATAACAGCTCATACAGGTACTATTGTATTGTGTTGGAATTATTCTCTTCGTCCATAATATTTGTATATCTGCGTGCAAACGACTTTGTGTGTAGCTATGGGCGAAAATTGCGGAATTCAATGCTGTCATGTCACATCACTGTGCCATGTTTACATACAACGTAGTGAACTGAAGCTTGTCCTGGTTTGAACACTTTGTGCATCAAAATAGCCCATCACAACAATAGGAGGTGCTGTAAAATGTGACAGAAGTATTTTGAAACATATTTTCTATTGAAATAAGTCTATACTCACTTTCACCACAGGTATCCTCTAAAGCCTCTTTCACACTGGCACTCCTACCCAGGTCCAGACCTGGGTCCTGGTTACCTGGGTCACAATCCGTGAAACCACGTACCTGGGTTGTACCCAGGTTAACCCAGGTTCCAGCGATCCACCTCAGAATGTGGGTTGACACGCTTTGACCCGGGTTGAGCGAGACAAAATGCTTGACGGCCGTTTGGAAGCCAACGCAATAACAAACAGCCACACCTGTGTGAAGGTTTCACTTCCGCAAGGAACGTTTCTGTTTATTCTGTTTAGCCATATTTCTATTGATTGAGACACACCATGAGCCAGATTGCAGCAGGGATGAAGAAACATTTGCTCTAATCAACATTTGGGCCGACATTTCAATCCAGAGAAGCTTGGATGGAAGCGTCCGTAACAAGCTGCTTCCAGGGCATTGATACATGTATTGTTTACTTCATGCCTGTCACCCAGGTCAACCCTGCTTTATGAAAAGCAGTGTGAAATTGCGTACCTGACCTGCATGACACCAGGTTCTGCCCGTGTAGGTTCTGACCCGGGTAGATCATGCCAGTGTGAAAGGGCTTAAGAAACGTATTAGTGAATAATAAAAAATGATTTGTGAACTAGTTATTTTCACATTAGTGAAACTCATGTTGTAAAAATATTAAAAAAGTTTCAGAACATTTTTTTATTTCTCTAAGTAGACATTTTATGTTTTTGTTTCTTTTTAGCAACAATTAAATACAATAGTTTCAAGTCTCCATGTGCCCATTTAATTTGTGCAAACAAGGCTGCAAGCAAAATGCCTGTAAAAAATTTAAGACAAAAATAAATAAAAAGGAAATTTCATGAGGCAAAAGACCAGTGAATAAATGAAATAAGAATAAATCTCAGACCCTCAGGGTGAGTTAGTTAATGCAAAAATGGCAAGCACCCTTTCTGAAAGACGGACTCTTTGCAGCTACAGCAATCCTATACAGATATATATATATCAATATATAATAAAACTTGATATTCTGTTTAATGATGTAACAAGTATTTATTTAGGAAACCTTATTCAATGTATACAAATATTCAGTTACTAGACAAGTATAAAGTTTTATGCAGCCTTATTCAGGACAATTAAGTTTACTGTGCGTGACAGATATGAAGTACCCAATGTATGCTTTAGTTCTATGGCTTCCATGGTAGCCCCACATGCCACCTATCATGACTATACATCTCCATTGGTCTAAATTTGAATGTCTCACAGACAAAAATGGCAGATTAAATCATCCCAGGCATTACACAGACACAGACAGGATGTGGACCAATTTAATTGGCCCAGGGCACTGCAAAGGTTAATTCGTGGTTTTAATAAAGAACCAAACTCACACAGACGGTTTATTATTCGCTGCAATGACACTATACATATGGTGACAATCAAGAATATCACTTGACAACGTAACTGTTGGCACACAATTATAATATATAAAATGTAGCTCAGTTTTATTTTTTCAGGTTTCAGGTCATATTTCTTTTACAATTTCACTCAGTGTGTTGAACCTCTTTAACGATGGAGTTACACATGCTGGCCATGGGGCAGTCTGAATGGAAGATGTTGTCTTGGCAGGGGCAACACAATAACCTGCTTTCATGGTTTATGCGATTAATGACACACACACCAACTCTCCAGAACACGTCATAGTTCTGTGAATGAAATTTCACGGAACTCAGTTATTTCAGTACAGCAAACAGCTACAAGAAGACATCCTGGTTAATTCCACTTTATCTCTGATCAGCCAGTCAGTCCAATGCTTATACTCAGGGTGAAATTCTGCCTGTACTCACCGGTACACTGGGTACTGGGTACCAGGACTTGTTTTATCTGCTTTTCATCCAACGCGCATGCATTTCATCTACTTTCATCAACTCTCAATCGGTCAGTCTCATCCACATCTGGATTTATATGCTGGGCCAATAACATTATCAGAATCACGCTGTAACAGGGCAAGGAGCCCTGTACATTTATTTTGTTTATTTATTTTTAGAACAAGGTCTTCCCCTCCGCCCCTGTGCAATATATTGTTTGTATTTGTGTATTATGATTTATTTTGTGTATTTATGGTTTATAAAGATAGCGGCAGAGCTGTGTTTTGTTATTGTTTTGTGAACACACCCACTGCAGATGGAACACCAGTTCTTTGCAGCAACACCAGCCCTGCAGGGCCCTGACCTCCAGGGTGCATGGCGCAGAGAAATGGTGCAGGCGGATCGCTCCCAGGTGGCACGTGCGGGTCCTGGAGCCTGCAGGGGCTGCAGGACTGCCTCAATAGACAAAGATTGGTGCAGCTTTGCAATTGTTTTCATTTTTATAAAAGTATTACTTTTCTATGTACTGTTGAAATCCTATGTGTGACATTCAGTGGAAACAATTGCTTTGATAACTTCATTTTTTTTTACTAGAGAATATAGGAACAAAATGACATGATTAAATACTTAAAGCTGTGAAACTTTTTTTTTTTTAAACAGGAAAAGTGGAAAATGTGTATCAATATTGTGATTTGATTGACACTTTGTTTTAAATACAGCCCATTAGTGGACAACAGGCAGACATAAATACAATTAATAATAAAAAATAAAAAATAAAATATATATATATATATATATATATATATATATATATATATATATATATATATATATATATATATATATATATATATATATATATATATATATATATATATATATATGAGGCTGTGTGGTCCAGGCGTTAAAGAAAAGGGCTTGTAACTAGGAGGTCCCCGGTTCAAATCCCACCTCAGCCACTGACTCATTGTGTGACCCTGAGCAAGTCACTTAACCTCCTTGTGCTCCGTCTTTCGGGTGAGATGTAATTGTAAGTGACTCTGCAGCTGATGCATAGTTCACACAACCTAGTCTCTGTAAGTCACCTTGGATAAAGGCGTCTGCTAAATAAACAAATAATAATAATAACATGTGTTGCTTAAATTACATTTAAATTTGGTTTGCTGTATATATTCTCCCCATATTACAAATCTAATTTGAAACCAATGAGGTATGCTTGAGGGAAGATGCAGTATGAATGGGGTTGGGGCATTTATTGGCTGTATGTATAAACAGTTTTTTTTTGTTTGTAAATACCGCTTTTCGTGGTGCTTTCATGTTTCATTTAGGTTACAGAGATATATACATGCGGTTTATTGTTTCGTACTGTCTTTGCAGTGGTGTCTATTACTTACATTTATAATTCCCCAAGCTGGTCCAGAAATAATAGTTCTGTTTCTGTATCTCCACATTAAACAGAAAATACATACACAAGTCTGGTTAGTGCGTGAATTAGTGATTGTGGTGTAATACAGTTTTACAGTGGTACAAGTGAAGCGCTGCTCCGGGTTTGTGCTGGCCTCTGGCGACAGCTCCGGAACGTGTTAGCCGTCTAGTGAATATACTCAACAATAGACAGTACAAACAAACACTCACGATTTATTTCACCAACAGTATGGGTCCTTCCAGGTAAATGACACAACCAAAACGAAACAGATAACATTGTTTCGACCCCTATTTATACAGTCACTCATGACCTCTTGGTAAATGATTGCAGCTGCTTTTTCTAATCTGCAGCTGCCACACCATTTCCCTTCCGGGTCAGTGAGTTCGTGTACCGAAGATCAGTTTCTTCTCTACGTGACCGGCTTCCTTTTAACCCTGGGAATGAAGTGTCAGGCCACGTAGTCCAGAGCACTCTGTTCCCGTTACTTACCACCCTCACAGGTCAGGAGGGAGATTTACCACCAAGAATCATTGTCTTTCTGTCACAGTAGCCTAATCATTTACGCTTGTTCCAAGGTGATGAAACTCCAGGGATGTTTAGAGGTCTATTACTTTTAAGTATGTACTTCCAGGTCAGAGGTTTTGTTGACTTGTATTTTTTTATTATTATTTGTGACTTTTTTTTTTTAGATTGCGGTGCTTTGCAAATAATTAAAAATAGCTGACATGTGTACATACAGGCAGGCCCACCAAGAGGGCGAGGAGGCCGGGGAAATTTCCCCAGGGCCCATTGCCCCAAAGGGGGCCGTGGAGAAGGCAAAAATTCTGGTAAATCAATACTGAACATTTCAAAATTGAAAAAAAAGTAACAGTGGCAGTCCTCAGCCTTCCAGAGGACCATTTGCGTTCATGCCAGACACCACATAAAAAACAACTACATTAGTGATTGTAAAACAAAAAGCAGGGATCATATTAAGACTCTCAGATAAACATGTATAGTGGATATTTTGCATTGTAATTTTGTTTCTCTCACTGAAAGCAAAAAGTTTTATTATCACTGTTCTTTCCAGGTACTGTAAAAGCCATTAATATTTGCAAGCCTTTTATTATGTGATTTTCGCTTATGAAACAAAAATCTGCAAACATTTTTAGCATGAATATCAAATTCCACTAACAATAAGTACTTTGTGTATTGTACAGATTGCCAACATTTGTGGAGCACGGTAGGTTTTGTTGGTGTGATTTGCCAAATATTTATGGCTTTACAGTATTTTCATTTTCTTGCTCTTTTACAGACCTGTCTTTAAATGTATCTGTTATTGGTCTGAAACTCATTGGCCCTGAATATCAAAGCTTTTCCGACTGTTGGAGAGGCCTTTTGTGGCAGGGTTTTAACTTTGACTGTTTTTCATGTTCCAAGCAAAAATCTAAAATGGCCAGGAAGGATGAGAACAGTCGCAAAACCCCAATTCCGACAGTGAGGAATGTTATACAAACAAAGTGGGTACCTAATTAACATACCCCCCGTGCAGAAATCAAAAGGGTTGATGTGATCGGAATGAGTATTTTCTGTCTAAAATGGTTTCGCCTGTTTCAAAGATTCCAGACAAGACGGAGACAGCGAGTTTCGGACTGTCAGAAGACACTTGATATTCAGGGCATTGTTTCTGAGTTCTCATCATTGTTTGGTTGAATATACATGCTTTTATTTTGAATGTACTTTTCCTTTAACCTGATTGGTCAATTCAAGGTCCTTGAATTACTGTTCCATTTCCATTTCAATTTCAATCCAAATATGTAAATACAGTATTTGACCTTTTTTTCTGCTTAATGAAAGAAAAATCTCCGTTGTAGTACATAACACACCCTCTGAATGTTGTATGTCTACTTCCTCGCTGTCCTATACAGTACGTTCAATCTATCCATCTATTTAAATTCAGCATAGCAAATTAAATAAAACAAAACAAAAAAAAAAGTGTTTGCCGTCAGCGGCAATACATTAACCACAATAGCAACTAGTCTCCGGTTTGAATGACGAGTTGAAGAAATCAAACAACTCCGACTTTCAGCAACGTTACTTCAGCATATTACAGTAACAACCAAGTACAGCATTCTCTTCTTTAACAAAGCCAAGAAGGAGGCTTTGAATAAACTTTAAACACACTGTGAACAAATAGCACGATCAGCATTAACACATGTAGACTGCTAGATATTTAGCCCTGTGAAGCCGTGCGTATCAAATATGATAAGCAAGTTTTGAGAACATCTATTTAATCAGGTTGTGTAATATAATCCTCAAAAGCCTGTTGTATCGTTGCTGATAGCCTACGTCTTTTTCATGGACAATCGCTGAACTGCAGTCAGTGCAAGTCTTTTTAGCAACACACTTGTAATAGCTTCCTCCATGACAAAGACAGGCGCAATTCTTTTGGAACATTTTGCAGGTTTTCATTATTTGAAGATGAATACATATTGAATATGAATAGCTGATAATTATGATAATTGAATAGTTTTTATTATAATAATAGCATGGTGAAAATGTGTGTATCAAACATGATACTGTAGGTATTAGGTATCAAATCAGACTTATCTGAAAATCTTCACAGTATTGTATTTTATAAGCACCTCAAACTGCTGAAATATTCTCATTCTTATAAGTTATATTGAGTGTTGAAATGGAGATATTTGGAAATAACAAAAAATAATATCTAAATACTTTTGAGTTTTACAATAATCCATTTCTGGTGTGTGTTTTTCATGTCCAAAAGGTAAAATGTCCAGGAAGTGGTCAGTCAACTTTTGATGGCAATTCTTCAAGTGACATACAGCTATCAGGGGAAGATGAGGGTGAGGATGAAAATGATTTTGTGACTAATGTGTCAGATGAAAGCTCAGATAATAGTTGTGATGAGGAAGACTGGCTTAGCGAAAGTGTAGATCAGACCTGTGCAGAACTACAGGATACAACAATAGATCCTCTGCACAAAGCAGCTAGTGGAAAAGAGAAAAGGAAATGGCAAAAAGTAGCCTTTGAAAGTCCAGCTGTGGAATTCACTGAACATGTTGAGGCACCTTCAGAGGATATGATGAACTGCACTCCATATATGTATTTCAAACAGTTTGTGACAGATGAAATGCTGAATTTAATTGCTGAACAAACAAACCTGTATAGTGTACAGAATTAATGGGAAGTCAGCAAATACAACTGCCAGTGAAATTGAGCAAGTTCTGGGAATGTATTTGCACATGGGGCTAGTACAGATGCCCAATGTACTAGCCTATTGGGAGTTAGAAACACAGTACCCCCCAGTGTCTAATGTGATGTCTAGAGATTTCTAAAACTGCTGACAGATACATTGTGGAAACTTCGGCCTTGGTTACAAAAACTCAGAGATCAGTTTCTTCTAGTTCCTCCTGAAGAATGTCATGCAGTTGATGAAATAATGGTAGCGTTCAAGGGAAAAATCCCATCTACGTGTCTACATGCCTGCAAAACCCCACAAGCGGGGGTTCAAGTTGTGGGCTTGTGTTGGAGCAAGTGGATATAGTTATGACTTTGATGTATATCAAGGTGCAGAAAATAAAGAAATCTACTTTACATTAGTTACTCTGTTTGAACAACTGAGAGAGCGAGGAATCTACTATATAGGCACAGTTCGAATGAACAGGATGAAAGATTGCAACCTGAAGGATGAGAAAGCCTACAGATGCCTTGACCAGACTGCACCCAGCTACCTCCAGACCCTCATCTCTCCCTACACCCCCACTCGACCTCTCCGTTCCTCCTGCACTAGAAGACTGGCTCTACCTCCTCTACACTCCCCTGCCTCCAGAGCCCGCTCCTTCTCCACCCTCGCCCCGCAGTGGTGGAATGACCTTCCTACAGATGTCAGGACTGCCCAGTCCCTGACCACATTCCGGCGCCTCCTCAAGACTCACCTCTTCAGAAAGCACCTGTAGAACTCCTCTGTTCATCCCCTGGGACACTTATCACCCTTCCTTAATTGCGCTTTACTTGCTCTTATCTGCCCCCTATTTTACTGCATTTAATCCTGTACTTCAGAGTACTGTAATCTGCCAAGTGTTTAATCTGTAGTATTTTGTATTTAATCATATCCTGATGTAACTATCACTGACACGGTTATCTGCTGTATTATTGAATCGTATTTCGTATTTTGAACCAAAGTCATTGTATTTATCTTGCTCTTAATTGTATTATTACTTGTACTTTGATACTTGAAATGTATTTGCTTACGATTGTAAGTCGCCCTGGATAAGGGCGTCTGCTAAGAAATAAATAATAATAATAATAACAATAATAATAATAATAATAATAATAATAATAATAATAATAATAATAATAATAATAATAATAATAATGAGAAAGCAATGAAGAAAGAGGGAAGAGGCTCATTTGACTTTAGAGTAGCACAGAATGACATTATCATAGTAAGATGGTTTGACAACAAGGCAGTTTCTTCATTTGTTGGCATCGAACCAGTTGGCAAAAGTGAAATGTTGGAATCGAAAGACCAAACCTCAAATTGACATTTCCAGACCAGCCATTGTTGATTTTTATAATAAGCTAATGGGAGGTATTCATCTCCTTGATATGCTGTCAGGGCTTTCCAAATTTAACTTTAAGTCTCGGAGATGATATCTCTACATTTGGTGGCCCACTATTGCAGTGGCACTCATCAGTACATGGAACCTTTACAGGAGACACCAGAAGCAATTAGAGCCCCACAGAAGAAATCCAAGGCCCTGCAAAAGTTTCAGGCTTCTGTTGCTGCCTCTTTGACAAGTACTGGTAAAGGTAAAAAAAATCATGGCAGACCTCCAGTAGCATCCCCAGAAGCACCAGCACTCCGTAAAAGTGGCATCACTGCTGATGTAAGAAAAGATGGCTATGGTCATTTGCCTACATGGGAAACCAGACAAAGATCCAAGTACTGCACAGGCACTTACTTCTCATGTATGCTATCAGAAATGTAAAGTCCATCTCTGTTTCAACAAGGATAGAAACTGTGTTTCTGCCTACCCCAATGCAAAGTAGACTGCAGAGTTCCTATAGACTTGATCAATATTCACGGAAGAGCACTTTTTAATATAATTTTTCAATACTCTCTATATTTTTCATATTTTTTGTATTATTTTTGAAATTCATACATTTCTTGGGGAAGATGTACCTGTAATCTAATTTTGAATGTAAATATTATATTACCACCAAGGAATGCACTTTAAATTAGTCGTGTACTCTGTATTAGTCTTGGTTTAGTAATTGATGTATTAAATTAAGAGGTGTTACCTGGCATAAATGTAACAGTAATCCCCCACCTGTCTATCTTCTTGCCAGCTCAATAGCACTAAACTAACATGGCATGATTTACTAAGTACTGAGTATTGGCACAAAAAAGGGTTTTGTGAAAAAATAAGTTTATTAACTGTAATTGCACCAATGGTTTACTGCCTTTGACACATTCACTCTTAATGCTTCATGGTTCAGGGATAGCACTTCTACGTATTGATAGCGTATGTACTGTACTTCTATCACAGTTCATTCAATCACAAATACAAAAGGTTTTTGACCTGACATAAGTTGAAATATTATGGGTCCCCTAATTCCTGCTGCAAAGACAATTTCTCAAGTACACTGTGAAAAGTAAAGCTGACATTTTTCAAACTTTTTTCATTTTTTTTTCTATTTTATTATTTGATACTAACAAATAGAAACAGGATTACAATTAAACTAGTTCATTTAATTTAAAGTTAATTTCCATGATTTAATAATAACATTGAGATGGTGAATGTGATCAATGCAATTACACCACTATTCCAGTTACTTCAGTCAGGGTTAGCTGTCTCTGTTAATGTTATTAATCAAGATTTGTAGCTGTAAAATATTTAGTTATGCCAGTTTGGTACCTTTGTATTCTGTTGCGATAATTACAGCAGTAATATAATGTGTAAAAATAACTGTCCATTCTTAAGAAAGCCAGGATTTCAGTATGTCCCAATTTTAAACTGAAAATCATATGAGTCATTCATCTTGTTCTAGATTTCTTAACAGTCAAATGACGTTTTCATGAAGAAACCTCGTAGATCTTGTGGTTTTCCTATACCTTGTGGCTTGGAAAGCAATGCATCTCTGTTGTAAAAACATGGTTAATTAAAGTAGTTGTATATGAAGAGAAACAGTTTCAGGGCAAACATGTTCCAAGTTTCTCACCCATTTATCATGCTCATATCTTCAGCGATATGATTCCATGTGAAACGCCAATACCTTACACCACTAAAAAGGGGTGGGTAAATTGTATTTTTTTTGTAAAATGCATTCACGACCATGCCACATTATAACTGGTTCTGCAGTATACAGGGTCACCTTATAAAGGAGGAATTCTATATTGATGTCTGTGACATTCTTCATTTTTCATGATATTTACAGGAAGCACTGATGTTTTCTAAAGGTAGCACAAACTACTGAGCATATCCTTAAATGAATCTTACTGACATACTGCCAGAAATCATAGATTTTTTAATGAGAAGATTTTGAAATAATATAACTATAATACTTGTTCATAAAAACAAATCTAATCTGGTGAATTAAACACAGAAAAGGTTTGAACTTCAGAATCTGTGATTTTTCTTGTATAGGAGACAGGGAATAAGGCCTCATCGTATGCTTAAGTAGACACACTTTTTTCATTTCAAATTGTCATGCTAAAATCTCAGATCCTCTTGAAAAAACTTGTTTATAGCAGAGCATGACAAGATTATTGTACCTAATTGCTCCCGACTTGTCCCTCTATTGATAACATTTTATCTTGCTAAAAAAACTGTCCTACAGGAGAAAGACCTGCCACTAGTACCAACAGGTGCTTATTTAATAAGCTTTACAATTGTAAACTAGACTTCTGTGATATTTTTATACCTGGTTTTCATTGGGGTTTTGGGATAGCCTCTAACAGTCACTTGGTCAAGTTTGGCTGAACGTTAAGACATGAAAAGTACTTGTACTTTTACCAAACAGGTGTAAAAACATCCCTAAAGAAGAGTAATGATTACACATCTGTGTAATAATAAAAACTGGCACAAATCTGAAATATGTGGATTTTCCTTAATATAACTGTAAAGACTGACATAGATTTATTTTTTGTGGGACTTTTAGTTCTCTTATGTTCTGAAAACAGAATATAATAAATTTGTCTTAACAAGCAAAGCTAAACATAATTAATTGTAATCAGTGAAACTAATTATGATTAATATATGTAAAGGAAACATTGGGACAGTTTCCATGGAAAAAGAAAAATAAGTCCCACCTTTTTCTCACGCTATTCTGGTTGTACTTTTGGGTAGTGTGGGTTTCCATGTAGTTCTCTTTTAGCCAGAGTTATGATCCTAATTAATATATTTAAATGTTTCTGTCTGAGTTCGAATTTAGCCTTCTGTGACGACTAAAAGCATACAGCTTTCTTAAACTGGGTTCTCACACATTTTTTTAGGTTGTGTTGAAGCACTGCAAGTGCAGTCTGCCTTATTTGGCCACCAACACATTAGTGGAGCCAACAGTTTTTTTTATTTTTCATTTTCGTACTTTTAAAACAAATCTTGTTCAATGAATTAGGTTTTAAGAGATTTTACGCTCAAGTGTTGTCAGTAACCTGCAATAATACAGTTTACCATCATTGTGTGTAACTCTTTCCGTACTCAGTTTTGCATCACCCTGCTCTTGCAATGTAACAATTTTTCAGACTCAGAACATTGGAAGATTGGGCAGAGCTAACACAAATTACCTCTGACATATTATCAAAGATCTTCTATATAGACAACATAGTCAACTCGAGGGAGACCGGCTTGGAGGGCTACGTGTTTAGTTGGACCCTTTATTTTGTTTTATTTTAATACAAAACATCTCTGAATTGCAGATGACAGTGTTCAGGCTTTAATATACACTACCGGTGAAAAGTTTTAGAACACCTCCATTTTTCCAGTTTTTATTGAAATTTACGCAGTTTAATGTCTCAATGTACTCTGAAATTAAAGCATAGAACAAATAAACAATTGGAGATAAAAAAGAAATCATGGAATCGTTTTGTTTAACAAAATTTAATCTCAATTTTTGACTCATCAAAGTAGCCACCTTTTGCAGATATAACAGCCGAACACACTCGTGGCATTCTTTCTACAATGGAAATCAAATATTGTTCGGAAAGTTCTTCCCAACACTGTTGCAGAAGTTCCCACAAATGTGTTGCACTTGTAGGTTGCTTTGCTTTCACCCTTCTGTCCAGTTCATCCCAAACCAGCTCGATGGGGTTTAAGTCTGGAGACTGTGCTGGCCATTCCATGATTTGAAGCCTACCGTCTTGTTCTTTCCTTCTAAGGTAGTTCTGACATAGCCTGGAGGTATGTTTTGGGTCATTATCTTGCTGTAGGATAAACCCCTGACCAACTAGGCGTATACCAGAGGGTATTGCATGGCGCTGCAAAATGCTGTGGTAGCCGTTTTGGTTCAGGGTGCCACTCACTCTGTGCAAGTCACGACTCTGGATCCAGCAAAAGAGCCCCAGACCATCACGCTTCCTCCTCCATGTTTGACAGTTGGTGTCACACACCAAGGAACCATCCTTTCGCCTACTCGACGGGCGTACAAAAACCCTGCGTGATGAACCGAAGATTTCAAATTTTGATTCATCGGTCCATAAGACCTTCTTCCAGTCTTCAGTAGTCCACTGGCGGTGCTTCATGGCCCAGGCAAGCCTCTTTTTCTTATTTTGCCATCTTAGCAATGGCTTTCTTACTGCCACTCGACCTGTCAAACCTGCAGCTCGAAGTCTTCTCTTCACAGTTGAAACTGAGACTTGCTTACTTCGACCAGTGTTAAGCTGTGCTTGAAGCTGTTGTCCTGTGAGCCGCCTATCACGCAAGCTGTTGACTCTCAGAAACTTGTCTTCTGATTCTGTTGTGGCTTTGGGTCTGCCAGACCTCTTCCTGTCAGAGTTTCCTCCAGTTTCCAAGTGCCTTTTGATGGTGTAGGAAACTGTACTCACTGACACCTTGGCTTTCTTTGCAATTTCTCTAAAGGAAAGACCTACACTTTTAAGGGTTATAATGGTCTGTCTGTCTTCCTTTGTTAATTGCCTTTTTCTTGCCATTATGATAGCAATATACTACTTCCTGCAGGACAATACTGTCCAAATAATGCTTAAGAGGGTGTAGTAACACAGTCTGTTCCAACACTGCTTTTATACAGACAGAGGGTTTGTAAGTAATCAACAAAAGTTGGGACACCTGTAGGAATTGTTAGCATCAACTTTCAAGGCTTAATTTACTTCCATTGCTGCAGAACAGCTGTAAGTTGTTAACCCATTACTTGTTCCCTGAAAAAGGCCTTTTTGTATAACTCTGAAATGTACATTATTTTTCAGTTTTTGGTAACCTAAACTTTTTTCTTAACCTCTGGCAGTTTACCGCTTACCTTTGTACCATTTCAGGTTATTCACTGGACTTGAACTGAATTTCAATAAAAACTGGAAAAATGGGGGTGTTCTAAAACTTTTGACCGGTAGTGTACTATAGATAAGAAGCTAATACTGGACTATAAACAGACTTTTAAGCTCATTTTGATTGCTGCTGATTGAAAACGATCCGTCTTTCTATTGGCCTAACACAGATGAATGGGGAAATGAAAAATTAAAGGCTCAATTCAAAAAAGTAAACTTCAGCAAGCTTGCATGTACTCAGATAACAATATGAACTGTAAAAAGGAGAACACAGATAGATGTCATTGTAGAAGAGGAGGGTGCTAACTTAACTATAGCTACCGAGAAGAATTCTCTTCACAACTATGCTGATCAATCAAGCCTTTCAGCCTCTTGTCAAGGTAAGCTCTCAGACCGCTTTGAAACAGACCCCTCTGAAGCTGCTTCACCATGTGAGGGCCCCACTCCTAAAAAATGGAAATCTCAACCAACCCGTCTGAATCTTCAAGAAACCATTATTGAGTCGATAACAAACAATATAAATGAGAGAGCAGATGGTCTAGAAAGGATGATTTGGGAAAACACGGTTAGAATAGAAGGCCAGAAGAAAACAGTTGTTTTTCTGTGCGGGGAACTAAAGGAAGTGAAACTTAACTGTAAAAACATCGAGAAAAGAGTCTCAGAAAATAACAATAAAATGTAAATGATGCAAGATAAAGTAACAGAAGCTGAATGATACAAAAGGATATGGGGTCTGAGACTCCAGTGTTTGCCAGAATCAGATGGGGAATAACTGAGAGTGTACCATCCAAATTTGCAGTCGTGTTGTTCCTGATTGTGCTGCAAAATTAAATGACACAGTAGACACTGTGCATCGACTGGGTAAGAAAAATGAAGATCGGAGACCAAGATCTATAATTATGCAGTTTGCAATGAGATTCATCCGTGACAAAATTTGGAAGGCAGCTAAAGAATGCAACTACCTGAAGGATCTTCCCCTTCATTTTGCGGAGGATTTATCACATGAAGATCGTCTTATGAGGAAAAAACTTTGGCCAATCATTGAAAATGCCAGGATAAACAGCCAGAGAGCTTACTTCGTTGGATGCAAAACTTTCATTGATGGAGCCCAAATATTTTTGACTGGATAATTCAAGAGAATCTAAAAGGGAGTGCTTCACGCTTAGTTAAACAGTGTCATTATACCAGAGGTATTGTATTGTGAAATTGTTCTTATCTGGTATTAAAGCAAGTCATGATTCGATTGTTAACGATTAGCAAAAAGTTTGTACTTTAATATTGTTGATACAGGGTCCCACTCTAAATACTAAATCTCCAGATCCTTACACTTTAACAACTTTTGAATTGTTCACTTAAAACAGTTTGTTAATTTCTTTATTTTCTTTAAATGTCAGTGGGTTACGCAATAATGTTAAGCGAAAAGCTATCTTTGTTCTGCAAAATAGTAAAGCAGATTTTTTATTTAATTCAGGAAACTCATTCTCTGGAAAACGATATAGCATTTTGGAGATCCCAATGGGGCAACAATATCTGGTTGGCACATGGGTCAGAACACAGGTGTTGGAACCCTTAAACATAATTTTTCTGGGAACATTGTCCATGCAGATTTAGACAAAAAGGGTCACCGGGCAATTCTAGTAGTGGAGTACAGCAATGTTATGTTTATTCTACTTACTGTTTATGGATATAATTCAGAGCCTGGTAATACTGGATTATGGTGCGATCTTACTTCATGAATCAAAAGAATTCAATCTATTTTGTAATTGTAAATTACTTATTGGTGAGGACTTTAATGTCACTAGCGATGATTCACTAGACAGATGGCCCCCTAAATTAAATAAAATTAAAGAAGATTCTATAATATTTAACATCTGTAGTGACTTCAATGTTATTGTTGCATGGCGAAAAAAGTTTCCAAATACAAAAGCATACACCTGGAATAATAATAATAACAGTGTATTCTCCTATATTGACTTGGTTAATCTCTGAAGATTTAGCTGACAATGTTAAGTACGTTGCAATAAGACCATCTCCTTTAACAGATCATAAATGTATTTCTATTGAGGTATCTTTGGGGCCCCCTCAGTATAAAATTGGCAAGAAAGACTATTGGAAATGTACTATGTTATTATTCAAAGACAATATCTTTGTAGAAAATGTTAAGACATTAATTGGGGAACATCTTAAGAAAGCTGAAGAAGAGAATGATTTTGACAAATATTGGGAGCTCTGTAAAATATGAAATTAGGAAATTGGCAATAAAGTTAGGGTCTGAAAGTTAAACATCATACAGAGAAAGAAAATAAAATATAGAAATACTTAAAATTACCAAAGATTACCTTCACATTTCACAACCTGGAGCTCAAAAAATATTGTTACTTCAAAATGAACTGAATCTTATATTTCAAACAAAAAACAAAGGGGGCTGCTATTAGATCAAGGACAAGGTGGCTTGAGGAAGGAGAGAAAAATACAAAGTATTTAATTAACTTGAAGAAAATAAGTGCCAAATATAAATCTATCACCAAATTAAAAATTGATAATCAATTATCTGAGGACCCAAGAATTATTGCAAAATTTGTTTCTAGATTTGATCAATATCTTTATAATTAATCCGGAAATTAATTCAATTTCCTATTTACAAAAAATAGCTGAAAATATAACTACTACCTCAGAACCTTGTTGCGATTCTAATTTAACCATATTCGAAGTAAGAGACGTCATTTCAAAACTTAAAATTAATACATTCCAGAGAACGATGGTTTTACATCTGAATTCTACACATTTTTTTCTGATGAACTTCAGTACTTTCTACACAGTCTTTACATTGAAGCTATTGAAAGAGAATTATTACCCCCATCATTAAAGCAATGCCTTATCGTTTTAATTCCCAAACCTAATAAAGATACAACATATTTGGATAATTGGAGTCCTTTAAGCTTATTAAATCTTGATTATAAGATCCTGGCTCATATTTTTGCAGCAAGAATTAAATCTGGTTTAAATGAAATAATAGATGAATCACAGTCATGCTTTATGAAGACCAGACACGTTGTCAACAACATCCGTCTTGTCCTTGATTTAGATGATTACTCCGACCTAATCACTGAGGACTGCTTTGTATTATTTCTAGATTTCCGTAAAGCCTTTGGTACGATAGAGCACCATTTTATTCTAAATGCATTAAAGTTTTTTGGGTTTGGTAATTATTTCACTAAAGCCATATCAACATTCTATAAGGAGAGTAATAGCTCTATTAAACTAATAAATGGTACCTCACCAAGATTTAATATAGAGCGATGTATAAGACAACCCTATTTCTTCTTTTCTATTTCTTCTCACTCTTCAAATTCTGGCTACTCAAATAATCAAAAGTCACTTGAAGGGTATTCAGATATTTGATAGGAATATTAAAAGCTGTCAGCTAGCTGATAACATCACACTTTTTATGAAAGATGAAACACAAGTAAAAGTTGCCATTGGCATCATTGCTTCATTCTTTAACCCATTTGTGCCCAAATTTTTCTCAAAGGTTTCATGCATATAGTCGTGTTAATACTGTCCTATATGAACATGTTCTGCATTTATTTTCCCCAGGTTTTTGTTTTTTTTCTTGAAAATCATATTTGAATGTGCGGCAACTATAGTTGCCGGTGGGCAAATATGTTGTATGCACCCCTTCAATGTCAAATTTGAATAGGAGGAGAACATTTGGCATCTAACTCAAAATAACTGCTTTCAACAGATCAATCTTTATTCATGAACAGATTTAGTATGTATAAAAGTGTAAGAACATTCGCTGTGACACCAAAAAAGCTGCCTCTAGCTTATAATCTCTTAACTATGAAAACTCTTAAAAATGTCCAAATTATCTTGAATACATGGGGACTTAAACAGTCATCAACAAACCCATTTGTCTTAAAGTGATGGAACATAGTGCAGAACAAAGTGCAGACATTAAGTTGCCCCAACAGGGCATTGTGTATCAAAAAGTTAAATGAAAATAAATAGAATGAAGAAAAAATAACATCAGTGCATACGGTTAGGGTTAGTGCATACAGGCAATTTCTTTCAAAAGACATTCGGAATGGGAAGTTATGTCATACATGTCCTCCCCGCTCTCCCTTTCTATCTCTCTCCCTCCCTTCCTCTCCCTCCTGGGTAGAGTTTTAGCGGTTCACACGAAAGACCTTGAAGCACTCAACGTGCAGGGCAACACCGCATTTCTCACATGCAAAGGGAGTGCGTCCATCACATTTTCATTGTCGTCTGACCAAAGAAGACGTCGTCTTGGGACTGAGTTGTACCCAAGTGGTCAAAAGAATGCCATAGAATGTTAGGAGCTCTTCATCAGTCAGATTGAGGGTGGCACCTTTCTGTGCTGCATACATATTCGACATTTCCAGGGTGATATCCCGTAGTGATTTGGGATAGAATGTGAGAAAGATGTCTGCTGGATCATCTGACGTGACGATGGGATTGGTTGGCTTGGGTTGATGACGCTGATGACGCTTAGCCTATATTGGTTTTTTAGCATCTGTCTTCATTTTCTTGAACTTCCGCTCTTTGTTTTTGATTTTCTTTAGCATGGGTCCAGGGGTTGTTGGACTGTTTTCCTTTTCCTCAACAGCATTGATGATGATTGGCTCTGTAGATGCACTCACTAAGGCCGCAGGACATTCAGGTATATCTCCAATGTCAAGGAGGGGTAGTTGAAAAGAATCATCAGAGATTAAGCCCTCTCCTTTCAGCAACCTTGACGGTAGGCATTTGTAACCACATGCCACGTCATCATCAGATCCATCGCTGTCACAATCTGTCATGAGCTATCTTCTCAGACTCCGGCACAACTGTAACATCTGAGATAGTTGCAGGGGGATTATCTGCATCAAGAATATCCAAAACCTCTACCAAGGTATACCTGAAAGAAAATTAAGAAAATTATTTTTAAAGTCAGAGGCCCATAGTATTCAATGGCTGGCTGTAATAGGTGATTTCATATAATAATTTAAATGTAAACTCATTACTTGTCTGAATTTCAACATTATAATGGAATCATAAGCTACTAGTCATAAAAAGAATAGGGTCCTTGACCTATTAGAATGAAACGCATCCAAACTGGATGAAGGGACCTCAATATTTTGCCCCTTACAGGACATAATATCATAAAAGGGAGAAAAAGATAACCTACAGCAATTAATCCCATGCTTTGAGTTATGTCAAGGTGGGGTATTATAAAAGCAAAAAGCACTAAACAAGACCATTAACCTTGATTTATTAACCTATTAACACAGTATACCCCATTTCCCCATGATATATGTACTTACAAGGCATTTGCCCGCTGGCAACTATAGTTGCCGCTTGGACTTTTGACTAAGTATACAAAAAACTTTAGATCTCTTGTAAGATTTGTTTTGTTTGGGTGATTCTAGAGACCTTCATGATTAAGTAGATTAGTAACATGAAAATTACCTTTTATTGGGAGGGTTTGCCTTCACCATGCTTCCTGGAAGTAGGGGTAGGAAGTTGACAGCCTCATGTGAGAGGAAGGAAGTGAATACCATTTTTTTTTTCTTGAAATCCTTTATTTGGTTGTTGGTTTGCTTGCATGTCATTGAGATATAAAACATGGATAACATCTAGAAAAATATTTACAAAAGGAAAATGACAACTATACACTTTGGCAACTATAGTTGCCGGTGGGCTTAAATGGGTTAATGCTTCAAGCTTGTTTCTTAACACAAAGAAATGTGAATTGTTACCAATTAAACAATGTCAGCATACTGAGATTGGAATTATCCCATTCAAACATGAAGTAACTTATTTAGGAGCAATAATAGATAAAAATTCTAACTTCAATACTGTAATTCCAAAAGTTAAATCCAGATTCAATTGTTGGCTTCAAAGAGACTGAGGGTATATCACGTTTGACCTATAGCCCTTGATGTAAATAAAGACATTTGTAGAATTTTAGATACATTCATTTTAAAAAACAAAACATGCCTTGTCATAAAAAGGGTGGTTTGAATGCTCTGGATTTTACTTCCCTTAACATTTCACTTAATTAAACTTTTCCCGACATAAGTATACTATTTGGAATAACAGAGATTTAAGATACAAAAATAAATCTATTTTAAAAACTGGGTGAAAAAAAACAAAACATTATTTTGGTTAACAAATTATTGGATGCATATTCATGAACAGTCAAGACTGGGGCGTGGTTTGGTTGTGGCAATATTGAAAAAAACTAGTAATATCCCTGTAACAGGGTGAGGAGCCCTGTGCATGTTTTTATTTTTAGAACGGGGTCTTCCCCTCCGCCCCTGTGCAATGTATTGTTTTGTTATTGTATTTATGTAATTATATGACGGCGAAGCGCCGTATGTTTTGTTGTCGTACTGTTTGGTAGTGTGGATGGGAACCCCATCCACGATTAAAAAAAAAAACCTTGTGCAGAAGGTGGCCATCTCCTGAATTAATTAAGTGATTCATTTGTTTTGTTGCTAAATCGGGAGATGTTCACCTGTATATAAACCTGCAGCTCTCTACCCTCAGGGTGGGTGTGTTAGGAGTGAGAGCATGCGCGCATGCTCATACTAGATAACACACAGCGGTGAGCACACAAGAAAAACATAATGGTACAGCGTTGTGGTGGCTTACGTTGTTACCTCAATTCTTTCTGGTGCATTTACACACCGCTGTGTTATACTATTTGAATTTCACTCATACAAGAACAACATGTTACATGAAATTGTTTATTGTAACACATTTTTTAAGAACATATCCAAAAGATTAGAATGCTTAGAATTACCGGACATCTTCCAAAAAAAACGGACAGGGGGTCAAAGTACATAAAAATACCGGACAGTCCGGTAAAATACTGGCGGGGTGGCAACCCTAGCTAAGTTATGCCACACAAGGTACAAACAAGAAATAAAGACAGCATTTGTTTTACAAGTGAATGCATTATATTACCTTACTAAACTAAAATTGAGTGAACAAAACACATTTGTTGTGTTTAAAATTTGTATAAGATTTTTCACTGTGCAAAATTGCATGTGAACTTTTGTTCTACTGAACAGTTAACACAATTATGTGTTGGGAGTTTAAGAGTGTTGAGTGATACAGCTTAATTAAAAAAAAAAAAAAATGGGTGTAGGCTCTGTAGAACAATAAAACATACTCATAAGCTTTGGGTAAAACTGTTATACATCGCATCCATTCTTAATCAGTTTTCAGAACATTTCTGTAGTAAATGTCCACTAATACTGACAAAAACTTAAGGCACAATTACAGTAAGTCTTTCAGCACTAAGGAGTTACACTACCCTAGGATAATTAAATAAACAGTGCCCATACTGGAAAAAATGAAAACAGCCATAGATATGCACATAGTGCATGAGATCAGTTTACTGCATTTTCCTAGACCTGTATACAGGTCTGCAGTGTTGAAATAGTTAAAACATGAAATAGCTTTACATGATTTGCCTACATCGTTAAAAAAAAATAGCTATCTACCGGTAAAATGCATTACACACATATTGGTTACAAATCTGATTAGCTGCTTATTTAAACAAAATGTAAATTAATATATAAAGCACAAGAACATGAACTTGATAAAATCAAAGTAAACTGATGTATATGAATTCTTACCGTTGTGTCTGGTTCATTTATTTATCTACATTCCGAAGACGTAACTCTCTGGATGAAGTGTTATTTATTATTACATAATTGTTTAGCAGACACTTTTATCCAAAGTGACTTACATAAAATTAAACAAAAGTATATAAATTACAGGCAATACAAATGCAAAAACAACTTGAATAAGTGGGTTTTGAGAAGACGGCGAAAAGCAGTAAAAGATTGAACAGTCCTGAGGTTAACTGGCGGAAACTGGTTCCACCACAGGGGGACAAGGAAAGAGAACAAGTCGGCCAGTAGAGGGTGACCGGAGAAGGCGAGAGGGGAAGGAGCAGTACGATACATTTTAGCCCAGGTTCATTCTCACCCTTAGGCTAATTCTCACGACAGGGATGAGAATTAACCCAAGCTAAAATTCGCAGGGGTGAGAATTAGACTAAATTAGCTGGGGGTGAGCATTAGGCTGTGACACCTGTCGCGTAATTCAGAGTGCTCTCTCTTTGGTTACTAGTGATGACATTAGAACATTTACAATTGTTACAAATTACCAGAGAGAGAGAAAAATACTTGTCTCTCTCTTGCAAGTCTGTAATTATAACTAACAACAAAGCTGTGTGCAGTAACAATGCAGATTAGGCAAAAACGAGTTGATTACACGATTATCACCTGGGTTGCGCCAGCTACCTACACAATCCGTGCGATTTTCTTTAAAAAAAGTGGGATGGCTTAAGCCCGCCCCACCCCCATGCCCGCCCCCACCCCACGCCTTATGGCAGAACCGCCCGAGTATTCAAAACTGTTCAGTCATGAATTGCAACCGTAACTGAGAACTGAGCTAAGAATATAAATACAAGCTGATAATTTAAAAAAAGAGACGTACATTTACATATTTTTAAATGAAGCAGTTGCTTAATTAATACAACATAAATATACAAAGTATTTTTAATAAGACACTATTTTCAATAACAGACATTGTATTTGAAATAAGACACTTTTTAATAAAGGAGATATGAAACAGACTTCAACCTATTACAAGCTTCTTAAAGAAATACATATTTCTAAATGAAGCAGTTGCTATTAATTAATAGATACAGACAATAAATAGACAATGCATTTTTAATTATGCATTTATACTGTAGCGACCCAAGCACTGTTGTGTGTCTGCTGGATCTGTATGTTGTCCCGTTTGTTTGTCTCGTCTGCCTTGTCCTGTGTATGTGTTGCATGTATTGTAAGGGTGCCACCACGCCACCTAGAATGTGGAGAGAAGTGAGGGATGGATTCGGTTGGTCGGACTGGTTGGAGTGGGCGGGAGCAGCACGGGGTATACCACCTGTGCGGGAGAATGTGTGTGGAGTGAGAGGTGCTGAGCATTTGAATAAACCGAGCCGTCAGAATTCTAGTGAGAGACAGCCAGATAAATTGGGCCTGTGTGCGACTGAGAGAAACCGTAGCCGGGGAGTGACGTGTAGCGAGAGCCGGAGGGAAAGCGAGAGCTTAAGAAAGTGCAAGTGAGGGTCAGTAGATGAAGGAAGGAATAGGGTCTTTTTATTGTTTTTGTGGCATGGTCTTGGCCCAAACAAGGACCGTGTTATTATAATTAATACATTGATTATTAATTGTGCCTGCTAACGCAATTTGCAATCTGCCAGTAGTGCCAAACTAATTGTACCTAGGACAAGGCTGCGCTCGATGGGCGATCGGGCCTTTTGTTCTGTGGCCCCTCGCCTCTGGAATGATATAGGATAAGCGTTGTTTAAACCACTTGCTGTTTTTTATTTTTGTACCAAAAATAACAATTTAGAAATGATCTATAGTTTGTTTAGTTTGTATACTTACTGTCTGTCCCATCTCTGTTCCAGTCTGAATGGCTAGGGGTTGCTGTCAATCATCTCAGTGATCTGTTAGTATAGTTTCACTGTCACTGTCATTTCACCCAGTTCTGACAGATCTCGTTGACTGAAGCAGCGCCAGAATGCTCTCATTCATTTAAATGACATTTGCCAGCTCAAGCACATGTCATTCAAAGCACCTACTTTTGAAATTAGTGGTTTAAGGTGTAGATAAACGTTTGCTAGGTGTACGGTGACAATTACTAGTTTGATTTAAAAATGGGGCGCAAGAGGAAAACAATGAGTATTGTGCACAATCATGTGACCGACGTCACCGCGGCAGGACAAAGCGGGTTCGTCTGCCTTACCTTCCAGTGACTCCAGCTGTGCTGAAGAATATGTGCAAGTTAGTTCTGTTCAACTATCTAATGTTTTTTTGCAAGCTGAATATGATAAAGGGGCTTCACTAAATGAGACTTTTCTCAATGGCATAAAATTTTTTTTTTAAAAGCATAAAGGTCGATTTCACCCATTCTCTGCTTGAATTGAAAATAAAGATTGAAAAAAAACCCCAGTAAATTCTTTCTAAAATAAATGTTGATATTAATCGTTTATTTGGCAAAAAAATAAAAATCAAATAGTAGCAAGCCTAGTTATATTCAATATCAATCTTGGTAGAATAAACACAGGTGTAATGTCATTTTTTCCTACCCTGTCAGTTTTTCCTCCCTTGTGCACTGCGCCTGCCCAAGGCTTTTATTCCCTTGCAGCTCAGGAGAGGTCATCAAATTTTGCTTAAGGTAATTATCATCTACATCAAAGTATAGTATTTTTTCTTTGATAGAAGACATTTGAAAGCAATACATTAACTCAAAAGTCAAGAAATAGTGTCATTGGAGTGTTATTGATCGACTTTAAAATGTGTTTTAATGTCATAAGTTGTTTTCAGTTTCAGATTTACTGCAGCTTAAAGCAGTTTGGCTACATAAACAACCACACTTTGTAGGATTTGTAAACATCTTAATTAAATATTATTACTTTATGGATACAAATTTGACCAAACCTTGTATGTTTATATACAGTAATTTATACCTTGGTTGTAATGAGGATATAAATAAATGAAACTGTCCAGCTGTATAAAATAATGGGTTTGCAATAAAAACAAATGAACTGGATGAAAAGACAAACCACAACATACAGATAATTTCATATGTCTTTCTAGGGCCCTCAAAAAGCTTGTCAATGATAAGCACAATGATTGGAACATACATTTAACTCCTACGCTGTTTTCCCTTTGATCCAAGAAACAGAACACAACAAAATTCAGTCCTTCCTTTCTGATGTATGGAAGAGAAGCACGTTTCCCCTCTGAAGTAGCTCCATAGTTTTAAGTCATTTATTGACCAATAATTTTTAAAAAACATTAAGCACTAGTGGTTGTTTTTTTCTAATGTTTTGCATATAAATGTATTTTTAAAAGTGTTAGAACAGCCTTTATTTGTACAAGTATTTCCCAGATTGTTAGGTTCTTAGTTGATATCAAAGTGCAAAACTGTTTAAAATGACCAACTTTTCTTAATATTTTCACGGTTTTGTACCTTCAACAGTATAGTAATCATAGGTCATATTTATGCTGGTTGCATTTTCTTTTCATTCCTTTGATGAAAAACAAACCTTTCACCACCTCTTATTTTGAACAATGGAATGATATTGTGCCTTAACCCTTTAAGGACCAGGATCGTGTTAACATAAAAAAAGCACTTTGTTTTGTTGACTTACAGGGCCACCGTACTTTGCAGTACAGGCTTGAAACACACTTCAATAGATAGAGGAGGGACTAACGTTCACTTCCTGATAGTTTGTTTGTGTTTTTCGTGTGACATCACTGAGAGGGGCATTTAGTGTCTAAAGGGTGGCTACTGTTTACAGCAGCCAGGAAGAGATAAAAGCAGAAACAAAACATCACAGAAACTTTAGAGCTAATAAAAAAGGGAAACAATGTAAATCTGATGTATTTGACTTAGAATAAATGTTCCAACATAATTATGTCTCATGTGTTTTAATATATATGTTTTTACAACATTTATAAATATCAATAAACAAGTGGATATAAGCATATACTATTTCATGAACTAAATGTATCAGTGTGGTGGGTTATGAGAGGAAGTGACATGACCCGGAAGTGATGGAGACAGGAAGCACGTAGTTGGTTGGGTTGGATTTTATTTACAGCACACACAAAAGTACAAAGTCCCGAGCAGTGGGTTTCCACACAATTGCAGCGAACAAAGAAAACTGCCTCTGTTACCAGCTATGGTAAGCAGAGGCTTGCAATGAAAACAAATAATCCACACAGAACAGAAACACTGCCACGTGGTATCTCAATAATCCACAAAGAACAGAAACACTGCCACGTGGTATCTCAATAATCCTCACAGATCAGAAACACTGCCACGTGGTATCTCAATAATCCACACAGAACAGAAACACTGCCACGTGGTATCTCAATAATCCACACAGATCAGAAACACTGCCACGTGGTATCTCAATAATCCACACAGAACAGAAACACTGCCACGTGGTATATCAATAATCCACACAGAACAGAAACACTGCCACGTGGTATCTCAATAATCCACACAGAACAGAAACACTGCCACGTGGTATCTCAATAATCCACACAGATCAGAAACACTGCCACGTGGTATCTCAATAATCCACACAGAACAGAAACACTGCCACGTGGTATATCAATAATCCACACAGAACAGAAACACTGCCACGTGGTATCTCAATAATCCTGACAAAACAGAAACACTGCCACGTGGTATCTCAATAATCCACACAGAACAGAAACACTGCCACGTGGTATCTCAATAATCCTGACAGAACAGAAACACTGCCACGTGGTATCTCAATAATCCACACAGAACAGAAACACTGCCACGTGGTATCTCAATAATCCACACAGAACAGAAACACTGCCACGTGGTATCTCAATAATCCACACAGAACAGAAACACTGCCACGTGGTATCTCATAATCCACACAGAACAGAAACACTGCCACGTGGTATCTCATAATCCACACAGATCAGAAACACTGCCACGTGGTATCTCAATCCTCACAGAACAGAAACACTGCCACGTGGTATCTCAATAATCCACACAGAACAGAAACACTGCCACGTGGTATCTCATAATCCACACAGATCAAAAACACTGCCACGTGGTATCTCATAATCCACACAGAACAGAAACACTGCCACGTGGTATCTCAATAATCCACACAGATCAGAAACACTGCCACGTGGTATCTCATAATCCACACAGAACAGAAACACTGCCACGTGGTATCTCATAATCCACACAGAACAGAAACACTGCCACGTGGTATCTCATAATCCACACAGATCAGAAACACTGCCACGTGGTATCTCAATAATCCACACAGAACAGAAACACTGCCACGTGGTATCTCAATAATCCACACAGAACAGAAACACTGCCACGTGGTATCTCAATAATCCTCACAGAACAGCAGGTGGCTTGGGCTCCCTCTCCCAAGCAGTATAAGTAGTTCCTGGAGCTGCCAAGGATCACAGGGGGAAGTCCGGGCTCGGAGGCAGCCGGCCTGGGAATCCTCAGTCTGGGTATAAGTACAACAAACAAATAAACAAACAAACTCACAGAGCTCACGCAGCACGACCGTCTCAGTCCAGGATAGGGAGACCGAATGGCAGAACCCCACAGCCTAAATAGTGCCGAGCCTCGGTCTCGGTCCTTCCTGCACAGCGCTGCCAGTAGTCGGGAGTGCGAATTACAAGAGGGACTCCTTTCACTCCTGTCAAAATCAGGTACATTTGTTTTTCCTTATTACTGATAATGATGACTTTTATTTATAAATATTTATTTTGAGAAAATAAATCGAGAGTAGTGTCCATTATTGCCTATTAAGACCCTGAGAATAAACATGTATTCAACAATCTGAAAATGAAACCCAGAAATTGGGCCCAATCCCCAAACCAAAGTCTGAGAGAGAGGACAGTGCAGTACCTGTTACTATGAAAGACAGACAGAATGATGAAGGCAGTTGACAGGAAAATTCAGAGTTCCATCCTGTCCAAGGTGCCAGTAGATGTGTGGGAAAAGAGAGGCAAACATCTTGTATATTTGTTCAGTTCTTTCCTTGGTTCCTTTCTCAGTTCCTAGATTTAACAGTTTTTGATCTGTGAAGTTTTTTTTTTTTTGTGAGGGTTACACCACCGTTATACTCTATGAAATTAAAATGTCTTTAAATGTGCAGACTGTCAATTAAAAACTGAAGCGGAACATTTTGAACTGCTGTACATATGTCTTTCATAGTAACAGGTGCTGCACTGTCCTCTCTGTCTGACTTCTGTTTGGGGCTTGGGCCCATTTTCTGGGTTTCATTTTCTATATACAGCAGTCAGCATATTTAAAGACATTTTAATTTCATAGAGTTTAGCTGTGGTGTAACCCTCATGAAAAAAAAACAACTTTTCAGGTCATAGAATAACACGTTTTTATACATGTATCTCTAAGCAGAATACATAATAAAAATTACTTAACTTAAAACAAACAAACACACAAACAAACAAACAAAAACAATCAAACTCTGTTCCCCAGAATGTTTAGAAAAAAGGACACAATTTGTAAGATACTAAAACAGAAACATAGCATAAAAAATATCAAGCCAAAGAGTACCAGTGTCCAGTGTGGAATCTGAAAATGAAACCCAGAAAATGGGCCCAAGCCCCAAACCGAAGTCAGAGAGAGAGAGGACAGTGCAGTACCTGTTAATGTGAAAGACAGTCAGAATGATGAAGGCAGTTGACAGGAAAATTCTGGCCAATGTGCCAGTAGATGTGTGGGAAAAGAGAGGCAAATATCTTATATATTTGTTCAGTTCCTTCTTCAATTCTTTCCTTGGTTCCTTCCTCAGTTCCTAGATCTAACTGTTTTCTATATACAGCAGTTCAAAAGGTTCAGCTTCAGATTTTAATTGACAGTCAGCACATTTAAAGACATTTTAATTTCATAGAGTATAATAGTGGTGTAACCCTCATGAAAAAAAAAATCAGACTGTGGTTTACGCTGAAGTTCAAATGTTTAATAACACAAAAGAATATAGTGAGACAAAGTTAAAGGGTACATAAGGACCTTTTTATTTTATTGTGTTACATGTTCCCATGTGTTGCTACAACTGTTTGCGTAAGGTGTGTGTATTGTTAAACATGTTTTTTTACATTTTGACCACTTTTTTAAACTTTTAAATTGCATTCCCTGCCTCAGGATGGCTTCCCATGTACCCGCATGGACCTCTCAGAACTACATTTCCCATCGTCCTCCTGCTCACATATGTAACTGAAATAGATTTACCAGTGAGTAGGAGGATGATAAAAATTAGCAGTTGATTAAAATTTTTCATCAAAATAATCTTATGGTTATAATTAGTTTAACTGAAACAGTATTGAAACTGTGTTTTCCATATAATTTATACTTTTTAAATTCACAAATTATCTTTTAAAAGTATTTAAATCTCATAATCATTTACAAGCATACTGTAATCTAGAGTTGTTAATAACGGATATGATTGAAAATTGATAAGTAGATTAATAATTATTAATACTGAGATAGTTTGGATTCCCCACTTGGATAGTGCGAAACGACGCTCACACACGGCTGTGTGTGTTTGTGCAATATCAGTACACTATGCCAGTACATTGTAGGTAATTGGTATAAAATAGTTATAGTAATTAGGCTGCTAACTGTGTTTTCAATTTTTGATCAATATAAAACTTTACCAGGTTCATAATCCTTTATATAAATACCCCCCACATTATAGTCCCCACTTGCATAGTACAGAATGATGCTCACACACTGAAATACACATTTCTTTCTCCATTTAGATTTTTTTTGTATATAGTGACTGTAACAGGGCGAGCAGCCCTGTACAGGGTTTGTTTATTTTTAGAACGGGGTCTCCCCCTCCGCCCCTGTGTTATTTTGTATTTGTTTATTATGATTTATTTATTATATTTATATGACGGCGAAGCACCGCATGTTTTGTAATTGTTTTGTTGTTTATAAATGTGACGGCATAGCCGTGTGTTTTTGTTATTATATTTGTTTAGTAGCATGGATGGGTAGCCTCATCCACAGTAATTTTAAAAAACTTGTGCAGATTGTGGCCGAGGGGTAAGAGAATAATTGCATGCTAGTTAAACCCCTCGGCCACGATATAAAAAGCCTGCAGCTCTCCATGTTGGTGGTGGGTGTATGAGAGGAGCGGAGAGAGAAAACGAAACTAAATTAAAATATACAGGAACAGTGACAGTGACTGCCCAGCCTGACCTGTATGGTTTATTTATACTTTGTGTTCGAGATTTGTTTTATTTAAACCTTTTATTTTGTTCTGTGAGCGAAGTGTTTTTGTTTAAATATTTTATTTATTTTTGTATTTGAATAAACGGCGCTGCCGCGTCTTTATTATTTTGAAACTGCAGTGCCTGGTGTCAGTATTTTTCTTCCTGCATCTGTCCTGATGTCACCGTCTTAGCCATCCTGCCACAGTGACATATAAATAAATTAATGTATTTAAAAAATATATGTTAGGTAAATATTATAATTTAGGCATTAAATATTATAATTTAGGCATCAAATTGATCAGAAATACAGTGTAGACATTGTTAATGTTGTAAATGACTACTGTAGCTGGAAACGGCTGATTTGTAATGGAATATCTACATAGGCGTACAGAGGCCCATTATCAGCAACCATCAGTCCTGTGTTCCATTGGCACGTTGTGTTTGCTAATCCAAGTTTATCATTTTAAAAGGCTAATTGATCATTAGAAAAGCACAGCTGAAAACTGTTGTGCTGATTAAACAAGCAATAAAACTGGCCTTCTTTAGACTAGTTGAGTATCTGGAGTATCAGCAATTGTGGGTTCGATTACAGGCTCAAAATGGCCAGAAACAAAGAACTTTCTTCTGAAACTCATCAGTCTATTCTTGTTCTGAGAAATGAAGGCTATTCCATGCGAGAAATTGCCAAGAAACTGAAGATCTCTTACAACGCTGTGTACGACTCCCTTCACAGAACAGCGCAAACTGGCTCTAACCAGAGTAGAAAGAGGAGTGGGAGGCCCCGGTGCACAACTGAGCAAGAGGACAAATACATTAGAGTGTCTAGTTTGAGAAACAGACGCCTCACAGGTCCTCAACTGGCAGCTTCATTAAATAGTACCCGCAAAACACCAGTCTCAACGTCAACATTAAATATGATATAATATTTATATATTGATATTTAGTATGATAAAAAAAATAGCAGAGTTAATTAAAATTAAGTAGAAGTATAATTAGTTTAGCTAAAAATTACAAATTAGTCTCGGTCTCGGTATGTTTGGTCTCAGTCTTGGTCTCGGTACGTTTGATCTCAGTCTTGGTCTCGGTACGTTTGGTCTCTGTCTTGGACTCGGTCTCGGTACATTTGGTCTTGGTCTCGGTCTCGGTATGTTTGGTCTCAGTCTTGGTCTCGGTACGTTTGGTCTCGGTCTTGGTCTCGGTATGTTTGGTCTCAGTCTTGGTCTCGGTACGTTTGGTCTTGGTCTTGGTCTCGGTACATTTGGTCTCGGTCTTGGACTCGGTCTCGGTACATTTGGTCTTGGTCTCGGTCTCGGTATGTTTGGTCTCAGTCTTGGTCTCGGTACGTTTGGTCTTGGTCTTGGTCTCGGTACGTTTGGTCTTGACTACATCACTGGTAATGTCTTACAGGTGGCAATTGAGGAGGACGACATTGCGCTGTGTCCGTACAATACTGAAACACATTGGATGATACTGTATATATATGTCCAGAAGTCATCATTTAATTCCCTAATATATGTCTCCTCAAAATACTAATCCTGAACATTATAGTAAAGTACAGCTGTGCTGCTGATATGTTCCATATCGGTGGTAAGCAATTACATTTTACGGAAATCTATCAGATATTTAGGTTAATAACTAAATTATTTTGCGAAGAAGCATATGTCTTTACCAGAATAGATTTAAATAGATTTCTACAGGTTCATTTAAATTTCAGTTTTTAAAATTGTCATAATTTACATAATATATATATATATATATATATATATATATATATATATATATATATATATATATATATATATATATATATATACAGTATAAAATGGAAGTTTTATTGAAATATGAAATTAAAAGAATTTATGCCTAAATGTTTACATTGTGCAGAATTTGCCTTATACCAAAGCATCAAATTGTAGTATTTTTTTTTAAACAGGTTGTTCACATGGAGGAAAAGAAAATGTGCTTCATTGATCCACTTGGAAATGAGGAAATGTACTGCAAAAAATGTATGAGCAACTGGAAGTAAGTGACTGAAAGATATCTGATTACTGTTTTGGTCTCACAAAACATTACAGAGTACAATTAATTTAGAAAACTGCATATCCTGTTTCTGGACTATATCTGTTAGTGATTTCTTCAAAATATTCTGTTTTACACAGAGGATTTCTCAGATGCACAAAGCAGTGTGAAACTTCAGATTGGAAAATGGAGACCTTTGAGCAAGAAAACAACATGACAGCTGCAGTTGTGGACCTCTGGTATTGATGGCAAGTATTTTAAAAAAAGCATACAAGAAAGTTTATTCTTTCTAATATATTGCTGTTCAGATGCCAGTAATTTATATGTTTAGTTTACTGAGGAGTAACTTCAGAAGAAAAATGTGAGCACCATGGCCACAAGTCAAGGGACTGTCAACAAAACAAGGATATCCATTGCAAAACAGATACTGCAGCAATCCAGTAAGAATGGTGCCTCTTTCATTGCCTCCATTAAGATCGAAATTTGTAGGGTTGTTTTTTTGGACAATGGCGTACACACTCATTTTTAAAATGTACTTTTTCATTTTTATTTTAGGTGATCTCAGTGCTGTCTGCATTATTTGTAACAGGATAAAACACCCCGATGATGATGAGGACAACAATGACACAATGTTAAATAGCAATGGAACAAAGTTAATATAAATATGTATTTTAATTGGCACATGTGAATTGAGCTGTACACATTGAGGTATTTTAGTAAATGTAGATGTTATGTTGTCAAAGGAAAAAAAAAGCACTTACTGTACACTACCGTTCAAAAGTTTGGGATCACTTAGAAATGTCCTTGTTTTCGAAAGAAAAGCAATTTTTTTGTCCATTAAAATAACATCAAATTGATCAGAAATACAGTGTAGACATTGTTAATGTTGTAAATGACTATTGTAGCTGGAAACGGCTGATTTGTAATGGAATATCTACATAGACGTACAGAGGCCCATTATCAGCAACCATCAGTCCTGCGTTCCAATGGCACATTGTGTTTGCTAATCCAAGTTTATCATTTTAAAAGGCTAATTGATCTTTAGAAAACCCTTTTGCAATTATGTTAGCACAGCTGAAAACTGTTGTGCTGATTAAAGAAGCAATACAACTGGCCGCCTTTAGACTAGTTGAGTATCTGGAGCATCAGCAATTGTGGGTTCGATTACAGGCTCAAAATGGCCAGAAACAAAGAACTTTCTTCTGAAACTCATCAGTCTATTCTTGTTCTAAGAAATGAAGGCTATTCCATACGAGAAATTGCCAAGAAACTGAAGATCTCGTACAACGCTGTGTACTACTCCCTTCACAGAACAGCATAAACTGGCTCTAACCAGAATAGAAAGAGGAGTGGGAGGCCCCGGTGCACAACTGAGCAAGAGGACAAATACATTAGAGTGTCTAGTTTGAGAAACAGACGCCTCACAGGTCCTCAACTGGCAGCTTCATTAAATAGTACCATAAAAACACCAGTCTCAACGTCAACAGTGAAGAGGCGACTCGGGATGCTGGCCTTCTAGGCAGAGTTGCAAAGAAAAAGCCATATCTCAGACAGGCCAATAAAAAGAAAAGATTAAGATGGGCAAAAGAACACAGACACTGGACAGAGGAAGATTGGAAAAAAGTGTTATGGACAGACGAATCTAAGTTTGAGGTGTTCGGATCACAAAGAAGAACATTCGTGAGACGCAGACCAAATGAAAAGATGCTGGAGGAGTGCTTGACGCCATCTGTCAAGCATGGTGGAGGCAATGTGATGGTCTGGGGGTGCTTTGGTGGTGGTAAAGTGGGAGATTTGTACAGGGTAAAAGGGATCTTGAAGAAGGCTATCACTCCATTTTGCAACGCCATGCCATACCCTGTGGACGGCGCTTGATTGGAGCCAATTTCCTCCTGCAACAGGACAATGACCCAAAGCACAGCTCCAGACTATGCAAGAACTATTTAGGGAAGAAGCAGTCAGCTGGTATTCTGTCTATAATGGAGTGGCCAGCACAGTCACCGGATCTCAACCCCATTGAGCTGTTGTGGGAGCAGCTTGACCGTATGGTACGTAAGAAGTGCCCATCAAGCCAATCCAACTTGTGGGAGGTGCTTCAGGAAGCATGGGGTGAAATCTTTTCAGATTACCTCAACAAATTTACAACTAGAATGCCAAAGGTCTGCAAGGCTGTAATTGCTGCAAATGGAGGATTCTTTGACGAAAGCAAAGTTTGAAGGACACAATTATTATTTCAATTAAAAATCATTATTTCTAACCTTGTCAATGACTATATTTCCTATTCATTTTGCTATATTTCCTATTCAAACTCATTTCATGTATGTTTTCATGGAAAACAAGGAAATTTCTAAGTGACCCCAAACTTTTGAACGGTAGTGTATGTGTCAAAACATGTTTTAGGCACATTTCATAGCTAAGGTAGGAAATTTTGACACAAGGTGAACGACCATCAAATTCTTCTTCCCTGCCCTATTTCATAGCTAAGGTAGGAGATTTTGACACAAGGTGAACAGCCATCAAACTCTGCTTTCCTACCATATTTCATAGCTATGGTAAGACATTTTGACACAAGGTGAACAGCCATCCAATTTTTCCTCTTCTGAATGTTTATACTTTGAGACAACATTTTGGTGCATGTAGTCAAATTTGACGAGGTAGCAAAAATTGATGTTACACAGGTACATATTACTTACTTTTCTTTCTTAACTTGGTCATTTTTCAATATTATATGGATAGTATTTCCAGCAGTCCCATTCGTTCTTGAAGATTCTGTTTTCTTTCTCTTATGACAACACATTTTTATGTTCTTTATACTAATCACTGGTGTTAATGGGTCAAATGTAAAACAAATAAATATGTGCACATAAAAATATTAAAATAATCCAGCCAACAGTCATTGTAAGTGTGATCTTTCCAGATACACGTGGTTATTCAGAAGACTCGTTCTACAATAAAAACATGCAATATTGTGATTAATTCTGCAATTATAAAGATATGTAATGATAACACAGGCATCAGCTACATTTGATGTTAAGCTTTGTTGTGGGGAAACGAAACAGGCTGCGTAATTTAACACTTTTGCAGCTTTGCTTTTTGGCACTGACATTTTGTTAAGATTAAGTAGTACATGCTGTTTACTGTCATTATGAAGCTGTTTAGGCGGAATCGAGTGATGGCTTCAGACAAAGGGTGTTTGTTTTACTTTATTGTTACTGCCGTGTGAGGGATTCCAAACTAGATAAACAGGTCTAAAATAACCTCGCACAAATAAGAGATTTTTGTTTAAGTAAGCTAACTTAAAAATAGGGGTTTTAAGTGTTTATTGTCTGCTTTAATGTATGTTGATCTAAAGTTATAGTATGATTAGAAAAAAAATACATATACAGTACATACAACCATTGTTTTAGAAAACCAAAAAGAACTGGCAAAAAAGCCATATTTTGCTAAAATTGCAAGTTGTTTTTAAAATCCAAAACTACCACTTGCAAATCCAAACTCATGTACAAGCTTACAAACTGAAATAAAACATTGCTTTACATGCAAATTTAAATGGAATAACGCACTGTACAAGAAATGAAAACACAAACAACCCTCTGGAGCTTTAATAATTTTATTTATTTATTTTCACATTCCTGTAGCCTCTCCTTTTTTTTCTACAACTACCGGCAGCACTGGCACGAATTTTCCTACTTGGTGAATTTTTTTTTTTTTTATCTACCCTTGCCAATAAAGTTTCTTTATATTCATATATTAAAATATAATTAAGTATATTCAAATCTACATTGGTTATTTAGGGAATATAGCCATAACGGTTCTAGTGGCTGAAGGGGATGAGTTTATTTTTTTGTAATTAATTTCAATCTTGTATAGACCCTACAGACAATTACAACCATAAGGACATTCATATGTTGTGCAATTCAAAGCTACTGTTTACATTTTGTATTGTTCTGAATTGGAGTTTTTACTCTAGCATAGTCTGACGATGTATTTTTTTAGTACAGTACTAAACATGTTTAAACATAGCATGATTACCCATATCAAATAAACATTATGGTTTTTCTGCTCTTCTCCAAAGGCCATTCAGTAGCTTATTATTATTATTATTATTATTATTATTATTATTATTATTATTATTATTATGAGAAGTGTTGAATTTAAATCAAGGGAAGTAATGTTAAAGCTTTACAATACATTAGTAAGACCTCACCTAGAATATTGTGTTCAGTTCTGGTCACCTTGTTACAAAAAGGATATTGCTGGTCTAGAAAGAGTGCAAAGAAGAGCAACCAGAATTATCCCGGGTTTAAAAGGCATGTCGTATGCAGACAGATTAAAAGAATTGAATCTATTTAGTCTTGAACAAAGAAGACTATGCAGCGATCTGATTCAAACATTCAAAATCCTAAAAGGTATTGACAATGTCGACCCAGGGACTTTTTGACCTGAAAAAGAAACAAGGACCAGGGGTCACAAATGGAGATTAGATAAAGGGGCATTCAGAACAGAAAATAGGAGGCACTTTTTTACACAGAGAATTGTGAGGGTCTGGAACCAACTCCCCAGTAATGTTGTTGAAGCTGACACCCTGGGATCCTTCAAGAAGCTGCTTGATGAAATTCTGGGATCAATAAGCTTCTAACAACCAAACGAGCAAGATGGGCTGAATGGCCTCCTCTCGTTTGTAAACTTTCTTATATTCTTATGTTATTATTATTATTATTATTATTATTATTATTATTATTATTATTATTATTATTTATTTCTTAGCAGACACCCTTACCCAGGGCGACTTACAGTTGTATACAAAAAATACATATCAAGAATTACAGTACAATTAAGAACAAGATACAAAATACAATGACTTCAGTCCTAATAAGAGCAAATACAAAACAAAGTACGATTTGATATTATGGCAGTTCAAGAGCAGATAACAGTGTTGATAGTTAAAGCAGGGTTAGATACAAGTGCAAGTGAAATACAAAATACTACAGATTGGGTTAAGTGCAGGATTAAATACAGTAAAATAGGGGGCAGATAAGTGCAAGTTAAAGTGCATTAAAGGTAGAGTGCTATATTATCCAGAAGGGAAGAGTTGAGTTTTACAGGTGTTGTCTGAAGAGGTGTGTCTTGAGGTCGGGTGGGGGTGTAGGGAGAGATGAGGGTCTGGAGGTAGCTGGGTGCAATCTGGTCAAGGCATCAGTAGGCGAGTACAAGAGTCTTGAACTGGATGCGAGTGGTGATCGGGAGCCAGTGGAGTGAGCGAAGCAGTGGAGTAGCGTGGGAGATGCGAGGCAGAGAGACCGCAAGGCGAGCAGCAGAGTTCTGGATGAGCTGGAGCAGACAGGTGGTGGATGCAGGGAGGCCGGCCAGGTGGGAGTTGCAGTAGTCTAGGTGGGAGAGTACCAGGGCCTGGACGAGGAGTTGTGTGGAGTACATGGTGAGGAAGGGTCGGATTCTTCATATATTGCTGAGGAAGAATCAACAGGTGCGTGCTAGAGTGGAGATGTGCTGGGAGTAGGGAGGCAGGGGTCCTGGGTTACTCCAAGGTTCTTGGCTGAGGAGGAGGGAGAGAGCGTGGTAGATTCCAGAGGAATGGAGATAGAGAGATCAGAGGAGGGGGAAGATGAGGAGGGCAAGAAAAGGAGGTCAGATTTAGAGAGGTTGAGTTTGAGGTGATGCTCGTGCATCCAGGAGGAGATAGCAGACAGATTATTGATCCCAGAATCTCATCAAGCAGCTTCTTGAACCCAGGGTGTCAGCTTCAACAACATTACTCGGGAGTTGGTTCCAGACTCCCACATTTCTGCACTTTACTTTTTTTGCACTTACTTTTTATTACATTCATAGGTTTTAATACATCTTTTTTATTAGTGTAATGAGTGTCTTAATAAAGATTTTTATACACGCTTGTTTGTTTTAATTACTGTACTGGTGATTGGGGGACATTTTGAATGTCAGGTTATTGTGTGGGTGTTTATACCGTCCATCGATTACTGCGGGTGAGTCACATGAACACAAACGCGCCCGTTCTAAGAGGTGGCGACGGTACATTGCTGTACATTGTAATAATCAGACTGAGGAGTGATATTTTTATAAGCCACCTGGCATGCTTATTATTTACACAGTGAAAACCCGCCTCCCCAATATATACAATAGCACCAGCACCCAGGATACTGAGCTGCTGCCTTTTTATTTGAATTTCCCAGGTAAGTCACAAACTTTCTAGTATTCGGGTTACCCCCTAACCAACGCTATAATGTTTCTTGTGACTGTATTTAACATGCACGCCTCCCAGTGGACCATCCAGGACTTCTTCCAGTCCCTCCAGGTAAGTAAATTATGTTTATAGCCACTTGTTTAATATTCCTTATAGTTGCAGAAGTTAATTGTATCTTTCCTTCTTTCCACAGCTTCCTGTGCAATAAAACAGTCCAATAAAACACTCCACTAAACAGTCCTAGTCCTGTGATTTTTAATTCCCTTTTCTTCTTGCGCACTGACAGACAACCCAAGCTTACATTAACAACACTTATATACGTGAGGTTCAGAGTGGTACTCACACTGTTTGTGTTGATAACGTGACCGGTCCGGTGTCCCTTCTGTGGCGCTGCAGCTCCTGGTATCCTCAGTACAGATTCTTCGTTTGTCCAGCCTCCTGGCTGAACCCGACCCACGCACATTCCTTTGGGCTTGTTTTGAAACCGCACCCATGGTTGAAATTCTTCTTTTTATTTTCTGGCAGTTCGTCTAAGTGCAACCTGCTTCAAGAATGGTTTGTTATTCTATTTCTTCAACAAACAAAAAAAGGTATTTTAGGTTTGAATTTACTTTCTATTACCAATTCCCAAACTCACTGATACATCTTTACTGCATCACATGCAATCTCTCCTTGTGGCTTTTCCAGATCCTTATATTTCCATAGAAAGCTGGATTTCCTGTCCCCTACCTAGCCCAATCTCTGTCTGGCTGTCTCTTTTTATTGTTATTATTTATTTCTTAGCAGACGCCCTTATCAAGGGCGACTTAAAATTGTTACAAGATATCACATTATTTTTACATACAATTACCCTTTTATACAGTTTTTTTTTTTTTTTACTGGAGCAATCTCAGTAAAGTACCTTGTTCAAGGGTACAGCAGCAGTGTCCCCCCACCAGGGATTGAACCCCGACCCTCCGGTCAAGAGTCCAGAGCCCTAACCACTACTCCACACTGCTGCCCCACACATCGGCCATTAGTGGTGAAAACAAAAATTGCCAGACATAAAATAAACCAAAACAAAAATCTGACCTAGCTTCCCATAAATTATACTAGATCTGAGGTTTTTAGACCCAACCTCCTATAATTTATGTAGCGTCCTTCAACGACTTTGCCACAATATATATATATATATATATATACAGTATATATATATATATATATATATATATATATATATATATATATATATATATATATATATATATATATAGATATATTATTATATATCTGATTGAAGCACTGTGACAGAGACGTGAAAGAGTTCAATTCCAATTTATATCATTTGCCACTGCTAATTATTTTTGAGGAAATCTAAAAAATGTCAGCTCCTGAGAGTTTGCTAAGCCAGCACTTTGACCCCATTTACACTTGCAATTTAAGGTGGCCCAGGGCCGCCTTATCTCATATGTGAATGCTCCAAAAAAAAAAAAAAAAAGGCAGCCCAGGGCCGGCCGAGATTTTGGCCACCGTTTCAATGTGGTCTGCAATCCAGGACCAGAGCCGGCCTTTACATATACAGTATATGAACGCAAAGCAGGACTGCCTTGCCGTATCACATTACCAATTTGATTACATAGCTCAGTAGCAGAGATACTAGGAATCCGTTTGCTGCGGAATAACAAGGAAAAACGTGGATTTTCTATGATGTCAATGGTTTTTTTGTTTTACATTTGGGGAGGGGCAAAAAACATGCAAAGGTTTTTTTTCGTTTGTTTGATAATAACTAGATCAATACACATACCATATATTAACATAAACATACTGTGACAGAGAAAGAATGAATCTTGGTGATAAATCTCCCTCCCGACCTGTGAGGGAGCTGTGTAAAGGGAACAGAGTGCCCTGGACTGGAAGGCCAGCCAATTCTTTCCCAGGTTTGGGTGGAAGTCGGCCATCTAGAAAGGGGGCACAGCTACGGTTCATTAAATCATCAACCCGGAAGGGAAATGATGTGGCAGCTGTGGACTGGAGGAGCGGTTGCAATCGTTAACCAAGGGGGCGTGATTGACGGTATATAAGGGGACATAGCAAGGTGATCTATTCCTTTGTATGGTTAAATGCTGAACCGGAAGGAGAACGTAAAATATATTGTGAGTGTTTTGTTTGTCTAAAATCTACTTGTTTGCTAGCAAGTGTGGAGTTGTGGTTAGGGCTCTGGACTCTTGACCGGAGGGTTGTGGGTTCAATCCCAGGTGGGACACTGCTGCTGTACCCTTGAGCAAGGTACTTTACCTAGATTGCTCCGGTAAAAACCCAACTGTAACAATTGTAAGTCGCCCCGGACAAGGGCGTCTGCTAAGAAATAAATAATAATAATAATTATTCGACAGCCAACACGATCCGGAGCTGTCACCTCTGGCCAGCACAAACCCGGACAACACTACACCTTGATCACGATAAATTGTATTTGCACCACGAGCACTACAGCACTCATTTTGGACTTGTGACCCTGTTTTTTGTTTGTTTATTTGTTTGTTTATTTAGCAGACACCTTTATCCAAGGCGACTTACAAAGACTAGGGTGTGTGAACTATGCATCAGCTGCAGAGTCACTTACAATTACATCTCACCCGAAAGACAGAGCACAGGGAGGTTAAGTGACTTGTTTTGTGTATTAGTGTGTGTTTAAAAATACTGTGTATATTATTTGGGGACTGAACCCGTGGATTTAACGGAGCAATACACAACGCTGTGTATTGCCTGTTCTCTTTATTGTTTATTGTTGTCATCAGACTTAGGATTATAAATAAACCATCATTTCACCAGTACTTTGTTGTTTGTCCTTGTCTTGAGCACTCCATCACCCCTACACCTGCGCACTACAAACCACTTTGCCACAAGTACACACACATATATATATATATATATATATATATATATATATATATATATATATATATATATATATGCTGCTTACCGTATAATTTCCAAACAAGGAAATATTTAGCTACAAACACTAGATGGCAATGTAGATATTTTGATTGTGCTTGGAAGACTGTTTTGCAAGCCCTGACCAGCCAACATTTGTTTCAGTTCAATTACACTGATGTGGAGCAGCTAGCGTGTCTTCGAGTTGTGCTCAAGCAGCCAATTAAAGATTTTATTATGGTAGGTCAGTGTTTAATACTGTTCTTATCAGCCAGTTTTACCAACTCCAATCATGCAGTCCCAATTGTTCATTAACTACAAACACGCTAAACAGATATTACAGTGTGTAGTAGTCCAACTGCTTCAAAGAAAATAAATAAAAAAGTAACTCATTGAGCAATGTGTACCATTGTTTATTATTAAACTATTCCTAACCTGCCAGCATCTTGACAATGCTTTTCTGAAGTAATTTTCTGGCTGGAATATTAAACTCAACACAATTAATATATATTGTTTTTCTTTTTTTTTTAAAAATCGGATTTGACTGTGGATCATTAATATGAGTTTTTTGTAACTGCTGCTTACTGCAAAACCCCACACCCAACTAGTTTCTATAAGGCCTGCCCAGACTGAAACTGGCAGCACTCTGTTGTGCTGGGTGATTTTATTTAATTACAGTATTGAATTCACAAAAGCTAAATGAGACTGACAGTGAGTGAAATGCTGTATTGTGCCATGGTAGTCCCTATAAAAAATAAAATCTGTAGGTAATTAAATGAGGTGGTTGGATGTGCTGGTCCCAGTCTTTTGGGTTCTAAACCATTTTTTTTTAAATTGTGCTGAACTGAATGTTTATGCAAAGAAAGAAAGACCTGGCTGTTGGTTGCTACACAGAGATAATGTTTAGTTATGATTGGGTAAAGCTCCTTGGTAACACTTTAGTTTAGGACTGGGACCTTATAAGTGATTATAAACAATCTATAAACATGTTAGTAATTATGCTTTTAACAATCACAGAATATGATTACAAATAATAAGACTATTATTAACACTTTTGCCATTGTTTTTGTTTTGCTTTTGTTTTTTCAGGTCTGTTTGTTTTTCTATGCCTGTCTGTATGTCTTTCTTTATATGTCTGTCTGACCAATTGTATGGGACTGCTTTGCTTTTGCAATACAGATATTATACACTTTTGCTATTGTTTATAATGACTGGCTTAGTTCAGTGCAGTCGGCTAGTGGTGTAAAAAACAGAGATCAGTCAAACATGAATGGACACGGCAGTCTGGCAAAGCAACTTTCTTGTTTGGCAAAGTTATTCCTGCTTAACTCAAAAAGTGTAATTTCATTCAGTCATTTCTAGAAGAATAATTAAAATTAGTTATGCTATTAGTCATGCTAATTCTGCCAAGTTATTGTGAAAGAGAATAAAAAGGAACACTGTCACCACCTGGCTATAAAGTCTGCTGATGTAAGGATATCCTTTGTTTAAGCTGAACTTGCATACAGCCATACTCCCTCACAAGACGTACTGTAAAAATATACAAGTAATATCAATATTCAGTATTTAAGCAGTATTTGAGAGGTTTTGGTGTTTTCAAAAAACATCTCAGCTTCCCCCTATCATCCAGTAGTATCTGATTTCAGAATTGGTGAAATTAAATCCATGCCTTTAAAAAGTGGACTCTTTTGCTTCTCTTTCTGGATTGAAAATTGAACTTCAGCAACAGGTGCATGGGTAAAAGTGGCCAATGATAATTTTGACTGAAACTCCTGGGTCAAAATCTTATGGCCAGGGGCCTGCATGGGCCCCCCGAAGCTCTGGGGTTGTACATGCTCTCGGATGCATTCTGAGCCATTTGGGAGCATTTTCAGAAGCACATTTGAACTTGACTTTGTAGAAAAATAAATTAAGAAATTACTTCTTACAACTTGTCATTTTAACAGATGGATCAACCTGATAAATCACACACGAGGCGAGTTAACAAACATAGTCTTTGAAATACTACTCATCAAACCTTTTACATGTATGCCCATTTCACATAATATTAATTGTATAAAACCTCAACTGCAAAAATAATATACATTCTCTGCTTAATTTAATCAGATCAACTGCGCCTTGCCCAGTCGGCCGAGGATTTCGTCGTCCCGGGACATGGGATATGAATCAAACTTGGAGATGGCATTGACCTTTCTAAAGTTCACACAGAACCAAGTGGAGCTTTCCTTTTTAGGTACCATCACTATCGGACTGCTCCACTCGCTCTGCGAAGGCTCAGTGACTCCAAGCCTGAGCATATTCTTCACCTCCGGGCCAACAGGACCCCTGCTGCTCTCCAGGATCTGGTGTGGTCTCTCCCTGACTGTGACACCTGCTAGAGTAATAATAGCATGTTTAACCCTTAGCGGTACATTTATTCAGCGTGTCTCAGTCGCGTCAGGTCTAATTCATTTTCAGACGTGCAGTTTATTTTACATGCACTGTTTAAAAGTATTTATTTTCACAGTAAAATGGGTTTAAAAGGCACTGCATATCAACAGGACACTCAGTATCTCATGCATCTCCAGCCCCGCTGACCCCTTGTTCGCTGTATTTTTCACATACCTCTTCATAGTCGTGCATACTGATAAATCATCTCCTGATCACCAAACTCCTAAATAATGCGATCCAAGTCATTATTTTATTACTATAACATCTCAAAAAGCTCTGCAAATGTCCATGAAATTCTTTGAGTGCTGGATGCGGAAGCAGCTATGTTGTTTGTTTATGGCCATGTTATCTCTGTGGTGCTGGGGCTATGTGTATTGCTCAGATCCGCCCTTTTGTTTTTCCAGCTTCTCTCGGCTCCTATCGGTCTCACTCGGCCATTGAATGGTTTTCTTGGCTTTTTCCAATCTTGTCTTGATTCCTTCTTCAATTTCAGTATCTCCCATATGGTATTTATAATGGACATTTTTATTGCCTGCGTGTATTGCCTGCCCAGTTCTGAATGCTGTCTAGATCATTTTGAATGACCTTTGCTGCTGCAACGGTGTTTGCCAGTTATCTGTAAATTTAACAAGTTTGCTTACTATACCAGAATCTAAGTCATTAATGTAGATTAGGAATAGCAGAGGACCTAATACTGATCCCTGTGGTACTCCACTGGTTGCTTGGTTTGTTGATTGACAAAAGGGAAGAGAATGATCCATCCCAAATATTTTGTGGAAATTATACTGATATCTAACCCTTTTCTATACAAATGTAAGTGCTTCAAACAGCAGTTTGTAGATTCTGCAATATTATTTAAACTAAAAAGTGAATTCTTTGACAACAGTTATTTTATGTTTCAAGAACTGAAAGTAGGGACATGATATCTGTCTAAAAATGTTTGATTTCAAATTTAAACAGCTTGAACACTTTGTCAAATTGTTACTTATATGTCCGCAACATAGTTGATGCAAAATATAGTGGTTATTCACAGGTTTTCTGCTGTTAAGCTCAGCAAAAGTGTTTTTTGGTATTAAATGTTCTTTTTCTAAAAAAAAAAAAAGTTTATTGAAAAAATACATGTTGCTTTTCAATGTTTTTATAAGGTGCAAAAGGCACTCTAATGGTAGAATGACCCAAAAATAGTATGCTACCGATTTCAGAGAATGGATGGCTTTTGTCCATTAATGCTGTTTGAAGGAGTGGACAATGTCAGCGATCATATCTCAAAACCCAGGATGTCTCATAAATTGCACAAATACCCGCAGACTTATTGTCTGTAAGGTTACAGAGTAAATAATATGTCGCTGACCGCAATTCTAATCTATGATTGCCACTTGAATCTTACGGTAACTTTTATATTTAAATTTGCAATTAGCTGAGCCCAGGAGTCATATGTTACAAAGATGCACACCAGTTAGGAACGATAAATATGGCATTGGTGGATTCAATGTTATCTCATCTCGTGGGTGTATCTGCAATTGAAAACTGTGGTGACAAAAAATGGTTGTCCTTAATTACCAGTAACTATCAGCATTCTTTTCGCCCCTAGCTTTCAGAATCAGGTTTCCACAGCATTCATCGGCTTGTGACGTTTTTGACAGGTGAGGCACAAATGACTAATTTAGACATTCACCAATTGATTAGTAGACAAAAGAAGATAAGGACAACAGTAATAAAGAGTTGAAGAACAATATATTGAGGTCTTGCTTGTACACCATTGTACAGCTCTAGTACAATGGGGTGAGTTGCCCTTTAAGCCTCTGTGTTTTATGCCATCTATTTTGAATGACCTGCTAATTTAACAGAAAAAAGTGCTATCCATACTGCAGCCGTATGTTATCTTCCATCTGTAACTTTTAAGGTGAGGGCTGTTTTCTCATCTTTCAACGAAACGTGCAGTTACCTTAAAAAGAAAATACATTTCAATAAAACAGGACTTTAAATGCTGGTGGCAAACTATATTCGTTTTTTCACCCAGACCCCAGAGAGTGAAAAGGCGGTCCCTGTGGGCCCTCAACCAGGATTGTCCACTTAGCAGTAGCAGGATTCAAATCATGCTTGTGTAGCATGTTTTCCATCACTTCCTTTGAACTCTTACTTGATAGAGTACTGCAAAGTAACCCCCTGCACTCACACTCTTAATTAGTAGATCACAACTACTGTACAAAAGAGCAAAGTTTGCTTGCACAAGCTGCTACATCCCTGGTATTTTTCCTTCATGTGCATTACCTCATTTACACCTCAGGGGTCAGTGTTGTATCGACTCCTCTTACTCTGTGCCACACTCACATGGCTTTTACTAGGTGATACTATTGTGGCAAAACACATTTTTCAGTTGGCACGTTCTCTTTAGAAGCTATTTATAAACGTTTCATGTTGATCCAACTCTGTGAGGATAATAGTCATAAAAATGAACTATAAGTATTTTCTGCAAATTCTTTTTTTTAATAAATTCCTGATTTGAATGCTTCACCAGAGAAGCCGTCCCTGATTCAATGTCAGCTTCAGCCTCAAGAATGACCATGGCAAGTTTAAGGTCTTATGAATGTATTGTGAATCCATTAAGCATAAGCTTCCACCTCATGGAAGTTAAATAGTCGGATGGGGATGTTACTTTGAGAACCATATTACCAATCAGGAATAAAATGTAGGTAGCTCTGAAACGGGCCGAAGGACAGCTGCAGATACCTTTTCTGTAGGAAATGGAAGATTGAGAGGCGCTGTTGATTTACTGTTTATTTGTTTTACAGATGGTCCAGGATGCAATGAAGAGGTGAAGTATGAGACAGCGAGGTCTTGCTTGTACACCATTTTAGAACCAGACACCATGAGGTGAGCTGCCCATAAAGTGCCTCTGCACATTTTTGACACTTTTGAATGAACTATTGATTGCCCAGTCAAGAAATCGTATACAGTAGCTGAAAAGCCTGTAGTTTTATAATTGTTTTATTTATAATGATTTACTATATGCAATAAAGTAACATGGAGAGATGTAAGTTTGACCATATTTTTTATGAAGTTATTTGTAATACATTGATAAAGTGATGATTGGTTTGATTTACATTATATTGTGCATATAGTATATTACGTTATTTAAATAAAAATGTATGTAAATAATAGTTTGTGCTTGAAAAGCATAGTGAATAAGGTTGACAGATTTTAATTAGGACACTGCATGCTATTTAATTAACTCTACTGACTTCAAATAAGCCATTAATAACTGTGCAAGTCAGATCTGATTTCCATATCTTGTGTTCTGTGCATAATAAATAAAAGTGCATAATTTATTACCTTACTGCACAAAACACACACAGGCTAAATGCATTTTGAGTCCAGTTACATTCAAGCTATCTTAATCTCTAAGGGGATCATAAGACCGTGGAAAACTCCAGTATGAATAATGCACTGGTAGTTAACTTTTTCTTCCAAGGGAAAGCGCTGTTAATTAATTAATTAATTCAGCCTTCTTAAAATACATATCTCCATACCTGTTTTGGACCAAGCTCAGAAGCAAGCATATTATATTTTGTACCTTCCTATTCTAAATAAAAATAATAATCAAATTATACACATTTTGTTCAAAATGAAATATTTTTATTTTTAATGGTCTTTGGAAAAGCTAGCTACTAACGTTCAATAGCTTAAATGTACTGAAAAACACTGACTGTGACAATGTATTACTTGTCCTCTTTATAGAGCGCTAGACAACCATAGTAATTCCTTTATAAAGTAATCCAATTCTGGACCTCTCTATACTTTGACAAATAGAAATCAGATATAATAAAAATGTGGCTTTCTGAATCAGAATTGTTAAAGCATCAGATTACAGCTTGTCAAACGAGTAGCATTTTTGCTGTGGTCTTGTGGTCAGATATTAATAAGTTTGAAAAATGGAAACCTGATGAGCTAGATCCTTTTTCCACAGTTTTTTTTTTTCTTGCCCTCAGGGATATGCAGCTTATAGGGCTTGTTTTAATTATTTTACCACATTTTCCATGTGATTAAATGCATGAATAGAAAAGACATGAGGAACTTGAGTAAAATACAGTTTTATTCCAAGCAAGGCATTCTGCAAATGCTTAATCTTATGACACTTGTATATTTCAATATATTGGCCATGTTAGAAACAAACAGAAGTGTTAAAGTCCAAAATTCATTTATATGGTATATATTTTGTCCACCTTATCAGCCAAAACAAATATAAACACGGTGATTATACAATTCTACTTAATCTTGACTGCTTGGGAATGTATTTATTTTAACAAAGTAAGAGTATTTATTTTTATTTTATTTTAACAATTGCTACACGTGCTGGTTACACACCAGCACGATACTTGTTTGGTTTTGTTTCGTGTCTGTATTGTTTGTGCAAGTGTTTAGTTTTGTTTAAAACTTGTATTTAATGAAGAAATGAGCGCATTTGCACCACAGTACTTGCCTTTGTTGTTGGTTACTTCTTCCGGGTCTGATGTCACCACACAAGCCATCGTGTGGCAGTAAGCGATGGATGTTAAAGAGCATTTCAATACATTGTTTTTATATCCACAACATACATGTTTTCAATAATACAATACTACAATACCAGAAAGGTCAGTAACAACTGATGAATGTCTTCCTAAAATACTGAGAGGAGAGCATTTTTCTGAAGGTAAGGCTGACTGTCTATTTTAGTGGCCAATAATTAGTATTCACAAACAACATTAATGTAATTTAATATATGGTTTATGGAAAATTAAACTAAACTTAACATCATTTTTATTTTAACACCCTAAAAATAACCGAATACAAATTTGATAAATAAGAAACCTAACTGGAATGTGAACTGGAACCTGAAGACTATATCTCATTATAGTTCCATAAAATAGAACTGTTAATTGGCACAGATTAATCAGGTAGCATGTTATTTAATGTTAATGGTATACATTTTCATTTCAGTTACCTTTGTGGACTTGCTTACATTAGCATCATGGGGATGAAAATAGAGGCCTGCATATTTGATTTTGTTTTTTAACTTTATTGTCAATGATTTAAGTTTTAATCCAACAAATGGCAATGATGGATCTCCTGTGCCAAACTTTAACAGCGGCTGTGCAGAGAGGGACAGGGGCTGCTGGACCCGATCTGAGACTACAGCGGTGAAACAAGGTGACGGCGGAGGACCATCCAGAAGCCTATCTGGACGTGCTCGAGGCCATGGCTATCTCTGGCCGGTGGCCCCAGGCACAGTGGGCTAGTTACCTTCTGCCACAGCTGACGGGGAGGTACAGGCGGTGGTGAGAACTCTGTCCCCAGCAGGAAGGATGGATTACTTCACTCTGAAGGCGGCTATCCTCACTCGGGTGGTGAAGGTTTTCTCCCAGGTGGGTATCCCCAAAGAAATGCTGACCGACTAAGGTACCAACTTTATGTCAAGTCTGGTCCACGAAACATGTAAACTTTTGGGGATTAAGACCATCAGGACCTCAGTTTACCACCCCAGACTGTTGGGCTTGTGGAGCATTTTAATAAAACCCTAAAAAGCATGTTGCACAGATTCAATGAAAGTGACGTGCGTTACTGGGACCAGCTGATTCCTTCCCTTCTCTGTGCTATCAGAGAGGTTCCCACAGGGAACTTCCACAGGGTTTTCTCCATTCGAGCTGCTGTATGGGTGGAGACCCTGGGGTGTGATCGATTTGGTCAGAGAGATGTTGGAGGAACAGCAGGACAATTCGACTAATACAGTCCGGTATGCGTTGCACCAGCGCAAACGTCTTGAGTCTGTGGGTCGGTGGGTGCATGACAATTTGCAGCAGGCTCAGCTCAAACAGGAGACCCAATACGATGGGGGGCAGTTGTGCACTTATTACCCAGCTCTGAGTCTAAACTGCTGGCGAAATGGCAAGGACCTTTTGAGGTTACACGCCGTATTGGGACGGTGGACTAGGGTGACCAGATACCAAGAGTGAAGAATCGGGACACTTTCAGTTGGTGCGGGGAGGAAAGAAACCTTGTGAACTACTGCACAACACAAGCGACGCAAACCACGTATCTTTCTTCTGTAGATAGGTTTTTTTTATTCCTTCGCCTTCCTGTGTGCATTGCACTTAGGCAAAAACAAAAACTTAGACAAATATCATTTTAAAAAAAAATACTCCAAAGCAGTTAACTTTCTTGTTGACAATGATGTTTTAATCAGCCTATTAGTGCGTCTGTACTGGCTTTTCTGTACGTAGCAGGTGGGACAAAGTCAGTGCTGCATTGTTTTGATTCAGGTTGCTAAAATCTTGTTTTCAGCATTAGACTTAAAATAGCAAAAATGGACGAAAAAGCAAAACAAGCAAAGTATATTTCGGCTGAGGATTGTGTCAAGACATTTCCCAAAGAAACTGTACATGCAGATGGAGGGAATTGTTTTGCACATCTTGTAATGTGACTGAAAGAAAAGAACTTCAGAATCACACATTGGTCCATTTGGTCCATTTCTTCAGCACGTCTCAGGCACGTCAGGTCCAATTTATTTTCACACACGCAGTTTATTTTAGACGCGCTTTTTAAAAGTATTTTTTCACAGTAAAACAGGTTTAAAAGACACTGCATATCAACAGGACACTGCATCTGCATCTCCAGCCCCACCCCACCCCTTGTTCGCTGTATTTTTCACATACCTCTTCTTAGTGGTGCATACTGATAAATCATCTCCTGATCACTCGTTTTATCACCAAACTCCTCAATAATGCGATCCAAGTCATTATTTTATTACTGTAACATCTCAAAAAGCTCTGCAAATGTCTATGATATTCTTTGAGCGCTGGATGCAGAAGCAGCGATGTTGTTTGTTTATGGCCGTGTTATCTCTGTGGTGCCGGGGCTATGTGTCTTGCTCAGATACGCCCCCTTTCTTTCGGCTTCTCTATCGGTCTCACTCGGCCATTTAATAGTTTTCTCAACTTTTTTTTGGAGAAAAAAATGACTAGAGACCTGTGCTTTACGTCTTTTTGATGATGTCAGACAGGGTCCGACATCAGACCGGAAAGGGAAAATTGTAATGTCAGACCTGGTCCGACATAGGACCGCAAAGGGTTAACGTTAAGTATTTTTTTATTATTATCAATCAATCAATCTTTATTTTATATAGCGCCTTTCATAGTGGACCACCATCACAGTGCTTAAATGTATTCTGCTTAGAGATACATGTATGACCTGAGGGACCTTACAATACATCCTGAAAGTTTTGTGACTCCAGGTAAAACTCAAACAGTCTCTTCTAAGCAAACTGAACCATGGGTTAACAATGCCCTATACAAAATGAAAAGGGAATGTCACAAATTAGAACATAGACAGAGGGCTAATAAATTACACATTCACTATGATATTTGGAAACAACATCTGTTAAAGTACAATGAAGCTCTGAAATCAGACATTGCTGTTTCTCAAATATTATTGATGTTAATAAAAACAACTTTAGTGCTTTTTTCAACTATTGATAGATTAATAAATCCACCACCATTGCACTTCCTTTTACTGAAGCCTCACCCACTAAGCGTGAAGCATTTTTAAAACATAATAATTAATATTAGGGATCAAATTCCTCTGGCTGGTTCTTATTTGAATGTGCCCACTAGAATGATTGGCTTTGTTATGGTTATGATTACAGTAAAGAATTTTTATACATAGGTGATGCAGATGAAATCTACCACCTGTTCCTTAGATCCAATTCCAGCTAGATTCCTTAAAGATGTATTTAGTTATTTGTGTAACAATGTTCTTACTATAATAAATATATCTCTGTCAACTGGAATAGTTCCAGCTGCCTTCAAAACTGCTTTGGTTAAGCCACCATTAACAAAAAACCTAATTTAAGCCCTGGTCACACCTGGAACGATAACCATAGCCATAAATCGTTTATGGAGCGGTCACACCAGAACGAAAAAGGGCTCAGATATATTGTACAGCAAATGCCAATCAACTTTTTAGTACACGCCCAATTTTATTTCCAGCAAGATGAGGGACAGTGATGAGGAACATTAAGAAATACTCATGTTGTATCAACAGAAGGCATAGGAGACAGAAAAGACGAGTGTGGGTACACAGAATACTACAGAGTAGGGAGGAGTTTGGGTAATTCCACACGCTCGTTGGTATAGTCAAGTACTGAAAATTACGCCGTGGATATTGCCTCAAGGAAGTATGCGCGGTTGCCTTGGATATAACCACTGCCCATTAAAGTAATGGGAACCGTTGATTACACCTTACTTAATATGACGATAGACAATACTCCATAAATGTATATATTTATACTAATAATAATAATAATAATAATAATAATAATTATTATTATTATTAGCAAAAAAAGCAATTACAATATGCAGACTGACTTGTCTTTATGGAGCATATAGGATCATACATCGTGCTTGTGCTATAATTATACATTAATGGCTGTTTATCAAATAATTAAAAAAAAAAAAAAGATTCCTTGATGTATACTAGAACCTGTTTTCCGACGTGATGTTCTGCGGTGGAACAGTGGAGGGCAGTCTTCTCTGTAGTAAATCATTGCAATGCCTGTATTTACTGTTTATCGTGTTTCGAATAATATATAAAATAACACCAGGTAAGTGATGATGTCACATTTCATACAGCCCTGATTGACCAGGAACATTTATCGTTATCATTGTAGCAAGAAAAAAAATCACTCTGAAAGTGATCGAAACGATAGCTATCGTTATCGTTTACAATGATTGTTATCGTTATCGTTGTGGTGTGACCACCTCCATTCATTGGTGGTTGCATTGTAAGTCGCTGTGTGAAAAAAAGCAGTCGGCTGACGGCACACGCTTCGGAGGACAGCGTGTGTTCGTCTTCACCCTCCCAAGTCAGCGCAGGGGTGGTGGCGGTGAGCTGAGTCTAAAAAAAAAAATAATTGGCCATTCCAAATTGGGAGAAAAATAATAAAAATAATTGGCAACGACTAAATAAAAATAAAAAAAATAAAATAAAATAAGTTATTGTTGCTTTAAAGAAAACTGCAGTTAGCCAATTACATTACCAATAGTATGATGTAAAAATGTATCTAATTAGTTTGTACTATTTTGCACAATATATCAAGGTAAAAAATAATTCCATCAAGCCTGGTAGGTAGCTAACCCTCAGCTTTGGGTCCCCAGAGGTTTCCTTCCTTTTCTGTGTTAATCTATCCCAAGATTGGTGAGGCCAGGTGTTGATGTTATCCCTTGAAGGAGGGTTGCAGGCCACTGGGCTACACTGTCCTGCTAGAGAGTGTTGGGATAATGTGGTAGGGTGTAATTTAATTTACTCGTTCATTCATTCAGACCTTTACTCATTAACGGTTGTTGTCTTTTATATTTTAATGATCAAGCCCAAGTCATATAGTTTTCTTCTGAACTTGCTAATTGACCATATTAATTAATACCAAAGTGCTAGTAGAAAAAAATCCCTTGATAATAATGCTTTTGATGCAGCAAAAATATGGATTGCTGCATGTGTTTGTTTTCTTTAAAAACAAAAACCGAGGTAATTATCAGGATATACTGTATTGAATGGTTTCTTATTTAGAGTGATTCAGGGATTTAAAATGATAATTGCCATGTATTATTTTATTACCTGCCTTGCATCTAATAAAACGATGGTATAGTATAGCGTCTTTGTAACCCTAACCTTACCAATTGATAGGGACACAGAATTTACTCAGAGTCATGGATCACCATAATAAAGTAACCTGGGTTCTAAAGAAATAATTCTTTGGGCTGTGAGTCTGTTAATAATCAGTACCAGACACACAAATTAGTTTTACAGAAGTTTTATAGCTTCAATTAGTAATACTGAGGTAGTTCAGTATCAATATATCCATAATATGTAACACTCATGGCCATAATGTGGGTGGCTGTGTGGTCCAGTGGTTAAACAAAAGGTCTTGTAACCAGAAGGTCCCCGGTTCAAATCCCACCTCAGCCACTGACTCATTGTGTGACCCTGAGCAAGTCACTTAACCTCTTTGTGCTCCGTCTTTCGGGTGAGACGTAGTTGTAAGTGACTCTGCAGCTGATGCATAGTTCACACACCCTAGTCTCTGTAAGTCGCCTTGGATAAAGGCGTCAGCTAAATAAACTAATAATAAATAATAATATGTAACACTCATTTCACAGTGTAAAAGAAAAAAATAATAATAATAATAATACATTTGCTGCAGCATAAACCCGTCTTGTGCACAACAAACCCCAAGTCAATAAATAAATAAAATTGGTATTTTAGTTAATTGTGGCCAAAAATATTATTATTATTATTATTTATTTCTTAGCAGACTCCCTTATCCAGGGCGATTTACAGTCATAAACAAATACATTTCAAGAATCACAGTTTAACTATTAATACAATTAAGAGCAAGATAAAATACAATGACTTCAGTTCTAGTAAGTACAAGTATATTACAAAATATGAATCAATATCAAAGCGATAACAGTGTCAGCGATAGTTACATCAGGATACGATTAAATGCAAAATACTACAGATTGAATAACACAAGTGGCATATTACAGTACAGTACTCTGTAAAGTACAGGATTAAATGCAGTAAAATAGGGAGCAGATAAGTGCAAGTAAAGCGCATTAAGGAAGAGTGATAAAGTGTCCAGGGGAAAAAAAGAGGAGTTCTCTTCTATAATTCTACATATATATAATTCTATATATATGTAGAATTATATCGGCACAATTCTGGAGAGATGTCCACTTTGACACAGTCTTACATGGTAAATCCCGGTTTGTTGTATTGAAAGACAGCAGGTTCAGACATCTGCAGAGCACATTCGATACAGCATGGATTCCAGCATTAGAAACAGCCTGGTGCACTATTTTAAAGACATAACAGTTTTCAGGCACTGTTGCATTGAAGTTTTAATCGTAATTATACAGAGACTACTGTATATATATATATATATATATATATATATATATATATATATATATATGTACTAATGATAGCGTTCAAAATGGTGGAGGAGTGAAAAAATAGTTTATAATAACAAAACTAAGTTTATTTCAGGTTTTCTTTCATTTTCTAACTCAGTAGTAAAATACAGAAAGACATATAAATACGCTAACCTATTTTAAAGACATCATAGTTTTCAGGCACTGTTGCATTGAAGTTTTAATCGTAATTGTACAGATACTTCTGTATTGAGTACCTAACTCGTTCCAAGCCAAATGAACAATTAGCTTGGCGCTATGCAAAGCAATATGTCCATGCCTGCAAGTGGGGTGGGGCGAGTTTGCATTTTAAAGCGATATTACACAGTAAACGTTATCCAAAATAACCTTCTCAAAAATATTTTAGTTATTTCTTTTTAATAACATAATTGTTATTTATTATTTTTATTTACTTATTTATTTTAGAGCAGAACAGAACTTTGAGTGGCCTCATGATTTACAATATCCAGTGTTACTGTTGGCTAGGATACATCTATCTAGATGCCTTCAGCTTCTATGTAATATGGCCAATATGTTTGGCTGTTACAATAAACCTGGGCTTAATCATGCCATTATGTAAGCAATAAGACACGACAGGGTGTTGGTTGTGCTAGAATAACCGCATGCCCAGGGGCATTGTAAAGCATGAGGCCGTAGATCGGTAGAAGCCGAGAGAAGCCGAAAAAAAAGGAGGCAGATCTGAGCAATACACAGACATAACACGGACATAAACAAACAAGATAGCTGCTTCCGTATCCAGCATTCAAAGAATATCACGGACATTTGCCAAGCCTTTTGAGATGTTATAGTAATAAAATAATGACGTGGATAGCATTATTGAGGATTTTGGTGATAAAATGAGTGATCAGGAGATGATTTATAAGTATGCACTACTATGAAGAGGAATGTGAAAAATACAGCGAACAAGGAGTGGAGCGGGGCAGGAGATGCAGTACTGAGTGTCCTGTTGATATGCAGTGCCCTTTAAACCCGTTTTACTATGAATAAAATTACTTTTAAACAGGACGTGTAAAATAAACAGCGCGTGTGAAAATAAATTGGACCTGATGCGTCTGACAGGCGCGGAATAAATGGACCACAAAGGGTTAAACATGAATATAGGTTTATTTTTTCCTAAGTTTATTACTACGCTAGTACCTATAAATGTAATAGTTCCAATGAATTTAATAGATAAACAAATTATTTATTTTTTTTAAAAATGTAGTCGTTGCCAATTATTTATTTATTTTTATTTTCTCCCCAATTATTTTTAGGCTCAGCTCACCGCTACCACCCCTGCACTGACTCGTGGGGGCGAAGACGAACACACGCTGTCTTCCGAAGCATGTGCCATCAGCCGATCGCTTTTTTTCACACTGCGGACTCACCATGCAGCCACCCAAGAGCTACAGCGTCGCAGGAGGACAACGCAGCTTTCGGACAGTTTACAGGCAAGCCCGCAGGCGCCCAGCCAGACTACAGGGGTCACTGGTGCGCGGTGAGCCGAGGACACCCTGGCCGACCTAACCCTCCCTCCCCCCGGGCGGCGCTGGGCCAATTGAGCGCCGCCCCCTGAAAGCTCCCGTCGTCGGTCGGCAAAGGAATAGCCTGGACTCGAACTGGCGACGTCCAGGCTATAGCGCACATCCTGCACTCCACGTGGAGCACCACTCGGGTGCCCCTTTAAACAAATTATTTTTATTAAGAAATTAAATAAATTCAAATAAATTAAATAAATTATCAGAATATTTTCAGTATTTGTCTCATAAAGTTGACTGTACTAGAGAATGTACTGTTTTCTAAATTAAATGGCTGGTTACACAGTTGGAAAGATTGTGCAGTAGGTGGCACTGTTTGGTGAGTAGGGGAGTTTGTTTCTGCCTTTTGTTTATGAGTTGTTTATGAGGTACTGCAGAGAGGATGTAACTCCAGGACTGCCTATCTTTCTCAGCTGGTGCCCAATAGCTTCTTAAACTACCTTATAAAATGATTTGGGAGATATCTGTGTCCTGAGTACCGATGACATAAGTTTGTTTAAGTTTGTTTGGGATAAAGCAGGGTGATGTTGTGACTTGTCTTTTTGTTGTCGCTTGTAAGTTTTCAGGACAGAAATGATGATGCTGTTTGCTCTTTTAAAGTGGGTATCTGAATTTAGGTTTATAGATCATCACACTGTGGGAGAATTTAAAAAACTATTCAGGCCAGCTCGCAAGTTTGTGTAGCAGCGGACTGAATACAGTGTGCCTGCTGATGTTATCGCTTCAGCAAAGAAACTTTTAAAACTATGTTTATTTCAGTCTTAGGTGCAGTTTTCCAGTCCATATTATTTTTTGTTTGTGCTGACCAATCATTAAAAACTGACACAGCCCAAGCGGTTACTTTTTTAGAATTCCACTCTTCTTTATTGGCTTCAATTGTATTAATTTCAGCAGTAATGAGAGAGAGGTAATACTCACGGTTACATGTTTTTCGTGACCTTAAAATTACTGCTATCGCTTCCGTTACCAAACTGTTGGGGTCTAAATCCTCCAGGAATGTGTGGAATTGGAGTCACCAAACAAGTTAAAATTTACATGGAGGAAGTCTGATTTTGCATTATTATTGTTCAAAATATTCAACTTTTTAAAAAAAAAAGTTCTTAAACACTTAGCGCCATATATCTGTTTGGAAAAAGTCTTAGTTGCTGGGACTTGTTTTTACCCGTTGGTTGTACTGTAATAATTCAATGGCTTGGAATGCCTATCAGCCAATCAGGATGCAGATATCTCCCAACCCATTTTATAAATCCTGTTAGTCAGTATATAAAAAATGTTAATGAGCAGTTAAGATTTTAAAAGTTACTGTAGAAATATTCTGCACTGTTAAAACCCCTAGAAGCTTCCAGACCTCTAAAACCCTGTTTACACTGGCCCAGGGCCCCCGCATATTTAGGTCTGCAACCCCATTCACATTTGCGGTTCAAGGCACCTTTGCGCGTTCACATATGTGACTGAAAAGCAGGCCTAAAATGTGTCGATTGCTATTTTTTTATGGAATGATAGCCTGCACCCGGAATGGAAGAGCCATTTTTTCTTTTCGGCTTCTCTCGGCTCCTATCAGTCTCACTGGGCCATTGAATAGTTTTCTCGGCTTTCTCCGGAGAAAAGACGACTAGAGACCTGTGCTTTAAGTCTTTTTGATGATGTCGGACTAGAAAGGGAAATAGGACTGCAAAGGGTTAAAAAAACATAGATATTATTGAATATTTTAACTTACTGTTATGGTGTGACGGTCCGAGCTTACCCCCACCCACAGTCACATTATTCTCTCAAGAACACAGAGGTATTTAGAAGGCAGGAAACAGCAACTTGCTAGTGTTCACAGGTATAAATATTTTTTGTAATGGATACTTCACTCAGATTGCAAATGACTAACAGGTTGTACATACAGTGACTGCCAGTCACAAGACAAGCTCAAGGAAAGACACGGCATGAAATAATTATTAATTACAAAAATAAACTCTATTATTTAACATTCATACATACAATAAACAGTCATATAATTTATATTACACATGTTTCTTCTCAGTTATACATATTTGTTTAACCTGCATGAATACCATCTTTGTTTACAAACACGATCGTTAAACTATTCTATTGTTTACTCGTTATTATTATCATTCTATAGTTCCAAACCATTACCAGTAAAGACCTAACATTAGCATTACCCCTTCTCTTGGAATATTACCGAACATATGGCTTTAACAAAACCCTTGTCCTAAATGTGTAGCTACGACAACTTCATTAATAAACTACTGCTCTATCACCAGTAGAAAAACATTAACAATAATAATCACAACTACAGGCTGTGGGTGTGGGAAATTCACTGACACACAGGAGATAGAACTTTATTTGAAACGCCGCTTGGCGCACAGATTTATTTCCGCCACAAGGTGGCATTGTGGTACTGCTGCAGAGCACAACCCGATACAAGCAATGGTAAAAGGTTGTCTGTTCACTCGTGGCACACACACAGGTGCTCAAAATAATAATGAAAACAAAAGGCACAAAGGAAAAGGGAAAATAAAACACAGTAATAAAACTACAAAATAAAAGGGCTGCTTTATGCAGCGTCTCCCACTGCCACTAAACCGGTCAGCTCAGGTCTCCAACCTACACTTTGGTATTCCCTCACAATACTCTGTGGGGTTGCCCAGGTTTTCCCCGCTAGCTATACACGTCCCACTCGGTACGTAATTATGATTATTTTCTTTTTAATATCGTCTGTCTCCTTTAGCCGTGCTTGCCTGTCTTTCTCTTGCTCCAGACAGGCGTTCTGTTATGTTTTTAAAATCCAAGTTTACGAACAGAGTTCCTGCTGACGTTCTTCCTAAATGGGCTGGGCCACAAACAACAAAGTGTTATTTATTTTTATAGGCCAAGCGACCCCCCCCCCCCCAAGGCCCGCCTCCCAACCACTCAGAGAGAAGGAGAGTGCACACCCTCACCCAACCTCTCTGTGTCACTGCCATGATTGACATGCAGATCTTACGAGGCTGCTGCCCTCTTGCTGCAGAATCATGCATGCGTCAGATCGTCAGCACAGATCTCCCCTGTTACACGGGCATTGAAATATTACAGTGAAAATACAAATTGTTACACTTTCAAATTCTAAGCAAGTAAAAAGCTTACCATTGCCATTAATCAATAAAACAAACTTTTTTTTACTTCAAATATTATAAATATTAAATATTAAAAAAATATTCATGTTAGTTCAACTCAGAGTTAGTCTTCAACATCTGGAGGGCTATTGTAAAATAAAGCTGCAGCATTCCAGCCAGATTGGCTGGTGTTGAGCACAGAAAATAATCCCAAGTTTGCTGTTGTTTATGTTTCCTTTCATTCAATTTATGTTTAGTGCTTCCCATGTGTTCTACAATGGTCTGCCTACGAGTGTAATCTACAGCCTTGATGCATGAAGTACAAACCAGCACATTTCCATCAACGTAAAATTCATCCTTGCCAAACTCGTTGATCTGATCTTTAGGGGCGATTGTTATTGTTTTTGACATCTTTGAACAGCTCTGGATACTGACTGAAGTCAACACTGAACTTGAATACCGGAAGCAGTTTTATTAGACAGGTATGTGTGGCAAAGTGGTTTGCAGTGCACAGGTGTAGAGGTGATGTGATACGTAACAGAAGACAAGACAACAAAGTTCACAGTCCAGACAGATCTTTATTTGTAATCCGTGGTCGTTGCGACTGTAAATAATTATCCCAGGCAATACACAGCAATGTTTAAACAATAAACAATAAACACAGTATAAACACACACAAAGACACACACACGATCACAAGTCCAGAACGAGTGCTAACGTGCATGTGGTGAAATACAATTTATTCATGTACAGTTGTGAAGTGTTGTCCAGGTTGGTGCTGGCATTAAATGACTGCTCCCGGTACGTGTTAGCCATCCAACAACAACAAATGAGTAGAATTAGACACCACAAAACAAACAAACACTAAACACTCACGGTACGTTTTGGTTCTCATTTTAGCGGTTCGCTCACAACCATAAAAAAAGGAACAGATTGCTTAGCCATGTCCCCTTTTGTACCAGTCACATTCCCTTGGTTAGTGAGTTCAACCGTTTCTCCTCCAGTCCGTGACTGCCACATTGCTTCCCTTCTGGGGCGATGACTTGGTGTACCATGGCTCCACCCCCTTTCTAGATGGCTGACTTCCACCTTTCCCTGGAGTTAATTATCAGACCATCCAGTCCGGGGCACTCTGTTCCCTTTCCACACCGCCCTCACAGGTTGGGAGGGAGATTTATAACCAAGATTCATTCTTTCTCTGTCACAGTATGTTTATGTTTATACATGGTATGTGTATTGATTTGGTTATTATCAAACAAACAAAAAAAACCTTTACATGTTTTTTGCCCCTCCCCAAATGTAAAACAAAAAAATCAGAGACATCATAGAAAATCCATGTTTTTCCTTGTTATTCCGCAGCAAACGGATTCCTAGGATCTCTGCTACTGAGCTATGTAATCAAATTGGTAATGTGATACGGCAAGGCGGCCCTAAGTCTGCTTTGCGTTCATATACTGTATATGTAAAGGCCGGCTCTGGTTCTGGATTGCAGACCACATTGAAACGGTGGCCTAAATCTAGGCCGGCCCTGGGCTGCCTTTTTTTTTTTTTTTTTTTTGGAGCGTTCACATATGAGATATGGCGGCCCTGGGCCACCTTAAATCGCAAGTGTGAATGGGGTGAAAGTTAAAAGTGCTGGCTTAGCAAACTCTCAGGAGCTGACATTTTTTAGATTTCCTCACAAATAATTAGCAGTGGCAAATGATATAAATTGGAATTTAACCCTTTCACGTGGGTGTGTTATAAGCCGTCAATGCATGAATATGATAAGAATATGTTTAGCATTTCCCTGTTACACCCTTTTAAAGTTACTGTCTGATTCAGCTTATCATGCAATGGCACTAAACAGTACTGTAGTTTCTGTCAACAAGAACCTCGGTATGGTGGAAGGCATGGTTAGCACTACCACAATTTCCTGTGCGGTACCAAGGAGTTTCCAGGGTAAGTCTTTTTCTATACATTCAGTAAACCTACATTTTAGAGATACCACTTTTCAAATTACAGTAAGTGGGGCTACAGCTGTTCAGTCCAATTAATGACATTTAATTTTTGCAATGTTATTGACAAAATTGCAAAATGTATTTAAAGCCTAAATGTAACATAAAAGCAACAGAAGATTTCTCCCTACTTTGGTGAGAAAACAGAATTGATCTTATCGTGGACAATATTTGTTTTCCCTGTCTCGTTCAGATGAAAACATCTAGCTGAAAAACAACTTTGTTGTTGGAAAAATGTGATTTCCCTTTCTGGCCATAAGAGATTTGGAATATTTCTTTGTTCTATTGTACCATATCTTATTAAAAATTGTGAAAAAAAAAAATAATAATAAAAAATAAGCATCTTATCAAAGCTGCAAAATATATACAGTATTGTCTAATGGGAGTGTTACTCTAAGAAATAGGTCAGGTCCCTTCTTACAACTCAACTATGTTATGTTTTGTGTTTGATAAGATCTGTGCCTGTATCTTTCAGTTTTTCTATTTTGTTCAAATGTTAATAAGCATAACAAAAAACGTTATTAACACCTTTGACAGGAAGAACTCATTAGTACCATCTAATTATTCCATAGTCTTGTACACATGCTCATTTTTGTGGAACAGGTTTTATGTCTATATATTTTTAATATTCAAGGTACAGAAACAAAACAAAGCAGGCTTCCATCCACTAAAAGTTTTGCACAGAAATTGAAACTATTTCATATTGATATACACAATGATTATCAAAAAGCTAAATCGGAGTTCCGTGACATCACAAGAGGACTCGGCCAATGATGTCACGGAACTCCTTTTTACTATCTGATTATGTACAGTAGGTTGTACTTTATTCTCTATATAATAATAATAATAATAATACATAAAGGTAACAGCGGCAGCAGTTTAGGGATTTGCAGCACTGTCCTTGACTCGATTGAGGATACCTTGTTACATAACAGCGCTGTTGTGATTGGCATGTGGTGAATGCTGCCTAACATACGTGTCTGGAAACATATTGTATGCTAGTTGGTTGCCACTATGCTGTGTGGGTGAAGGTAATTGGGCTTGCTACACAGTTCCACCCAACTCAAAACACATGTGACTAAATAGTAAAATTATCTGGTTAACTTTAGAGTCATTACTAGCACTTTCTGTAGATTCAGATCATCTGCTTCCATTTGTTAAAAATATCATAAATTAAGATCTGCTTAGTTTCGAAAAAACATGTCAGTTGTGAACTTTTGGGTCCCTGTAGTTCACTTTCCCATTATGTGAACCATTTCAAGATCCCAGTTTACAGAGACACACAGCTGAGAGCAGGCATGCTCAATATAAAAAGACAGGATAATTGCTTCAGCAGGGTGCACACTGGCAATTAGATTGGACTATAGACAAGCCTTTATTCCACAACTGTTTCACTGGTTTGAGACAAACAGTGTGTTATTTCTTTTTCCTGCCATTTGTTATAATAGAGTTGGGAATCTAGTGTCCCAGAGGCTTTGCAATGACATATTTGTAAAATAAAATAAAATATCCAGGTTTCCAGGTTCACATAAACCAGTGACTCTTAAACTGTGGGGCGTGCCACTGAAGGGGTGCGCAGAATGTATCCTGGGGGGGAGCGTGATGTTCAGGAAAAATATGTAAAAATGACCACACACACCTATATATATTAACTTAACGCAAACCTTACTGCTAACACCAGGCATGTCAAGTTCTAGATGGTGCTGTGTAACTGACTGGTGCCTTTTAAGCATGCAAATTATTGTATGAAGTTCGCTGCCATCTGGTAATGTACGTTGTTTATCGGCTTACTACTGGTGCGCGCGTTGGTCACAATCGATAAACTATTATTTGCAGTGTTATTATGATAGATTGGTGGCTGGTTTGTGCAAAAGGAAAAAAAAATAAAATAAAATAAAAACAGCAGTGCCATACAGAGAAGCCAGTGTCCAAAAGGTGTCTGTTACAGGTCTGAAGCAGAGATACCTGGAAAACAGGAGAATAAATCACAGGACTGAGTTAGTCATGGCTTGTATTCTACCAACGTTTACTTCTGTAAGAAAAGCAGAAAGTAATACATTGCTTCATCAGTGATGAACACAAAATTGCAATAAAATCCAACATTATGAATGATTAAGTATTTTGAGTTGCATTACTCATATTAGCAATCAAGAGTTACAGCTTTTATACAGATACCTGGGTTTTGTTTATTAACATTTCCGTCCCTGCTAATACAGCAGTGTCCTCACAGCCTTCCCTCATTCTATTAATCCAGCACCCGCCTAGTCTACCACCTACCTCAAATACTTACTTGAATCTTTAAGCCTGGAGGGGAGCTGCCCCTTAGTTGAGCGTAGTGACCTACGTACATCTGGTAGGGTACCCCCCTTTTTGTCGCACAAACCATTTCCCGCTGGGTGGTAGGGAGTGGTGTGGCTCTTAGCAGCTTCATATAGTCGACATAATTCTTTCACCATCACAGATTCGAAATTGGCACCTTCGTCTGAGCAAAACCATTCAGGTCAACCGAAAGGCTGAATGATGTTCTGCTATACTACTCAGGCCGTATTCGCTGCACACTGGTCCCGGGTTGGGGCAGTCCACGCAAACTTAGTGAAATGGTCAGTAATAATCAGGGCATGTTCATACCCATCTAATTTCAAAAAGTCCATGGCCACCAATTCTAGAGATGCAGTAGTCTGGACAGAGACCAAAGGAACCTTTGGTACTCCTCAATAATGCGATCCAAGTCATTATTTTATTACTATAACATCTTAAAAAGCTCTGCAAATGTCTGTGATATTCTTTGAGCGCTGGATGCAGAAGCAGCTATCTTGTTTGTTTATGTCCGTGTTATCTCTGTGGAGCCGGGGCTCTCTTTATTGCTCAGATACGCCCCTTATTTATTTATTTATTTATTTATTTCGGCTTCTTTCGGCTCCTATCGGTCTCACTCGGCCATTTTTTCTCTGCTTTTCTGGAGAAAAAACAACTAGAGACCAGTTTTTTACATCTTTTTGATGTCAGACAGGGTCCGGCATTGGACAGGAAAGGGAAAATTGAAATGTCGGACCAGGTCCAAGTGTTAATTGATATTTTGAATCTTGTTCCTGGGGGTCTCTTACCCTTCGATACCCACTTTTAGGCACTTTTAGACGGGCCACCCAGTGCTGTAGGTGCAGCATGGTGTTGTTATCTGTGAAAACAGTAAACTGCGATACTGCAAGATAGTCATAAAATGTTTCAGTTACTGCCCATTTTAGAACCAGAAACTTCAATTTAAAGGAACTGTAATTGGAATCATTTCTTTCAGATGGAATTAAACTCCTGCCAGCATAAGTAATTACTCTCTCCCAGCCATTCTTTTTCTGGGCCTGGACTGAGCCAAGCCCTAGCATGCTGACATCTCTATAAAGGAGAAAGGGAAATAGTCCAGCGGATAAGCACAAGAAATAGGCAAGATTGTGCACTTTTACCTAGAAATGTGAAACTTTGCATACTTATACAACTTTAGCTGCTGAAAATTTTCTGCTATAGTGCCAATTGCCTGTAGTGCCACCTGGTGGCCAATGCGAGCAAGCACTTTACCAGTTGAAATGTTTTCGACCATAGTTTAATCAATAAATGTCCCCCCTCATATGTTTTCTCACATACGAGGGGGGACGAGCAGCACTCATTGGACCAATGGCTGTGTGGTATTTGCAGTTGCCATGACAACACAGGACGCAAGTTAACAAGCCAATGATTACATTTTCCCTTAGCAGGAGGCACAGAGATTGAAATGCTAAGGCGACGCTGTAAGAGCCAGTGGTGGTCAGGCATCTTGCAACTGCAGAAAGGGTAGAAAAACAATTAACAAGCCAACAGCATGAACCACAGAAACAATGCACAAGGAATTTAATAAGCAGAAATTAGGACACTGATGGTAACAGAAAAAAAAAACACATTGAACCCATGTACTTGCCTGCTACACATACACCTTATTTTATTTATTATCAGCTAAAACTAAATAACACACACCAAGAAAATATCAGTTTGATTAATTAAGAGAAACATGTATTTAACTGTTGTACTTTAGGAGCATATATTATATATTTTTATTTTTGGGTGGATTTCGCTTTTGAAAAATCTGTGCCATTTTGTAAAATGCAACGATTACTTTAATACACTATTATCAGAGCGTTGTAGCCTGTCTTCCTAACCTAACATCAAAAATACATATTTAAATCTCAAAAAATTATGCTCCAAAATCACAGAATGACACATCTAATCTAATGGTTTATGAATCATAGTTTACTCTGTATTAAACTCAAACTTTGGAGCACTTGACTTTGCCAAAAGGCCATAAAGAAAACAAAAATAAAATATTTGTGCTTTTAGAGTTTATGAAACAATAACTTCATAAACATCTTTCATTTGTGTGATGGTCACACATGTCCCGGTCATGCATAGTTGACAATCTTGTCTAAGGGCCCAAAAAGAGAACCACTACCATGAGTAGCACATCAAGAATCTTAAAAACTTACCTCACTGCCCTATTTTGTTTCCATTTCTCTTCCTGTGAACAAAAGCAGTAAACATATGTTTCATGTTAAAAATTACAAGGTCAGAAAATGAGACTATTATCCGCCAGAACCAGTTTAATGTGACATTTATTTTTACAGACTGAGCATCTGGAGATTTTCATAAATTGCAATGCTAAATATATTTGTAGCAAATTAGCAGCTTCGTTTGCAGTAAAACTTCAAATAGGTGGTGGTTCAAGTAGTAAGTAACTTTATAATACAATACTGTTTCTGAACAAGACACAAACTATACCTCCTTGTTTGCTGGGATGCAATAGTGACGGGCAATATTCCCTTGGGATGCTGAGTGGCTGTTGTTTTTTTTTTAGTACTGGTAACAAACAGGGCCGGATTAAGTTTAATGGGGGCCCTCTTTGCATATTCAACAACAACATTTTATTTATATAGCACCTTTCATAGCAAGTATTCCAAGGCACTTTACAAGATTTAAACAAATAAAAAGAAAAAGTACAATTAAGTTCATTTAAAAGCCTGTTAAAAGTACAGCTAGATACAATTAAAAGCCAATTTAAAATAATAAGTCTTTAAAGAAGTTTTAAAAAAAATTCCAGAGTCTGGTTCCCTTTTACTGTTTTACTACCACCACACTCGATTAACATTAATGTCAAATTATTCAGTCTTAGCTGATCCATATTTTACCTGATTCGATGTTTGCATTAGTGCCAGTTTTGAAGATGAGCATTAGCCACAGCGTTAGTTACTGGCAGTTTCAAATACAAAATGGGAAATGCAAACTGCAGACTCTTTTGTCATAATAGCAAGTTATCTGGAAATGTGTTGTCCTTATCTCTTACGAATATGTACGTGTATAACAGGTTTATAATAAATATATATGCAGTCAAAACATGTTTAGCAAATAATACAAGGATCGTACACAGCACTTTCTTATGGAATGTTGTTTTTTATTATTATTTGTGTCAGCAGAATAAGCAGAGCTGCACACAAAGCTGGGGACCAAATGAGGCAGGCTGTGTTTTAAGACAACCTAAAAACTAAATGGAAACCCAGTTTAAGAAAGTTGTACGACATCAGTAAGCCGCACAAGGCCAAATTGGAACTCAGACACAAACATACTGCCTCCAGTATTTTAATATGAATTTGTTTATTTGCATTTGGAACGAGAATTTCTCAGTCTAAAAGAAAACTACATGGAAACAGACACAACCCGACACAACTACTAACAAAATAGAGTGACAAAAAGGTGAGGCTTATTTTTATTTTTCCATGGAGATTGCCTCACTGTAATAGATATAAACCTAGGTTGTTCCTCCAATGTATTTTCCTTGGTACCTTCACATACACTTGTTGGTATTGTATTAAAACAGCGTATCAGCATTGGTGTTTTTGTCACGGGTAGGGTGACAGCGATAATCAGTATACTAAAAGAACTTGAATATAAGTAGCCAACTACGCCACCTTGGGTTTCAGAAGGGCAAGGACCTTCGTGGCCGAGAAATATTTTATTTATCCCTACACAGGTTCTTTTTGATCACCGGGGTTCCACACACATAACAACGGTAAGTTTAAAATTAATAAAACAAACTTTATTAATTCTGCATAGGGTTAGGTTCACTTTTTAAAAAAATACACACAAGGAAGCGCCCACTAAACAAACAAAATACAAAATCTAAAAATACTACTTGGAGCTGCCCTCCCGCGGGTAAAAACACTCAATTACTAATCACAGCAAATCCAACAAAGAAGACAAAATGCAATATGAATACAGTTTGTAATTAGTTATCCAGAATCCTGCAAAGGAATAGAAAAGTTCAAATGTCCCTGCCTCAAATCGTTGTCCTCCAGGAGGCACCACACCCGCCGGTACCGTCCTCCAATCCGCCGCCGACTCTAGAGAGGGAAGACCCCGGGGAACCTGGGAAAAAGTAGCTTTCAGGAAGAGGAGTATGCTTAAGGTGGGAACTACTCAACAGTGCTAGTGAAAGTGCAGTGGGGTAACACAGATAGTGCAGTCAGAGAAAAAAAAAAAAAAGAATTTCAGTACAGCAGATTCAATAAAACAGTCCACAGTGCACACAGTGGAAAAACAAAAATTACAAAAACACAAACACCGCGATTCGTCACCTGTGACATTTTGTTTAACCTATCTTCCTCGCAATGATGCTGTACTTGGTATGTTTCTGCTTTTCAGCGTCGCTCTCATACTTCCTAGGTGCTGCTTTGCCAGACATTTACAGGTTCTGATCTGCGTCACGTTCGCGCCGCAGCCCGTCTGATAAAAAGTCAAGTCATATGATCAGGCAGTCAATGCTCCTCCAACGCAATATGACTTGGTAAAACAGCCCTATTGTTTGGATCCATACTATGTCACATGCTACTTATTCATTTTTTAGATATTGTATTATAAATTATATATGTTTTTCAGGCCCCTCAAAATCTGAGGCCCTGGTAACAAAATACCCTAGAAAATGCCAACTACACATTTGAAAATCTACTTGGATGGCAGTGTGGAAATGGATTGTGTAGTTGTTTTTTTTTAAGTCTGAGAGTGCATTGCCCCAAAAACTGAATGAAAGGTATAGTATGATAGTATTTTTAGGTGTCAAACCCCAACATGAATATAAAATTGAAGAACAAGATTAAGATATTGGGAATACATTTTAGGTAGGCTACTATCACCAAACCCTGTTCAATGAAAAAAAAAAAATGAGGGGTCCACAACACGACTCCAAATTGTAATTTAGAGGACACTCACACAACTGCATTACACCCAACTGTGTTCATACTATATTTACCTTGTCAGGTTTGTTTTTCAAATTAATAGCAAATGCAGGAAATGTCAATTAACAGTTGGTTTCTTTTTATGTACATTATGGGTTTGACACTTCCTAGAAACATTAAAATAATAGAAATCACGAAATGTTCGCTTTTGTAAGATACTGTTTGCTTTTGTAATATACAGAACACAGTACAAATCTAAAGACAGTATATCTTTTTCATGTTAAAAAAAACAAGTTCAACTGCTTGGCTTATTTCTTGCACTGCCTGGCTTCCGTTTTAGCTTAGCAGCTTCTCATTTCTACTTTGCTTGCCGGTTGAGTTTTAAACACCTGATGCAATACGTATTCTATTTGCAACCTGGGTTATTCATGTACAGCATTTTTTAAATATGTAATATGATAGCATTTCCATGAGTTACTTTATGTTATGTCATGAAAAGTTAAGTGACTAGATCTTATTTTTTCTTCATTGTGACATACTGTATGGCATATGCATTATATTCTTAAGCATAGTGTAGTTTAAATGTCTATGACATTTTGATTTAGACAAGGAATTAAAAAAAAAAATAAACACCAGGTCTGTACAAATAAATACCCCGTGTCATGGATTTTCATGACATCTCCTATGCATGGTACAGCTAAATTCCAAAATGTGATAATTTGCATATTAGCTAGCTAATTTGCACATCATCTAAGGCCTATAGCTAAAAATCCATAATTTGGGGTATTAGCTACAGTAGCTAATACGCAAATTGTCCAACACCTCTTATTTGCTTTCCAAATTAACTACCCAAAGTCCAAAATTGGTGCACTGAAGACCTCAATTTCACTTTAGTTACGTAATTTTATATAATATGTGAAGTATCTAGCAGATTTTAGTTAATCTGTATATTTAAAAAAAAGTATTAGACTTGATTAATAAATAATACTTGTGCGCATTGACAAAAGTGCATTAAATAATAAACAATGCAGATACACAATAATATTCTAAATTACGAACTTTAGATAAAGGCCTGAGATAATGTGTGAATTAACTAGTTAAAATGCAAGTGATCTAATTACAGGTAGATTGCCTGCGACTGTAAAATGCTCTAAATAAATCCAGCCGTGTATCCTGGCAGGATGCACACTTATCAAGACACTAGCTGAATCGTTTGTCTATTTGACCTAGTATCATATAAGATGTTACCATATATTTGTATTGAGGGTTTTGAAGTTATGGATAGATCAGTTTATTTTTTATTTTTTATTTTTTTAATTTAGTCGTTGCCAATTAGTGTTTATTATTTTCTCCCCAATTTGAAATGCCAAATTATTTTTAGGCTCAGCTCACCGCTACCACCCCTGCGCTGACTCGGGAGGGGCGAAGATGAACACACACTGTCCTCCGAAGCGTGTGCCGTCAGACGCCCGCTTCTTTACACTCTGCAGACTCACTGTGCAGCCGCCTCAGAGCTACAGCGTCGGAGGACAACGCAGCTCTGGGCAGCTTACAGGCAAGCCCGCAGCTGTCCGGCCAGACTACAGGAGTCGCTGGTGCGTGGTGAGTCGAGGACACCCTGGCCGACCTAACCCTCCCTCCCCCCGGACGACGCTCAGCCAATTGAGCGCCGCCCCCTGGGAGCTCCGTCCACGGTCGGCTGTGGAATAGCCTGGACTCGAACCGGCGACGTCCAGGCTATAGAGCGCATCCTGCACTCTAGCGAGCGCTTTTACTGGATGCGCCACTCGGGAGCCCCTGGATAGATCAGTTTTAAATGTAGTATTCCCTTTAAAGTGCTACAAACGTCCTGGACCGATAATAACCCTTGGAATTGTAAAAGATAATTCTCTACTGAATGTACACTTCAAATACAAAGTTAATTAAATTAATATGTTTTACAAAAGACAGCTTTCATTTCAGACACATGCTACTTTTAACAAACTACTACTTTTTAATGTACCACATTAAATGCACCAAAGCTGTTTATTATTATGTTCTTGTTTACAGTGGTTACCTAATATTCGACCCACAGTTATTGTGGGATAATTATGCAATATAAAAACATTTTTCTGGCTTCAAAGTCAGACAGAATGACTGCAATTCTCTTGTAGTTTTATACTTACACAGAAAACCATATAAAAGAGCAAATGAGAAACTGATTGAGTACTAAATGTTGGTGATATGGTGGTGCATCATTGCTAGGGTGACCAGAGCTTTTTTCAAAGCTCAAAACTGGGACACACTGTTAAATAATTGATAAGACTAATTATTTAAATAAACAATTGTAACCATTTAAATAAACAATTGTAATGGTTATTTAAATAGCCATCCTCCCGACCTGTGAGGGTGCTAAGTAACAGGAACAGAGTGCCCTGGACTACTTGGTCTGACACTTCGTTCCGAGGGGTAAAAGGAAATCGTCATTTAGTAAAGAGCTTCGGTACACTAACTCATTGACCCAGAAGGGAAATGATGTGGCAGCCGCGGATTGGAGAAGTGGCTGCAATCGTTTACATGAGTGGCGGTATATAAATAGGGGTCGAAGCGAAGTAATCTGTTCCTTTGTTTTGGTTAATATAAAGTGACCCGGAAGGACCTGTGTTGTTGTGAAATAATCGTGAGTGTTTGTTTTGTACTGTCTATGTGTTACTTGTACCACTAGACAGCTATCACTTTCCGGAGCTGTCGCCAGAGGCCAGCACAAACCTGGAACAGCACTGCACTCGTATCACAATAAACTGTAGTTGTACCACAATCACTAATACACACACTAAAAGGACTTGTGTATGCGTTTTGTGTTTAATGTGGGGACACAATGACAGGATTATTATTTTGGGACCAGCCTGGGGATTATAAACGTAAGTAATACACGACGCTGTATTACTTACCAGAATTATTATTTACTGTTTGTTTAGCCGTCAAGCACTGAACAAAAACAAATAATAATGTCAGGACACTGGGACATTTGATTGAAAACTGGTAAATTCTTGGCTAAACCAGGATGTCAGGCCACCGTAATCAGATTCTTCTGTGCACTGACTGATTGCTTGAACTAGATGTGACAGTCAACCTGTTAGAGGTCTGACTGACGTAACGTGACTTTTGGCTTGTGTATCAGGACAAATATCCACAGAAAGTATACCATATTATACCTTTCTAAACAGCTGCGAACCTGAAGATTATCAAGAGAATAACTATGATTACCTAGTTTGAATGTAAAATGTTTTAAAATGTACTCATATTCACTTTTCTTTAGAAATGTCTCCGTAAGCCTTTTTCCAGCCAACTTTTAAGCTCGGTAAAACTTACGAGAATAAGAAAATATATGGGACAAACGCTATGGAAAACGGTTTAAGACGACTTTTAAGAAGTTTTTACTCGCATGACAAGCTCGCTCACTAGAGGTGGTTTTATTTTTTACTCGCATTGACATTTTATTCGACACTTGCATGGAAAACTGTAACGAGCGTATTTCTGGTCCTAGCGCCCTTCTTAGCCATTCCAGTGACGTCAAATTGTTTAATGCGCATGCTCCGATTGAAAGAAAATATCCAAAATATTGCATCTGCCGTGGTTAGGGCAGGGGAAATTTAAAGTGGAATAACCTTATTTCAAATATAGTTGAATTAAAAACAAGTAAATGTCAGGTTTCTATGGTTTACCAGGTGAAGTTAAAAAAAAACCCCAAATATTTAGGGTCTGTAGAGAAGTTAAAAACGATACAAAGACAACCACACCACGGAGAGCATGGAAAAGGACAGAGACAGGAAATGTGATAACTACACAAGATAAATTTAAAATATAAAACGTGAAGAGAAAATTAAACTAATAAATATAAAACCACAAAAACACCAAGTACAAAATAAACAGATGCGCAAAATAAATGTGCAAATCAAACGGCATAACTAATTCCTGCATTTGCACAGTACATGCAGGCCGTGGTGGGGTTGCACTTTGTCGTCAAGTTAAAGTGCAAAAGGCACATTCGATAATTAATAACACTTACCGAAACAAAAGGTGTATAAAATTGTATTCCAGAAAACATTTCCAAGATGCTACTGTAAAAAATAGATTTTTAGTGAATTTTTATAGGAAGAGAGTCAACTACAGCCAAAAAACACCTGGTCCTGGGGGAGCATCCCACTGAAAAATGCTTGGTCCTGAAAGGGTTAAATAAACCAGCAAAGTGTTTTGGACAATTGACCCCGGTGAGTTCAAATAGATTATGCAGCTACTAAAAAGCAAAAGGATGTGTGACAGAGAGAGAAAGAATCCAAGTTGCAAATCTCCTTCCCAACCAGAAATGGCGCTGTGTAAGGTTGGTGGTATGCTTCCCCATAGATGGGGCGACTCGATGGTAGGCAGAAACCAGTCGGCCATCTGGAAGGAAGTGCGTAGCTGCACGTACGCGAAACGAATCCCTTGCGATCAACTACGGGGCATGCAGCGATTGGTTACACCGTGGCGCCGAGTTGATTGCAGGTAGGAGTTGGGTAGTACAAAGGGGACGCAGCTACATAAGTACTGCCCCCTTGCGCTGAAAACGCAACATACAGCCGGAGCCTTTCGTTTTGTTTTTGTTACGTGTTTTGTTTGTGTGTTGCAGAGGAGGACTAGGAATCAGGAGATGCCGCTACAAAGCCAGCACTATCCCCTGAGCACTACCTTCACTGCCCAGCACTTACATGCATCACAATCCCAGATTTTGAAGAGCACAACTGTGTGCAGTGGAGACGTGGAATTACAACCTGTATATTTATTAGTTTTTGGTTGCAAGCCCGCCATGTTCCCCCCAATACCATTGCTGGTAGAGGGGTGGTTTCTTTTTTGTATTATTAATAAACACAAATATTTTTGGGAACAATAACTTTGTTTGGACAATCGATTCATGATTTCCATTACATGAGAGTAGATGTTAAAACTTCATGCTGATTTGAACATGGCTCTCGCCAAGATAAGCACCAACTAAGACGTAGCTTCACAGTAAACTAATGTAATCCATATGTGTCTCCATCCATTTGCGCTTCCTTCCATATGATGATGTAGATATCCTTCTGTCTGGTGTTGATGGCTGAAGTGTAATGCTGGCTCCAGGGATCAGCTTATTGCCTCCCTAGCGCATCAGCACACACAACGGCTGCGATGCTGGCTCCGGGATCAACCATAGTGCGGTCTCCCCAGCGCATCAGCTTGACAACCGCCTGGATTGAGCTAAGTAGGGTACATCTCTGGGGTCTTCAAGTGGGCACCTTCCATCCTCAGTGTTTCGTCGACTAGCCCACGACACCTCAAGAGGGCTCGACGGTGATTCTGGCGTCCCAGCATCACCCCTCCGTCCCCACTCAACTCAGCCCAGCTTACTTACCTGTACATCAGCGTTTCTTTCTTTCTATTGTGCTTGAGATCCCCAGCCAGAATCTTTCCGTCTCAACCACAGCCAGTTGCTGCTCCTCTCTGCTGCTTCAGATAAGTTCTTCACTGTGCGACGCAACTCTTGGCCATTGAATCCGACATCTCTGAGAAACCGGGTTGTAGAGTGTGCCACAAATCCTCGACAACCCACTTCCACTTGGTAAACCCAGACTCTCCATCCTCGCTGTTCCGCTTCAGTGGCTAGTTGAGCATACTGCAGTTTCTTCCTCTCATACGCCTCATCTACAGCATCCTCCCATGGCACTGTTAACTCTACCAGGTGAACAAGGCGTGCTGATCCAGACCACAAGACAATATCTGGTCGAAGGTTAGTGGTGGCAATCTCAGGTGGAAAAATAAGCCGTTGACCAACATCTGCCAGCATTTTCCAGTCTCTAGCAGCTTCCACTTGTCCTGGGCAAGGATTGGTTTTAACACCTTTTCTTGGTGGTTGCTCTCTTGGGCGGAGGAATGTTGTCTTTTGTGTGTAATGTTTTGATGGAACAGGTGGCAACTTATTGGTCATGTTACGCTTGTCTTCCAATGCTAAGGCCAAACATCGCAGCACCTGGTCATGACGCCAAGTAAACCGTCCTTGGCTAAGAGCCACCTTACATCCTGTCAAAATGTGCCTTAATGTTGCAGGTGATGAACACAAAGGACATGAGGGATCCTCTCCTACCCAGAGGTTTAGGTTCTGTGGTGATGGGAGAACATCATATGTTGACCTTATAAGGAAACTGATCCTGCTCTGTTCCATTGACCATAGGTCTTGCCAGCCAATCTTGTGTTGTTCCACACTCTCCCATCTCATCCATTCTCCCTGCTTGGCCTGGGAAATGGCCTTTATACACCTCATCCTCTCCTCCTGCTTTTGCACCTCGTTGACTACCAGCTTCCTCCGTTGAGCTGGGGCTGCCTTGTGCCACGTAGGAGGAGCTGAACTGAGACCAAGACCCCCTCTTCCATGCTGAACTTGCCCCATGATATCACCAATTCGAAGGGCAGCCTTTGCATCCTCTAAGGCTTTCTTTGCTGCCCACTTTCTTCCAGTTTTCAACACAGGTGCTGCCTCCCTTACGCATTTGTCGCGTGACTCTACTAATGTCATTTCCAGTCGGATCTTGGCGCACTTAAACTCCTCGGTTAGAGCGGAGACAGGTAGCTGCAGTATTCCTTTACCATAAAGTCCCACTCTGCTGAGGCAGCGTGGAACTCCCAACCATTTCCTGATGTGTGAACTAATTAAAGCTTCCAGCTTCTCTACTGTTGTCAAAGAAACCTCGTACACAGTCAGTGGGCACAGCAACCTTGGCAGTAGACCAAACTGAAAGCACCAGAGTTTTAGTTTGCCTGGTAAAGCGCTGCTGTCTATGCTCTTCAACCCTTCCACAGCTTATTGTCTAACTTCTCCCACACGAACTGTGTCCTTTAGATCCCCATCGTACCATCTCCCAAGGCTCTTCACTGACTTCTCAGACACTGTTGGTATTGCCTCACCATTAATGAAGAACGTTTTATCTACTACTTTACCTTTAATTATAGAGATGCTCCTTGATTTAGTGGGCTTGAATTGCATTCGTGCCCATTCAATGTTATTGGTTAATTTGCCCAATAACCGATTAGTGCAGGCTACTGTTGTAGTCATGGTTGTCATGTCATCCATGTATGCTCGAATTGGTGGTAGTCGCATTCCAGAAGCCAAGCACTCTCCTCCCACTACCCATTTTGATGCCCTAATGATTACTTCCATTGCCATGGTAAAAGCCAGTGGAGAAATGGTGCATCCTGCCATTATTCCAACTTCTAGGCATTGCCATGTAGTGCTGAATTCTGAAGTTGAAAAACTAAATTGCAAATCTCCAAAGTAGGCTTTCACTAGATTTGTTATTGACATTGGTACACTGAAAAAATTAAATGCTGCCCAAAGAAGTTCATGTGGCACTGAACCATATGCATTAGCCAAATCCAGGAATGTCACATGGAGCTCCTTCCTCTCCTTTTTAGCTGATTGATTTGTTGCCAGATCACATTGATGTGTTCTAAGCATCCTGGGAAACCTGGAATGCCCGCTTTTTGTATTGAAGTGTCAATGAAGCAGTTCTTTAATAGGTAAGTTGACAATCTCTGAGCAATAATGCTGAAGAAAATCTTGCCTTCTACGTTTAATAGGAAATAGGGCGAAACTGACTGATGCTTGTAGAATCTTTTTCTTTAGGTATAAAGACTCCACCTGCTCGGCACCATGCTCTTGGTACAACCTGTTTCTCCCATGCTACTTTCATCAATTTCCACAGGATTCGTAGAACTCCTGAAGCACTCTTGTACACTCTGTACGGAACTCCATTAGGCCCTGGAGATGATGAAGCCCTTGCTTTTTTCACAGCTTGCTCTACTTCTTTCCACTTAGGTGCACAGTCCTCCATTTGGTATTCTGGTGGATTGATAGGTGGGATGTCTGACGGAATTGACATAGGCTCCTGCCTTTTTGAATCTGTATGTGTTTCCTCCAAATATCTCTCCAACTCAAACCACTCACATCCTGGTCACAGGATGTTATAGCTTATTTTCAAACATTCCCTAACTCTCGCCTATGGAGGTGTATGCATTTCCCCAACTTTTGAAGATGCCCTACAAATTGTGACACAGGCAGAGGGCACGTCCAGCTGCAAAAAATATTTCACCAATGATGACATCTGTAATGCAGATGGCAAGTTAACCTGCAAAGTCAGTTAGTTCTGTTTCTGACAAAGAGAACATTTTGCTGAAAGAGCTTACTGACGCCGTACAGGATCAACAGAAAGATATGAAAGCTCTTAAAATGCATATGAACCAACCTTCCAATCAGCGCCAATACTACACTGGACACGAGGATGACAGCAAGCAGTTTCACAGATCTCCCTCACCTTCTAGATGTGGTTCAAGAGGCTTTGGTTATGCAAATAACAGTAATAAGACACGCCCACCCAGCTATCCACACTCCCCTGACAGACATGGATATATTTTGCCACCGTGACCAGTGCTGCAACCACAGGGACACCAGTCACTTTAAGGACTACCCAGATTATTATGAGCCACCTTCATTACATCATGATGATTCAGCAAATCTCCAGACCAGCGTTCCAGCCACCACTCTGCTGATAACCACTATAGGGGGGAGACACCTTACGGCAAGTATCCAGGACATAATTCTGTACGGCCACAGGGCAGGAGCCCTAGTACCCCTCCCAAGCACTTTTCTTTCAATGGACACCAGCAAGCACCAGGAGATTATCACAAGCAGGGAAACAGATATTAGTTGATGATGCAGATCCCCCACACCAGCCCCACATGACAACTCTTCAGGATTGGACAGGGTAGTGACTGCCTCAACTGCAACAGAAAATCTTCCCATGGCAAACAACATAGACACGGCTACATGCTCTCCATCATGCTCTGACAGTTCGCCTTCCAGTCTGGTGAATAAAGAGACTTTCACTCCTTATATTACTGCTATTGTTGAGGGACGTGAAATTAGCACATTATTAGAAACTGGATCCAGTATTTCTATTATCATTGAATCACTGTGCATGTCATTTCCAGCATAATATAGGCAGCCTCCAAGAAGAATTTTATACTGCTAAATCAGTTACAGGTCACTGTTTGGACATGCTTGGTACATTCGCCTGGTGCCGCACTTGCTGCAGCATGAAGTACAGGTCATTTGTAACATTAGCCATGCTGTTTTACTTGGCTGGGATTTCCTTTGTCAACATCATGCTGTAATAGACACAGCAAATGGACTTTGTCAACTATACAACCAGGACTTGGCGCTATTACATTCAAGCCAGCTCACCCCAGTATGTTGTTTTGCCCATATATTTGTAAAGACCACAGTTCCTCCTCAAAGTGAAATGCATTGCATTGCCACCTCAGTACCACCTTCTGAGAGCACTGTTGTTCCTGATTCACACATGGGGTTCATGGAACCTAGAAGCAGAAGGAATAGCTGTTGTATGAACTCTCACTGCAGCTGAAAATGGGCTCACAACTATACATTTGCCTTTTGAATACAGTGATCTCACAACACAGCAGATGTCACAGTTAAAAACACTACTGTTGACCTACACCAATATCTTCAGTAAAGATCCAACTGATTTTGGCAGGATTGACATTGTAAAGCACAAGATACCAACTGTTGATGCTGCACCAATCAGGAAATGTGCCTATCATGCATTACCTAGAAAGGAAGCTGTTGTGGTGAAGAAAAAAGATGGCACATGGTGTTTCTGTGTCGATTATTATTTTATTATTTGTTTATTTAGCAGACGCCTTTATCCAAGGTGACTTACAGAGACTCAGGTGTGTGAACTATGCATCAGCTGCAGAGTCACTTACAACAATGTCTCACCCAAAAGACAGAGCACAAGCCAACAGAGTTGAGTGACTTGCTCAAGGTCACATAGTGAGTTAGTGAGTGAGCCGGCATTTGAACTGGGGACCACCTGGTTACAAGCCCTTTTCTTTAACTACCGGACCACACAGCCGCCTCGTTTACAGAGGTTTAAACTCTGTAACAGTTAAAGATGCACACCCTCTTCCGAGAACAGATGGCACCTTAGATGCGTTGCGGGGGCTCATCCATTTTTAGCACCATGGACCTATCACCAGGCTACTGGCAAGTACAGTTAGACGAGCAAGACAAGGGTAAAGCAGCTTTTACCACTGGCGGTGCATTGTACCAATTCCAAGTAATGCCAATGGGACTGGTGAATGCACCTCCCACATTTCAACATCTGATGCAGTTGGTTTTGCGAGGTTTGCCGTGGAAGGTATGCCCAGTTTACTTAGATGATAATATTGTTTACAGTAAGAACCTTGCAGAACATCTTGAGCATCACAGGGAAGTCTTTGATCGTCTAAGGTCAGCTCATCTCAAACTCAAGCTATCTAAGTGCCAGTTCGCTAAACAACATGTCACCTTTTTTGGGCATATCGTCTCAAAAGAAGAACTACAATCTAATTTACGTAACATACAAAAGGTCACAGACTGGCCCATTCCACGAAACACCACTGAAGTGCGGGCTTTAGTGGGCCAGACGGTTTATTCACCAGTTTCCAAAAATCTCTGAGCCTCTCCACCACCTCACTCAGAAGGGGAAGCCTTTTGACTGGACACCTTGCTTTTGATGCCAAATTGCTTTTGACACCCTGTGTAAGGCACAGACTACAATTCTCACCTTCCAGACTTCAACCGTGAATTTTTAATTTTCACAGATGCAGCTAATACCGCCATTGGCTGTGTGCTTTCTCAGCTGAACACTGATGACAAAAAGGTTGTGATTGCGTACGGCAGTCATGTCCTGACTCCATCAGAGAGAAGATGGTTATGGGCCATTGTGTGGTCGATCTGACACTTCCAGCAGTACCTCTCAGGGACTCCATTCAGAATAATTACTGATCACAAGCTGCTCTCAGAAAAATCCAAGTGGATGCCGATCCAACTGGCAGACGTGCTAGATGGGCTTTGGAAATAGACACCTATAACTGAATTATTGAATATCGGGAAGGCACAAGACATTTGAATGCAGACAATGTCACGAAGACCTGATAGACCTGATACTAAACCCAGCAGCAGCAGTTCAGCACTCCTGTACACCCGAACACCAGGACCACCTGATAATAAAGAGCTTCCAGCAGTGAGTATTGTACAAGCAGATGCTCAATCCACAGTGCAAAGTGTACCCCAAAGTGTAAGCTACAAAACGGTAGATTTTCAAACCTTATCTGCAGTTGAGCCTGTAAGACCAGCTGATGGTCAGTGTACATCTGTTTCATTATTGACTGCCTTGTCAAGTGATGGAAATGACTTATCAGGCACAAAGAACTGATCCTGATTGGCAGTAGTCTTTAGCTGGTTGGAAAATCAGAGATGACCACCTTTCTATCATCTAATGCAGTGGTACTCAACTCTGACCCTCGAAATACATTCCAGTCCTGGTCTTTATTTCAACCAGGTCCTAAATTAGTTAATCGCCTCTTAACAGCTTCAATTAGCTACATTAGAACATGCTTGGAGTAAAAACCTGGACTGGGTTGGATCTTGAGGGCCGGGATTGAGAAGCACTGATCTAAAGGGCTACCCAGCTGCTCTGTGCCACCTGTTGAAGGAGTTCAACAGACTTACTGTTAAAGATTCCATACTGTACAGGAAAGTGCGTCCACCACCTGGGGACCCAGCTTTACAAATTGTGGTTCTAGATAGCCTTATAGCTAAGGTTTTCGAGACTCTTCATGGACATCCCTTGTCCGGCCATTTTAGTGCCCCAAAGACACTACAGCTTGCAAACAGTCGTTTCTACTGGCCATACATGGCAAGGGATATAACCAAATTATTTCAACAGTGTAGCGCATGTGAAGCCAGACGGTACCCAGTTCCCCACCAATGTGCACCAATGCAGCACATTGCTGCAGAACAACCATTTAAAAAAATTGCAGCAGACTTGACTGAGCTACCAGTGACGTAGAAGGGCAATCGCTACGTACTAGTAGTGGTGTACTATTTTACAGTTCCTCAACCGGTATGCAAATAATAGCCAAATGTCTTTTTTAAGATTATGTGAGACAACACAGTGTTGCTTAGTGCCTCCACATGGACCAAGGTTGCCAATTCGAATCAGACTTGGTTAAAGAGCTGTGCAGCTGCCTTGGAATTCATAAAACAAGGACATCGCCCTACCACCCAATGGCGGACGGTATGGTAGAAAAAGCCAGTCGTTCCATTAAAGACCAGCTTGCCAAATATCTTTACACAAAAGGAGGAGAATGGGATGCCATATCAAACAAGTGGAGCTTGCTTATTACACTCCACCACAAAACATACTCCTTTCTTTTTGGCACATGGCAGGGAGGCTTGTCTCCACACTGATGTTCTTTTAGCTGAAGCTCCGGCAATGTCTACGGCTACTCCAGGTACTGTGAGTGACTATGCTGCTTCACTACTGCGGAAACGGCGTTCTTCTTTTGATATGGTTTCTGAAATCAGCACTACTGCCAGTCAACAGCAGAAGATGCACTACGATCGCTTGATACGACACAAACCCTATCAGACTAGGAATCTTGTATGGATGGATCAACCTGCACAGACTCAAAACAAACTGGCACCCCGCTGGAGCAGTCCTTACAAGGTAAGGTTTTACATCAGCTTGACACTGACCATGGGACAGCTGGTGTTGATTACCAAACAGTAAACATTCAGGTCCCAAGAGCAAAGCCGCAGATGATACATTACAAAGCTTAAAGCCCTACATTTCCCCTTGGTCAGCTATTTCAACTGCAGAGGTCCCTGTTGTGCCAACTTCAACAACTGTATATTGTAGAGCCCCTCCACCTCTGACTGCTTTATCAAGGACCCGTCCTTACAGCTTAAGAAAACCACCACCACCCCTTGCTGAAAGTGCTAGTGACAGTGTTATTGTTGTAACCACACCCGGGCAGTCTGAATCCATTCCATCTGCACCATCTGCTGCCCCTGAGACAACACATGTTAGAAGGAAGACTCAACTTCCTGCACGCCTCAGGAACATGCTACTGTACTGAAAATTATGGACTGTTTAGTTATGATACAAAAAGGGCTGCATTTTGCCTTAAACTGTTTTTATTTACACTAAGGTTTTGAAGGTTGCATTGTACTACATCCTTGGATGTCTGCTGTGTAATTCCTGCAAGTTTAATTGTCAGTTATTTGCACATTTAGTGAGTTTGTTCTCAATATTTATTATTAATATTATTATTTATTTCTTAGCAGACGCCCTTATCCAGGGCGACTTACAATTGTTACAAGATATCACATTATTTTAACATACAATTACCCATTTACACAGTTGGGTTTTTATTGGAGCAATCTAGGTAAAGTACCTTGCTCAAGGGTACAGCAGCAGTGTCCCCCCACCTGGGATTGAACCCACGACCCTCCGGTCAAGAGTCCAGAGCCCTAACCACTACTACATTATTTACTATTAGTATGTAAAGGTAACCTCTAGGGTTTCAGTTATTTCTATACAAGAAACAAGGACATTTCTAAAAACAAAAGGGGAAACACATGTAAGAATTGTTATGGGAAATGTTTGTGGTATTGGTTCAGCAATGTTTGAATTGCCATCCCTGTGAGATTGACGCAGGGATTATTTAGCTAAGACTGGAGAGAGAGCGGGAGAAAAGAAAATGGTGACTGTCCTTGTTGTTCAGTTATGTGCACGGATCTGATTTAAATAAACCAGCAAAGTGTTTCAAGGACCAAACAGCCTCGCCAGGTTCTCTATTACACACCACTTTACATACAGAGCTACTTTAGTATGTGCTGTGTGTTGTGTTCAGGCAGTTCCATACCAAATAACATGCCACCACGTTGCACTTTATTGCGGGGGAGCACAGCCAGGCGTTACGTCCTGTGGGATGGCACCTGGGATAGATAGCAGGGGCAGAAGGCACTGGGGTTACATATCTGTCATGCTGTTGATAAGGCAGCGGTCCAGGGCCATTGAATCTACCCCAGCTGGGGGCCAGCCGTCACCTCCATGGTAGGGAGGTTGGGCTGCCCTTTGGGGGTGGTGATCTGGGCGGTCTGGATTCCAGCGGGATGAGGGGTGATGGTGGAGGTGGAACCAGTCCCCTGCTGCTCGGTGGTGAGGGAGGGGTCAGTAGGGTGATCGGAGAGGTGATCAGGGATTCCTCGAAATCTTCCACCAGTTGGATCATAGCTTCCAGGGCGGCCGGATTGTGGTGCCGTATCCAGGTTTGGGTCTCGGCACCGACCACATGGCAGAACTGCTCCAAGGCGATAGCTTCTCCCATTTGTACCACTGTTTTTTCACAGGGGCAAAGCCAGTGCACCATGTGGTCGCACAACCGCTGGGCAACCACCCTGGGGTGGGTCTCTGGTGTCCACAGGTACTCCCTGAAATGCACCTGATGCGTTATCCCCGTGATGTGAAGACGCCGGAGGATGGCCTGTTTGACCAGGTTGTAGTGGCTGGCTTCTTCATTGGTCATGGCCTGGTAGGCTGCTTGGGCTTCCCCAATTAAGCAGGAGCCCAGATGGCTAACCCAATATTCCCGAGGCCAAGACGCGGCAGTAGCCAGCCGTTCAAAGGCAACCAGGTATCCCTCCGGGTCGTCCTCCGTTGTCATCTTCTGCGCCCGCACTTTAGGGGGGTGCCATCACGGGTCCTGTTGGTAGTGGGGGTGCGTTTCTGATCAGCGATGCGTACCTCTGCTCTCTCTTGCTGTCTGGCTCCTTTTGTCTCTGGTCCAGTGCTTCCAGCAGCACGGACAGTGCTGTGACGTCCATAGTCCAGTTTCTGACACTACGTGTGGCAAAGTGGTTCGTAGTGCACAGGTGCAGTGGTGATGCGGCACTCAGGAATGATAGACACAAGACAGTTTACGTTGAAAAAGCAACTCTTTATTTGCTGACAAATAATAATACCTGGCTCTACACAACGATGTGTATTGTTCAGGCAAATCACAGGGTTCAATCCCGAAATAATAATACACTAAACAAGACACACACAAACACAACACGGTCACAAGTCCAGAGTGAGTGCTCTTAATGAAAGTGGTGATTTACAGGTTTATTCGTGTACAATGGTGAAGTGGAGTCTGGGTTTAATTGCTGGTGGTTTAGCTACAGCTCCTGGAGGTTAGCCTTCTATAATGACAAGCACAGACAGAAACAAACAAAACACTTAACACTCACGATATGCTTATCACAGTCCGTTTCATTTCTCGGTCATTCTCATAACTACATCAAAGGAACAGATTACATCGTCACATCCCCAACTATACCCTTAGTCACGCCCCCTGCGATAGCTAGTTCAGTCACGTCTCCTCCAATCTATGACTGACACATCGCGTACCCCATTAGGGCGATGACTTCTGGCATTGTGACTCCGACCCCTTCCAGGCTTCCGACTGACCCTGGAATGAACTGCCAGACCATCCAGTATGAGGCACACTGTTCCTGTTACACAGCGCCCACACAGGTTGGGAGGGAGATTGTTGACTAGGATTCATTCGTTGTCTGTCACAGGCCCTTGTACCTTTTATTTTGTATTTGACAAGTTTATTTAGTATTTCTGTTACTTTATTTATTGTTGAATAAATATCAGCACAGCAGTTCAGTTTTGCCCCGCTGTACCTATTGTGTTGGTGTACTTCTTCCTGGTCTGACGTCACCCCACAAGCCAGCCAAAGGTTCATACTTTTTTCGTTTTAACATATGTATTAAGACTGTTAACATACCATGTTACTATTTTAGTATTATTGTCTAATATTTGTTAAGCAGGTATTCCATCTTAAATGTAATAGGTTGTACCTCCTTTCTGGGAAGTTCCCCACACTGGTATCTCTCAGACTCATCGCTCTTGCGTAAAGTACTAGACCTTGTTTGTGTTTCCAATTCAAAATGCTATAGTTGTTGCCTCACATCTATATAAACTGATACCAGTATTCTTCAACCAGTAAAATCAGATAACCATTCCAAACCTTTAATTAAAACCCCCATATACCAGCTGAGCATTATTCAAAAATGCACTAAAAAAAAAAAAAAGACAAAAGAACACAAAGTGTGTGAGTATTCAAGCTACTGACCCTGTCCCAAGTCTATTTTAAGTAAGCAATCAATCTCTATTTCCATATCAGGTTCCCCCTACACCTATAATCCTTATATTTTGACATTGACTGTGATTTTCTAAGTAATGCAACTTGTCCCCTAGTTTTTTCTGCTGTTTCTCTGTCATTGTGACCGTATTTTCTATGGCCTCCATTTTGTCTTCAATACTTGATATGTCCTCCGCGTTACCATTCTTGAACACAGGTCAGAATTTTATTTTGTACCGTTTTTTACGCTAGTTTTTATGGCAGTGACGTCTTCAGCCACCACCTGTAGCATAGCCTGCAATGAAGCCTGTACCTTCTTTAATTCTTTCACTATTACCAAGTCTGTCTCCGCTCTGCTTTCTGTCAAGATGTCCGCCATGTTTTCCTTATCCTCCTCTGTTGTTGCTGGAGAAAGAGCAGAATATTTAATCCTTTTTCGACTGGGCGTGCTGGTTGGAGTTTTCTGCATTTGCTAAAAGACTTTAAAAGGTTTGAAAGTTGTATGCTGTAAATGCCTGGATTATGTTTAATTGTTTGTGGGTTACAGGAGCTTTCCTAACTCACGTCTGCTCCCTCTGACATCATCACGTGACCCCACACATCTGTATGAAATCTGAGTAAAAGATGAAATGGCAGAGCTAATTTTTAAATATTTTAACCATTGGTATACAAAGAGAATCCTTCTGAAACAATAAATGCTCATACATTACAGATTTTATTAAATTAATGAATAACTGCTCATAGTAAATGCATTCTTACTTGAACAATACGTCCTCAGACAAAGGGCATTAAGTAAGCAACAACACATGGGTGGGTGTGGAGTGAAAGCTGGGGCTTTGGCATCATGTAACAGTAACAATAATTCAATCATACGAAAATAATGACAACCATGTGAATCGTTCAATGATATCAATCAATTATAATTCTTCTTCATTTCTATCAGAGTTTGAGTTATAAATAAACAAAAGCTACTCAGCTAGTGAAAACTTTTTGGGGAATTTCAAAACACCAGTTTTTCTAAACAAGACAAGTTAATTTGCTATGTTTGATTTTGATTGTGGTATAGAATCTATTTGTAGCAAAGGACCGTTTGCAGATTGTATTATTATTTCAAGCATGCAACATTGTGATTATTGCTAATCAAACAATTTTATACGACATTCCTCCAAATGTAAATTTATTTTTTGCAGTGACACTAACTGGTTTGCACCTGCATTTAGAAGTGGGTCTGATTGCATGCATACAACAGATCCTGTGTAGTATTGTTTTTCAAAATGTAATTGGCAGAAAATGACTCACAACAGGCATACATCCAGCAATGGGATCAGCGCTTTGCTTTTAACCATATTAGGTATTACCCCTTGACCTTGAAACACTGCTTAAGTTTACTCGCTTTTCTTTACTGCTCTACCGATAGCTCCGTCCTAAAATTGTACGCTGAACAATGGCTCCTTTTCTAGTGCCAGTGCTCCATTACAGGCATGTGGCTTGGCAACAGACTAGCCTCCGATTTCAACCACATGTACTTCAGTAAAATCAAAAGATTCAGTTTTGGCACTTTAGTCGCATATCTCTGTGTTTTTATAAGCAGCTCTAATTTGTGTTAGCTTTAAAAGAAATGTGAAACCAAATGTTTGTGACAAAACACTGCAATGAAGTTGGTGTCCGTATTATTACATTTATATAGCGCTTTTCATAGAAAGTATCACAAAGTACTGTATATTAAAGAAATCAAAAAACAAAAAACATTAACATTTACACAACACAAAACCTTGGTATACCGGCCTGCTGGCAAGTCACACACACAACTGCAACATATTAAATAGCATTTTTAAAAAACAGTATATACAATAAATGTTAAAAAGCAGACATTTAAAAGACATTTAAACCCACTAAGATAAGAAAGCCATTTTATAAAAGTGTGTTTCAGTCTTAAAAACTGTAACAGTCCCAGCTTCCCTTACGACAGAAGGGAGGGCATTCCATCATTTAAGGGCTCTGCATGAAAAAGGGCATTAAAGGCTATAGAAACTAGTGGTTGAAAGGCACTCCCTTATTACCTTGTGCTTTCCAACAAAGCTCCCTAAATATTGCCCCAAAAAAGACTAGCATGCTTGGGCAGGCAGTTACAGAGGGAAATATATTGCTTTAAGTGGATTACCTCCTTTACCCTGCTGGCCTCCCCCTATAGAACAGATGATATATCATCAGCAAGTTATGTTATTGTATTCAGCACACAATATTGAACACAATATTGAATGCAGTATTTTTCAGTATACATAATGCATAATGTCTAGGGCCCTGAGAAAATCGTGATTTCGCGGACTGCACGGAAATCGTGACATTAGCTCAACACTGTGATTTTTTCTGTTTTTATTCTTTTGAAAAATGTATCTATCTATCTATCTATCTATCTATCTATCTATCTATCTATCTATCTATCTATCTATCTATCTATCTATATATATAAGTTATTTCATATAAACACGCCTTAACTATAAGTTCTGCAGTTACAGTACATGCATATTGCTCTATTCTGTAGGTATAGTGCTGCTTAGAAAAGTCATTCTTGTCACGTGACTTCATGAAGTGCAGCGTAGAGCAGTCATTCTTGTCATGTGACTATGAAATTCTAGGTGGGAAACACTGTACTGCCCAAGCAACATTCAGTGTCCAGACTGTGGAAAGTACTTCCAAGCAAAGATAGGACTTATTAGTCATCAGAGGATTCATCGTCAAAACTCAAATGTGAGATGAGGAAATCAGAAGGCTGTCGTCATCGACAGCGATGGACAACCATCATCAACACATAACGCATAATGGCTGTTATTTGCCCAGTTTCTGTTGTACATTAGATTATACCTATAATCCTTTTAGGCCATCTTTGTGTAAAAGGAAGTGTCGTTACAGATAAGCAGCCTGCCAGTTGGGCTGCCCATAGTGTCTTCACTAGTTCCACATAATGTAATATTTACAATATAATGCACAACCTTTTAAAAATGTTATGCAGACTTAGGTTGCATTATCAGGTTATAAATATTATACCGTGGTATTTTTTATATTAATAGTATAAAAAGGTGCATGTTATACACAAGGTGCATGTTAGACAAGGGATGTAACCCAAGACTGTCCACTGATGCGTGCTATAATCTAAAAATGATGGTTGTATATATGACACAGTGGGATTGTGTTAAATAAGATATGTCAGTGGATACATTCAGGGGTTTGGATCTTTAGGTTTGGATTTCTCTTTGTGAGCGTATTATAAATAAGTTGTAATGTTGACAAATGAGTATGTCAGATGTAATGTCTTACACTCACTGACTCAGTAAAAGCCATCAATCTGGTGAACTAGGCCAGTTTAGTGACGTTTTCCAGCTGGATAGTTTTAAGGATTTTGGCTTTGAATTGAACAATGGTAAACATCATCATGTAAACAATCATGGAGATTTCTAGCAGTGTTTTGATTGTTGCTATTACACTGCTGCAGTGTTTGTGACTTGGAGACTGAATAATCATAAACCCCTGGGGTAGAGTTTCTCTTGCTTTTAGGGGTGTAGTTTCCTACCAGATCTAACTTATGGATTTAAATTGCTATATCCTCAATATAAAAACACAATATTAAATATTTGTGTTCCTCCAATTATGTATATGCTGTACATGTGAATCTAAATGAAAACCTGTTTTGCATTTAGGCTTTCTAGATATAAAGACAATAAGCATATCCAGCTTGAGTGTGTGAATTACATTTCATATACAAGTACTGTAATAAAATAACTACATCTATAGATATGGCCTTACATAGGAAGTTGGTATGATTATGAAATATCATGGTTATCTTCAATTCCGTATAATTCTTGTTTAGATTTACTTTGTATACCATTTTCCATTTCAGTCATTGCAACCTGGTGACTTTTTAAGAGTAACACAGTGTCCTCAGAAGATCTCTCAAATGTGTCTTTAGGTTCAGCTTGTAAATCAGACTGTATGACTTACTGATGCATTTATTAATACATTCACTGTTTTAAAACTTTACCATTATGTGATGACTGAAACAGAAAGACTACAATATTTAAGTGGATCACCTCTTCGGATGAGACGTAAAACCAAGGTCCTATTGTAAGTGACTCTGCAGCAGCAGTTGTGATGCATAGTTCACCCCAAGTCGCTGTAAGTTGCTTTGGATAAAAGCATCTGCTAAATGTGTGTGTGTGTGTGTGTGTTTGTATGTGTGTGTGTGTGTCTGTGTGTGTGTGCGTGTTCTACAAGAATTCAAACTTTTAGTGATAAACCAAAAACAAAACCCTGAATGGTCAAACCTTTGCTTATAAGTGGCCTTTCCAGGCATATTTCACAGAACCGACAGCTCAAATGGAGGACACAGAACATGGGATATCTTATTCTGTCTATGAGGTTAACCACAGGCCTCCTAGAAATGAAGGAACCCAACACTCCAGCAGATGTGCTGGATTTGCACGCAGTGTTTCCAATTTTACTTCAGTTTCTGTTTTTTCTTCCTTGCATGATTATGAGGCACAGTTATATTTTTAAAAATATAGCCAGAACTCTAAAATAAATGACAGATTTTGTTTTCTGCCATATTTCCTTCTATCTCCATAGGACTTACAACTGGTAACCTGAACAAATTATGTAATCCGTAGGGCAACATTAGAAACTATTCAGTAACATTTTCTTATCATCCTTTAATTATCTTTTCCTACATTCATTTTTCTCTTGCATATATTGCTTCATCCTAGCAAGATCCATCTGTTTTTATTGGTATGGCCACTAATTTAGCACATGAAAATTCCATAATGGCCATGGCTGGAGCTTTCTGTGATATATTGTTCATAAAATGGACACTGATTAGGTTTGGTTTACTGTAGAAGCGGTTTATTAGATGAATGATATACCTCCATGACTCTTCAAGGAGATGTACATTAAGGGATAAGTATGTTTTTAATTAAACTGGGATTTATTGTGATGAAACATCTGCATTTACTTAACACTATCTTTAGGGCCAATGATTCCTTTGTATTCGTTTATTATTCAAATAACTTTGTTGGTAATCTTTCAACAGTCCTGGTAAACAAATTTATATTCCATTTTACTACTGTAGATTCTAGTTAAGGAAGTGTGACATTTATAAGCCACTAATGCTACAAGGAATTACAGGCCCTCAGACCTACATCTAGTTCTTTGAGAATCCTTAAAACAAGCGAATAACTGTACTTGATAATAAATGTTCAAGTTGTTAGTCAATTGATTGAACAATAGATGTATCAGCAAATTGAGCGTGGTCTGGAGAGTCCTAAAAAGTGTCATTTTTTTAGCAAGGGCAAAGAGAAAGGCAGATATTCTGAGAGGAATAAAACTAGCATGTTTTTTTCAAAGCTAGCCAGAAAAAAACTTACTGTAGTTGCAGGAAGGAGCAGCAGCAGGTTTGTTCTGAGTTGTTTCTTTTTATTTTGTCACCACAATATATTACTTGAACTTGCTTCAAGGATCTTTTAACCAAATGAAAATCTGGGTTTGGGAAGTTCCATTTCATCTAAACTGCCCTTCTTGATTTGCATATCAGATTGCTCTGTATATGGTAACCATAAGTATTTAGAAACTTAATACATTCCATGACAAACATTTTGAGTAGAAGTATTTCTCAATGTCTTCACTGCTGATAAAGACTTCTAGTCTAAATGTTTGTCATTTAATTTATTAAGTTCCTTAATTAGGTCTATTGCTATCAATATAGACAGGGTGTTTTAATTTACTGTTGGAGAAATTGCCATACATTGGTGTCTCAGAAAAATCTGCTAGTTTAAGTCACATTTGCAATACAGGACGCAAAGGGATGAATACATGGAACAGGTTCAGATCCATTGGTAGCTGTTCAAGGGCGGTTCCTTGAGGATGAAATGCAGGTCCCTTTTTGATTTCTTTGTTCATACAGTAAATGATCTCCCCCAGGTATTACTATCTAGTAAATCTTCAGCAAGAATGCAGGTGGACTGTGCTTTTTGTTTGAGGTTTAAAACCTCAGTGGAAATATCCTGTTTTACAGGATTGTTTTAATATGACCTATCCCAGAGCCTCAGAATGGATGGACATTTCTGTACATTTGACACCACACGTTTCCACAATGAAGAACAAACAGTATTGCATGTTTAGCGTTAAAATGTACATAGTGAAATTAGCTATAATTAATAGTATTTAGATAAAAGGACAGAGAAATTAGCACTATGACATACCTTCAATTACCCTGCATTTAACAGATGTAATCAAGATAAACCATTAGGAGTGAAGTTGCTCTACAAATAAATACAGCGTGTAGACACTGCAGTCAATTATAGACAGTATACATTAAATGTATTGGCTCATGATAGGGCTGACTTAAAAGTTAAAAAAACTACATTTTTATTAAGCTGTGAAATAATAAAAAGTCAAGCAGTTCAGCTTCATTTCTATGGGCATTTGATGCTAGTTTAAGCCTGTTTAGAACTCTGGCCACCCACAATGTTTTGAAAACTGTTTGTGTTTAGTGTAATGACTCTGTTGAAAAATGACTCAAATAGAATGTCTAGAGGCTTTGTTTAGTACATAGCAGATGGGTTTAATGAAAGATTCTCAAAACTATATATCGTATGAAAGTCCTTCAGTTAGACATTGTACAGTAAATGCTTTGTAATGTTGGTCTTTCAGTGATGGAAACTAGGAGTTATTTAAAATGTGTTTTTATGAATAAAATATTATTTCATTAAACTTTTCTAGACAGGGCCAAGTATCCTGAATGTATACTTCAAAACAAACAAACAAAAAAAGTTATAATTTCCACATTTTGTGTGTGCTCACATGTGTTCACATTGTTGTTTTAGGATGTTGTGCTACTGTCTGTGTGATAATATACAATTATATGGATGCATGATGCATTGCCTTTATGTGTACTGCAGAACAATCTAATTGGGTATGAGCTTGGAAAAAAGCTCCTGTTCAGAAGATTGAGCCTTTTGTACAGTGGAACAGCAAGGACAGAGGTTTGTGCCCAGTCTCTGACTGCAACAGTTGTACACTATTGAGACCGCACAGCAACTATTGGATCAATGCAGTATATAAAATTCAGGACCAGTCAAGCAAATAATAAGAAGTGCTACCTAACATATAAACATAAAACATAGACATTATTCTGTACACTATACTATACTGTACTGTATTTCGTTCTAAACAGTGGCACATCGTTATCCTACATTTATAAGCCTGTTGTTTTTTATGCAATATGAGGGTCAGTAAATTGTCCCTGGTGGGAAATACCAGCACGATTGATATAATTATAAAAAAAGAAGTGCTATTCAGATCGGTCAGTAAAACGGACCCCAGTGTCTTTGTCTGTGGGATTTCAAAGTTTCTTTTCACTTTTTATCCTTAACACTCTCCTCTATGATAGCTGTAACTAACATTGGGCTATGTGTAAATGTTCCATAACAGGAAAAACATTAAGACAACAGTTCTGCTCAATTAACACAATTTTATTATTATCTCAAAGTGTTTTTTTAAAAAACATGGATTTGTTTAATATGGCCCTCAGTTTAGCCTCATGTAGGGATTCCTAAAGCGCTCATCGTTGTTAAACTAGGTCCTCATGTGATGCCGCATGTAAGTCATTTGAACTACTGGTAATAAAAGTTTGCTGACTGCAAAAATATTTTCTTCATAAAGTGTGTCCTGTCCCCCCAACCTAACCCCAACAAATGTTATACTGTATTTGAAATTCAGTCTTCAGAACTCACCAACGGCTAAGGCTCAGCCAACACAGCTTGAGAGCACTTTTAACTGGTCTGCCATATAGCAAGCATCGGCACAAATACAAAAGTAATTATAAATTATATCTTGGTTTTCTTTATTGACATCAAACACATTTTGAAAGATTATTTCTGTCTATTTTAGTATCTCTGGGGGCCTATTCACAAACGTTTAACTTGAGTTATTTGGAGAATGTTTTTTTAAGTCCTTTTTGATGTATTAAACAAAGATAGACATTCACAAAACTGCTCACTACAGATGTTGTTCTCTTTAGAAACAGACTATAAAACTATATTTTATTCCTCAAAAATATAAACTCAAATTGAAAATGAATATTCATAAACTGATTTATGTTTTCTCCCCTTTCCTCATCCACTGAAAATATTATATTTTCGTGTAAGTATTTCAATTTAGTTTTTGATCAAGCTAGATACTACACCCAGCAAATTAGACTTTGATTGGCCATTGTCCAACAGAATCAGGTGATATTGTGTTTGTGAAGCAACAGAGAACCAATCACGTGCAACGTTTGAACGCTATATGATGCTCTCTCTAAACGTACATGCTGTATCCCTTGAATACAGTGTAGAGCTTCTTATTACAATGTCAGAGTCAAAATAAAACAGCATTTTAATCAAAATATTGTGTATTTCCTAAAACATAGTACCGGGAGACTACTGAATAGTAGACTAAAAATGGGGTATAAATCAGCAAAAACCGAGGTTAAATAAAAAAAAGAATCCTGTATTTTTTCAGTAAAATTCCAGAATAACCAGAAATGCGGAACACTAGGTATACCACAACATCACTTCAGTTTTAAAATGGGAATTTGTTTCATAGGGTCGAAAACTGCATGCTATAAAACACTATTACCAATAAGTAATAAAGCTATTTTTCAGATAAATGTTTAATATAATATGTTTTATTAACTGAAAATCACCTCAGAAGCTGGACAACACACTGCTAGCTACCAGACTAAACATAAGATAAAAACCTATTAGTGTAAGTAATGAGAATGTGCTGAATGGTGTGCCTACAGAGATTTCTTAAAGTTTTCAGCATCCACATGAGTGGTTTGAGGAACGTTAACTAATAAAGGCATGCCTGCCTTGGCACGCCCAGTTCCAAATCTCAATTCAATTGACCTGGTGCATGGAATTCATCAGCACACTGCACTGATAGACGAATGGAATCGCATTCCCTGAATGGCAGGAACTTTGGGATGTAATTCCAAGGGGGGGTCCCCAATAAAGCCTCAAGACATTGAACAAATCCTCTTTATACTACCTTAAAGAAAATGTCCACAATTTGCCTTTTTTTTTTTTGTTAAAACAGTGCATTTGTTTACGCTGTCTAGTGACAGAAGCCACCCGGAAATACTTACAGTTTGTATCTAGAAAAACATACATATTTGTTGAAGGCAGAGAGATGCTGTGTGAGTTAATTAAATGGGGAAAAAATAGATTTTTCCTCAGACCAATGCCACTGCTGTAAACTAATGTAGTTAGTTTCAGGTCCTTTCATTGAAATGAACTTTTTCTACATTTATGTACAAACCAAAAAAAAAACAACTAAGCCAACAAACATTGTTACATGACTAACAATGGACTTATTCTATAGGGAACTGACATAAGATTGCACCCACTTAAATTCTGTTTGACATGGGCAGCATCCTAGGTTTTCTGAGACTGTGAGGCTGTGTGCATTAATATCTACAGAATGAGGAAATAAGAGGTAATAGCAACAGCAGCTGGTATGAATGTATGGTTTAAATCAATGGCCAAAAAACAGTTAAAAATAAATGATGTTATGGCAGTGACCAGCAGTCCAATTATGTCATGAAAACTTATAGTGCAATTAAAATCATCTAAAAATCATAGGCCACCCACAAACTTTGTATTATATTATGTTACTGCCAATCAAGTGTGTAAACTAGTGTGCCCTATTAAAAGCAGGAAAAGGTATTTGGCATGTTATGGTTGTTTTGAGTAACCTAATCATATTATATTACCTTACCTTCATAGGGCATGAATTGAACTTTTTGTTAACAAAAAAGCAATAAAATAAGGGCCTAAAGTTGTGCAGATGCTGATGAATATATTTGTCTTTTGGATTTGCTTTGTATAATCAGTAATGTAAAGAGTATATGGGCTTGATTCTGATGAATCGCAGACGCAGTGGTTAAAGTCAAACATGTCTGCCCTGTAGGGCGTGGCATCTCCAAAAATGCGATTCTGATCAAAATAAAAACCCAGCGCAAGCGCGTTTAGTGGCGCAGTGACAGCTCCCAGCCAATCAATGCTGAGTAGGTTGGGGAATCTGCTACCCAATCAGGGCCAGGCAACAATCCCTTTAAGAGACAGAATGTGCTTGGATCACCGCAAGGCTCAATTTTGAATGTAAAAGTGGCAATCATGTCGAGCGGCAGTAGAAGAGAGCAAGAAAAAACAGCGCAAGTCAGAACAGCAAGTAGTAGGTCACTCGCCGAGAGAATACGTAAACCATGCTTCACAACACAGGAGCGTGGCAAGCTGGCCTGAGCGGTGACGTCAGACCCGGAAGAAACACACACAGCACTGCGAATGAAATGGTGAAGGCGCTTGCTTGTGCCGGTTTATTGCAAATAAAATAAAAGGTTGAACAAAACAGAACATGGCACTTGAGGCCAAAATAAATAGCAAACAAAACAAACAGTGGACGAACACTAAACAAGAGAGGACTCACACGAGTAGCATTGGTTATTTTTCTCTTACTTTTCTAATTACTTTCTCCTTCTGCACACCTGTACTCCACTCACCGTACACACAATCTCGAGTGAGTGCTTCGTGCATCTATATATACGGTTGTGCCAGGATTCAATTACTAATTAATTATTCACTTGAATCCCAGCACGTGAATTAATCTGTGCAATCCCCGTGCTAACATACTTTATTTGCACGTGAAGAGATTGTGCAATCTCGTGCTACACAGACCCATTTATATCCCATGCACCAATACCTATACACCAACATTAACACACCACACGCAAAATATAACACATAACACACACATGGGCGGGGCACACTGCCAGAAGGAGACTGCTATATTAATAGAAGAGGTAAAGGCACATAGGGCCATCATTTATTATTTATAATAATTATACAAGGTACATTATTTCATGGCATTGACATTACTACATGTTAAGTGTAAAATACTTACTACCCTCCCTGATTTGTCTACCAGTAGCAGCAGCTGATTTTCTAGCGGGACATGAGATGCCGCATCACGTTCCCTCTGCGCTTGTAATGTACTAGAGTTTCAATATAACCAGGGCTTTAATTCTCATGGAATATTTCCCGGTGCACAACCGTCGTCCGTCCGTCGCCGTCCCCCCCGTTTGTGAAAAGATCATATAAAAAATAAAAGTACAGCTAACTTTTTTTTTTTATTTGCATTTGAGTGCATGTTCGTGCATTTGTGTACATTTCAGTATTTAAGATACCGTTAGGTCCAAACATTTATTATCAAAATAAATCAAATAAAACATTTTAGTAATTACAAATAATCTAGTTATCTGCAGTATGTGTTAATCCTGATTGTGCTGTTTGTTCAGTTACTTGTTCAAAGTGTGTGTTCATAAAGTCAAAGCCTGTGTTGTTACTGTGATATGCTTAAAGTTGCTGAAACTAATCAGACTGTGTGCAGTTGTTTGATTTCAACTCGTCATTCAAAATGGAGACTAGTTTCTATAGTATTGTGGTTACTGTATTGCCACTGACAGCAAACACTTTCTCTTTTTGTTTTATTTCTGATCTTTATTTGCGATACTAAATTTAAATAAATAGATAGGACAGCGAGGAAGCAGAATATTTTACATTGACAGACAACATTCAGGGGGCATGTGCACTACAAGAACGGAGACTTTCTTTTAACAAGCAGGCAAAAGGTAAAATACACAAATACTGCATTCACGTATTTTCGGGTGGATTTATTTGGAACAGTGGTTAAACATAGTTTGAAAGATAACATTTGAGGTCCTTCATCAGGTTAAAGGAAATCTCTGATCCATGTTTCATGCAGCGAAACCGATATCTTGTTTCAGGTCTGCCGATAGTAGTAACTTATTTCAATCATGGAAACAAAGCAATACGTGTTAACTTTGGTGAAATTCAGGGGGCGTGAACCAGGATTCACCTGTCTATCATCATTGACTCCCTATTTAAACCCAGTCACAGCTCAGCTCTTTCTCTTACATTAGCTTTTTTGCATACGTTGCAGGAAACCTCCCTGCCAGATTCTCCTCAAAATATCTCATTCATTTATCCGATGGAAGTTCAGTACCATCTACTTCTAATGCAGACCTCAACCAGACCTGCTGCCCTGGCACTATGGAGATCAAAATGCCCCGGCCAGCAGGTTCAGCCTCCGGAGCAGCTATTTTATAAGATTGGCCACTCGCCAAACTCTTAAAAACTTAAAAACCCTGCACGACAACACTGTCAACATGCAACAGCCCCTCCTCTCCAGTCATGGTCATCGACTCCTCTCAGCACAGCAGCGCAGCAAAGAGCAGACGCACCTGAATTCATCCTTCTGCTCATAACAACATTTTCGAAGTCATGAAGTCCCTCATTCACCCCATCGCTGTCTCAATTGCCTCAATTAATACACAGCTCAACGATATGGACAAACGGGTTGCTTCTCTATTACTTCAAGCCAGTATTCGCCACTCCAATCATGCCGCCGTCTCTTCGGGTTCAGCACTTCCGGTCCCCACAGCTGACATTATTATTATTATTATTTTATTATTTGTTTATTTAGCAGACACCTTTATCCAAGGCGACTTACAGAGACCAGGGTGTGTGAACTATGCATCAGCTGCAGAGTCACTTACAACTACGTCTCACCCGAAAGACGGAGCACAAGGAGATTAAGTGACTTGTTCGGGGTCATACAATGAGTCAGTGGCTGAGGTGGGATTTGAACCGGGGACCTCCTGATTACAAGCCCTTTTCTTTAACCACTGCCTCCTGTGTGGCTGGTGCCTGCCAGTGGGCACCAGCCGCCCTCAATGGTCCACACCAAGCGCCTGTAGTCAGAAATTCCAGCCACCATATATGGTTTCTGCTTTTGATATTTGTGTAACATTGAGGGATAGATTCTCAAAGCTATTTTCCAAGCTCATTTCATTTTATTTTTCTGAAAGGGAACATTTTCAAGTATAGTTCTAATTTAGACTGCCTGCAAGTACTAAGATATGGCTGAGTTGTTGTTTCTGTCAAGTGTAATTTTTGGGAACAGGCTTCACACTGCTATTTTGCTGGACTTTCCCATCCTGTACACTTCCAGTTTTCACTGCTACTGAACTAAAGATATTTTCATAATTTCGATTTTACCCCAGCAAAGCTGAATTTTTCACTCACACCTCGCCCCTGAGCGCACTCGTTTAGATGACTTTGACAATTGCTCCAGCACCATTGCAGTCCCTCCTTCAGCCTCTCGTGCCAATCTCCTCACCCTCCTTCATTACATCTTCTGTTTCAGTGGCTCCATTGCTCACCCCAGCCCAGGCAGCTCCGACCCCACCCCCATCTATCAGCATTCCAGAGTACAACCTGGTTACAGCATCTACTTCAGGCTCCCAATCAGCAGCCGCCATTCCGACGTCACGCCCTCTCCCCGTTGATTCAAAGGCAATAGAAGAAAGCCAAGACTCTGCCAAGCCTGACTCTCTGAGGAATCACCAAGAACCCCCCTGCATCTCCTTCCAGGCTTCCTATAATTGCTCCAAAAGCATCATTACTAGACACTGGTCTCTTCTCACCTCACTGCTCTTGTCATCAGAGCAGGTCTTTCTCTCCAATTCCACACCACACACTCCTTCAGGATTGGCGCAGCCTTTTCAGCAGCCACAGTCTGCATCAGCCATCGCCTCATCAAGACCATGGGGCATTGGTCCTCTTAAGCAGTCAACTCCTACAACCGATTGCTGCCATCCGATATCACTGCAGCACATCTGTCTATAGCTAGCATGCCTGGAGTGGGGGCGCCCTCTCCGCCAGGACCACCAGAGGTTTTCCTCCTAACAGAGGTTTTTTTTTCCTCTCCGCCGAGCGGATGGCCATCACATAGCTAGTTCCCTTAACCATTTAATTGTTTACGTATTTTGTTTGTCAATGTGTGTCTCTGTCTTACTTCCTCCTTTATCCTCCTTGGACATGGTCTTCATACTCTTAGTACTCGAGTCCCGTAATGTGTTCTTTCAGATTCTCTTTTCTTCTTTACGTCAAGGCTTCGTATGAGCATTTCCGTCCTCTGAGGGTTGAACCCGGTCGCTAACTGGCATCCATTCGTGAGGCCGAGCCTATAATGACTCTCCAAGAAGTCAGAGGATTCTGTTTTCCGGGGCCTGGAGGCAGATGATAGGGCTAGCCTTGACTCCATAGGGAAGGCTCTCTCAATTGGAGTCTGGCCCATCCTTTTCTCTCTCTCCCCTGCTCTAGAGGCTGTGCCACGAATCCTAAGTTGCAAAACACTCCCTTCCTCTCGCAGCCCTACTTCCCGCCCTATGAAATTGTTTTAAGTTTACACAGCAGTTAACTTGTTTAAAGTTGCATATGATACACACACACACACACACACACACACACACACACACACACACACACACACACAGCACTAGTAACAACCAGGGAAAGAAAGGACAGACATACACATACAGATACAGAAGTGACGCTCCTTTTGCTCTCCAAATACTGTACGTAAATATTTTAATAATTGCCATGAAAATAAATTGCGAGAGTCCTTGTGAAAATAAATATAGTACTCAAGTGTATCTGCAAAATAGGATTTTTTTTTTACTCATATATTTGTTTATTATTAATTTATGAATAATATTGTTAGTTTCTTAAGTTGTGTCATTTTTTTGTCTTATTTATTTATTTTTTAGGTTATTTTTTCTTTTCTTTTACTTTTCTTTCTTTGATTTCCTCTTTCTATGTCAGTCCAACCGCATGCAGTTGCTACTTAGGACTACTTTGCTTTTTATAGTGTGTTCAATTGTTAAAGTTCCTGATTGTGCCACTAAATAAACCTGGTTTTCCGCAGGTCTTAAAGTAGTGCTCAATTGTCTACTTGCGCTGTCATCAGAATTGCTTCGGCGAATATGTTAATGATACCACACCCCAAAATGTATGCCGACATGTGGCGATGGGGCAGGCGCCCTATAACGGCACAGGACATGTCTTCAGAATACCATTTCAGCACAGTGGGTGTTTTTTTACATCTCTGCTCCAGTTTTACTCCACAGAATCGGAGGCAAGCGTCATTCGCTCTTGCACTCGCATTTACGCTGTGATCAGAATACAGCCCTATAACTTAAGTTGTGAGGGAAGGTGCTGGTGTAACAGTGTGAGGCTGGGCGTGAACCAGTAACCACACATAGTGCCCCTTTGGAAAAGAGCCATGCTCATCTGCATGTGTAGTTATAAATCTTTTAGCCTCATCTCAGCAACAGGGGTCATAATCCACACAGCACTGCCCGTTACACCAGCCATTAAAAGTATAGTGACAATATTTTAGGTTTTAAAACTAGATTTTTTACAGGATTCACTCTCTCTCTTATTCCCTAGTGGGGACTTAACATTTTGACTGCCAGGTTAATAGAACATTGACACCCCTGCTGTGCCACAGTAAAAATAAGAATTTACTTTCATTTTTATTAAAATCTTTGTTTTTCAAGCCCAGTTTCTTTTTCTATTATTATTATTATTATTATTATTATTATTATTATTATTATTATTATTAACTTACTTGATTCAATGCTGAGCAAAAATAAAATTTTCTTAAAATAATAAAACTATTGTATATAAAATAATTGTTATTTTTCATCAAATCATGTAGTGGAATTTAAATGTAACTGTTTACCCTGCAACCAGGAAATCTTGATGATGGAAAGATTGAACATTCTTAAAGAGGAATGTTATCTGATAAATGATGCCAATACAAATATAAAGTTAATGTGTCTCAATTCTAGATCAACTTAATCAGAATAAGTTTTGCAAAAAGTGTACTTTTTAAATTAAATGTGATTGTTTTCCAGCAGTTTGGAAGGAGGTTTGACAATTGCAGAGTGATGGTATTCTGATCACATTACTGTCAAAACATTTGGCAAATTCTTGGCTAAAACCATCATAATGATGGAAGGAATTAAAAGAACACTCACATCCTTCCTCCTATAAATGAAAGGGTAACAGAGACTTATCTGAATTATGAGATACCAAACTTGGAACAAATAACAAATCCAATTGAAAAGTATGATTAGAACCTTAAGTTTAAACTGTCCTTGAACATGATAGCTGTACAGTTTGGATTAGTTCAGAAATTAGGAGAGCATTTCGCTGGTTTGGCTCAAAACATATTAGCCAATTAAAAACATGCAAGTGATTTGGATTGTATAAGTTCATAGGTTAATATTATTGACTATGATAAAGAAAGCCAAATAACAGCAACAATGCTGCCTCTATAATCATAATGTGTAATTTATTGAGGTAGGGATGCATTTAGACCATTTACTGTTGACTTATGACTTATCTGAGCCAACATGGCTTTTTTTTGGCAACAAAATAATTTTTTGATTAGGAAAGTAGGAATTGAATTAAAGACAAAGTTTAAAGGCTAGTAATTATCATTTTTGCTTTCATTGAATATTGTGTCATTGCAGAACGTCTTGTACTATTATGCTAAATAAATAAATAAATAAGCTTGCAGAAGTCTGAGTGTAGGCTTTTTGTTTTAGCTAACACTGTTAGTCATGTTTATGCCTATTTGTCTGTTTATTGACGGAAACAGATGCATACTATACAGGCAGTGCAGAGTTCAATGAATTACAGCATTTAGCTGCTTACTGTCGTATTAATATAAATAATACATTTAGCTGCATAGTAATGTTTTTGGTTAAACACACATACATACTGTACCATTTTTTTATATCAGCTATTAAGCTACATTAAAAATATGGTTGTAGGACTGGAAAATTATTTCATATAAAAGAGAACATCATTAACAAACAGCATCGGTTTCAGATTTCTGTTTTTCAGAGCAATATGTCATTTCTATTGCATGTTTCCAATTCATGCTTAAATAATTCTTGGTAATACAAAAATATTTTTACAAACTCTTTACATTTGTCTTAACATTTTCCACCTGCTTCAGCCTTTCACAGTAATTAGTACAGTATCCCCAGTCAGCAATGTGTTACGCATTCACTTTAGGGACTAATTAGAAAAAATAAAAAAAAAACTCATAAATCATTTCATTACATCATCGCAGGCTTTTTTTTTATCTTGGATTTTATTTTACCAAACTGCATGTCATTCTGATCTTTTACATTGTGTTGATTAGTAATACACTCATGTTATTAAATAAAACTAATGCAATGGCATACTACTGTATGTCTATACCAAATACAGGTACTGTACGATGCTGAGCAACTTCTTGAACCAAATAAAATAACTAAACCTTCAGAAATGTAGTTCATGATAAACATTTTTAACCAGAAATGTTGCCAAACTATCATTGTAGTGGTGCAAAATATGGTGGTGGTGGAGGAGGTGGGGCTTTGGGGGCTAAGTTCATCAGTGCTGACGAGGTGCCCCATCCTATGCGGCAAAACGAGGCACCGATAAACCTATTAGCCACCTGGTTTTATTATTATCGAGATATATATATTTTTTTTTACAATTTAAGCACCCCACCTGCCACTCATCACAAAGCAAGTTTCAATTGATTTTAAACTGGTATTGTTCTCAGTGAAGTAGTCCTTGTCTGTTTGACTCCTAAAGAACTGGAGAATTGGTGTCTGCTTGCTGCTGTGAGAATGGTGCACCCTCTTGCATCATGAAAAATGCAACTTATTTGACTGAAAATGAGATTGGTGCCTCGCCTTTTTTTGCTCAAACTTCTCTGTTAAGGAAGGCTTTCACATCTAATTGCCTAGCAGTCTGTCCTAGGTCATGGAACTTCTAAGGTAGTTTTTGATCAATTTCAGCTTTGAAAAGGACCTTTCTGCACTCGTCACAGTAATTGGGGTAGTCAAAAAGTTTCAGCACTGTTGCAACACCCAAAACACTAGGCAAAATAGCGTTATGTTTAAAAAATAAAAGATCAGTAAGAGCTTTAATTGTACCACCAGCAATCTGTTCTGAATGACAGTAGCTGTGCAGAAAAGTCCGAAGATAAATCCTCTTTGTACTGAGCTACCAGGGATTTGGCTGATTTAAATAGTGCATCATCATGACCACTAAGAAGTTCAGAAGGAGACATAAAATGAAATCGCTGCGCTATAGTGTTCATTCCACAGAATCGGGTTTTCAGCTGAGTAACAACAGTGGCAATGTTGTCGTAGAGCACAGCTACCTTAAAATTTCCCTCAGGGTTAGATAATCTTTGGTCTTCGCAGAGTTTGTCAAAATGTTTTTTTGTACGTCATAAGCGTTTTTCGGTAAACTTGGGTGCAATGCCCCAACTAGTTTCAAGTGAAGATGTGGAAGCTTTAGTTTCTCCAAACTGCTTCCTAAAGCTTGTAAAGCTTGTAGGAGGCTGTGTGGTCCAGCGGTTAAAGAAAAAAGGCTTGTAACCAGGAGGTCCCCGGTTCAAATCCCACCTCAGCCACTGACTCATTGTGTGACCCTGAGCAAGTCACTTAACCTCCTTGTGCTCCGTCTTTCGGGTGAGACGTAATCTGCAGCTGATGGATAGTTCACACACCCTAGTCTCTGTAAGTCGCCTTGGATAAAGGCGTCTGCTAAATAAACTAATAATAATAATAATAATAAAAAGGTCTCGGTTGCACTATGTAACATTCTAGCAGCTAGAAAAAGGTCCATGTCCTTAGACTGAAGCAGTTTCGATACGATGTTTACAGTCTTTAGCACTCTGGACTGGATCACAACCATAACCACAAACTCGAAGGTCTCCATGCATTTCTTCAGTCCAATTGCTTCTGAGCGCTCATCTGTCTTTTTAGACTGTACTATGATTCTTCTTAGTGCTTGCATGACATCAACAAAGCAGAAGCATACACCAAGGAGGGCATCGTGTCTGGATGCCCATCATGTGGGACACAGTTTTTTTAGCGTTGGGTTTGGAGAAGACATTACTTTTGTAAGGAGCTCCCACCGTTTGATGCTTTGACTGAAAAATGAGTACAGTTCATTGGTATTATGATTGGTGTCTACTGGAAAGTTTGTTCTATCAGTAGGCAACGGGTCATGTGGATGACAAGGACTGGTTTCAGCTTCAGGTTTATCTTGTTTGTTTTCAATAAAAGTTTCATTATTTGTTGAACTTGCCTCATCATTAGTCGCTAGTGGCGACGACGTAACAATGTTGTCAAAGGATACACTGGTGTTTTGACTGGAGCAGGTTAACAACGATTGGTCTAGGTGTAACTCTGACGATACAGGATCACGGATAGCAGGCCTAACTAGAGATGTTATTTTTGGCAACTTGCTTTTAAGTATCTCCTCTCTGTCTATATTTTAGCTCTTTTGAGCACCACTCAAATACTTTCTTGCACCACTAGAACGAATCATTCCTCATAGTTAAGACACTCACAACCTAAACTGAAAAATGTATGCGGTGATGTGAACAGAATATCTGCTGCTCTTCTCCCAGTCGGTCCTGCACAATCCTGGAGGCGCCAACGTGCACAAATCACTGACCCGCCCCCGCATGCTAACTGGCCGCAGCAGGTCTGGGTCAGTGGGCCCTCAGTGCAGGCCCGACAGTTGTATCGCCAGAAAAAATTAACAATTATTGGCCACAAAATTTAAACCAATTATGATTGACAGATTGCTTGCACAGGATCCTTAGTAGTGTGGGGGCCCCCCCTGCATAGCGGGGGCTGATGTTACGCCACTGGCTATGCTACCCAACTGTGATTCTGTGTCATGTCTCTGTCCTTTTTCATTGTTTGTAGGGTTTGCGAACGATTCCACAAACAATGGAAAGGATAGAAACCCGACTTGAGTAATCAGTGTGTTAGTACTGGTTAAATCTATGCAACTGCCAAGTTACACAAGAGAAACTGGCCTAGTTAAAGACAGAAACAAATGTAAAATGTGACTTTTTTGAATGTGCCAAAAATCCATAATGCAAAATGATAATTAAGAGCACATGTCATGGGACAATAAACAGTTAACAAATGTATTTAGTAAAATATGAGTAAGTCAGAAATGGTGTCTGAAATTAGTTTCTTTTTACACAATGCATAAGAGAAACAAAAAAAATATCTCTATGTACACATTTTTATTTATTTTTTGGTTGCTGGACACTGGCAAAGCGCATCTTTTGCCACAGAACTGTGTGCAGCATAATTTAGAATTATTTATCTTATTTTAATAGCGGCAATACTAATGTATTTCTCCTGTTGAAAGACAATTCCTGTTATGGCTTTAAGTATTGAGTGTGAAATCTGTTTACTTACAGTTTGTTTGACTTGGATTATGTGTTTTCGAAGTGTGAAAGATATTTTTCATTCCTGATCCTTTAGTCACAACTGGGGCTCATTTTGGTGGATGTGTTCTGTGTGGTAATAACAGATTCTGGTGGCTCACTGTACTTTGTATATTCTAGCACTGATTTTCCTTTTTTCAGACACAATCTTGTCATTACCTTCCGAAAGCCCATCACCACCTTTGGTGATTCAAGTAGATACTGACATTGATTTTAACTCCTGTAAGAAATTTGTTCCAGTGCCCATGATTACAAATTAACAAGGCTGTCTTTGCTTGTGCTGGACCACCTCAACCGGTTCCAGTTGGAAAAAGGCATTGGCATTCTTCTACACACTGTGATTTTAGTTCCAGTATGGTTATCTTTAGAGAACTGAAGCCATGATCAGGGTCGTACCAAGGGGGGTGCGAGCAGTGCGGCAGCACAGGGCGTTGACCTGAGGGGGCCGTCGATTGGCTGACGAATAATGAGGCCAAACAAAAAAAATATGTGTGGTTCAGGTTACCTGACCGACTCTAAATATTTTTTCCTGATAACACACTACTCTTTTCGCTATCTATCTGAAAAACTGACCATTGTGCGCAGCCACAGAAAATCGCTCATGCGATTTTCCGGAAGCCACGTAGCAAACAAGATTTTCAGTTCATATAAAATGTTTTCATAAATACAAAACTCGAAAATGTTGCTGAATGTGTCATTCAAGGTTGCTTTTAAAAAATCTATTTTGTCTGCTTGTTACTTTTCTTGCAGCCAACACATACCATTTTAAACGACTCGCGTTCCAATGTTACAATGTACTTGTACATCTTCAGACAGTCCGGGATATATGAAGATTACGAGGCAGGTGTATATGCAACTCTAGCAGGGCGAGGTATGTGCTGGCTATCTGACGCATGCATGATTCTGCAGGGGGAGGTCAGGAACCCCATAAGATCCGCCTGTCAATCATGGCAGTGACACAAAGAGGTTGGGTGAGGGTGTGTTGTCTCTCCTGCTCGGGAGGTGGGCCTTGGGAGGGTAGTTCGACCTATAAAATGATGCTCTGGTATTCACTCTGTCTTGCCCTTATAGATGAATCACGGTGACGCTGGGTTTTAACAAGTCGGTGTAAACACCAGCCGAAGAAAAGAACACCAAGGTGGAGCCGGAGAGCGAAAGGCAAGCACGGCTTGAGGACGGCAGCCTTCCGGAATGATAATTTGTAGAAATTTGCTATGTGTACTAGGTCAGCTGGGGAAAGCTTGGGCAACCCCAACAGTATACAGAGTGGGTAGCAGAACATAAGTTGACGACTCGAACCGTACGGATTGATATTTTTGTGATATTTAAGTAGGCTGTGCTTAAAATAGCTTTAAAATATACAAAATGAACTGTAAATGTCCAATAAATGAATGTACACAGAGTACGAGTTGAGGTGCAGTCATAAATACAAGCAATCAAACAGCATCATGTTAAAAAAGTGATGTTTCGTCAAACACCTTTTGAAATGTAAATAGTGAACTTTTAATTGACTGAGCGAGTGCTTTGCTGACTTTTGATTAATATTACAAAATAAATCAGAGGGAGATCAAGTTGAACAAACACATATTTATTTGATTTGCAGAGTTAAACATAAATGTTCCATTGACAATTACTTTCCCTGTTTTGACTGTCTCGCAGGACACTGTGATTTGGGACAAGATCCCCACCCTCCTCCTATGGAGAGCACTTATTTTGTCCTTAATGTTTCATTGAAGTTAATGTTCTCGCTGATCCGGAACCAAAAAGCCTTTCATAATTCCCCACCACTTCGTCTGCTAATACATTTCACTCCTGGTCTATAAACTTTAGATTCCTCACTCTGTCCTCCGTAGTTGCTGTCATTGTGACAAACTCAGAACTGTACTTACTTTTTCAAGCACCCTATCTATCTATATATATATATATATATATATATATATATATATATATATATATATATATATATATATATATATATATAGACACACACAGTGTGTGTAAACCTCATGCATAATTCCGTGTGATGAATTCTGTGTGCTGAATGCCGTGTGTTGCAAATTAATCATATAATTAGTGCATATAATTAGTTTTGTGAATAGAGCTACCGCTGGTTCATTTTTGCATGTGGTGTGGTTTCCCTATGCCACATTGTAATTCTGGTCATTTACTGCCGTTAAGTGAATGAGGCCCAGTGTATATCCTATATAGCTGCGGAGAAAGGGAAATGTAGTCCTGAAGTTTAAACGGGGAAGTCAGGACTACATTCCCCAAGATGCATTGGGCTGATTACCTATTAAGCAGGGAATGAGCGTAACCTGACGACAATTAGAAAACGGGTATTTAAGAGGTCTAATAATGAGTATGGGTTGGCTTAGTCCTGTGGATAGACTCGGCGATGACCAACAAGATAATCTAGCATTGTGTGTGCTATTACTTACATTGTTTTTGTAAATTGCTCAAGGCCTATTCACACTGGATGCGATCCGACAAGTGAATCTGTAGTACGACGCACCCCTCCGCAACAAAAAAAAAAAAAAAAAGAAAGAAAACGTAGTTTTGATACGAACTATCCATACTGCCTGGTAACTATTTTTGTGATTTTGTCGTGCGACAGTTACAGTGAAGTGACCAATCAGAGGAGAGTCGCCTATCACATTGTGTGCGCCTGTCACCACTGATATGAAGGGTAGTGTTGCAGTGAAAGTATTACTTTATCGCAGGACAAAATTGCACCTCGTCCTGTGTGAACAGGCCTGTCACCACTGATATGAAGGGTAGTGTTGCAGTGAAAGTATTACTTTATCGCAGGACAAAATTGCACCTCGTCCTGTGTGAACAGGCCTTTAGCGGTCCGATTAGTTAGAGCTATTCAAAGTGTAGGCTTTTGTAATAAATGTAACTGGTCTGTGATTTGAAAAAAATGTATTTACTGTCTGACACTGGTATTTGTACAAATGTCCTTCTCATCTGCTTTTAGTCTGACTTGCGTTAATGCTCTGGGGATAAAACTATACAGTGCATGCCATTTACTCTTGATATAACCAATAAAAATATATAAGAATGCATGAAAAAGGCGTAGCAGCGAGACACTGAAATAAAACCATATGCCAGCTGGCAAGATTTTTTTACAGCCCTGTACTGTACAATAAAACTAAGTGTATTAGGGTAAATTAAAAAATATATATGTTTTGCTAAAAATGTAAGAAAGAGTTACTAAGAAGGTATAGTTTGTAAAATCCAGTTTTGATCAGTTTTTATTGAAAGAGCTACCCAAGAGGACCAGAGGAATAGCCCAGCTGAGATGTCAAAGTAGGGGCTGTGCTTTTACTTTTTACAGATGCATGGACTGAGGCTCAAATAGGCAACGTGTAAAACCTGAGATCACCTTGAAGCAGTCCTTCTGGGGTCCATATGCAAAATGGTCCTGTGCATTTTTTCCTATACATTTTTGGCTGTAAATTTGATACAAATGTTAAAAACAAATACAGAAATATGTCATGTTTCTAAAAGTAGAATAATTGCTAGCTTCAAAATTATTTTTCTTAGGCTCTCCTTTACTTATCTTCTATAATATATGCAATCTGAGGTGCTCTTATTTCAATTAGTCAGATACTGTGTTTTTTAAATACTGTGCTAAGGTGCTTTCAGCTGAGTGTCTTTGTTGAAGTCACCTCTCATTTTCTGAAGATCATTTAGTTTTCCACATTTTCACTTACTGTTTAACTGGTATTAAGACTTCACCTGATGCCATATACGATATTTGGACTGTGAGTATGATGCTTAGGTAGTCATATTAGCTGCTGGGCAGGAAGGGATTTTATAGTATGTTGGCAGGATAAATTGGCTTCACATGAGTGAAAGTGAAAATAAAGTCTGGAAAACTAATTTGTGATTGGTTACATGTTGTTTAATTGCTTTAATGCTTAATAAGGAACAATACATTGCTGGTGAACTGTTATATCCATTTAGTGACTTAGAAAGGTTATTGTAAGTAATGCACCTAGTGTACAGATATGCAGTAATATGTTATCTGCATCCTGGCAACAGAAGAAATGAGAGTTATCATCTATTTTTTTTGTTAACTAAAACAAAACATCATAAGGGACATGACATTTCTGATTGAATGGTTTTAAACCAAAAATAAAATGGATGTGTGAAAAAGATTTGTATGATATGGCCAGTGGTTAAAACAAACGGACAGTAAAAAGTTATTTTTTACTGGACATCACCTGTTGATGAAACTTTATTGAGAGAATCATAAAATACAGCCGCGTACCAACTGTGAAGGCACTGGTCTAAATCATTGATAGGGTCAGACTTTTTCTTTTAAATCAGAGAAACAGTTTTAACTTCCCTTAGAACATGTTAAAATACCAAATATTAAGACAATACATCGTGCTGCCTCTATACCCAAAAAAAGGTTTTTGGGGGTGGGGTTATTGTACAATAAATGGTTTGAGATAGAAGCAGTGGAAATAACAGAAGCATTGTGCCAGTTGCCACCCAGTGAGAAGTTGAGAAAGGAACACGAACAGATCATGGATATGAGGGTTAATTGTGATTGTTGAGTTGATCACATACCAAAAGCTTTTCCAATCTCAATTCCTCATCAGGAATCTGGCAAGCAAGTTTATATGAAGACAGCTCTAAGCACATACAATATCCCTTTGAATGCTTTTGATTGTAACAGGGCGGAGGCGGGGCGACCCTACATACCGCAAGCAAGTGACATAACCACAATGCAAAAGGGCTGATGCAAAAGGGCTGGGCTCTTCAGTATTTGTACTTCTAGAGCTTTTAACCTCATCTCACTGACAGGAGACAGAACAGAATCTGTAACGGCAGTGTATCAGACAAAACTGCCCGTTACACCTGTGCACTGCATTGCCTCAGTATCCAGACATAATTAATTTCGGACGACCCCTAAGCATAAACTATAATAGAGCACACTTAATAGGGCATTTGTAAGAAATTAACATCTGACCGCCAGTATTTTATAAATGGTTCCTCTGGTTAGGTCACTGATGATGAGTGGGATGAGTTGGGAAAACTTGATCCATACTGTTTATGAAAAGTTGACGGGTTAGCAATTCACCTTGAAGAAATGCTGGTTTGTGCTTTACATTTCATTTCTGGAAGCAAGCTCATTGTCTAGCTTGTTTTACGATCAAGAAATACTGTAATAAAAAGCAATAGACCCTTTGTTTTGAGTATTATTGTAAAGGGTAGCATCAATGGCAAGGCTGGTTACCGGCAGGAGGGAGATTCAGACACAGAGAGCTGCAGTAAAAGTGTGGAGGCGCTCATTTATTTACAAAAAGACAAACAAAAACACAGGAACAAATAAACATGGTACAAGGACCAAAATAAAGGGCTAAACAAAACACAACACATCATAAGGCAAATCAAACACCCAAGCAATGCTCTCATGGCGTGTCTTGCTTGCTTTGTTCAGGCTGGGTATTAGCCTTCACTGAACTCCCCTTTTTTCAAACTCTCCAAACAAAAGATTTAGTTCAGTTTTTATACATGTGGCCATTCCCAATTATCACCTAATTATCCAGTCTGGGAATGGCCACATTCTACATGTGGATTTTGGTAGGGATGGAATTAACCTCATCCCTGCCAAACTTAAATTTAAAATAATAAATCTGTATTTATACTTGCTGTCAAACAAAACGCTATTTACAGATAGGGCTTCCGCCCTGTTACAGTTATACAGGAATGTTTATTTTTTCTTTGAATACTGTAATCAATCTGTCAGCTGTACCAAACAGGATGTTTAGTTAATTTGAATAAAAGGGTGTAAGAAAAATATGTTCAGGTTCTGTAATACCAGTGGGTGGTATAAAAGCATATGAAAGTGAAAAGAAACAACATGTTTCCAAATGAATAGTATTGAAAACAGTTATTGAGATCTGTCATGACAGTGATATGAGAATGACTCCAATGTACAAGACAAAAAACATATGAAAAACTAGAACTTCTCTCACAAGTGAAACCTGTTACACTAAATAGTCACTTTTCTTTTAGTATCGGTAAGTATGTGAGGGCTGTCAGGATGGTACTGTAAAGGCTGATTCATAATAATGCCACATTTTCATCTACCACTGGGACTGAATTGAAAGAGATTTGAAAAACAGTTTGTTTCCATCAGCAGTAGGTCAAGAATTTTTTTTTTTCAATTTAGACTGTCAGCTCCAAATGGAATTGTAGGCTGACAGAACCTAATCTCGTAACCCACACTGCTTTATTTCGATTTGTCACCGGGATCGAGTGAATAGCGATTCAAAATCTGCCTGGTTCCTTTCCAGCAGCAGAAGGGTATCAGTGCGGACTGAACAGGTACTCTGACAGTACGAGATTGGAATTCGCTCTGACCCAATCGTGAACTGTCCTCTCTGTAGTGCAGAGGTTACCAAACCTTCAGAGATAACTTTTTTTTGTTTCGCCTCCCCCTCGAGATGCACTCCCCTTCTAATAAACAGTACAGTATTTAGAAAAACATGCTTTTCCCAACAGTTTTTCTGAAGACAGAAGCAATACAAGTAGCACAGTACCACTATTCAAATATTTAATAAACTTGAATATAAAAGAACACCTAATGAGTCTGTGCAAAGTGGTAAGTGGTACATGCAGGTGCAGTGCAGTAATCCAACAAGAAACGACAGACAAACAAAGTACGGGTGAAAAGGTTTCTGTTTATTTTAATCCAGGGGTCAGATGACCAAACAGAGACAAACAATGATGGCTGGCAATACACAACGATGTGTATCGCACAGTAAATGATGATGGGTTGCAGTCCTGTTTACAATAAACAATTAACCCACAAGAACAATAATCCCAATGCAAATACCCAAACACAAACACGGTCACCTCTCCCAGTGAGTGCTGTAGTGCTGGTCGTGCATTTACAATGTTATTTTAGTGAACAGTCAGTGCGTTGTTGTCCGGGTTTTGTGCTGGCCGTGGGCAACAGCTCCAGATCGTGTTTAGCCGTCTAGTCTAATACACAAGACAAACAAGATGATATAGACACTGACAAAAACAAGCAAAACACTCTTTTTAAACACATAAATACCGGTCCTTTCGGTTCATTTTCATAACCGCAACAAAAGGAACAGATTACGATTCTCCGTCCCCTTTTATGCTGTCACACGTGACCCCTTGGTAAACGAGTGCAACCGCCTCTCCAATCTGCGGCTGCCACATCGTTTCCCTTCCGGATCAACATGATCTTGCAACGGAGTCTCACCTTCATCCAGACTGGCTGACTTCCCGACCCTGGGAAAGAACTGTCAGACCAGCCCGTCCAAAGAACTCTATTCTCACTGCTTAGCGCCCTCACAGGTCGGGAGGGAGATTTACAACCAAGAATCATTGTCTTTCTGTCACAGAGTCATATTTACATCAGTGAGTAGGATGAGCCTGTTGAGGCAAAGTGAACAAGTATTTCGATGGCAGTTTTGGACAATTCAGGAAACTCTTTTCACCAGCAATGTCAATCAAATTATCTTTTACAGTCACAGCAATCTTGGCCTTTGCTGCACAGTTCTCTGAAAACGGATTTCAAACCCGGGCAAAATCCTGCAATCAAATTTGCCTCTCTTTCTGGAAAATATTCTCTGAATTGCGTGCAAAGCTGAAAAAAAGTTCCACTATCACATCTTTAACTTCAACTTCAGAACCAACATTCCAAAATCCATAACGACAGACAACAGTGTCGGGAACATAGTTTGGGAAAAGCTCTGTACTTTGTCCTGTACAATGAAAATGTTAGAGTTCTTACCTTGCAAAGAAAGGTTAAGTTCATTGAGCTTGTCAAATATGCCAGGCAAATAGCCCAGTAAAACTTGAAAGCGCTGGTCGAGGAAATTTTGGTGAGTCGATCAAATACCAGTACACACGACACTGCCAAAAGTTATCCGTGACATCAAACTTCTGTATGAAGCAAAAGTTGCTTGTGCAAACATCCCATTACTTCACATAGCACTGAGAAAAGTCGTGAGTTCAGTGGTCGAGCTTTTATGAAGTTAAATATTTTTACTACAGTGGTTAGTACATCTGACAGCTCTTTTGTCATCGCTTTTGCAGCAAGTGCTTCCCTGTGAATGCAACAGTGACACCATACACAGTTGTGCAACAGCCTTTATGAAAGCTGCAAGTCCACTTTTGCATCCACTCATGGCTTTTGCTCCATCCGTACAAATCCCAATAAATGAGCGCCTCCAAATTTCAAACAGCTCCTCAGAAGTAGAAGTCTTCTTTAATCTCAGATGCACTTATGTATTGAACATAAACCATTACTTGAGCTACACTGGCGCGGTTAGTAGTCTTGTAGGTAGATTTGTAGCGTGAAAAATTGGCTTTGCCTCACTCAATTCACCCCGTTCCCATTAAAAAAAAACTACTACAAAACAACAACCTGCAATGTCTCTCTTTCCTGACTTGTATCTATCATTGATTACTGAATACTTTAAACCCACCCCAACTACTGAGTGGCAGCAAATTCCTACATTTCTATTGGCAACTCCGCTTGCAAGATTTAAAACAAGATTACAATTAGAAGGCTTGTTTGTGGGAGTTAAAGCTATATTACAGTTATAGGGAGAATTTTACAACATAATTGCAAATTTTGGTGAAATGTAAAAGACAACAAAGGAAAGAAGGTACAACTTAAGTTTAGTGTGCAAGTACTGTTGAGTTACTATACATATTGTGACAGAAAAAAACGACCAAGCATTTTAGAAAGTAACTGAAAACAATAATTGCATACAGTATATAAAAAGCGAAAAGCCCTGAAAAAATCAATTTACATAAGACTTGAAAATAGCTAAAAATAAGCACCGAAAAATGAAATGAATAAAAGCCGAAAAACAGAAGCCCTAATTATAATATATGTATGTATCCAGAAGGCAGTACTGTCTGAAGAAATACTTTTCACAAAAGAAGCATGTTAAACTTCTTGTTTGATTAGGTAGCAAATTTCCACTTTGGAAACATCTGGAAAGCAAATGGCATTCTTCATAGATCAGCAGTATCATGCATGAAGTACGGGTGCCATCAATTGTGATGCATAAAAGCAAAGCTTTGTAACCCTAAAAGTGGGGAAAGATTAATAGAAATGGAAATGCACAAGCTGAGCAAAGTCATAAAAGTGTCAGGACCAGAACTGATCAAATGAACCATGATCAGAAGGTTGGCAATAGAAAAAACGATGCATAGATTTACAGTTTAAATGTCAAAATAAAATAAAAAAAACATGGTGAAAAATCTAGGTTTCCATGGCTGGTAAACCACAGAGATGAGTTAAAACTTGGGACCTTACTAAAACCATTTCGCACCAATTGTTATAAAATACATATAAAATGCTCTACCCAACTGTGACAGAGTGAAAACAAAAGAGAAACACACTCCATCATTACGGGCTTATATCATCGTATAACAGAAGGATATTATCCCACCACTTCCACCAAATGTAAAGTATTGTGGTTAAGTGGCAATTGCAGGTGGCAGGAAAGTCAAAAGTCGAGATTAAAATGCCAAAAGTGAGTTTTTATTGAGGCCTTAGGTGAAAAATTGGCAGTACAAAAAAAAGAATACATTTAACATAAACAAATCCACACCAGCTTGCCCGTGTGTTCACATTTATTCAAAACAGTTAATAATAACAACAAAAAATATTAACAAGAACTTTCACTTCTATTCTTTAACTAAAAGAAAGCATTAAAAAGCTGAGCTTTAAAATATACTTCACCAACTCGCTAGTACCAGATTGTGTTCTTGTAAATTATATGTGCACCTATTCATTACCAAACAAAAAATAGTTACAGTGGTAGTCTCAGAATTAACTTACCATATCTTTTCATAACAATTTGTTATTATTTTACGTTTACAATGTTTATTTATTTGTTTATTTAGCAGGCGCCTTTATCCAAGGCGACTTACAGAGACTAGGGTGTGTGAACTATGCATCAGCTGCAGAGTCACTTACAACTACGTCTCACCCGAAAGACGGAGCACAAGGAGGTTAAGTGACTTGCTCAGGGTCACACAATGAGTCAGTGGGTGAGGTGGGATTTGAACCGGGGACCTCTTGGTTACAAGCCCTTTTCTGTAACCACTGGACCACACAAACAAAAAGTATTAAAAACATAATCTTTGGGATAAGAACATAAGAACATAAGAAAGGTTACAAACGAGAGATCATTCGGCATATTGCTAGTTTGGTTGTTAGTAGCTTATTGATCCCAGAATCTCATCAAGCAGCTTCTTGAAGGGTGTCAGCTTCAACAGCATTACTCTTTGTTTAAGAGATTTAATTCTTTTAGCCTGACTGCATATGACATGCCTTTTAAACCAGGAATAATTCTGGTTGCTCTTCTTTGCACTCTTTCTAGAGCAACAATATCCTTTTTGAAGAGAGGTGACCAGAACTGAACACAATATTCTAGATGAGGTCTTACTAATGCATTGTAAAGTTTTAACATTACTTCTTTTGATTTAAATTCAACACTTTTCACTATATATCCGAGCATTTTGTTGGCCTTTTTTTCTTCTCCTTTTCCAGTTCCATTAAATGTGTCTATTGACTTTAATGACTGTTCTTTTTGGAGACCAACTGGCTGAGACGGTGTTGGATTATTTAAGAACATAAGAACATAAGAACATAAGAAAGTTTACAAACGAGAGGAGGCCATTCGGCCCATCTTGCTCGTTTGGTTGTTAGTAGCTTATTGATCCCAGAATCTCATCAAGCAGCTTCTTGAAGGATCCCAGGGTGTCAGCTTCAACAACATTACTGGGGAGTTGGTTCCAGACCCTCACAATTCTTTGTGTAAAAAAGTGCCTCCTATTTTCTGTTCTGAATGCCCCTTTATCTAATCTCCATTTGTGACCCCTGGTCCTTGTTTCTTTTTTCAGGTCAAAGAAGTCCCATGGGTTGACATTGTCTATACCTTTTAGGATTTTGAATGTTTGAATCAGATCGCCGCGTAGTCTTCTTTGTTCAAGACTGAATAGATTCAATTCTTTTAGCCTGTCTGCATACGACATGCCTTTTAAACCCAGGATAATTCTGGTTGCTCTTCTTTGCTCTCTTTCTAGAGCAGCAATATCCTTTTTGTAACAAGGTGACCAGAACTGAACACAAAATTCTAGGTGAGGTCTTACTAATGCATTGTAGAGTTTTAACATTACTTCCCTTGATTTAAATTCAACACTTCTCACAATATATCCAAGCATCTTGTTAGCCTTTTTTATAGCTTCCCCACATTGTCTAGAGGAAGACATTTCTGAGTCAACATAAACTCCTAGGTCTTTTTCATAGTTCCCTTCTTCAATTTCACTATCTCCCATGTGATATCTATAATGCACATTTTTATTGCCCGCATGCAATACTTTACACTTTTCTCTATTAAATTTCATTTGCCATGTGTCTGCCCAATTCTGAATGCCGTCTAGATCATTTTGAATGACCTTTGCTGCTGCAACAGTGTTTGCCACTCCTCCTATTTTTGTGTCGTCTGCAAATTTTGAGACATACCTATTGAGATGTACCTGTGCTGGCCCTGTGGGCACAAAGTGAATAAACTAAACTAAAACTACATTTTCTAATCACTAGATTTCACTCTCAATGTTGCTAAATAGGAAGTATGGCTACAGACAAGTGGAGAACTTTGCAATTCATCAATTCTTTTCATGACAGAAAATGTTTATGGGATGTTAGATGTATGTAATAAAAAAATAAGACAAATATAAGAAATAAGCAAATATTTTCAGGAAATCACCAACAGAGGTAAAAGACAAAGTGAAGAAACTCCAAACTCAGGGGTAGATGTACTGAAGCGTTGCACCTGTCACAATAGTCAATAGCAGTTACAAACAAGTCGGAAGTCTACGGTGAAATGTACTAAACAAGCGCAATGCTATTAGCGACTTTTTAGGGAATGTTTTTCTGTGGTTCAACCTTATCATGGTTCAATATAATAATATGTAATAAAGCTGCCTTTAATTGTATTGTATTGTATTAGGAGGCTGTCCAGTGGTTAAAGAAAAGGGCTTATAACCAGGAGGTCCCCGGTTCACACCCTAGTCTCTGTAAGTCGCCTTGGATAAAGGCGTCTGCTAAATAAACAAATAATAATATTGTATTGCATCAATTTGTTAAGAACTTGTTTTAAACAGTTGCAATTTGCAAAACTTTAAAACGCAGTGTATGATTTGAATGTATTGTTGTGTATTGTTATGATTTGAATGTATTGTTTGCTGTTTATTTAAAAGAAATGCATTGTTATAGTTTAATGTAGTTTGGCAGGGGCGATGTTTGCATCTCGTCTCTGCCAGACTATATCCCATGAGTGTGCGGTCGGCAGCTAATGATTTATTACAAATTGGCTGTTGTCCACGCATGTTAAAAATCTTGTGCGGAACGTGGCCATCTCTGGATTGAATGATTACTAATTCGGAGATGGCCACATGTATAAAAGCATAGCAGCCGCTCATAGTGGGGTGGGTGTTCAGAGAGGAGGTACGTGAGAGAGACGAAAGAAAAAGATTAGGAAAAAAAAACAATTGCAGTACTTGTTTTGGTGAAGGGATTTTTGTGTTCGTAATTTGTTATTGTTTACACTTATATTTTGCTCTGTGAGCAGTGTTTTTGTAAAAGTGTTTTTGCTTCTTTAAAATTAATAAATACGCGCACAGCGCTTCAACCCACAGTTTGACCAACTTCCTGGTATGAGGACGTCACCAATCTGCGGTCCTGTCACACGTGGTGTCTATATGTGGGATCTTGCAACAAGTCCCTCCACGTACCCAGGCCAATTGTTTTGTTGAAAAAAAAAAAAAACATGGAGAAATGTGAGAGCTGGCTAAGGGACCCCAGCACCCCCCTGTGGCTGAGAATGGATGTAAGACATCTACTGGGGGACCGCCATCTGGATATCCTCATGGATTTCATCAGCCTGAAGCTGAGGTCCAGCTGAAGGGGATCAGCAGAGGATATCCAGGACTGATGGAAGCTGTGAAGAAAATGGCAGAGGTAGTGCAGTGGGTCTATGAGGAGCAGGAGGTGGATCAGTCCTAGTTAGCCCGGGCCAGAGTCCCAGAGTGCTCCTTTTGCCTGTGCTATGGGCATGAGGAGGAAAGCTGCCAGGAGGCCGACTGGGACATAGACACTGACCTGGAATGGGAGGAGCCCGAACTTCCAACGGCCAAAAGGGGGGAGCCTGAGCGTTCAGCTCCTGCTGTCGCTCCCGAGGGTGAGTTACTGCCGTCGCTTCCCAAGGGTCCGCTCCTGCCATCGCCTCCCGTGGCATCACTCTTCCCCGGGACTGCACCACCTGGGGATGCCAAGTCTGCACCGCCCGAGGTTGCCTGTCCCGCGCCGATGGGGTTGCCTGTCCAGCGGCGATGGTTGCCTGTCCAGCGCCGCCCAGGGTTGCTTGTCCCGCGCCTCCCGGGGATGTCTGTTCTTCATCACCCGGGGATGCCTGTTCTTCATCACCGCCCGGGGATGCCTGTTCTTCATCACCTGGGGATGCCTGTTCATCACCCAAGGATGCCTGTTCATCACCCAGGGATGCCTGTTCGTCACAGCACGGGGATGCCTGTTCTTCATCACCGCCCGGGGATGCCTGTTCGTCACAGCACGGGGATGCCTGTTTTTCATCATACTATAGATGTATGTTTATTTAGCAGATGCCTTTATCCAAGGCGACTTACAGAGACTAGGGTGTGTGAACTATGCATCAGCTGCAGAGTCACTTACAACTACGGTCAACTAGGGTCACACAATGAGTCAGTGGCTCAGGTGGGATTTGAACCGGGGACCTCCTGGTTACAAGCCCTTTTCTTTAATCACTAGACCACACAGCCTCCTGTCAAACATGTCCAGTTTAGTGATGGGCTACTGTATGATTATGAAAAGCTTTTTGATAGAAACACATTTTTTATTTGGGGGTGAATGTGGGGGGCCCCACTGTAGAATCTGATGGGAATAAACTCACTTTTATTATTTATTCGAAAAAAAATGTTGCACGACTCTCGCAATGTTAGAGATCTTGCTAAGATGATGCAACAAATATTTTAATTAGTATATTGCAGTCCTCTTCATTAACATATTTTCTCTTAGTACATACGACAAAATGTATACTTTGTGAATTTGTCGCAATGAAATGCAAATTGTGGTATATTTGCTCTGCGACTGGCCCATCTTTTTTTTGTTTTTTCCTAACATGGCCAAATTTGGAAGTTCTTGCATCATCAGGTCACTTGGGGATTGTGGGAATGTATTGTGCTGTGTTTTAAAGAAACCCGTAGTAAAAGAAGTTCAGAAAAAAAACTGCTCGAGCCATGGATGCTGCAATTAAAAAAAGTTGTGTCGCTATTTTTTATTTTCATGCTACACACTATTGTAGACCACATTCTCAAGACCCAATTTTCCAAACCAAAAAGAAGACATATTGAAAGTGAATCTGATAGTGCCCATGTTAAAAACATCCCATGTTAAAAACAATTAATAAATTTAGCACCAGTAGCAAGGTACGCATCTTTAAACATGCAGGATTTCCAAGCAGGTAACATTTGTGTTTTATCTATGCCGGAAACAAACATTCTCAATGCAAATAAAATATTCCAAAAGGGGGCAGACAGCAGCCAAAACAAACAGCTAGGTTTTGTCATTGTCGTAAACCTGTAACAACCCCCAAGACAAATTTTACTCTAGAATCACTGTAATGCTCTGAATGTTTACTGAAACATGATTACTGTTAGCAGACACGGTTTCCTGCTTTCAGAGAAAACAATAAAGTTTATATACCCGTAGAGTGCTGTTCCATCTTTCCAAAACACTGTCCATTTGTTCATGAAACAAAACAAAAAAAATCTGTCTTTTCCGCTCTAATTGTTGCCGTCTTTAATTTTTCTGTAGTCAGCCTGCAGTTTTTTTATTTTTTATTTTGTCCCGGCACTGTTGTGCTATTCATGTGACTCTCTTATCTGCAAGGACTTTGGCTATTTTTTCATAGACTCGAATGTTCCGCACAGTGCCCTTTAATTGTTTTTGTATTTCCGAGTCAGCCCATACGGACAACAAACATTTTGTCTCCTCATTTTCCCACATGCCACAACATTTTGTTGGATGGCAGCCATTGTAAATGACTAAATGTTTTTTCTGTTCCCCAACCCGCTTTTTATACAAGCACATGCCTCACTGCTATGTGATGTACAGTAGTTCCTTTGTCAGCAGTCTGGCCACATCGGGTACGATAAAGCAAACCAGGCCAGAAAAAACGTCTGCGGCTGGCCAGGGCTGTTGTGGCCAGCAGTGGAACACCTCTTTTACGGCTGGCCATGGTCGTCAGTGGAAACAAGGCATTGTTACATCTACCCCAGTACTCTCTGGTACAACGTCTTTTCAAAATGATTCCAATTGCTATAGCAGCTGCTGAAACATGTTTACTGCAAACAGACGCCATCTTAAAATATCTTCAAATAATTGTCAATTTTTCCAATGCGTGTGTGGCACATTTAGGAAGAACAATTCAGCTATTTTTTTGTTGTCAACTAGAATTGACAGTAAAAATTGCTTGTGTATCTCTGGCCTAAAGATTCGGAATGGCAGCAGAACATTACTGCCTTGCATTTCTTTAAAACATATGCTGAAAAAATGTAGGGCTCCATATTTGATATGCATATTACTTTTCTGCCTCTTTTTAGCATGGAAAGTTCTATAAAGTAAAAAATAATGTTCATGCATAATTTTTGAGTTTTAGATTGAATAATCTATTTTAATATCTTAATTAATCTACTTGGATGGCCTTTTCATAAACTATCTGTAATGTTGCCAATTCATGGTAAAGGTTTATAGAACAAATTGTTTTTTTAGGTTTAATGTACTGGAACGAAGAATTAATGAAGGCTTTGAAGCTCACTTGTATTAAAAGTTGAAGGCCATACTTATTTATGATAATGTCATATTTTAAACACAATTAAAAGGTTCTCATAACAGAAGTTGAGGTTGTTTTATTTTATTATAAGGATTTCTCAATTTTCTCAGACTGTTTAAATGAGAGGTCAACTGACATCAGAACTTACAGCAAATAAGAAAATGTCAAGAAAAATGATCAAAAAGGCATATTGTGGGAGGTTGTGGGGATTCACAGAACACACAGGTGTCAGCAGGTTTATTTGATATCACCTCACCGTTGTCCAATTTTTATTTAAGGCACAAGGGGGCAGCCTTGTACCTCAGATGAACAATACCAACAATGGTAAGGTTCATGTTCTTTTCAAGGCAGTTCAGATAGCACACACAGATGCTGAAAATAACTTTCAAAAACAGAAGGTGAAAGAAAAAAAGAAAATAAAACACAGTAACAAAACTACAAATCAAATGTTCTGCTTCTCGCAGCCTCCGCTGTCCGGTGCGGCTCGAGTGTCTGTGATGCTCTGCTGTTCCCTCGCTATCATTCACGGGGTTGCCCAGACTTCCCCAACTAAACTCACAACATCCCACTCGGGTACGTAATAAAGCACTCAATCTTGTATAGTGGCTGCCTTCCTCAGCCGGGCTTGCTTGCCCCTTTTCCTCGTTCCAGCCACAGGCGTTCGTTTTGGTTTGTTTTAACCCAGGTTTACAAACCCAGATCCTGCTGTCATTTCTCCTAGATGGGCAAGAGTGAAGGAGCTAATGGGGAGGTAACAGTGGCCTAGGACAGGGTTAATTTTTAAGTAATTAGTTAATTACTGCCTCGTTCCGTTATATAAAACTGAGCGCTTTTCTTTTGTGTGGTTGGAGCTGGGAGTTGGAGAAAGGAACGTGTTTAACTCTGAACCGTGTAACGATAAGTTCTTTTTGTTTTGTACTGGGCTTTACATTTGGCAAGACTGATCCGAGCCTGGTTGTCTTTACGCTCGGCAAAGAGATATTGTTTTGGCCCTCGAGCCTGTTTATTTTATGTGTTATTTTGTATTTCTCTAAGTAACTGTGTGCCGGTTCGGAGTGGCTGAACAAATAAAATATTTTTAATTTTTAACGTACATCTGCATTTTGTGTCTGCCAGCTTTACTCACATATATATATATATATATATATATATATATATATATATATATATATATATATATATATATATACTGTATATACAGTATATATATATATATATATATATATATATATATATATATATATATACTGTATATACAGTATATATATATATATATATATATATATATATATGAGAGAGAGAGAGAGCGCATGAGCATAATACTTATGTGAACCTATGTGAATTGCTATGTATTTCACAATGTAAAGGTGCTGAAAGTCTATGTTCAGTGCAACACTTTTCACTAATGCGTTTAATATGTACATCTATTTAAAACAGTAGACCACCCATCATGCATGCAATCTATAAAACATATGGTGGAATTAACAAACTAGCATGTCAACCATTCAAAAGTTGAAACTGATGTGAAGTCCAAATATTCAGTTCTAAGTTTCCAGTCAAGCACAACAAGTAACAGTTGACCTGCGCTGTATATTGGCTTTAAGAAAGGACGAAGGAAAAGAAAGTTCTGAAAGCTGCTGTGTATTTTGTGACATTTTTGTCCAATAAAAATCACCCCATAAACAATTAACATTTTAGTCAAGTTGACAAACGTGTCCCATTTTTTTCTGCAAAAACGAAACACAGTGGAATAAAAAAAGCACAATTGCCAAAAGTTTAGTGTGATCTTTTGCATGCTTTGGTTTTGAACATTTTTCCAGCTCAGGCTCAGAAGATGTTACAGCACAACAAAGCTGAGCCTCAAAATCAGAATGCTTTCTGCGCCTTTTCAGAACTGTTAAACAGTGCTGTGGGTGGCTAGAAGTAGCGAGTGCATGTCGTTTACAGAGTGCCTGGTTTCAGCTAGACAGAGAAGATCAAGATTGGCATCAGTTACAGGTTTGCTGAGAAGCAGAGATTTGTTAGTCAGAGAACGACAATTGAAAAAGGTGTTTTTCAAATTTGTAGCAGTTGTAGGAGGGGGAGAAGGAGTTAGTTGCTATATCTGGAGCAGGTACTTACCAGTGTTCATTCTAGGAGAGGAGAAAGAGTGAGCATGCTTTGTCCAGGGGATCCAGGTGTCAGAGTGGGAATGAGACCTCTAGTAACCATTGGGAGATATTTGGAAAAGGTCCTCGTGCTGACTGCCACAGCTCAGACTGCGCTTGGACATGTGGCCCATAGACTGGCTGGTGCTTAGAACGGCTGGCATTCTGAGACACTGTTTGCCAATTTATACTGTCCTGCAGGTCTACAGCAGGTCCAGTTTACACGCTATCAAAATTCACTTCAATCAACCACAACTCTGAACACTTTAGAAAATGAATTCCTTCAACCAGCTGATGTAGTTACATCAGCAAACTAGCATTTCAATTTTACTTACCAGTCGCTATTTAGTTTTAATCCAGGTGCACAGCAGGTCGATTTGCTTTAAAATTGCACTTCCCATACAGAAAAAATATACAATAAATATATTTAAAATATATAATTTTAAAACATAGTGAAATATAAAAAAATGGCTGCAAAATATATTGAAATACATTGTAAAAATATATAATTGTATATATATATAAATATATTTTAGACATACATTGACATATATTTTAAAATACATCCCAACACATAGTATAAAATATAAGGGAACGTATGCTTCCATATACTTTGAAATATGTTGGGAATATATGTCAAAAATATATTTAACACTAGAAATGCCACGGCAGTCATTTTGACGGTTTGAGGTTTTCAAATTTAATTTACTTTGTGTGTCTGAAAGTTATGCGTTGTCCATGTATGACTTTTCCTAAATACATATTAAACACCCTGACGGCGTTTGAAAGGCAGGATCGTGAAAATAAGGAAGTAATCCCGCCCATCTAGAACTGCCAAAGCTGTCATTTTGACTGCCTTTTAAAATACATGTTTTTATTTTGAATATAACCTACAATATTCTATTTTATATATTTTTTTTTTTATACAAGTCTGTTGTTATCTCTACTGGACCTGGTAGCCATCAATTCCCTTGTTTTGTACAAGGAATGCACCGGGGAAAATATCAGTAGGAGAGATTTCATCTTGAAGCTAGCCACAGCACACGGTAAAAATATTTCAATCAGAAATCTGCAAAGCTGCAGAGTGCTGCAGCTCAACCTGGATTCAGTGCTGCACCGAGTGACACGCAAGAGAAAACATACGTTACTTTCATTTTAAATTAAAAACGACTTTCATTTTTATAGTTTTGTATGTACATTTGCCTGTTTACGCAGTAGTTTCTGTTGAAATGTTTATTTTATTATAGTTTTTCATTTTTTGAAGTAGTACTTTTTGTGGTAAGTTTGAAAATAAACCCGTTTATGTTTAATTATTCATTTAAATACAGCGTTTCGGCTGTGCAGATGTTTGCTATGATGTGCTTGAACTTTTGAGTTGTATCTGACAGTTCGTCTTTCATTTTAATATTGATGTTTAAAATGTAACCGTCAAAATGACTGCCAGTCGGTTTTAGGTATGAGTATAACCGCGACGCTTCTAGTGTTAAATATATAAAATGTCCATAAAACAAAATATAAGGGAACATACTTCAAAGCATGCATCCACATATTTTTTTACACCATTTTGATTTATATTATAATATTTTCTAATATATCGGAACATTGCTGCTATCTATTCTACCCAGAATTAAACCAACCGAGTTTTATTCAGCCAACCCATTCAGCTGGAGAGCATAACACAGGTCAGGGAATTCAACACACAGTTGGGAGAGACGGGGGCACGTAGCAGAGCTGTACTGTTAATTAATGTGTGTTTTTTTGTTGTTGTATGAAATATAAATAATTCTGAAATTATTTTTAATTTAAGAATATTGTACAAATCGCTTTATTGGGCTAATTTCATGATTTCCACGCAGCCCGTGAAATCACGATTTTCACAGGGCCTTACTTATATGTACAGTGTCAAATATTTTTTCGATTTCAAAACATCTTTTGGAGCGGGAACGGTGCCAGAGGCTTTTCAAACTCACGCTCCTCTCAAGCACTTCACCCACTCCACTCCGCGCTCCTAGCAAAATGGTCCTGCTTCACTCCTCGCTCCGCTCCGCTCACATGCTCTGGTAAAATATAATGTCAGGTAAGGAATTAAATTTAGACCCGGGATGACATTTTAAGAATTGTTAAAATGTACTATAGAAAATGTTTATGTTACACAAACAGTGTGGGCATGCCACGACATGCAACGTAGCCTTTTTTAGAATGTATTGCAATATATTTTGATGAAATCCAAAATATATTTTAGTATTTTGCCATCTATAAAATATATCTTGTATTGTAGGAATGTACTGCAATATATTTGGAATGTTTTCTGAAATGTATGAGACTATACTTAAAAATACATTGCATTATACAGCATTTAAGAAAGAGATGACAGTATATTACCATGTATTTTAAATATATTTCTATTCCTTTGACATATAATGCAATATATTATTTGTTTGTATAGGTTAGAAATACAACATTTGGTTCTCCTCGATTTTCCCCTAGATTAAAAACTAGATTATTGGGAGAAACTGGCCGTGTAAGATACAGTAATAATGACACAATCATAAAATGGGCCTACAGTTTATGGGGGAGAAATACCACCATAGGAAAATACATAGAGGACATAAAACTACCACAGTTCAAATCATTATACCATTACATTGTAAAAACAAATATAGCTGCATTATCCTTAGACTGACTTTGAATAAAAGCACCTTCATGACCAACATGAGTAAAATATAAATGCCACTAATGACCAAATGCCAACACGATGTTGTCCCTTCGGAAAATGAACTGCTGAATTTCACTCGTAAATCTGGCGTGCTAAAACTGCAGTTATAGGACAAAACAAAGAATTCTTTGCATCCAGGGTGAGTCTGATTCTAATTATTTGTAGCCTTGTAACCTAATACACCCATGCAGTAAAATTAAGTTTTAATGAAAAATAACATAAATAATATAAAGAAATTAAAAGTGCCTGAAATGTGATACCTGGCTAGACTGTTGTAGGAAACCAGCTTTTCCAGAGGACTAAAATTAATACACACTTTCTGACTAACAAGGCAATCTGCTTGTGAATCCACTGGGGGCATTTAAAGTGCAGGGACAAGTGTAAATGCAGGCGGTCCTGCTAAAGCTGTATGTTTGGTGGTCGAGTTAGTTTTGACAGTTAAAAGGTGATGATGCATCTTTCTGGGTTCTGCTACGCTGTCTTCTGTTTTGTTATTACTCCCCTTCCCCAACCACAGGCTTGCTCTTCCTAAGAATGCCAATTTGAACAGAATTAAAAGGATGCTGCATACTAAAACCAAGGTAGTATAAAGTATTCACAGGTGTTAGGGTGGTAAACTGCAAAATGAATTATCATGGAAATTTACCAGAGACACACAAAAATAATTGTCCTCCTTTCTGCAGCATCAGACCTGTTCCAATCAGAAGATCTCACACTTCCTGTTTTTGTATAGCCTTACCGCTGTGGTGTTGTTATACATTTTTCATCTATCTACTGTATAGGCAGTAATACTGGTTGAATATACCTCCCTTCCACTTAAGGTATATAATACTGAGAGAGGAACATTTTTCTAACCATGTCGCAATTGCCTATCCTTTGGAAACTAGGTACTGTTGTATTCTGACCTCAGCATACTCATTTCAGTCTGTGTGTTTAGGCACCAGACACCATGATGTCCCAATCAAAAGGCGATGTCTCATCTCCAGGGACCTGATTCCACTAAACTAACTGAACAGGTCATTGATCTTTGTGGCTCTCTGGTGTACTAAAAAGGTCAATACATCATGTATTTACTTTTTGTTGGTTTGTTGTAGGGATAAAGGACATACTGATCCCAATACTTAAACAGTTTCTGTATAACAAATGAGAACTGTAGCTTACTGAAAGTTCTGTATGGTTTTCACACATCAACACTAGTACTGTATATGCATATGCAAATTAGTGCTAAATTACCAACTGGTTGTCTCCACTAAAAATGTCACCGTCTATACTTTTTCTGTAATTTCACCCAGGTATTCAGCAAAAGCAGCCATAAAGCAAAACTTAGAAAGGCTTACTACTACAGTTACAAGTTCAGATTAAGAAAAGATTATTTGAAGCTGAAGTACAAGTACAGTCCTTTAAAACACAAGCATAATAAGCATAATAAGATTCCAACCCTCTGGCTGGCCACATTGACAATAAATAATGGTAGGCCAAGCAGGCTTCTCTGAGACACTGTCAATGTGTGCTAATCTTTCAGCAACCGAACTGCAGTATGGTAACATGTTGGGAAAACAGTTTGTCACTGTACCTGCACTCCATCCCTAGTGGATTTAGATTACTAACCAAATCAGGCTTTTAATAACAATAATCTTGACAGTACCTCATGCCAGTGAAATCCAATTTTTCTTATTCTTGAATTTAACATAACATGATATGATCAACTTGAAGTTGATAATCTTTAAGTAGGGAGGTCACAAAATAGTTCGCTATACACTGCTTTGGAACCAGTTTCAGTACTCTTGACACAACGTGAGTTTGTAATTATTATTATTATTTTATTTCTTAGCAGACACCCTTATCCGGAGCGACTTACAATTGTTACACGATATCACATTGTTTTTACATACAATTACATTATTTTTACACATTTCTTTTACATACAATTACCCATTTATACAGTTGGGTTTTTACTGGAGCAATCTAGGTAAAGTACCTTGCGCAAGGGTACAGCAGCAGAGTCCCCCACCTGGGATTGAACCCACGACCCTCCGGTCAGGAGTCCTGAACCCTAACCACTACTCCACACTGCTGTAATACAGATGCATTGATGCAATGCATTTATTCCAAATTCAATTTCTAGATATGAAAATATGCTTTAATTAAATTTAACTGGTGGGATTAACAGTGGCTCTAAAAGGTCACCTTCCACCTCATTTGAACACTCTTCTAAAAGACTCAAGACTGTGCCTACACTCTGAGATCATGCAATAGAAATAGTCTGGTTCCAGTTAATAAAAGACCATATGGCAGAAAGACATTTGCTGTTTCAGCACATTTCATTTAGAATTTCCTCCATGTTGTTGAAAAAACAGGTACAACCCTGGAAATTTACTTATGTATTTCCACAACGTACATACTGAACTTGCTGTTGTAACTAAACCACTATTTTGACATGGATGTTGCTGATTATATTGTCTGCATGATATGTTGATATACAGTATTTGTTTGTAGCTGCTATCAACCAAAGACCTCCTTGGGAAACAAGGTTTTGAATCTCTGGGGCGCCTGATCTGAACATTTCTAATAAATGTCTTGTGCGAATAACTAATGGCAATGCAGTGAGTACAGTATGTTTGACAGAAGAATGTTCTTTATTTATTAAGTTTTAATGTTTTGCGATAATGATTTGCCATTCCAAATATTCATTGTTTCGTGCATCCTGAATGAAAACGATTCAATCTTGTAGCCAAGGATGAAGTAATAAACTACACAAACTAATAGTTTTGTGGGTGAAAACTGCATCCAAGACAGGAAGCACATAGTATACATGCCAGCGCTTATAACTTGAACAGTCAGTATATTCTTCCTAACAAAAACAGAGCAATTACTTAAAAATGTTGTGGATTTTATCTATGCGCCAGAGGTTGCTTTCCATTCAAAGTAATGCAAATAATGTCTGGATTCTGAGATTATACAATTAGTGTGAGTTTTTTGTAATTACACAAGTTCAAGTTTTGGATGAGTTGAAGGATATTGTAGTATGACGAATGAACTGTAAATTTTCTCTCTAAATATACATTCAAATTTAGTGGAGCACCACATTATATGTTATGTTTATTACTGCTGATTAAAAATACAATTAACATTTTGTATTTTATGCACTTTGATGACTAGTTACACTCTTCAGGAACATAATGCCATTATACTTAGCGTTCAGCTGAACTGGCCAACAAGTTTGTGTTCTTTTTCTCTAGGTAACCTTATCTTTGATAATTTTACTAGGTATGAAGGCAAGGTGTTATTTTAATAATGGTGACAGGACAGGATGCAGAAGAAATTAGTCATAAGGTGACATAAGTGTTGCTTCAAGCCCAAGTCACATGAAGTTCCATTACTAATAAAACTGCCTCCTGGCTCATAAAATAATAACTAGTAAACATTATTTTAATAATGCATATTTGTTTTTCTTTTATAGACTTTAAAACAATGCAAAAGTGCTTTGGTGTGCTTTACTTTATACTATGCAATACAAGTTGTACTTTGTCCTTCCTCACAAAAATGTCTGCTCTGTAATAAAAAAGAGGCTGTAAATAATTTGAAGGGGTTTGCAGTGTGTAGCAGGATGGAAGCCCTGCCGGTATAAGGTAGGTGTGTGTGTGGTGAATATCGGGTTGGCAGAGAGGGGGTTAAATTCCTCCCTACCAGAAAACAGGTGGGAATGTGGCTGGGGCCATAATGAAATAATTGATGGTTAACTAGGCTCCAGTCAAAGGTGTATAAAAAGGGCAATCACGGCTGTTAATATTAGTGTGTGTGTGTGTGTGCGTGCGTGCGTGCTGTGCTTTGTTTTTTTTAGATTGAAGGGTACAGTCGTTTTTGTCGTTTGTTTGAACCCTTTGTTTTGGCCCTTGTGTTTGTTTATTGGTTTGTTTAGTGTGTCTTTGTCTAGTTTTTATAAATAAAAGTGCAATAGCGCTTGAACCTGCAGCTTCTAGTGTCTGAGTCTCTCTGCCTGATGGAAACAGCCTTGCCCTTAAACAGACCAGAAGTGGTACTGCAGTTATACACACAATTTTACACACACGGCCGCGGATTGGCTTGGGGGATTTCAGCCTCATGGTTTTCAGCCTCATGCGTGCGGTTGGTGACATCGTAAATTTGAATATGCTTAATATTATTAAGAAGTAAAGAAATAAAGTGCATTCAGCGTTAATAAAGCACCCGGAGGACCCTTCTCTTCAAGTAAGTGCTTGATATTTACAATTTAATTACTGTAAAAATCTGACAATATGAGCAGGTGTATTTACTACTTTTAACTGAGTTTTACGGAGTCCTAGTAGTAGGAGAGTCGGACATTCACTATGTTTAAAACATAGACAGCAAAATATTATTAATATAATTATGGATAAATCAGTTATGTATTTTAGCCGTACACTGTAATATAAGACTAGTGTTAGTACTGTATATAGAAACGTTGCACTTGAATAAATAGGCCTAACAAACTTACAGTATGCGCATGTATAATACGCAAAATCAATAATAATAAATGCCTTCTATTTGGTAAATTACAATTTTATATATAGATAAATAGACAAGCCTCCCCTTTGTTTATTTGCCTTGAATGAAATTCAGAAAGGAGAAGATATAACTTACGACTATGGGGGACATGACCTAAATTGGCACAGCTGTACACTCAAAAGAAAGGTAAGTCAGATCCATCAAAATTACAATTGCACATTTTTAATTCCTCAGTATGCCCAGTGCTCTGTAGAAAATGTTTCCTTTAAAATATGTGACCCTATTACAAATCGCTGTTACACTTATCGATGATTTCATCCTCTTTGTCAGCTCTGTTGTAAAGATGTACTCCCTGAAAATCACTGTGCTATAGGGACAGGTATGCACTATGAGGACAGTAATTATTTTGTGTACTCAAAGTTTTTCACATTCACTGCTATGGAATCAGTGTATTGCTGTGTGTGTGACCCAGGCCTGGTTTGTAAGGACATTTTGTGTTTTGGGAGGACAGATTGCTTACTTTCTTTAGATTAACCCTGTCTTACAAATGAACAAGTAAATAAACAAATAGTTATTGAATACTACATGTGTAGTTGCATCAAGCATGGGAAATCTTATCCATGATTTAATCATCTCTTTGCAGCAGACCTGTGATCGCTATTCTTCATTTTGTTCTAAGAGTGTCAGCTTGCAGCCACCAAGTGAAAGTGTTGAAAAGGTATGATTTCAAGTAACTCCAATTAGTATCGCAGATATTAACTAGAAGTTAACTACTGCCTATTTTAGTCAAAAACAGAAAAAAATTATAGTATGGCGGGACATTATGTCATCACCCCTGCGTCTGTCTGTGTACAGATGTTAGCATGATAACTCAAGAAAAATACATGATGGAAACTTCATAATTGCACCATAGATGCCCCCTGTAGAGGGGATGATTTTGGAGCATTCACTGCATAAATCTGCATATTAATGAGGAAAAACTTTTTTTTAGTGCTTCAGGTGACGGGACATTAGGGAGCTCAAGTGACTCTTGTTGATTTATTATTTGTTTATTTGTTTATTTAGCAGACGCCTTTATCCAAGGCGACTTACAGAGACTAGGGTGTGTGAACTATGCATCAGCTGCAGAGTCACTTACAACTACGTCTCACCCGAAAGACGGAGCACAAGGAGGTTAAGTAACTTGCTCAGGGTCACACAATGAGTCAGTGGCTGAGATGGGATTTGAACCGGGGACCTCCTGGTTACAAGCCCTTTTCTTTAACCACTGGACCACACAGCCTCCTATGTACACTCCTATGTGATTTATGTACACTGCTAAGCAAAAGTCTTAGACACATTCAGGACTTACAATATATGTATGTTATGATCATCAACAATGCACTCAAAGCCTCCGCTAGTGTTTTCTACTATTATAACAACTTTGGCCGTTTATGAATACAGCTTTGTTTGGGTGGGAAGAAACCAAGCTTGTCATTTAGCAATCTTTAATTCAGATTGATCAGAATCTTCAAAAACTTGTGATCACAACAATTCAAAGTAAACTATACATGAGCAGCCAATAAGAAGTGTTGTAGTAGCTAATCCATCACATTTACCAATCAAATCGAATTCATTACTCATTGTCAGGTGTTCCTCGTCATTAACATTATTTGTTCCTCTCTACACATCCATAAAGCTAAAAGAGTACTTTTTGTACTGCAAAATACAGATCTATCAGGATTAAATGTTAGCTTAAAACAAAATGGCTAAAATTCCAGTAGAAGATAGCCATAGAATTGTGTTTCTGCATAAAGAAGTGTAAATGTGGCATAAGACCCCATGAGCATACATTTTATCTGATTGAAGATTGGACATGGTGCACCCTATCAGCTTGTTTTTTGTCAATTTCATTTCAGTGCTTCACACACAACATTAATGACGAGATGTGTAGTGCCTTAGAGAAATGCAGGAAGTGCAACGCCCCGTTTATGCCTAAGAAATGGTCTGGAGTGCGATGTACATGTTAGTATTAGTTTTTGCAGGATTTATACTGAACTTCATGTCATAAATCAAATGTAGAAATTGTAAAACCTTCAGATTTTCTACTGTGTGTTCTTCGGTGTATTGCATACAGTGTTAATCTGTATTCCCCGATGCAAGTGAATTTGTATGTGACAATTTGAAGGATGACCGCTTTTGGATTAAATGATGCCTCAATACAACTTTAAAGGTGAAGAATTTGATCAGCAAAGTTAAAACCACATGTTAGAAATAAATCAATAACATTCATGTGTAACTGGAAACTTTAAAACACTTCAGTTGTATTCAGCACTGTTATGTCACCAAATAACTTATCAGCTGACACTATTTCTTTTAGCTTGTTCTTTTGTTTGGCACAAGTCCTGCTTTTCAAAAGTCCAAGAAGCCGAGAAGAGGCAGCAGTCTTGGGTAACTATTTACTTATTTTTCTAAAAAACAGTTTATTATTATTAGGGCTCCTGGTTTTCGGTTTTAACTGATAAACCACCCCCAATGCAAAAAACAAAACAAAAGGGTTATTCAGTTTACAGTGAGTACACCCCTTTCCCAGAGCAATTTTAAAGGCAACTGTTCACCCCTGTGAAAATACTTCTATCTGATCTATATAGAGTATAGCACAGATATGTCTGGATGGGGCATCAGGAAACCATCTGAACCAACCTTTCAGTCTTCTGTTAAAGGTACAAATCATCTATTTTACATTGATCTCATAATAGTTTTCTTTTCTTTAAGACTATTACTTGTTTTGAGTGCTAACAGAACCTTGTTATATAAACCTTTTTTTTTTAATATGTACATGTTGGATGGGGACAAATTGTCCTACATTATTTTTGTTACTATTATTTAAAACTCTTAACTTTCTAATATAGCAGTGTTTTCTCATCTGCTTAAAACTAACACTGCAGATATGATACAATAAAATATATTCTGGTAATAACAATCTCTCTTTTGTATTGATGTACAGTGCAAACTTGAAGACTAAAAATTGTGATTCATATTATTTATCAGGCACAAAGGCAGGACATGCTTGACACGAGTACTGAAGAAGACACCTCCTCTGAAGAAGAGTTTATACCAGATTCTGACATTGATACCGAATCAGATTATGATTCAGACTCTGATAAAGAAATCACATGGAAGGCTACCACAGAAGCCCCACCAAGGCCACAATTCCAGCATCAACAACAGTATTTGGCAGACACACTGATCACTGAGTATGTGCATGCATCTGGTGTGGAACATGAATCAAACTCTTTGGACCTGGGTAAGAAGTATTTATCTTCTATAAGAAAATCTTCAATTGAAGAGAAATCCACGAAGTATAGAGACTTGTCTTTTGCAAACAACCAAATGGAAGTTGAGAGCGAACATTCTAAGACATCTGAACAGCCATGCAGCTCACAAAGTCATTCACGTGCCAGTGTTAACAGTAGCAGCATGCAAAATTATTGCTATGTTTGTAGAAAACCACAATCAAAACTTGCGAGGCATCTGGCAGTCCATGAAAAACAGGTGATTGATATAGCTAAGGCACTGAAGTTACCCAAAGGGATCCAAACAAAGAAAAGAAATGCTAGAAAAACTAAAGGAAAATTCCAGCATAATTCAGAGGTCTTGAAGAATGGAGAAGGATCTCTGAAAGTAAAAAGGAGACTAAAGGATGAATCAGAATAAAAAAAATGACCAGCATTGTGTTTACTGCAAAGGGCTATTTGTACGTAAGGAACTTTGGAGGCACATGAGAAGATGCAAGTGCTTTCACAAACCTGCTTCAGATGACGAGCATAAAGGGAGGAGAGCCTTGCAATTAGCAACATTTGCATAATCTGTATTGTCACCTTAGGTGTCTGAAGGAGTGTGGAAAATGATGAGACACATGAACTAAGATGCAGTTGCATCAATTGTTCGAAATGATGTGTGTATACTTCAGCTAGCACAGTCTTTGTATGGCAAACATGGACATGACCAGACCAAGTATGAGTACATTAGGCAAAAACTGAGAGAAGTTGGGAGGTTCTTGGAAACAATTTGCAAAAAGTCATGAATCTACAACATAAAGGAAGCCGTTCTACCAGCTAATTTTAATCATGTCATCAATGCTGTCAAGGAATTGGTGGGATTTGATGAAGAAAAAAAACAGCTACAAAATACCAAGCCTGGCACTGAAAATAGGCCACTTATTGCAGAAGGTATGTGACATCATACAGTGCAGAGCTCTGAAGACCGAAAATCACAACTTCGTAAAAGCTACAGAATCTTTTCATTAGTGTTAGAGATATAACATAAGTTGTTCTGAAACCTTTGGATTTGGCACAAAAGTTCAAATGTGTCTGGAAAATAAAATAGGTAACAATTCTTTTCCATTGCAGCTAAGTTAAAATCATAAATATGCGATCATTGTAGCTAATTAATTTCCACAGTGAAAAGAAAGCAACAAGAGGTTTTCTCAGATGACGAACAGCAGAATTCCTATGGTATGTATTCTTCCTATAATATTCCAGAGGACTTTCTATTAAAACAGAAAATGTTTGAGAATGTGTCATACCTACATAAGTTGTGATTTAATATTGTTACAGACTTAGGGCCAGATTAAATCAAGAATTCTAGCGCTGCGAATCATTCACAGAAGCATTCCTGGTATTAAACCACAAAATGCTTGCACCACTACGCTTTCCTTTTGGTGCGAACCAAGCTTCTAGCAGCTCCTGCTTTGCAATGGGAGTGGTTACATTGTAGCTGAAACAATAAATACCCCGCTAGAAAGAGATGGTAATGCTCTAAGCGTCTAAAAATGTTTGTGCTTTCGACAAAATAAATAAATTAATAATAATAAATAATTTAAAAACACATTCGACAAGTGAGTACAAAACAATAATAAAGGAAACCAAAACTCAACAAACCTCTACATCTACACACCTCCCTGTGTAGGTAGGTGAAAAACAATTCAACTTAATCCTGCTATGAATTTACATACTAATATACTATAAAGAAAAACAGTTTGGTTGCAAGTACAGTAGATTTAAGTGTTAGTATTTAGATAGATTACCTTTATCCTAAAAGTATGAAAGTTCACCTACAGTGTAAGTGCCTACAGATTTAAAGAGATATATACACGGGATGTCAAATTGTGAAGCACATCCAGGCTTATTTAATGCTAGTAGTATAGCCATACGATTAGTATTACCTTCCATCAGGTGTCTGGGTGCCCGTGCGCGCACTTTCTCCTTCTTTGCCCCTCAGTGAGCTACCCGTGAGCATAAGGACTACACAGAGTCTTACCACCTTTAGACGCCTCCTTAAGTAGCATCTGTTTAGATTACACTTGTAAACCATTTTAATCTTCTCGTATAACAATTTTATTCACTGTAATGTATATTTATGTATTTTCTAATGTTATTACCCTTGTTTTATGTATATGTAGAACATTGTGTGTATTTAACCATGTAAGTCGCCTTGGATAAAGGCGTTGGTTAAATGACATAATAATAATAATAAACACTAAAATATTCTGTTATCACAAATATATACATTTTGCTTGTGTGGATGTGAAGCCAAATATAATTTCTCCACAGCCTACTTTTTTATTCAGTTACGTAATTATACAGTATACATCAAAGTACACACGAAAAAGGCACTGGATGCGTGGATATATGCTTATGTAAAGTTATATTTGTTTCTTTCGAGTTATTTTTTTTATTGTTTTGTTAAAGTTGGCCAGACATGATTTTTTAACCTTTCGTGTAAAGAGCGGGAGGTTTTCGACACCTTCCAAGTTGTCTAAAGAAAGCCGCCCTGTTGGAGCATTAGCAGCTCTTTGTAGCAGGTATTTGTTGGTTTTAATACAAGTACAATGTCACCACTCCCACTGCATCTGCTTTGCTGTTTATACCACGACAGTGTAGCAGTGCAAACCATTTTTTTATTACAGATTATTTAGGTCAAAATCTATCAACCCAATAGCATGTGTACAATGCATTTACCATCCCTTTAATTCCTGAGATACTATGCACTGAAGTTGCCGTTTTCACACATGTTATTTGGAATTCACTGCTCATTTGCGTAAAATAACTCCAAGCTGTGAAGACATCGCGGGTTATTGGTTGGAGATGCGATTGCCATTAAATGTGAGCATTTATAACTCGGTAGCCACTGTTTATCTCAGATTCTGTTTGTTTTATTATGTTTGTGCTTTTCCTTTTTTTTAATTCATAAAACTTTCTCATAGTTGATTGCTTTATTCTCATTGGTGCAGCATCTCATACCATTTAAAATATTCAACCTACTTAAATAAAACTTCAAAAAGCTTAAAGAGAATCATTCTGAAATGCACTGGTGTCCACCGAATCATAGTCCTAACAAACCTTATTGGTCCTCATAATTCAGCAGAGCATCAGCTGTGTGTATTGTAAAGGAAATGTCCCCACAAAACATAAATGCCCCTATAATGTAATGTCATGTCCCCACAATTCTGTAAAATGTCAATTCAAGTTCCTGAGCTCAAAACAAGAATTTTAACAGCAATGTATTTTACTTATATATATTTTTGTACACTGATAGGAAAGGTGTGTCCCTGTAATTCAGGACCATGTCATGTGTCCCCGTAAACTCCATAAATGTGTGCGCATTAGCACTTTATTATTGATTGATTTTTATTTTGTGTTTGTTCACTTGTATATGTTTTGTTTCTTTCATCACAATGTGATTTTGTATTTCACAGTGCTCTATTTATGATTATGGTTGCGTGATGTTTTGCTTTTGTATTTGATTTTCTTTATTTGCACTAATGATTTGAATCACGGCACTTGCCAGGAGAGTACCCCAACTTAATTAACAATGATCTGTGTGCTGTCTTTGAAGCGCACTTCCACACGTGGGTCTTTTAATTAATTTTAATTGACTAAGGGTTTTAAAAGAGAGAGACGTGGACAGAAAGAGAGAAGAGACAGGGAGAGATGCAAGGAGAAACAGAGATAGAAACCAAATGAAACCCAACTGGAAAGAGAAAAACAAAGACAAGCGGTCCGTTTGCATGGAGCTGCTATTTCTAAGCGACAACGAGAATCACACGTTTTCCATCCATTTATCGAGCAAGTTTATAAGTTACTCGGTAAAATTGCTACAAAAATAGTAGCAACATAATGGCGAAAAAATTGTTTTCCATCCACTGCAAATTCAAGCGAGTCAAAGGGAATTCCTCATGACATTTCGTGATGTCATAGCCTAATTTGCATGTGTTGCTACATTTTCAGGTTATTCGCAAGAAATATTTACTCACTCGCTAGTCTAGCGAGTATATTCTACTGAGTTAAGCTCTTTAAAAATAAATAAATAAATAAATTGAACCTTGGCCCTGTTCCACATATGCCGTTCACAAAACCAACAATAAAATGTACATCCCGTATGGGGAAAACTGTACCTGCAGTTGAGTGTCAACTGAAAACATTTTCCATAGCATTTGTTGCATATATTTTCTTATTCGCATAAGTTTTACAGAGCTTAAAAGTTGGATGGAAAAAGGCCTACAGAGTGACAGAGCAACAGAATGAGTCTGAGGTAACCTAACCTGTGGTGTGGCAAATCAGAGGGAGAGAGGCTGAGGGCTGTGTTAAGGTTGAGAGGGGAGTTTGTTATTTTGGTGGCGTGGTCCTGGCCCAAACAGGGACTCGGGACGGTATTGAATTTTGTTCAAAGCAATAAACTACTGTCATTTAGCCCTGCCCACCTTGTCTCCAGTGTCATCCATCCTAATGAAAACTCGAATCGTCACTATATATATATATATATATATATATATATATATATATATACTTTTTTAATGAATGCTGAATCGCTGTTATTTCGCTTGGGATTGCTTTAATACCATTCTTTATTATTTATTTAAAAGAACAAAGATAACAAGCAACATTTTGGCCAGACGACTAAATTTTACATTTTTGTTGAGTATATGGAAAACTAGAAAGTGGTATGTAATTAATTATGTTAACATAACATTCAGCAGGTTTCATTCAACTCTATGAAGTAAAATTAGTTTATAGGGTGATGCAAAACCACAGGCATAGCTGTACATCCCTCACAATTACTCTCTGCTTTCTGTTTTTTAACCATGTTCTGTATTCAGTTGGGAGCTATGGTGAGATGACATACGAGAGCTGAACAGATTCCTTATATATGCTGCTAATACGTTTTCAGTTGATTCATTAGGCAAAACAGGCTGTAGTAATTAAGATATAAGTCACAGACCAATTTATGTGTGAAAAGCAGTGTGGCCAACAACAGTACAACTAAGTATTAAACAGGGTTCGTACGGGTTGCATAATTGCAAAGCATACGACATGCTTTGCAATTCTCCATTGAAAATGGATAATTGCAAAGCATACAACATGGTTTATTTAGATTTCCAGAAAGCTTTTGACAAAGTCCCGCATAAAAGATTAATTCTCAAACTGAACGCAGTAGGGATTCAAGGAAATGCATGCACATGGATTAGGGAGTGGTTAACATGTAGAAAACAGAAAGTACTGATTAGAGGAGAAACCTCAAAATGGAGCAAGGTAACCAGTGGTGTACCACAGGGATCAGTATTAGGTCCTCTGCTATTCCTAATCTACATTAATGATTTAGATTCTGGTATAGTGTATAGTAAGCAAACTCGTTAAATTTGCAGACGACACAAAAATAGGAGGAGTGGCAAACACTGTTGCAGCAGCAAAGGTCATTCAAAATGATCTAGACAGCATTCAGAACTGGGCAGACACATGGCAAATGAAAATTAATAGAGAAAAGTGTAAAGTATTGCATGCAGGCAATAAAAATGTGCATTATAAATATCATATGGGAGATACTGAAATTGAAGAAGGAAACTATGAAAAAGACCTAGGAGTTTATGTTGACTCAGAAATGTCTTCCTCTAGACAATGTGGGGAAGCTATAAAAAAGGCCAACAAGATGCTTGGATATATTGTGAGGAGTGTTGAATTTAAATCAAGGGAAGTAATGTTAAAACTTTACAATGCATTAGTAAGACCTCACCTAGAATATTGTGTTCAGTTCTGGTCACCTCGTTACAAATAGAATATTGCTGCTCTAGAAAGAGTGCAAAGAAGAGCAACCAGAATTATGCCGGGTTTAAAAGGCATGTCATATGCAGACAGGCTAAAAGAATTGAATCTATTCAGTCTTGAACAAAGACTACGCGGCGATCTGATTCAAACATTCCAAAATCCTAAAAGGTATAGACAATGTCGACCCAGGGGACTTCTTTGACCTGAAAAAAGAAACAAGGACCAGGGGTCACAAATGGAGATTAGATAAAGGGGCATTCAGAACAGAAAATAGGAGGCACTTTTTTACACAGAGAATTGTGAGGGTCTGGAAATAACTCCCCAGTAATGTTGTTGAAGCTGACACCGTAGGATCCTTCAAGAAGGTGCTTGATGAGATTCTGGGATCAATAAGCTACTAACAACCAAACGAGCAAGATGGGCTGAATGGCCTCCTCTCGTTTGTAAACTTTCTTGTGTTCTTATGTTCTTATGGGTGCTTGAAAACCTATAAAGTCTTGGGGAAAACTGCTTTAACAAAATACAGTCCTGGAACACCCTGGAAAATTGGCATTTTATTATAGGGTCATGGAAAGTCATGGACTTTTTTAAAAATGTGGTACTTTTTTTAATTTACTTGGTGCATTCCACGTTTTTAAACCCCGGCCCCCCGCAATATATCGGATATGACCAAACTCGATTTTGGCTCGCTGTTCTTGCTTTTTGATTGGCTCACCACGTTGTCAGTCAAGTGTATTCTCGTATGAGTTTGATGCTTGCCAGAGCTGGCAGGATTACGGTTGCTGCTTGATAACGGTTTAGTAGCTGTGTATTTAGTCTTTAAACACTTTAAATTCACTCAAAAATGCCAGGCAAGTGCCATTTCAATGAACAGTGGTTTGAAAACAAGACCTACAGTTACTGGCTGCAGAAAGACAAAAACGATCAATACAAAGCACAATAAAATCTAATAAAATCGGCTGATGAATTTGCTGAGAAAGCAGAATCAACAGGGGATTTAAAGTGGGTAAAACTGTTGAACTTCTGCAAACATTAAATGTCAGCAAGTAAACAGCCAGGTAAGACTGTCAGTTAATATATATTTTAAATATAATATACTAAGTCTGCGCTTTTAAATATAGTATTGAAATAATATATGAGCAGGATTCATAAATCATGTCTACCATTAGATGCTCGTAAGACATTTTTTGTAAATTATAGAAAATAAAATATAATTTTATAATCAGTTGCCTTTGGTGTAAGACCTGCCCCTGCTAAAGAATTTTAGATTTATTTGTTAACCGCATCTATAATTAAAATCGGACATGCAATTTAATACGGTCCTACAGTAAATAGTTGTTTTGGCAGTTTTGTGATGACTTTGTGTGTCAAAGTGTTAATGTCGTGTCTTGGACATTTATGAATGTGCTGTTACATACGGAGGGGGTTATGTTCATATTCAACTGCGGAGTGACATAGTAATGTGCCACCAGTGGGTTAGTGTTACTTAAAGCTGCTACTGAGAAAGAAAAAAAAAAGTCAGTATTCATCAGCAAATCAGATCTTTAATAACGTCACACACAATGACACGTGCATTCTCTCTCCGTGAAACTGTCCTCTGCTCATGTAAACAGTATTTTGGGGATTTTCACGGTTAACAGCATGAATCTAAGTGGGCCGTCAGCATGGCTAATTTAATCTGACCCCCCCCCCCCCCCCAATCTGACTAACGCATGCCTTTGTTTCATCTAGAATTATTATTGTAATTTTTCTGGTGTCCCAATACGTGTGGTATCCCGCTTGCAGCTTGTTCAGAATACCACCGCTAGAATTCTGACTAAAACCAGGAAAAGTGAACATATTACCCCTGTTTTGGCTTCTTTACACTGGCTCCCTGTGTAGTATAGAATTGATTTTAAGATTTTGCTGTTAATTTACAAGGCCCTGAATGGATTAGCACCTAGTTATTTGCAGGACTTACTGACCCTGTATCTTCCAACCGCACACTGAGATCACAAGATGCAGGGCTGCTGGTTATTCCTAGGGTCAACAAAAGCAACACGGGAGGTAGGGCTTTTTCTTGTAGAGCTCCTAAATTATGGAATGCTCTGCCTTCATTTGTCAGGGAAGTTGGGACCGGTACAGTTTTCAAGTCGACTAAAAACACACTTTTATAACATGACTTTCTTATCTTACTGAGTTTTAATGTAACTTTAAAATTGCTGCTTTTGTATTATGTGTATACTGTTATTTAAATCTGTTATTTAAATAGTCTGATTGTGGCAATTGTATGTGTGACATGCTAACAAATGTATTGTGGTTTGTTCTTTTTTTCTGCCATGTACTGTACAGTGCTTTTCACTGTAAATAAATAAATATATAAAAACCACAAGTGCAGTCAACTTGGTTCCGTTTACACACACTTCTGCTATATAGGAACCCTTTCCTTCGACTTCTCCAGGAATAACAATACTACCACAGAAGTGGTTTCCCATGTTACACTGCATAGGTTTGTCATTCTGTGTGCAAAAGCTAGCAATGTGATCCATTTTATTACATTTGTAACATTTATAAAAGGAGGTCTCTATCCCCCTTTTTAATTGTCCCTTCGCGACATAAAGCCATTCTTCATTCCCCATTGTGTGTGGCTTAAGCCGGACTTACACTGCACGATTTTTGCAATCGGGAGATGCAGCGCCACTCACACTTACCGATTGAGCTATGATTTCTCACTGTAGATCGGGGATTGCAAGCTACACACACTGCACGAGACATCTTGTCGCGGACTGCGCCTGTTTTCATTGCAGAATCGTAGACATCATTCGGGAGAATCATGGACTCAAGTGAGGAGGAGATCGCTGTTGTCTGTGCATTGTTTTGCACAGAAAAAAGAAGAAAACGCGGAGAAGATCCATTTGGACGCGCAATTGGCTTAATAGACGTGGCCAGTACGGACTGATGATTTTAAACTAATAAATATTTTGTACTACGAGCGAGTGTTGCGCTTTTGAACAGACTAGAATACAACTTTAATAGTAGGCTACTACAAGTTTGTCATAGGTTTAAATATGCAACAACGTAATCTACATTCTCTCTATTTCTCACACACACAGACGCACACCCCTCGTCGTATTTTGATTAAATTAGCAATACAAGCATACCGTATAGCACACACTACCACACACAGTATCTGCTTCGGCATTAACAAGTTATAACATTTATTTACCAGGTACCTGAAGTTCCAAAGCAATTTCCCTCCATCTTTGTTCCTTCAATGAGCGATCGTGATAGGAAATGTCACTTATGTCAAAGAGACACGGGTGTTCCTGCCACATCTCCACCATCCTTTCCTCAATTTCGAGGCTCCACACCTTGCGCGGCACAACCTTTCTCTTCGTCGCCATTGTTGCTAGCTTATCCTATTGGCTACTGGCAGCATTCGTCAAGAAATCGGCCCGTTGAACCTCACACATTTTCCGAATTGCTTTGTTGGGGACTAAAGTTTTCTGACATGTTAGAAATTTGTCGGGATGTCGTAAGAGCGTCTGGAGATCGCAGAAGCCATTAACGGTGCATCGTAGACCCTCTCACACTTATTGACCGTTTTGTCCCCGACAACCGCATTTTGTCCCAGATTTTAAGAAATTAAATTTTAAGAAATCTTGATGAAGCTTTGGGACCAGATGTCTGGGTTGGACGAGCCAACTCATCAGCTGCTAGTTGGCGCTGTACTAATAAGATGAACTCATCTAAGGTTTTTGGATCTCCTTGGCTTACCCATTTTTGCAGGAGTGCAGGTAGAGCCCGGAGGATCTGGTCCATTACCAGTAATTCGATGATCTTGTGACTATTGAGCACCTACAGTTTTAACCAACTTTTGGCTACATGGATCAACTCTAATAGCTGGGATCGAGGATTAAAGCGTTTGTAATTCCAGCCTGCACCAGAATCTCAGCTTTAAGGACATCATAGTTGTCAGCCACCTGAGGAGCCAGATCAAAGTAGGCCTTTTGGGAAGGGTGCTAAAATGCCAGCCCACTTTTCTGGGGGCCAGCTCTCACGTGTTGTGGTCCTCTCGAAGACTACTAGGTAAGCCTTGATGTCATCTTATTCAGGACATGTGTTCACCTGATAGAAGTTGGATCGGTCCTTGAGTAATTCGACCTCCTGATGAATGGCATGGTTGATCTCCTATTGCACAGAGACTGGATGCATCAGCACCTCCAGCAGGTCCTTGGATTCCGCCATCTTGAATTTTGCCAGAAGCTCAACTTTGTTCTACTGTTCAGGTGGGTACTGTTGTGTAATTCTGCAGGTTTAGCTATCCCTGACACCAAGTGTGAACTATTCTCCCTTCAATCACTAGTTCAGCCAGCTTTTTAAATCTGCCGCTTCTACCCAGACGACACTGGCTGACTTTGCTAGTGTTGTTGGGATATTGAGTTTTTTATATAATGTGGCATCCGTTTTACATTTTTATTATGTACAATATTAAAATCTTTACTTTTGTACCCTTTACATACCTCTCCTATGCCACAATATACATATGGTAGATGAAAGTGAACATTAAGATTATTTCATTTTAACAAGGCAGCAAGATTAATATAGATATACAAATGGAGATTGTCAAAGGGTTTATCATTTATAGATACATTTGAGTGCAGACATACATTTTAAGTAGTTATGTCATCTCATTACATTTGTTCACATTATGTAAACCAGATGCCACTGACAAGCTTGTGACCAATAAATGATACATGAGTAATTTCCATTTGAAAATTAACAAACAAGTCATAAGCAACTGTAAACACTTCAAAAGTAAGTTCAATTTATTTACACAATGCCCGAACACACAGTACCATCTTTGTTTTTTTGTTACAAATTCAAACATCAGAAGTTAACTTTACTGTTTTTTCAATTATTAACTATAAAAGGTCTATATACCACCTTTCAGCAATCTGTGTGTAACAAGCATGTCAAATGTAAAGCTCTCTAATAGTTGGATAAAAAGCAAGTCAGTTCAGTCAAAAGCAAATACAAATCTAAATAAGTTTCAATGTAATCATTACCAGAGTTTGTTATAAAATACAATGACGTACTAAGGGAGCTAGCAGCACTTAAAATAAACAAATCCCCAGGGCCTGATGGAAACTGTCCAGGAGTCCTCAGGGAAGCTAGAGAACAGATTTTTAAACCAATATGTTATATATTCAACAAATATGTAAACAAAGGAGCCATCCCACTGGACTGGAAAATTGGCAATGTTGTTCCAATATTTAAAAAGGGAGATACATTTCACACTGGAACTACAGACCTATACGTTTAACATCAATCATATGGAAACTATAATAAGGACCAAAATGGAGGAATATTTATATAGTAAAAACATTATTGGAGACAGCCAACATGGCTTTAGGAAGGGTGGATCTTCTTTAACTAATTTACTAGATTTCTTTCAGGAGGTGACTACTAGAGTGGACAAGGACAGTGCGTATGATAAAATCTTCTTAGATTTTCAAAATGTATTTGACAAAGTACGGCACAAAAGACTATACTTAAAGATGAAATCAGTAGGAAAAAATAGTAAAGTAGCAGCATGGATTCATAACTGGTTACAAGATAGAAAGCAGAGAGTTCTAATTAGAGGCCAGGCATCAAACTGGAGTAACGTAACAAGTGGGGTACCACAGGGATCAGTATTGGAACCATTGTTATTCCTAAACTATATAAATGACTTGGACCAAGACATACTCCAGTAAGTTATGCAAATTTGCAGATGACACAAAACTGGTAGGGGAAGCCAACTCCCAATCAGCAACTTTAATAATACAAAGATATTTAGACAAGATTCAAGCTTGGGATGACACATGGCAGATGACATTTAATGTGAATAAATGCAAAGTCTTGCACATAGGATGCAAAAACATTAGAGGCAAGTACAGCATGAATAGTAAAGGAATAGAGGAAGTTATGTACAAAAAGGACTTGGGTGTAGAAGTGGATGCATCTCTTAAGCCCGCTAGACAGTGCAGAGAAACTATAAAAAAGGCAAATAGAATGTTAGGTTATATAGCCAAGACAGTTGAATTCAAATCTAGAGAAGTTATATTAAAATTATACAATGCACTGGTACGACCACACCTAGAATACTGTGTACAGTTCTGGTCCCCATATCATAAGAAAGAAGTATAGGTATTGGGAAGAGTACAGAGGAGAGCAACGTGATTAATTCTACGATTAAAAGGCATGTCATATGCAGATAGACTGAAAGAGCTGAATCTATATAGCCAAGAAAGAAGGACAGTCAAGGGGTTTAACAAAGTAACTGCTGAAAATTATTTTTCACAGTTCACAGAGAACAGAACCAGGGGTCACAGGTGGAAGCTGAAGGGCATATTCAGAACGGAGGGGAGACGGAGTTCTTTCACAGAAAGGGTGGTGAACCATTGGCATAGGCTGCTGGACAGAGTTGTTGAAGCAGAGACTATTAGATCCTTCAAGAAAAGACGATGCTGTCATGAACAATATAGTATAACCCTTTCTGTGACCTGTGGCAAAGTGGCTGGTGATTGGAAACAGGTGCAGAGGTGATACAGTACAGAAATAATCACTCACCAGGAAACTGTAATCTGTTTGGAAAAGGGGTCTTTTATTTATAACTCCCGGTCTGGCGACCAAACAATAAACCTCCAGCAATACACACCAATGTGTAAAGCACGGAAGAAACAATAATAAATGGATTGCAGTCCAAATAATAAACACATGTTATCCGCCCCACAATAATACAATACACGGTCACCAGTCCGGGTGAATGCCGTAGTGCTCGTGGTGGGTGACAACAATTAAACAGTGACTGTGGTGTAGTGTTGTTCCGGGTAGTGCTGGCCCAAGGTGACAGCTCCGGAGACGTGTTAGCCGTCTAGTGATTTACAAAAACAAAAGACAATTACTAACAGCGACAAAAACAAACTCTTTTTCTTAGTTTTTAGGGGTTTCTCCTGCTCCTTCCAGTTCCTTGTCTTTCTAACCAAGCGAAGGAGTAGTTTGCGATTCTCTGTCCCCTTTTATGCTATCACGCATGGTAAACGAGTGCAGCTGTCTCTACTATCTGCAGCTGCTACGTCGTTTCCCTTCCAGGTCAATACGCTCCTGCAACAGAGTCTCGCCTTCTTCCAGACTGACCGACTTCCCGGCCCGGGGAAAGAACTGTCAGGCCAGTCCGTCCAAAGAACTCTACTTTCGCTGTTTAGTGCCCTCACAGGTCGGGAGGGAGATTTACAACAAAAACTCATTGTATTTCGGTCACATGACCACAATAAGACCTTTAGCTAGCAACCTGAAGGAAGGGCGCTCTTGTCTAGCCACAGATTCCCAGAGATTTCATTTCCACTACTAACCTGGTTAGGGTTTTTTTGTTTTTCCTCTCCTGGGTGCTAATGGACACACTGGCACTAAAGCGAGTGAGCATACGTGGGTCAAATGGCCTTTCCTTGTTCTGGAATTTCTTATGTTCTGTAATGAACTTCCAGCATTTACATTTTTATTCTTGACAAAAGTTAACGTGCATAATGTCTTGTGGCTTGGCATCTAAAGGTATGATGTCATGATCATTCATTTTCTAGAATCATTCATGTAAGCTAAAACCTGCATTATCTCACATAACTTCCTCCTTGTTGTAAAACTGTTGGTATTGTAATGCAAGAACATTAAAAATCTAAATTAAACTAGACATAAGTTTCCTAAAAATTACTATGTTTTTGTATACAGTATTAACCCGCAACTACTATCCAACAAGAAAAGTACTATCCACAGGCCCAATGAACCCATTGTTTATTTGGTCTAAAACAAATTAAATCCATTATAACAAAAATGACACTATTCAAATATTTCAGAGCAGTTTCATTGCTCAGATGTAATTTGGACACATGTGATGGCAACTGTAACAGGGTGAGGTTACATATGTGGGTTGTCACTGAATAATACTGAGGCAGACACAGAGCATTGTGTGTTAATACACAGTTACAGGTGCAGATTTAATAACAACACAATAGTTGCCACTAGGGTACCAGCAATGGTAGTCCTAGTGTCAGATTTAATAAAGAAAAGAAAAGAAAACAAACTAAAAAATAAAATAATAAAATATGTTCCCTATAGTCTGGACGTCGCGAGTTCGAGTCCAGGCTATTCCTTTGCCGACCAAGGACGGGAGCTTCCAGGAGGCGGCGATCGGCGCTGGGGGGAGGGAGGGTTAGGTCGGCTAGCTCTTGGGTGGCTGCATCGTGAGTCCACAGTGTGAAAAAAAGCGGTCTGCTGACGGCACACACTTCGGAGGACAGCATGTGTTCGTCTTCGCCCTCCCGAGTCAGCGCAGGGGTGGTAGCGATGAGCTGATTCTAAAAATAATTGGCCATTCCAAATTGGGAGAAAATAATAAAAAATAAATAAAAAAATTGGCATCAACTAAATTTATATATAATATATATATATATATATATATATATATATATATATATATATATATATATATATATATATATATATATTTGCCCCGTCTGATTTTCTGCATTTTGCATATTTTTGACACTAAATATTATCAGATCTTCAACCAAAACCTAATATTAGATAAAAGGGACTCTGAGTGAACAAATAACACAAAAATTTGATACATTTTTCATTTATTTATTAAAGAAAGTTATGCAACACCCAATGCCCCTGTGTGAAAAAGTAATCGCCCCCTTAGACTCAATAACTGGTTACGCCACCTTTAGCAGCAATAACCAACCAACTGCTTCCTGTAGTTATTGATTAGTCTCTCACAGCGCCGTGGAGGAATTTTGGCCTACTCCTCCATGCAGAACTGCTTCAACTCAGTGACATTTGTGGGTTTTTGAGCATGAACTGCTCGTTTCAGGTCCTGCCACAACATCTCAATGGGGTTTAGGTCTGGACTTTGACTAGGCCATTCCAAAACTATAAATTTCTTGTTCTTCAACCATTCTGATGTAGACTTGCTTGTGTGTTTCGGATCATTGTCTTGCTGCATGACCCAGCTACGCTTCAGCTTCAGCTCACGAATGGATGGCCTGACATTCTCCTGTAGAATTCTGTGATACAGAGCAGAATTCATGGTTCCTTCAATGATGGCAAGGCGTCCAGGTCCTGATGCAGCAAAGCATTCCCAAACCATGACACTACCACCACCATGCTTGACCGTTGGTGTGAGGTTCTTACTTTGGAATGCAGTGTTTGGTTTTCGCCAGACATAACAGGGCCCATGTCGGCCAAAAAGTTACACTTTTGACTCATCTGTCCATAGAACATTGTTCCAGAACTCTTGAGGATCATCCAGGTGCCTTTTGGCAAACTTGAGACGAGCATTCATGTTCTTCTTAGTGAGCAATGGTTTCTGCCTTGCTACTCTGCCATGAATCCCATCTTTGCCCAGTGTTTTTCTGATGGTGGAGTCATGAACACTGACCTTAGCCGAGGCGAGAGAGGCCTGCAGATCCCTGGAGTCTAGGGTTCTTTGTGACTTCCTGGACGATTTTACGCCTTGTTCTTGGATAGATTTTGGCAGGACGGCGACTCCTGGGAAGATTCACTACTGTCCCAAACGTTCTCCATTTGGACAATATGGCTCTGACTGTGGTTCGGTGGAGCCACAGAGCCTTAGAAATGGCTTTGTAACCCTTTCCAGACTGATAGGCATCAACAACTTTTTTCCGGAGGTCTTCAGGAATTTCTTTTGTTCATGGCATGATGTGCCTCTAGAACCTGTGTGCTGACAACTTCATTCTGATGGTGAGGGCCAAAGTTAGTCAGATTTATATTGGGCAGGGCTGGCCCAAATCAGGCCTGGTTGTTAACCAAAGTACTCAAACAGCGGACCCTAATTATCCCTTTAATTGGGTTGAGTTAACTAGGGGGGGCAATAACTTTTTCACACCTGAAGATTTCATGTTTGATTACCTTGCACACCAAACAAATGAAAGAAGCACCGAACTGTGTCATTTTTTCTCTCAGACTCCCTCTATATACTACTACAACCCACAAAAAAATCTGACCAAATACAATGTGAAAAATGTGCAAAAATGTAGAAAATCAGACAGGGGGCAAATACTTTTTCACAGCACTGTATATATATATATATATATATATATATATATATATATATATATATATATATATATATATATATACACACACTTTTTTTCCGTTCGTAGTATATAGCAAATTTAATATTTTAAACAATATTTCCCATTAACTTAATAAGTATCATAGCTTAACAGTACTTTTAACATCCAAAAATAAATCAGATAAGTTAGTTAAAAAGTTAAATTACTTTTGTATATTTCAATGCTACAAAAGTTCTATGCACCAAGCAATTAAATAAATCGTCATACAGTTATCAAACTTTCATTTACAAATAGGTTTAAAAGAGTCTCGTAACAAAGTTGTTCACTACTCGTGGTTCCAAAGATTTTGCAAACCCACAAGCACATGAGAACTTGAAGCACATTATATGGAAGCTACTGTAAATCGGTACCTTTTTGGTTACAAATTAACCCCTGCATGTACAGGTGTCGATAACTAACAAACTTTAGTGGCCTTAAAAAATGAATGCTCATTCCAAATGTAACATCTCCAATAAATTAATACTTTCTGTAACTTTGTAACTTTTTTGCCTGAAACATCGTAATCAAGGACAATAAAATATATATATATATATATATATATATATATATACTGGAATTTGCCATTAGATAAACACTTTTGCACTAAAATAAATATTAAAAAATGTACGCAAACTAAAAACAAAGCTATTCTTACAGTTAATTGACATTCTGAATTAATGCAGGACAATCCGGTCGGCATAACTAGAGATCAGGTTAAGGATTGTAGGAAAGCCGCAGGCTGCATGTGGGGCCTATGTTGTTGCTCGGACGACCAAGGCGGTCATTTTGACCGTTTTTGGAATTTAAATTTAAATTGCTGTGCGTGTGTTCCCCTGACAAAGAAAGAATCCCGTAGCTGCAAAAATTAGTGAGATCAAATACTGTCATACCTATTCCGACCAGGCATGGTCAAATTGAACGATACATATTATAACAATTAAATGTTGAGGTATTATTTGTTTTTACCAGTCGGGACTTGCAGCCATGTATTGAAGTTTGATTATATCAGTCTGCATTCCTCAAGTGAGCTGTCTGTTGACATTTCTATTATTTCAATGAGCCTCCTATAGCCCATTAATCAGCCTTGACAGCTCACTGCGCCAGGCTGTCTGTCTGCACTGGTTACTATAAAGCCCCGGTCACACCTGGAACGTTAACTATAACGATTTTTAAAAATCGTTCCCATTCAAATGAATGGAGGTGGTCACACTACAACGATACCGATCATTGTAAACGATAACGATAGCAATCATTTCGATCAATTTCAAAGCGAATTTTCCTGCTACAACAATAACGATAAATGTTCCTGGTCAATCAGTGCTGTATTAAATGTGACATCATCACCTACCTAGTGATATTTCATATATTATTTGAAACATGATAAACAGTAAATCCAGGCATTGCAATGATTTACTACAGAGAAGACTGCCCTCCACTGTTCCACCACAGAACATCATGTCGGAAAACTGGTCAAGGAATCTTTTTTTTTTTTAATTATGTGTTATAAATTATTTGATAAACAGCCATTAATGTATAATTATAGCACAAGCACGATGTATGATCCTATATGCTCCATAAAGACATGTCTGTCTGCAGATTGTAGTTGCTTTTTGTGTTGCTTTAAATAATAATAATAATAATAATAATAATAATAATAATAATAATCATTAGTATAAATATATACATAATTTATGGAGTATCGTCTATGGTCATATTAAGCAATACCCACGGCGTAATTTTCAGCACTTGACTATACCAACGAGCGTGTGGAATTCCCCTAACTCCTCCCTACTCTGTAGTATTCTCTGTACCCACACTCGTCTTCTCTGTCTCCTACGCCTTGTAATACAACAGGAGTATTTCTTAATGTTCCTCATCTTGCTGGAAATAAAAGTGGCCGTGTACTAAAAAGTTGATTGGCATTTGCTGTACAATATATCAGAGCCCTTTTTTGTTTTTTGATTGTCTTTATCATTATCGTTATCGTTCCATGTGTGACTGGGGCTTTAGTCACACATATTTTCTAAGAAATTCAGTGTTACCCCAATACACATTGCAAATGGATCGTTGAAGACCCAGGACAGAAAAGAGTGTTTGGAATTACAGCAAATTTTACCAAACAAGATTCTGATGCAGCAAAGACTGACAATGCGGTAAGTGCACTGCATATTTTTAAAAGTGCAGTATCTGTGTAATTGAAGCCCATTCTGTTCAAATGTTTATTTATTCATGTCATTTAGATTATAGTATGTCTGTATATAAACGCATAGTTTCGGTTGTGCTTTGTTATGTAGGCAATATAAACCCATTTATTAAAAAAATTTGATACTTATTTACATCGTTTCAGTTGTACAGTTTTGTATGTATATGATATACCTGTATATACACAAATGTATAAAAATGAAATAAACAAATATTTGTTTATTTCATTTTTTACCGTTTTTTGAGGATGCACATTATGTAAAATGTGTGTATATAAATACATTTCTATCCAAATGTCCATTTATTTACAATGTCTCGGTTGTGTAGAAGGTTTATATGACATTCCTGAATAAAACTATGACTTACATTCAATTGTTTTTCCTTTCATTATAATATTTATGTTGTTTTTAATACGCCGGTCAAACTGAGCGGTCATGGTTGTTCTTGGCACAGGTATGCCTATAAACGTGGCTGTTTTAGTGTTAAAATAAAACATCATCTGGGCATAGGGTGACCAGATGTCCCAGTTTAGCCGGGACAGTCCCGGTTTTCCATTAAAGGCCCTGGTGTCCCGGTTTCCAGCCACTTCATGTAGCGCTACACTCTAAATATTGTCAAAATAACGTAAACAAACACTTTTAGTTTATGGCACCTGCAGTGAAAACAAAATAAAATAAAAAAACAAGGTACTAGGGTAATCAAGAACATTATTTTTATAAAGTGATTAACACAGGCGTACATGCTTAATCCCCAGTGCACCATGCAATTTCATTTAGTTTATATTCAATATGAATGTAAATGTATTTTTAATAATGTAATTTATTATTATTATTATTATTATTATTATTATTATTATTATTATTATTATTATTATTATTCAAATAACCATTAAAATAGTTTAAACAGTTTCATTAGTCTTATCAATTATTAAACCATGTGTCCCGGGTTTTGAGCTTTAAAAATCGGGTCACCCTATCTGAGCAGAGAAATGGTGGAGGAGGAGCGGAGAGGGTGTGCAGGGAGACACAAGGGATAGGTAGGGGCAGTGTGGTGAAAACGGTAGGCAAGAACAATGCAGTGTCCTGCCCCAGATTCTTTTTTTCTGTATGCACAAGAGTACTATGGTGATAAAGAGGGCCCCATTTCATGCATTGTTTTTGTTGTTTGTCCTTTTTCATGTTGCTATCCATAGTTTGTTTTCTCCATTAAATACTTTACAACTTATATGCTGTTTCAACCTGACCCACAAATGACTAAATCTGAGCTATAGGGCTACTGGAGACTCATGACAAAAAAGAGGTAACACAGCAAGATAACATTTTACAAATTGTCACTTCACATGTTTAAACAGGTATTTGTTAATATAAATGTACATTTTAAAACTGGTAATTTGTAAATATGTCAAGCCAGCTATTTAACCAAACAGTGGCCAGATGATTACAAATTGCATATAGTAATTTGCACAACTGACTAAAATTAGCTTGTTTAACAGAAATACTAACATACAATGCAACACCAGACTTGCACTCTGTGTAGCTCAATTGATAAAGCCTTTCAATGGGCCTTGAATCATGCTGTGGTGGTGGTAGTATTTCTTTAAAATTGCATTTGTTTAGAGTTAAGAGTCATCAATATTTTGCCAGACATTTTTTTAAACTATAACTATAACACGAAAGCTCTGATGCTGGTGATGATCACTTCGGCTGAGGGATATCCAAACTGTTCCTCAATTTAAAATGTAATGGAATTAGTAATATTGGCACAACTTCAGAACAGCACATTAACAAGCCTTTTTTTCTGCTATGAAGTAATCTTAAGGGAAACATTTAACAATTTAAACATTCTGAGAGAGAGAAAAAACGGAAGAGAAGCTGAACGCTCGAATCACATCTGTTGTGAACCCAGCTGTTCAGAATTTGGTAAGTAAAAGAGTTTCTTTGATATTATTTTAAAATCTTACAAAGTAATTGTAAACACCTTTTTTATAGCAGTGTGCATTTAATTAATAGGTTCTTATGATGTGTGACATCCAAAATATTAAAGTTGTTGTAAACCTAGGATTTTCAAGAATAATAGCACCACTATCAAATCGTGCTACCTCTATTTTTGTTGTAAATATATTCAAATTCCATTCCCTAGATGAGACAAGAATGATTGGAGGAAAAGTAAAATGTACTGTATTACATGTTGTTTTATGTAACTGTTTATTTAAGACCCATTATTTTCATATTACATCATCAACTAATGTAATTTAATATCCTAATAAGACCGTCTGTAATTACCTTGCATGTGCCCATATTGGAATACGTTAATAGTCTTGTTATTAATAATATATTTTAGAAACAATAAAAGGCGCAGTTTACTTTCCACATGCTGAGCGTGGGAAGAATAACTAATTGGCTACAATTCGATACCCATTGGATTACCATTTAAATATACTGTAAATGTAATTAGTGCTTTAAAAAGTTATCATTTACAGTATTCATTCTCAAGCCCAGCTGAGATTTTGAGCTGGTGACAAAAAAGTATAATGGTTGTATTCATTCTCAGCTGTTAAAGTAGCAAACACAATAACCATTGAAGGGTTACTGCTTTAGACAGTTTTCTCCATGAGAACTTTCAGCATTACTCTGCTGTGATGAATGTATAGAAGTGGGAACAAAAGATCCTTTCTATTCTCTTTCAAGCCTCACTGGCTTTAAAAGGCAAGAAGTGCTAAACTTGGTTCATGTTTGTTATGGTTTGCTGCCCTATATACCACGGTCATTCATACCAATGCAAAATAATGGGGTACACATGATTATTTACAATGTTTACAATCTCTTGTTTTTTACATATGAAACCTAGCAGCTGCTGTTAATATATATTTTTGGAAAGTATGAACTGCTAGTTCATAAAACCTTTTCAAAGCATGTTTATCAGTTCTAAAAGCTATGAAAAGTGATAACTAATGTATTTGATTTTGAAGATTTTAACAAAAAGTAGGACAGATATTTTTGGAGTGTGATAAAAAAAAGTGTTTCGCCAAAAAGTGGGTAAATAACAATTTTGATTGATAAGGATGGAGAGTCCGGGTTTACCCAGTGGAGGTGGGTTGTCAAGGATTTGTGGCACACTCTACAACCCGGTTTCTCAGAGACGTTGGGTTCAGTGGCCAAGAGTTGCGTCGCACAGTGAAGAACTTATCTGAAGCAGCAGAGAGGAGCAGCAACTGGCTGTGGTTGAGACAGAAAGATTCTGCTTGGGGATCTCAAGCACAATAGAAAGAAAGAAACACTGATGTAGGTAAGTAAGCTGGGCTGAGTTGAGTGGGGGACGGAGGGGGGTGATGCTGGGACACCAGAATCACCATCAAGCCCTCTTGAGGTGTCGTGGGCGAGTCGACGAAACACTTGAAGACCCCAGAGATGTACCCTACTTAGCTTAATCCAGACGGTTGTCATGCTGATGCACTGGGGAGACCACACTGTGGTTGATCAGAGCTGGCATTGCAGCCGTTGTGTTGCTGATGCGCTGGGAAGGCAAAATAAGCTGATCCCTGGAGCCAGCATTACACTTCAGCCATCAACACCAGGCAGAAGGATATCTACATCAGATGGAAGGAAACGCAAATGGATGGAGACACAGATGGATCACATTAGTTTACTGTAAAGCTACGTCTTAGTTGGTGCTTATCTTGGCAAGAGCCGAGTTCTAATCAGCGTGAAGTTTTAACATCTACTCTCATGTAATGGAAATAATAATTATGAATGGGTATACAGTCGTTCAAGAACGAAAATCTGCCTCTTTTTGATGACATCATCAGCATTATTAATGTTCCCTGGTTGCCATCGACAGCTGTTGCAAAAAGAAAAATGGAATCCACCGACAGTAGTACCGAAGCCCTACCAGTCATGGGCAGTTTTCAAAACCTGATTCCGATGCACCTATCATGTCTGCCAAAAATTCATAATTGTCATAATTTAGAATTTTTTTTTTTTAAATAAATACTTTGTATTTTCGTTTTGTTTGGCAATGCTGGTAAACACATTTCCATACACACACATAAGATTTCCATTCTTAATTGCAGGACCAAAAATAAGTAAATAAAAAAACAAAAAGCACTGTAGGAAGATGTTTGAATAATGCTGAAATTCTAGTAATAATAATAATAATAATAATAATAATAATAATAATAATAATAATCAAGAATTTGTAAGATTAACATTTAAATATTATTATTATTAACACATTTAAATAATATTTATTTAGCAGATGCCTTTATCCAAGGCGACTTACAGAGACTAGGGTGTGTGAAGTATGCATCAGCTGCAGAGTCACTTACAATTACGTCTCACCCGAAAGACGGAGCACAAGGAGGTTAAGTGACTTGCTCAGGGTCACACAATGAGTCAGTGGCTGAGGTGGGATTTGAACCTGGGACCTCCCGGTTACAAGCCTGTTTCTTTAACCACTGGACCACACAGCCTCCTAATATACTAATAATAATCATTTTGAAAACTTAGTTAATCTTACAAATTCTCTTATTATTATTATTATAATTATTATTAACACATTTAAATAATAATACTAATAATAATCATTTTGAAAACTTAGTTAATCTTACAAATTCTCTTATTATTATTATTATTATTATTATTATTATTATTATTATTATTAATAAACCCTGTTTAAAGCAGGGAATCAATCAGGGGTGAGTTTATGTTTATGGAACAGTGAAAGTTTCACGTCGTATTGCACATTGTACACAAAATGCATAGTTTTGTGGTGCGTGAAAAACAAAAAAACAAAAAAAAGACTTCCTTTCCCACACTGATCAAGCCTCGCACTGAGGCGCGATGAGTGTTTTTTGCAATACCAAGCAAGCCCAAATTTCCCACGACTGTATCAGCAGCACTAGTATGCTGTATATTGTAACGCTCGCTGAAAATAAACAGGTTCACACAGCATTCGTCTAAAATGTTTATTGTGAACGCAGGTAAAAGAAATAAAAAGAAAAGGGCCGCTGTCAGCCGCAGATCACGACAAAGAAATAACAATAATAAAATTATTCTATTCTCAGTCTCCCACATGCTGTCTGCTTACCGGCACTGTTTCAAAATGATTATGTCAGAGAATATGTTCTTGTGTGAGTTTATATTTATATTAAACTTTTTCCTTCATATAAAGCTACAGATTTATTTTTAATTTTTTTTCAAAATAGGCAGTGTTAATCACGGGTATGTCAAACTGTATAACAGAGCAAGTGTAGTAATAAAATATATCTAGAAAAATAGTCTGCCGAGGATGGAGGATGTCATTAGTTTAGACTTGAATAGTAACTAATTGCATCCCATCTTGGGTGTCCACCCAGCAATTTAAATTTAGAATGCATTACTTATTACTACCTCTCCCAACATATTCACAAGACTGTGCACTTTAATACACTTTAGATACTGTAAGCTGAGGAACTAACAACAATAATTATTACAAAATGGTATTTTACCAAACCACATACATAACACTATTTCTCTACAGTCACCCCATCATCACCCCACACACATACAATAACACTACTGCCGAAGCAGTCAGACAGCCCCTCACCCCATAACAGGTGGCCAGAAATACCATATAAGAATGCCCTTTGCTTTTTTTAAAACAGTGTGGACAAGAAACATAAGGCAGTAAAATATTTGGCACATCAACATTAATACACTATAAATAGCATATGAAAATCTAACAAGGAATTTAGCTTCATAGCTTTGTTCAGATTTATATTGGATTACAAATGGGTTGGGGCACTTGGGTTGGATTTTATGGAATCGCTTTGCAGATGTTTTTAAAGTCTATAGATGTGATTACCTTAAATAGTTTCTTAATTAAATATGATATACTGTACAGAATACAGTGAGTGATATGTCAAATAAATGTCAAATGTGTTTATGGTCCCTTTGAAAAAAATGTCTGTCAAACATAAAGAATTACCTGCCAAAGGAAAAAGATCTTTGCCCAATTTAGGGATAGAATATTGGGTTTTATGACAGTCAGTAAAAGCTATGGTCCATATTTACTAGTAATAGGTTCTACAGTACATTCCTAGTAAGTTGTATTTTCAGTGTATAACTGTTACCATATGTTTGATATAACATGCAATCTGTTGTAATGAAATACATTAACATGCAGCAGTGAAACAAAATTGGTTTGACACATCATTACAAATGTTAAGGAGACAGAAGTTCACTGCACAATAAAAAAACAAAAACTGATAAATACATGCGACAAGCTAGTTTGGAAAATATGGTCCACTAGAAAACCTCACATAATCCACGACTATGCCAATTGTTTAAATGCTTATGTTTCTTCACAGGTCAAGACACGCCACATGCAAAACAAGTTTATTACAGTATGTTGATAATAATAATAATAATAATAATAATAATAATAATAATAATAATAATATTCTCACCTTAGCCTAGAACAGAAATGTAAAAGAGTAACTTACATTATGTGAGCTTGGAATCCATCTGTCTCCACAGTCATAATAAACATTGCCTTCTCTGCAAGTGTTATACGTCTTCTAAAACGACAACTTTGGCCATATGCAACCATTTACATGGAAGGTCATTTAGGGTATGATGGGAAGAACCTTATTCCAAATCCCTCTATTCTGACTACCAGAGGTAATGATGTTGAATGACACTTTTATATCACACCTCCAGAGCTCTGGATAGTGCATGGCAGCCTTGACTACATGTGTTTGATATGATTTCCATTACACGAGAGTAGATGTAGATGTCTCGCCAAGATAAGCACCAACTAAGATGTAGCTTTACAGTAAATTAATGTGATCTATAGCTGTCTCCACCCATTTGCGCTTCCTTCCATATGATGATGTAGATATCCTTCTGTCAGGTGTTGATGGCTGAAGTGTAATGCTGGCTCCAGGGATCATCTTATTTTGCCTCCCTAGCGCATCAGCACACACAACGGCTGCGATGCTGGCTCTGGGGATCAACCACAGTGCGGTCTCCCCAGCGCATCAGCATGACAACTGTCTGGCTTGAGCTAAGTAGGGTACATCTCTGGGGTCTTCAAGTGGGCACCTTCCATCCTCTGTGTTTCGTTGACTAGCCCACGACACCTCAAGAGGGCTCGACGGTGATTCTGGCGTCCCGGACTCACCCCCCTCCGTCCCCCACTCAACTCAGCCCAGCTTACTTACCTGTACATCAGCATTTCTTTCTTTCTGTTGTGCTTGAGATCCCCAGCCAGAATCTTTCCGTCTCAACCACAGCCAGTTGCTGCTCCTCTCTGCTGCTTCAGCTAAATACTTCACTGTGCGACGCAACTCTTGGCCACTGAATCCAACGTCTCTTAGAAACCGGGTTGTAGAGAGTGCCACAAATCCTCGACAACCCACCTCCACTGGGTAAACCCGGACTCTCCATCCTCGCTGTTCCGCTTCAGTGGCTAGTTGAGCATACCGCAGTTTCTTCCTCTCATACGCCTCATCTACAGCATCCTCCCATGGCACTGTTAACTCTACCAGGTGAACAAGGTGTGCTGATTCAGACCACAAGACAATATCTGGTCGAAGGTTAGTGGTGGCAATCTCAGGTGGAAAAATAAGCCATTGACCAACATCTGCCAGCATTTTCCAGTCTCTAGCAGCGTCCACTTGTCCTGGGCAAGGATTGGTTTTAACACCTTTTCTTGATGGTTGCTCTCCTGGACGGAGGAATGTTGTCTTTTGTGTGTAATGTTTAATGGAACAGGTGGCAACTTATTGGTCATGTTACGCTTGTCTTGTCCAATACTAAGGCAAAACATCGCAGCACCTAGTCATTGCGCCAAGTAAACCGTCCTTGGCTAAGAGCCGCCTTAAATCCTGTCAAAATGTGCCTTAATGTTGCAGGTGATGAACACAAAGGACATGAGGGATCCTCTCCTACCCAGAGGTTTAGGTTCTGTGGTGATGGGAGAACATCATATGTTGACCTGATGAGGAAACTGATCCTGCTCTGTTCCATTGACCATAGGTCTTGCCAGCCAATCTTGCTTTATTCCACACTCTCCCATCTCATCCATTCTCCCTGCTTGGCCTGGGAAATGGCCTTTATACACCTCATCCTCTCCTCCTGCTTTTGCACCTCGTTGACTACCAGCTTCCTCCATTGAGCTGGGGCTGCCTTGTGCCATGTAGGAGGAGCTGAACTGAGACCAAGACCCCCTCTTCCATGCTGAACTTGCCCCATGATATCACCAATTTGATGGGCAGCCTTTGCATCCTCCACAGCTTTCTTTGCCACCCACTTTCTTCCAGTTCCACTTCCATGTAGTGCTGAATTCTGAAGTTGAAAAACTAAATTGCAAATCTCCAAAGTAGGCTTTCACTAAATTTGTTATTGTCATCGGTACACTGAAAAAATTAAATGCTGCCCAAAGAAGTTCATGTGGCACTGAACCATATGCATTAGCCAAATCCAGGAATGTCACATGGAGCTCCTTCCTCTCCTTTTTAGCTAATTGAATTTGTTGCCAGATCACATTGATGTGTTCTAAGCATCCTGGGAAACCTGGAGTGCCCGCTTTTTGTATTGAAGTGTCAATGAAGCAGTTCTTTAATAGGTAAGTTGACAATGCGCAATAATGCTGAAGAAAATCTTGCCTTCTACGTTTAATAGGGAAAAAGGGTGAAACTGACTGATGCTTGTAGAATCTTTTTCTTTAGGTATAAAGACTCCACCTGCTCGGCACCATGCTCTTGGTACAACCTGTTTTTTCCATGCCACTTTCATCAATTTCCACAGGATTCGTAGAACTCCTAAAGCACTCTTGTACACTCTGTACGGAACTCCATTAGGCCCTGGTGATGATGAAGCCCTTGCTTTTTTCGCAGCTTGCTCTACTTCTTTCCACTTAGGTGCACAGTCCTCCATTTGGTATTCTGGTGGATTGATAGGTGGGATGTCTGAAGGAATTGACATAGGCTCCTGCCTTTTTGAATCTGTATGTGTTTCCTCCAAATATCTCTCCGGCTCAAACTTAGATGCTTTTAGTGTGCCATTCTTCTCACTGGTGAATAACTTCTTTACAAATTTGAATGGGTCTTTATAAAAGTTAGTTCTCGCACGCTCCTTCTTTTTGTAGCGTTTCCATCGGCGCTCAGCTCTGCGCAATGTTGCAAGCTTATCTTTTATGACCCTTTGTTGCAAGCTTATCTTTTATGACCCTTTGTAAAAGATTGAGTCCCTCCTTCTGACTTTGTTCTGCTCTTTGCCATTGCTTCCTCAGTTGTCTCCTTTCTCTAACTAAGCGTTCAATCTCCTGTTGCCGTCTAGACTTTCCAGGAATAGTTTGTACTTTTTCCTTTTTTCAACTCCAAACCTCTCGCTTCCATATGCGTAGATGATGTCCCCAAATTTATCCAGCTTCTTTTCAACTGTTCCACTTAACCTTTCCAATGCAAAGCAGAGATCTGTGTTTACTGTGTCCCATACAGTTTTCTAACAAGCTCTTGGCCATTTAACTCCAGGTTTGTGCCCGTTGAGGTTCTTTTCTCTCTTATGCTGGTTTGTCTGACCGGGTTCACAAGGATCATTAGGTTCATCACTAACTGTGTCCATGCAAGTCCTCCTCACGTCTATGACAGGGGTGCTGATATCCTGCGAACTGTGGTTTGCTTCCTGTCGCTGGATTTCATTTGACTGACTTGACTAACTTCTTAAGAAGTACTGATCAATGCAAGGCCCTTGTCCCTTCTCCCTCAAGCATTTCATTCTCCCTTGATGAATCTTCAAACCCCTGACCGTTGTCACCTTACTCCAGCCGCAGACACAAACCTGAAGTTCCATGTCTTTGCTAACTGCAGATTTTGAACTAGTCTTTTGTGAAGTACTCTCCATACTCATATCCGTTTCCGTTCCTAAGTCGTTAACCGTGTTGTCCAACGTTGAGTCATCTTCCGCCCCCGCTCTCGCAGACTCTAGGGGTATTTTTCTCTTTAATATAAATCTGCTGCTTTGAAAATTGATGGTAAATGTATTAATAATTTAAACTTTATTTATCATTGATATGACGGGAGCTGTGTTTCCAACATAGAGTTGCTTGGTAACATATGATGTATTACTTGATATTGCCAGGGGATGCTACTATAGAAAGGAAAAGATTGCCTAGCTTAGTTTTTTTTTTAAAGCCTAATAAGGATATAATATACTGGGTGGTAAAATGTTGCATCAGTACTGCATCTGCACAATAGCAGTACATATTGTACATAAACATGATGAGACATGATAGTTGTTTGAGAAGTTTAATGTTTTGAAACACATCCCAGCTAACATGTATAGTATATAACAAATCTGTTTGCCACTTTAAAACAAAACAAGAATGCTATGGACTGTATAATTCCAGTGTGTTTTCTTTATAATACTTGAAAGGTGATGTACTTTTTTCATAGATTCTTCCTCTAACTGTCTGTAAATGTCATTACAAGCTTAAAACTATCATTCACACGTGTTGTATGCATCACCCTAACTGTAGTGAACTGCTCTGCCAATATGTCCACCTATTGTAAGGTAAAGTATGATTTTCAGTATACTATGGCTTAGTGCACCATAGTTTGGAACTGCACTTGGTCACAATATAGGTTTGATAAAAAAACAAAACTGACTAGAAATATATGAAAAAAACCTCTATCTAACCTACACGTCTACGGTATTATACTGAACATTTCTGTGCTGCTGAGCTTCTCTCAGCATTCACACTCAATATGGGTATATAATCAAATGAAAAAACCTTCAGTGGTTTACTCTTCCACAAATAAACAATAGTTGGTGGTTCCTCCTTTCAGCAGCTGAAACTACCTTTTAACAAGGCAAGCAACACCATCGTCTTTCCTCACGGTGTCCCCTCCAATTCAAGATTTAAGTATAACAATCATAGAAAAATGTGATTCAGCAGTATTGTACCGTTAAACATGCCTTTCAGCTGCTTGTACTAAATATCACATTTCCTGCCCTGAAGGCTACAGATTGCTTTGAACGCTGGGTTGCTGCTTCCTGTTATTCAGAACGTACCTATTGCTTTAATTTCAAACAATAGGTTGGCTAGATGGAAAAAAACTGAAACCCTTTTTACTACAAGTCTGATGTCTAATCTTTTAGGTGGTACCTCAGTATTAACGATTTAGGAAATATAATTCTGATTTGCTAAACAAATAACATAAGCCAGTGACGGATCTTTTGACAAAGGCTTGTAACATTTTTCCAATTAGTGTATTAATATTTGTATTTTTCAATGGGATTCTACTGTTGAAAACTGCAGACAGCTTTTGGAATTACTATGTGTTTACTTTTGTTTAATTTCTGACAACTAGGCAGGGCTGGATGAATGCTGGAGCATGATGGTAGGTTTGATTATGCAGAGGGCTCCCTAAGGTGAAGAGGTGAGACTGGACTTGAGCCTCCTAGGCTGGAAGAATGGGACACTACTCCAAGATGGGGAACACTTGTTGCACATGTGGAAGGGGGAGGCAGAGGAATCAAAGCAACACAATAAAACATGGGTGAGATCCGATTTAACGAAATAGAGCTGATGTTTTGGTATTGTAAATATGGGATGTCACTGCAAATGAATCTGTAAATGTGGATGATAACGTTATCCCATTGACCAAAGGAATTACAGGGGGTTCATGTGGGTAGATATTGGAGTGAGGCTCCTGTATATCAAAGGTAAAAGAAAAAAAAAAGAATCTGTTCATAGGACCTGTGACCAGGTAGCGTTGACCAGAATGCTGGCAGTGGCGGGGGTGCTGGACACTCCTCTTCTTGGAGGGGGCAGTTGAGCACAAAGTGCCCCAACTCCCCACAGATAAGGCACAAACGTGGCCTTGAGAGCACTAAGCTAGCTGTCTCAGCTGCTCTTCCTTTTTGGCGCTGGAGATGGCACCGGCTCCTTTGCCCCCCTCCTGGGACGGCCGCTTCTCCCCTTCTTCCTCTTCGGGGCAGGTAGCTGGGGTTAGATTTCTCCCTGGAGATGCCATTCTTCTGCTGTGCTCACCTCGCCCCGCCTGTAAGCCTCCCACCAGAGGGGGTCTTCATAGGGTACACGTCCGGGGAGTGCCCATACTCCAGACTGGAGAGGCACCACGGAGCCCCTCCTCTCTTTAAACGGCGCTGTTGCTCCTCCAGGCTTTACTTCTGCTCCATTTATTTTTTTCTTTTCATTTTTTTTGTTTTCAAATAAACCTACAGTTCTGTCTCTGAGTCTCCAGGGCCGCTATCCCATGCTGACACCATATGTGACCAGATAGCATTAGCAGTGAGACTCAGAGACCAAAATGCTGCAGTTTAAGCACTCTTGTGCATTTATTTACAAATCACACAACTACAAAAGCAACAAACAAAGCCCAGCACCGCACCGTACACAATTCTCATCTAACACCTGTGATCACCCTTTTTATACACTGATAATGTAATCATTTATTCAATGTACAGCTCCAGCCACATTCCCACGTTTTTGCAGGGAGGAATTTAACCCCCTCCCTACCACCCAATATTCCCCACACACCCATGCACTGACAGAGCTTTCACTCTGCCACAGGGTCTTTAATTACTTTAATTATATGCAAATGTATTACACAATGTTGCTTTGAAAATATGCCCCAAGACATTATGAACAGAAAAAATATTTTGTGCACAGAAACTCAAGTACAGTAGCTTCATTTACCTGACGATTTTCTTTTTTTAAATTGCTTTGCTGCAGTTCTTTAAACGTAGTGTTACAAGGTGGATAGACCCAGTCAATGTTTTAATGCAAGTTGTGTCCCCAGTCTTGGCAGAGTGAGTATTCAGGCTAATTTTGTAAATATTGTGGGTGTACTGAATGTGGCAAATGTTCTTTTCTTTAATTGGCAGATGAGCTGTCCAACAGGTTGAACCTGTGGTTTCTTTTGAGATTCCAGACGCCTGAGATTCTCACCAATGATTACCTCGTTAATTAGGTGCTGTATTAAAGGCACCTGAAGCCACGATCCAGGGTTTCAAGCCAGGATACTGCTTTCCTGCCTGAGCACATATCTTATTTCTGCCGACATTGAGAATGCTGTTTCATTTCAATCAATGCTTGAAAGAAAACAACTGTTTAAACAAAATATGTAGTTTTCTGTATGGATTACATTTTTCTCGACTCCTGTAAAAGAAAGACCCATTGTTTGAAGCAGAAAATACTGCTTTCATATGTGTCAGGAAAATTAAACGTTTTTTTTTTTTTTTTCTATGACCATTGATGTTTGATTTGACCTATTTTGTTGGGGTATTTCAACAACAAATCTGAAATTAACATATAAAAGTCTTTCATTTGATATTCCAGCTGCATTAGCTTTTTAGGCTACTTTGCATGCTTAGATTGTCAGGTCTTCTAGGATTTATTCATTACTTTTTTATACTTTGGAGGATCTGTGATGTGCTTATAATCACACGTCCAGTGTACCACATGTCATTTGCAAATACATGTTAAAGTGTTAAAATACGAAAACATTTGTTGCCATTATAGAAGCACCTTAAATGATGTATGTTGTGAAAAAAGAAGACGCACACCTGCACATTACTGGCTTACACATATTACACAAACAACAACTTTTAGATCAAATTTTAAATGATTATTGAATTCAATTTGTTCCATATTAGAAGTACAGTACTATGCAGTATGTTTCAGAGTACACAATCTTTGGTCTCCCAAAGGTACTGAAAATACCTTTAATTTCCAGTCTTCAGGCATCTCAATGATCTTTTCTAGACTCATAATTTATAATAAAAAAGAAGTGAAAGCTGGTACCATTAATGAATTCCGATACCGTGTTGTTGTCAAGAGCAACAAAACATTTGAGTCTGGCAAAGAGAAATGGAAAGGTTTCTGCTATTACAGTGGTGTCTGTTCTTTACTCAGAATTATTCATGGTTTGAAGGACTGTAGCCAGACTTGGGGTACAAGGGAGCTCAGCAGATGCGGAAATCCCAAGGTCATCTGCATAAAACACAGGGAATACACTGTGGAAGTGGCCTCTAGTCAACACTGAGACTCAGCTTAGCCTGATTCTGAAAACATACATGTTTTACTACAAATAACTGCACAGCTTCTCACGAGTTTGGTACATATAATGTTTCCTTACTTCATGCTTCTTTTGAAGTTGGAATAGATTATTTTTTCCTTTTTTCTTAGTCAATGAGTTATTGCTTGTGCATGTTAAGCACAGGTGTTTCTCCACATTCTCACATTTACGTAGAACAAATAATGCACACATGTCCTAGTGTTACATGCTTGTTTAGGGTCCTCATTCAACAAATGGGGGCCCTTATACGCTGATAGTGTCCATCTGTCTGTCACACTATACTGCGGGAATACAATAACTGCCTTCATTTTGCGCCAAACTTAACAATGTTTTTGTCATACACTCCTGGCCTCCTATAGACGTTTCAGATTGCATTTAGCTATAAGCTGAGCTAATGCACGTTCACAAAACATACTGTACAGACTACAGAGCACTCAGAAGTCATTCAAGTTACTTTGGGGTCTACACTAAACCCTAGTATTTATTATACAAGCAATCTACATTGTCGGCTACTTCCCATAGTAAAAAGCCAGGGGAAACCAGTTATCCCCCAATCACTGCAATCATAAAAAATATCCCAAGATACATTGCAGACAGTGTAAACATCATGTCCACTAATCATTTTTTTTTTTTAAAAACCTGAGTTCAATTCCAAATTGTAATGTGAACATAAATGAACTCAATCCTGAGAAAACACAGAAATGAACCAAAAAATAAACTCAATTTTACACCCAAACAAACTCAGTACATTTGCTTCAAGGTACGTTTATTACAGGACTGTTTGTGTCTGCACTGGTTTTATTTTGCATATGTTGTAGCTCAAAATGAAACCAAAATCCACAAAAATGCAAGTTTATAACAAATGTGGAAAAAAAGTTGAAATTAGAGAGGAACAGTTACACATAGTACCTGCTGTTAGTTTCAGTGTAGCCCGAGTGGGTCTTTGGTTCATAGAAATGTTACTTGTATCCCATGACCTGGCTGTATACTGAGAGAGTGTTGCAAACAACACAAGGTATTTTTAAAAGAATCTTTAGCAATCCTGATAGAACAAATTTACACTTTTAGTTCCTTCTTTGTTTTTGAGTCTGAGAGTTCCTGAATGATTACACTTGTATTTTTGATTTCATGTCTCCACAGAAAACTGAATATATTTGTACAAATTTAAACACACCTAACCCTAATGAGCAAATACTACTTGAGAGTGACTCAACAACTGACAACATTAAGTGCAGTAGTTTATTGAAGATGCTTGAAGAATTACATGGTAAACCCCTCCAAAAAAACGGCATGATTTTATTCACATAATAACATTCTGAACTCATTGATGATTTAACACCATCTATTAGGAGAGCAAATAAGATGAGATGGGTATGGACTCCTCATTCAGAGCAAAACCAACAACTCCAGGTCTGGCTGACAAGTAAAACTTGTGTAGCTCATCATCCACTAGATGGCAGCAATGTCCATATCAGAACGGTGCGTATTGTACAGAGATTAATAATTGGGGCTACTACAGGCACCTTAGTGTACTGTGTTAACCACTTTTATTAACTTAAAGCATAGACCACTTTTTTTTAAATTGCTCAGGAGAAAAAATGTCTTTAGATATAACAATTATATATATATATATATATATATATATATATATATATATATATATATATATATATATATATATATATATATAGTACTGTGCAAAAGTTTTAGGCAGGTGTGAAAAAATGCTGTAAAGTAATGCTTTCAAAAATAGACATGTTAATAGATTATATTTATCAATTAACTAAATGCAAAGTGAGTGAACAGAAGAAAAATCTAAATCAAATCCATATTTGGTGTGACCACCCTTTGCCTTCAAAACAGCATCAAGCATCAATTCTTCTAGGTACACTTGCACAAAGTCAGGGATTTTGTAGGCATATAGTCAGATGTATGATTAAACAATTATACCAAACAAGTGCTAATGATCATCAATTCAATATGTAGGTTGAAACACAATCATTAACTGAAACAGAAACAGCTGTGTAGGAGGAATAAAACTGGGTGAGGAACAGCCAAACTCAGCTAACAAGGTGAGGTTGCTGAAGACAGTTTACTGTCAAAAGTCATACACCATGGCAAGACTGAGCACAGCAACAAGACACAATACTGCATCAGCAAGGTCTCTCCCAGGCAGAAATTTCAAGGCAGACAGGGGTTTCCAGATGTGCTGTGCAAGCTCTTTTGAAGAAGCACAAAGAAACGGGCAACGTTGAGGACCGTAGATGCAGTGGTCGGCCAAGGAAACTTACTGCAGCAGATGAAAGACACATCATGCTTACTTCCCTTCGCAATCGGAAGATGTCCAGCAGTGCCATCAGCTCAGAACTGGCAGAAAACAGTGGGACCTTGGTACACCCATCTACTGTCCGGAGAAGTCTGGTCAGAAGTGGCCTTCATGGAAGACTTAGGCCAAAAAGCCATACCTCCGACGTGGAAACAAGGCCAAGCGACTCAACTATGCACAAAAACACAGGAACTGGGGTGCAGAAAAATGGCAGCAGGTGCTCTGGACTGATGAGTCAAAATTTGAAATATCTGGCTGTAGCAGAAGGCAGTTTGTTCGCCGAAGGGCTGGAGGTCGTACACAAATGAGTGTCTGCAGGCAACAGTGAAGCATGGTGGAGGTTCCTTGCAAGTTTGGGGCTGCATTTGTGCAAATGGAGTTGGGGATTTGGTCAGAATTAATGGTCTCCTCAATGCTGAGAAGTACAGGCAGATACTTATCCATCATGCAATACCATCAGGGAGGCATCTGATTGGCCCCAAATTTATTCTGCAGCATGACAACGACCCCAAACATACAGCGAAAGTCATTAAGAACTATCTTCAGCGTAAAGAAGAACAAGGAGTCCTGGAAGTGATGGTATGGCCCCACAGAGCCCTGATCTCAACATCATCGAGTCTGTCTGGGATTACATGAAGAGAGAGAAGCAACTGAGGCTGCCTAAATCCACAGAAGAACTGTGGTTAGTTCTCCAAGATGTTTGGGCCAACCTACCTGCCGAGTTCCTTCAAAAACTGTGTGCAAGTGTACCTAGAAGAATTGATGCTTGATGCTGTTTTGAAGGCAAAGGGTGGTCACACCAAATATGGATTTGATTTAGATTTTTCTTCTGTTCACTCACTTTGCATTTAGTTAATTGATAAATATAATCTATTAACATGTCTATTTTGAAAGCATTCTTACTTTACAGCATTTTTTCACACCTGCCTAAAACTTTTGCACAGTACTGTATATATATATATATATATATATATATATATATATATATATATATATATATATATATATATATATATATTTCATCAATATTACCGAAAATACAGGTGCTTTCCTTTAAATAAAAAAGGCACAATCTAAGGCAGTAAAAACAAGTCCCAGCATTTTGAATACTGTACATTTAGTTGGCAATAGGCATACTTTTTGAAAATTAAAAGAATTATGTTGACATAAAGTGAAATTTGATTATCCTTCAATTCTCTTGATCATTTCGCACATACTGAGCCCACTATCCTTTGATGAATTTATAACAGTGTTCCAGGCTGTTGTTGGCTTTCTCTTTTACCTTCTTTGGTGTACCAAAGGGGATTGAATATAAGTGTTCATAGGGTAGCACACACCTCTGTAGTTGGTATAATCAGGGTCTTTATCATCCACTTTTAATTATAGCATAATTACTGGTAGTAACTGTTTGTTTCTCTGCAATGTTATTTAAAATATATATATATATATATATATATATATATATATATATATATATATATATATATATATATATATATATATATATATATATATATATATATATATATATATATATATATATATATATATATATATATATATATATATATATATATATATATATATATATATATATATATATATATACTGTATATATATTATAACACATTCATTTCGCTCTGTATTAAATTACAATTTTGTGTGTAGTAAGTAAGTAAGCACATACTGTAATTACTGAAATCTGTTGAGTAACTGAGGGGGTTTCCTCAAGTTTGTGTGGTTTCACCAAGATCCTGTGAAAGTTGAATGATGTTTAGACTAGTACACAAATGTTTGCATTAGTGGTTGTAGGCATTGAGTAATGGTCACATACTGTATTCCTAAAGAACACCTGGTAGGCTTGACACACCAATTTGGTGTTTTAATAGCTGCCCATGGTGGCCCCACGCTTCCTACTGTGTTACAGCAGGTGTTTCAATTGTATTGGCCAATTACGATACATTATATATAGTACACAAGTACACCCAGTAAAGCAACATGAAAGTCCAGGGAGAACTTTTTTGTTTATCAACTGTTAACAGCAACCTCACTAATATGTTTGGTATCGGTTAGTTAATATATGGTAGCTATTTATCAATTCCTTAACTTAAAGAAAAGGGTGAGCTAAAACTGTTCAGCAAACATCAGAATCCTACTTTCAGACTTTCAACTCGCCAGCGATCATATCCTTGAAATGGGGTTATATGTGTTTAAAGATATTACACTAGCAATGGTTAGTATTTTTTCAGTTTGTAAACTTCACACAATGAACAATTGTTAATATGTTAGCTAGTTTTTAACAGTTAATAAACAAACAAAAAAAAAATATTGCCTGGTTTACTCCATATAAATATTCTTTAACTACTGTTTACTCGAGGACAGCTAAAAGCACAACAAAAACACACTAACCATGCAGTGCTTCTTGTTCCACATTTACTAGGTGCACTAATTGGAAAGGGCTGCACAATTGTACTGTAGAAAAATCATTCTGTCAAATTATGTCTAAGAGTGCCCTACCTGTATGTCAATTGGCCAAATCACAGTTAATTCTAGGGCAGTGATGTAGTGTGTGTGCTATCCACTCCCAGTCGAAAAAACTTACTTTGGGTAAAAATATAACAACACTGCCCTATTAGTAAAAAACTGAATACAAAAATGTTTAAATACTGTGTGGAAGTTTCCCAGACTACAGACAGTAAGCAGAACCAAAATACTATTAAAAGGCACGTTTGCTCCCCTGAATGGAAACAAACAGTACACACTACACTGCTTGTATTACAGTTCTTTTTAGCTTTGCAGAAGTGTGCGAGTGTGTGTTTTTTAAAACCTCCAGTAGAATTTATGTGCATACATTTTTATTTCCCAGCTGACCTCCTTTGACTGCTTAACTTTTCATGTTGAGCTTTTATGTGGACTATTTCTTTAGTTTAAAACTCCTACTGCTACTTGGTAATATGCCCTTGTCACATATTCAATGGGTCTACAGACTTTTCAGACCTTAAGATCACTTCTTCCCTCCAGTGACTGATTACTGATTAGTAACTGCATATAGATAATACATGACATCAATATTCAGTACATTCTTACACAGTTGTTGTATTATTAAATTGAAATGGTTCATTGAAACATTCTGTAAAAAAAAACAAAAAAAAAAACAATCGTAAGAATTGGAAACTGATGACAAAGTGAAATGTACAGTTAGTTTAACATAACAAACTTCCAAGTTCAAAGCTGGTTGCTGCTGGTCTAGAGCTGGTCAAGCTGGTTTGAAGATGGTCATGCTGGTGAATTTGCTTTACATTATGTGTGTCTAACTGCTGTGGTATTACACTGTAATAACAAGACCATTACACTCGGTTGTGTAATTACAATGCAACAACATGTTTAATTACAGTATGAAAAATGTTGGCAGTTGCTATCTTTGTAAACGAAAACTATAACTGTGCATTATTTAAATATTTAGGATAACTAGGAATATTTTTTACATTCACCTTTCCCTCACAAGGCAAAACATTTTGAATGTGAACTGACAGGATTTTCATTCAGTACACAAACACAAGCCAGCCAACACAGTCTCTAACGGCACCTCTAATTAAACACAGCTAAATAACACATGTATAAAATGTGAAATGTGTGTTAGTATACATTTAAAACAAGCTGCGACAAAAGTTTTAACCCAGGTGTAAAAGGGGTGCTGGAGTCCACTGTGATAGAGAGAGACAGAGGGATTGCGATTGACAACACTACACAGACACACAGGTTTTATTCACAATATTTACAGGGATTACCGTACAATTGCAGTTGGCTGTCGTTATGGTACTAGCAATCAGTGGCGACGCGTGGGTGGGGGGGGCACACCTGGTCACGTGCCCCCCCAGATTTCTGCCAGGCAGTGGCTTAGCCACTGCGTTAGGATCGTTCACACTGAAACATGTGTAAGAAATAAAGAAATTGCATTATTGTTATATTTTTTCGCTTCCCATTATAGTCTGCCTGTGGCACGGGCTGATTTTTCTTTTCGCTCACGGAGTGAACTTTTTATTTACCGCGTTGCTATCAACCAATGAGAATGCATAAGCAAGCTGCACTCGCTCAACCCCACACATAGATGCATGTAACATATAAGCTATGATATGCTATGTAGCCCAGCTACTACACACATAGATGGGGTAGAGGACATCTACTATGTAATAGTAACCTATGTATTTAAGTAGAATGCGGCCTCCAGCGGCCAGCCTACTAATAAAATTATCATTTCTTACGGATTGTGCAGCCAGCTTCATCAAGTGACGGAAACCAAGTCCATCCAGGTCTTGGAGATGGAGTGGTAAATGTACAACCTATTATTAATTGAATAACTAAATAAATAAATCAGAATTAAAACAGTTCTGGACGCTGCTGAGAGCGGTTACCTGTTCGTTTTCATTCTGATTATTTGTTTAGGCTACAGCGCGTCTGTCAGCTCAACAAAGCCTGATAGGCTAGCGAATATCAGTGCAGTGTGATACCACAAAAACGAGTGGCTGGATTTGCTGTCAATCAACCAAAGTTTTTTGTTAGATCAGCTGTTCGTACTTTTTTTTTTTAAAGGCACTGTAGTTATACAATGTAGTTAATGCAACTGTGTGCTCAAGTCCCTCCTCCCCCGAACCTCCAGAAGATTAGGTACCACCGGCAGTCCCAAGGCCAGTCAAACGGTAATTAAATGTCAGGATTTGTGAAATTAAATAAAATGGTTTGCTTTGCTTTGAACACCAAATGTTAGTTAACAAAAATGAACAACCATAAGTACAAATGAAATTATATATAGTTACTTGTATTTATTATCATAATGTGAAATTGAAATCTGATGCGTATGTTAAAAGTTAAAGTCATTTGCTTTGTATTTCCTTTATTGCTTTTAATCGGAAGTGTTCTAAACTGAATCTTTTTTTTTTTTTTTTTTTTTTTGCACAACAGTGATTTGGTTATTGGATCTTCTGTTGAAAAAAAGATTGTTCTTTATTTTTCGAAAATGAAACGTCAATGCACAAATAAGAAATCAGGTTGCCAATTGCACCACTGTGATTACTCACCTTAAAGTTTCCAGCCCCTCCCGAAAAAAATCCTGGCTACGCCACTGTTGCCAGGGTTTATTATTTAAAAATACGTAAGTGCGCAGTTTATTTCAAACTTTCAGAACTTAATAACATAACCAAAGAGTGTCTAAGACCCTTCACCGTTATCTTTGTTCATGTGTGAGACTTTCACTTTTTCAGTCAGCGAAAATATGTGCTAAAAATGGAGTGAATTTGATGTAGCCCTGTTAAAATGGCAAAGACAGCTACGTTTGGAGTTTTTCTACAACAAAAAAGCTAAACCACCAACGCCAGAGACATCCACAGAAACCAAACCTGACTCTTCTGTAGTTCAAAATGTTATTAACAGCACGAGAGTGTGACGATACTTCCATTTCAAACGCTCAGGTTAGTGCAGGTGCAGCTGTCGATAAGAGACCCTTGCCTATAAAGTGTTGTTGACAGCTCTCTTGATTGTGACAATCTGGCATAGAACTGTTTGTCATGAAAGATCTGGTAATGTTAGAAAGCTAGCTTAATGTTTACATAAAAATGGTTAAAATCGGGCATCGTGTTTCAGCACAGTTTTTTTTGGGGTGGGGGGTGGGCTGTGCCCCACCAGTTTTTCAAGCCACGAGTCGCCAGTGCTAGCAATGGTAATACCTAGGGCGGGGTTGTGGAGGAGACTTCTTGACTTTACGAATAATGTTATAACACACAGGAAAAAGTAAACAAACAATGTGTAACAGAAATATTAAGTGCACAAATCCAAAAACAAAACAATGAAAAAACTCAGAGTTGACCAAAAGTGGTCGAGTGCTGCTTCCACTGTAAGGAACGTTCTGCACTGACACACCTCTCTTTACCGTTGCATGAAAAATACCCTAAACTAAATCTAAATGACTGTATCCTGGTCCACATGCGGTTATAATGCTAACAGTAAGTGAGTGTGTTGTCATTCCCTCCCACCCAATACAGTTGCGCACCTTGGTTTAGGCACAAAGTGCTGAGGATTCACAGCCAATCCCTCTCAGACTTGCAGAACAAAGGAACTGGCTTTCCAACTCCTTTTTATAGCATGTGGCCAAGGCTAATTGATAATCAATTAATCAATTAGCACCTAGTCACAGTCCACACATGTTTCAGAGGGAGGGGGATTCCAACCCAAGACCTGCCATATTTCACAAAAACTTTTTACAAAAATGAAAATCAAAACAAATAAAATCCGTTATTTACATGTGAAGGGCCGCAACCCTGTCATTAAGAATATTTGATACGCACCCAGCCTAATTTAGTAGCTTGATTGCAGCTGCAGTGTTCAATTTCAAACACACAGACCAACTGACAGTTAAACCCACAGACCCTGAATGGGAAGCCTCACTGTAACATATCAGCTTATCACTCCGCTTTCTTCTGGTAACAAACAAGTCTCCATTACTAACTGTGGTAATGAATATAACAAAGAATAATTGAAAATATATGTATATATATATATATATATATATATATATATATATATATATATATATATATATATATATATATATATATATCTTTATAATATAAACTAAAATATACATGCAATACAAACAGAATACATACAGCTATGGCCAGAAGTTTTGCATCACCCTATAGAATGAACTAATTTTGCTTCATAAAGTCAAATGAAACCTGCTGAATAATGTTACGTTAACATAGTGAATTACATACTGCTTTGTAGTTTTCCATATACTTAAAGAAAATTTGACAAAAATTTAAAAAATGTGACATTTCGAAATCTGACATGAAATACTGTACTACTATTATGCAATATTATTTTGTATTTTCTTTGATTACATGATGTTAAGTAAAACATCTAAATTATGTTCATCTATATATATATATATATATATATATATATATATATATATATATATATATATATATATATATATAGTTCAAATTGAGTGAGGAGGCCAAATAATGGACCCCAATATGAAATGTCTATGAATTAAAATTGCAATGTCATAGTATAACTTTCATGGTATTTTACAGCATTCTTTTTCTATTCTAAACAATTTTACCTTACCAGAAATCATTTTCGTGCTGTGTTTTGCTGTGAATGGATAACTTGCCTATGCAAAATGCCTGAATGACAGTTCGGAATGACTAGGCTTCTGGTTAGGAAAAGGGCACGAGATAACAACCGAACACTGGGACCTCAGCTCAGAACCAGAGTGGAGTTGGTATTTCATTAACTGTATACAACTACTGTTGTAGTAGACATGTTTAAAACATTTAAAAATGTAATTTTAATGTTGCATACTAATATTTTTTTTTAAAGATTTCTAAAACCAAGCCCATTGAGTTCATTCAAGTAGACCCTATCTTAGCAACATGGGCAGCTACTATCTGTAAAAAGTTAGCTCGGGGGAAATCTAGGAGCATCAACTGACTTATATACGACCTAACCAGAAAGAATGAAGACACTAATTCCGGTACTGCAGCTAAAAATGTAAACATACCACCAAGTTTCAGGATAGATAGGAGTTGCCTGAAGCTTTTTTTTTTTTTTTAACTGCAATGCTAAATTCTCCTGGGACCTGACCTGGTTGACTCTAGGGCTCTTGTTCTTAAAGAATGCTGTGTTGTCTTGCTTAGTTGCATTTTCTGAGTTTACTAAATGCTTCCATATGTTTGCTTTCTCACTCTACTTTACCCTGTTAAAAGGACAATTTGTTTGTTTACAGCTCCCAACTTTTTCTATGTAGAAACAAAATCCACCCCCCGCTGTACAGTAGTTGATTCCCATGTTACTCAGTGAGTTAAATAGTATGAAATTCAAAGAGTATTGTGTTTTTTAAATTTTCAGGTACCTTCGAGTTTAACACACACTAAATGTTTAACAACCTTTTATGTAGCTTCCTTATAAAAAAATTGTATAAATGATACAACTACATACATAAAGAAAAATCTAACCTATGATGGTCAATTGCAACAAACTTGATAACGTGGTCTTTAGTTCTGTACTTTAACAACAAAGTTTAAACGTATTATTTCTACTTTGTGTATGAATAATGGCAATGAGTGGGGTGAGGCCAGGAGGAGTTCTGCATTCTTGTTGAGCATCTTTCAACTATAATTTTAAAGTTTTCTTACACTTTTTTCATTCTATATTTGTGTTTATAAAATGGGTATTTTAAATACTCTATCCTGATTGGTCAAAACAGGTCACATGGGGGTGTTGATATTACAGCATATCACCATGGGTCGGCACTTTTTTTCAAAAACAGGCAAATCACTGGCAGATATCCATACGCCACTAGAATTTAAAAACAAAAACGGCAGACATATTGGAATTTATCTCAATAATCATGACCGACGAGATTTATGTAAATGTTGAACTTTTGGGAAACCGAAGCTGCATTAGAAGCATGTCTTGGGTTCGATTCCCACACAGTGTTTATATTGCAAAGCTATTATTTTTTTTAAATGTATTTTATTTATGTGTAACAAACACATTTTTAATGAATGACACTTTCATTGAACATACATACTTTTGCACACATAACTTTAACGTTCATTATATATATATATATATATATATATATATATATATATAAAGGTAGGATTTGAACCCTAACTAGTTATACTTTCACTCCAACTACATAACCGCTACGCTACACAGATTCACATCTTAACCCTTTCAACAGACTAGGCTACTATTTACATTTACCCTATCCAAACGGCAGTACATTGCCTCAATATAGGTTGAACAATTTTGCTCTTCCCGTAATGTGTTTGTGTGTTATTATCCATTAAGTGAAAAAAGAAGTGATATCTGTTTTTGATATCTCCACTTTAAATGGCTGGGCACTTTTGATAACTTGGCGTTTTTTTCACATTTCCAATGTGTTTTTGTTTCAGATTAAAAATACACGTTATGGTTCTATTCACAAGTTAGTACAGTGTTTAGATTTGTTGCAATTGAAACTATCCTGCACAGATGTCACAGACATGTAAGACCAGTCTGTGATACCTGTTTAAAGGTATTTTATTTTCAATAAATCAATAATCCATTCATGACCAGACAACCCATATAACATTGTATGCTGTGTGTGTTTGTGTTTTAATATTATCTCGAAGAACGCCTCCACCCAATCTCATTTGTTGCATGATGTCCATAAATAAGTCAACTTCATGTTTCACTTGGGTGCTTTTCAAATTGCAGCTCTGATTCACAAGTCAATTGACAGCTAAGCAAGCCTGACAGCAAAACAAGTCTGGATTCAATTTAATTAAATACCCTGTTGCAAAAACTAGATTGTTTACTGACTAAACGTTTAAAACCGTTTTTCTTATCTATAAAGGGATGGGCAGAATGTTTAATAAGAATAAGCAGAAAGGCACTGACAATACTATTGTGTGTGTAGAAATAATTCAGTTATCATCCCTAATGATCTTAGAAACAGTGACTTATTTCACAGATGTAACACTGTTTGTTGTTTATTCTTCATTCAAACATATCTCTCCTGCTTTAGAAATGTTACAGAGTCAATGTACTTACTTAGTATCTGGCTACTGTTAAACTAGACTGGAAGAGGAATACTTACTATTGTTGTAACTACCTCGTATAGCTGACTGTTAACGTGTTTGGAGATGTCGACTATACTTCAATTAAGAGTTGTATGTATGCACTGCAGTATATTTAAAAGGAACAAAAAGTTATGAGTGAAGGAATGAGCAAGGACAAAAGATTCCCTCACATAAACAAATAGAGATATTGAATTCATTTCTAAGGGAGGATTGTAGATATGTCAATGTTTGGACTGGCACGTGGCAGCATTTTCACTGGCAAGTACTTGGAATGTTATGTCAAAGACTGATTGGCACATGCCACAAACCTAGAGCTATACTGTAGCTATAAAATAAGTAAATAAATAAATAAATAAATAAATAGTGAATATCTCCGTAGGGGTGCATAAACAAATACTGCATATGGATGATTTCTGTGTGATCGAGCAAAGCAACATGAGTAAAATTACACTAGATAAATAAATAAAGATTTAATTTGTGTCATCAAATGAATTTGGTTAAAATCCTTGTTATCATTTTTTTTTAGTGTGAGCTCAAGTCTTTGTTTCAGTTCCTTGCTCAGTGTAATTCAGTGAATTACATATGCTAAACACACCCTTTCTATTGTGCCAGAGGCTCACATCTCTACCAAAAGTGGAGAAAAATCAGTGCATGAATCTTAATAAATAAAGTGTGACTATTAAAAATAGTCACACTTTATTGTATGCAACTGTGATCTATCTGCTGCAGGATTTAAATTACATTTAACTGACAATAGGACTCAAACTATGGATTGGTTGACATAATATTGCCACAGAAAAAAAAAACTTACCAAATTGCCTTGATTGACATCATATGACAAAAGCATATAAATGAGTCATGTATGGCCAGCTTGTATTTGCACAGATATTGCATGTTATATATTATACATAAAATATACATTATTTAATGCTTTAGTGCTTTAATTGGAAACATAGTTGTATTTCTAAAAAGAGTATACACCCGGCTCATCTATGGCCCTTATCGTAAGTCACTTGTTTGGTCACTTGCCACTTGTCCTGCCCGCTGGAATTAGACATTCATCTAATTCATATACTTTATTCATCAAAGTTTGCCAGCATAAAGGTGGCTAACGAGCTCCAATGGGCAAGGCCATGGGCCAACCTATTTCATTCCATTGGTGGTGTCTCCTTTCTGAACTAATAATGCTACTCTGTTTATACAACATGTGTATATTATAGTTTATTTTCCTTAAGAATTCAATTGAAGTATAAATTACCTTTGTTGACAAAGGGGACTTTTTTGCTGCTTGGTGGTAGCAGAGTGATAAGCTGTGATGTCACAGTAATTGTATTTGTATATGCTCACAGGACCCATTTGCAACCAACAACATGTTGGCTTACATTTGGAACTGCTACATCAGTCAGTCTAATCCACAAATAGTATTACCATAGTGTATGGTCATTTAATGTGATAGGACTGACTTATAGGTCACAACATATAGGTCACACTCACTGTGTGAACTGGGCTCTTTTTAAAAGATGCTGAATGGAATGGCAGCTGTGAGCCCTGGATTTCACTGTTTGATTTGCAATTTCAGACAGAATAAAGGAATGGAGATTTACCAGAACAATGAGTTATGCTGAAATAAGGACTAATCCCAGTGAGTAATGATGCCCTTTATCATGTGCCGTCATCAGCACTGATAAATCCTGTTTTCTCTTTTCCTACTGTTCTGGCAAATTGTAAGTAATAGGTGACTGGTTGTTTCTGCTCCACCAACATGGTTGAATACTTTATGAAAAATGGCATTTCAGATTGTTTTGAAAAAATATTTTTCATAGTAACAATGCAACAGTGAAAATATATCATGCTAGTCGAGGGGTTTATCCAAGCTTCCTATCCCTCAGGTGGGATTTAAATTCTCATATCACACACTATCCCATGCATATTCTCTATATATATTACATGGATAGTAACTATATGAACACTGTGGCCCATGATAAAAAAAAAAGTCTTATTGCACTTTTGTGATGTGAAAAAGTAATCATGTAATGCAACTTTCTCTGTCAAGAAACTCAACATGTTGTCTCATATTTCATCTTGGGGTTCTGCGCTTTGCTCTCGCGGTTTATGATGTCACATTACCCCTCAATTAAATATTTTCTCATAACACACTACAGCCCTTTGTCTTTTATCACTCAATGTCTGGTGTCTGTGCTGTGCTTAAAGTGTTTGCTTGGATTTACTTTGTCATTGGAATAGAGTTAAAGAGTGGAGGTATTTAGATTCACTACTGTTTAGATTATTAAAATAGACTCCTGTGTCTTTTAGGTCCAATGTCCATTAATTCATGTGAATCCAGTTTAGATTTGCTATAGAGCAGGATGAGGCAGTTTAGGAATGAATAAACCAAGACAAAAGGTAATTTACAACAACAATCTTTTCCAATCCACCCTCCTATAGTGATGACCTGATTATATTTTATTGTAATTTGTTGTTATCAAAGTGATGATTACACAATCAAAAGAGGTTATGGACCATGACCAAAAATAAGACAGTAAGGAGTATGTCTTAATTTAAGTCAAAACACATTTTCAAAAAATGTGCAATTATGAAGCAGCCAACTTCCCATCTCCACTTTCTGAAAAACTTGTTAAACAAAATGTCTAGGGAAGCTCAACCTTGTATCCAAAACACACAAGTTCCTATCCAGCTTCCTGTCTGAAGATAATGCTTCAGTCATTTTGGATTAGTTAAAAAAGGTTTCAAAATTAAAACCAGATTTACTCTAGTTTACACAAAGCTCTGCAAAAATATATACATATTTGAATCAGAACATGGGATTCTAACTCAAACTGAAACACATACAGTGCATATTTAACTAATGCAAGCCTACAGGACTATATTTACATTAAACTGCCAGATGGCAGAGCCTAGAAGCTACAACACATTGATGTTGAGAGACAGTTAACTTCTGCTGCTTTAGAGAAGCATAATTCTGGTCATTGAAAATATTTAGAAAATCTTGGTGCATAGCAGGAGTCCATATATTAAATCTTTGGTTGCAGAATAGCAGTGGCACCTGGTAAAATTCATATTGGCTGTGATTTTACCCCACTTAAACTGCTAAGTAAAAGCCCAAAATGCTGCCAGTGAAAAGTAGGGTAAAATACGATAAAGATAATAAAAATAGAGATGACCCTCTTGCATAACAACAGATTACAACGTTTTGTCTGAAGAAACTGAAAACTCCCATTGTCCAACAGAAGGTACGTTAAAATTGAAAATGTGTATATATCAACATCACAAGGTCAAACTATTTCAAAACAATGTTTTCAAAATGATAAATAACCTGCGATGTTCAACACAGAAACCTGCAGTAACTGTTTATTGCTAAAGGCTACCTTGGTGTCTTGTCCCTGGAGCAGCAACCTGTAAATTAAGTGTAAAGCTCATTGGGAGTTTGCTGGCAATGAGTTCTGACATAAATAAATATATACTTATGGTTAACAATTAATGTGCTTCCAGTACCAGTGGATTTGTTTTGTTGGTCTAGGCTTTCAGAAGCATAATTGGATGGAAGGTGTTAAAAGCTCTCCACTGTGCTACTTCATAATCTGCAGCTGGTTTTTAGCTTACATTGGTGTGGCGGAGGGTCCCGCCCCTGTGTGTATTTTTGTGTTATATGTTGTGTGTTAAATGTTGGTGTATAGACATTGGTACACAGGATATAAACGGGTCTGTGTTTCACAAGTGTTAGTAATATAGATTTGTATTTAGGCACGAGGATTGCATATCACTTCACGTGCAGGTAATATGTGATTACGGGTAGAATGCACAGATTAGTTCACATGCAGTTGTACCGAGATTCCAAATTGAATGATTGATTAGCAATCGGGTCTTGGTACAACTGCATAAAAGGAGCAGTTTTCACTCACTCGGGGTGGGGTGTTCGTGTTGTGGAGAACGGGAGGAGAAAGGAGTTTTTGTCTTAGTAAACATAAGCAACTGCTAGACGTGCGGGTCCTACCAGCACGAAACTATTTGGTTGTTTATTTATTTATTTACTTACTTGTTTGTATGGCCCTTGTGCCTTTTTGTTTGTATGTTTTGTTTAAACTGTTTATTTTATTATGATTTAATAAAGTACCGAGCGCAGTCGCGTCTCGGTTTACACCGCAGCAGCTTGTCTGTGTATCCCTTCCTGGTCCGTGACGTCACCGCTCGAGCCATCCTGTCACAATTGGTTAATGTTTCTTTTCCATGATAGTTTCCTGCCTGATCCATTTAAAAAAAGGTGCTATGATTTCAATAAAATATAATTTGCAAAGTTCTTTGTTAAAACAAACTTAATGTAGTTACTACATTGTTTCTTAACTGTTTAGAACAATTTTCCAGTTCTTGGAAGCACTTTTTGGGTTTCAACTTTACAACATTAGTGCATGACAGTTCTGTCAGACATGTTCCTGAAAATGTTGCTATGAATGTAATATTGCACTGGTGGTGACTAGTGGTTGAGCAGAAAAAAGGTGATACAGGACCCTTAACTGTTATACACTGCCAACGTATGTTTAAAATACAACATTAATATAGCATTTAGATTTCAAGACCACGTCACTTTAACATACTTTGCATAAAATATTTTCTAAATAAAGTTGTTAAAGTAGGAGAAAGGCAGACAAAGACCAAGTACACCCTATCGACTTAATTTGTTAATAAATGGCTAACAAAATAATTAGATACTGTTCTGTACAGTATCTAATTATAAAATAAGCAAATCAGACAAACTTTGGTTTTGGAGCAAGATACATTACTCAATTGTGAAGCAAAGGTGGCTGATGGAAAACCTCCTGCCAAAAGTAATAAAAAAACAAAAAAACAAACAGAAACAGTAATTTAAATTATAATTAAAAACAGTCATTACTACTGTACTTGTATTCGCGAGTACCACATCCTTCGTTACAACCCGCGCCTCTCTCCTCTCACGCTCGTCAGTTTTAGAATCGGAGGTCATCAATGTGGGATGGCACACGTCCAGTGATTGGCTAAAACAGGCAAAAGGGGATGGGAAGCATGTCGCCTTTGGATATTATTTTACACGGCTTTACTCATGTGTTCCATGCTAGCCATCTGAAGAAATGGAAGAACATGATTGGCTAATAGACATGCTTATCACAACTACAGAGGAGGCAAGAGCGCGTCTGCCTGTGTTTGCCTCCTCCGAATGTACAGCGGTGACTGAGTAGAGAATTTGGATCAGGTGGCTGCCCTGGTGTAAAATAAATATGTTGCATATTACATATCAATTTTAAAATTATCGAGCGGGCAGTGCCTCCTCTGCCTCCTCCGACGAGCACTGGACTGGAGGAATAGCCCGAGAAATATTTGGAAAAACTTGAGGACGGTACTTTACATATTAATGCTGACAAGCACTCTAAGGGGGCCACACTAAATACTAGCTCATGCTCTAGAAATCACTGTTTATTTGACTTATAATTAATTTTGTACTTCTAGTTGAATAATAGAAGCAATTTTATAGTAATTTTATTATACAATTTATTCAAATTATACAAGAAAATGTGGCCAGTACAGTCCATGGGGATACAGATGTGGAATGGTACTGTACCACTTGTTAAACATGCCGTATTATGCAACATTCATATTCCACCTGGGATTTGGGTGTGGAGTATTTCAACAAATGTCTGTAATGTCCCCTCTTGACCAGATAAATAGGTAGCATTACATTCAGAAGCAATCTTGAGGGCTGCCTGTTTCATATTTTAGTTTCATGCTACTTCAAATCAAACTGTGTGGTGGATTTCGCAATGGTGACTTCTGCAGTGAAAGTTTTTGTAGAAAAAAAAAAGGTTCAAGCTTAATCCTGCCCTATTTTCAACTGCCACACTACAGTACCTCTTGCCATAATAGTAACCCCCATACCAAAGTTTATAGAAGAATAAACATCTACTGTAGTGGTTGCCAGATGTTCTACTGAAGGAAATTATTTAAAAAGTCGGTAATTAGCATTCCCTGAGGTAATTCGATCTAACTTTATAATAACTATTTATTAAATTACTGAATAGCAGCTGGGGGCAGCGAGGGAGCTTTTTCTTTAATAATGATTTCATTTTCTTTCTTTTCATTTATTTTTATTTTTATGCAGAGCCCTGATTTTAAACGGATACCACTTGGCTCTGCAGGTAGTGTGCAAAAGCCAATGGTATAGAAATCAAATGAAAACACTTTAGTCTTCATAATATTTTAGTTATATGACTGAAAAAAATGCTAGATAAAAAGTGTTTGAGAAAAAAATGGAAATTGTTTGTTGCCAATCAAGGTCACTGAAAGTTTGAATCCAAGTTCTGTATAGAACATATCGAGGGAGGTAACAAGAGGTTGTATACAATTGTCTAACTGCTCTGGCGAGACACTGAGTTCAATTTGGGCCCTGCAGTAAAGTGCATTGTAGTTTTGGAGAGAATCCAGTGAAGAGCTACTAAAGTAATCGCATGGCTAAAAGGCATGAGTTATTGTGACTTAGGGAACTGAATAACTTTTAACAAAAAGGGGTCAGGGGAGAATAGCTTAGAGTTTTTAGAAATCCTTTTTAAAATAATTTAAAAAAAACTGATGACACAGTTAACCACAGTCACTATTTCAAGTGCAGCACAGATACCAGGACACAGCTGGAAATTAAGAATAATCAGAATGAGACTGAAACGCCTTTTATGGTGAATAGTGAGTGCATGAAATACTGTAGGTTGTCATGCCACGTTGCTGCTGAGTCGTTGGATCCTTAAAGAGATGACTAGACACAGTTCTGGGATCAATTAGCTACTAGGACCTGATACTTGGACGAGCATTGATGGGCCAAAATATCCTCCTCGTATTTGTAGCTTTTCTTATGTTCTTGAAGTAAGTTTCTATATTTGAAGGCCCATACAGTTATTATAGTTAGTAAAGAGAGAACTAAAGAAAAACGTTTCCAGAAAGTGCTTTCGATTTGTACAATTAGAAGGTACAATTAGAAGACATCAGTTTGCAGATTTTAACGAGCTGGTATTTACAGCCTAAACCAACAATGGGTTCTATTATCAGGCATAATTAAAGGTTTAGTAGATGCAGCAGACTTTTTACAGTGTGTGAAACAGAAACGTTCATTGTGTGTCATGGGTACAATTATACACAAGCAATACTGTAAATACTGAACAACAAATTGTGTTCTGGTATCAACACGGAAGGTAAATGTTGATAGATCCTCTGGATGAACAAACATTTAGTCAACTGTGGCACATAAAACTGTGATCCCATTTGTGTTTTATTTGTGCCACAGTGGAGCCTATTAAAGCCACAAAAGCCATGGGAAAGGAAGCTCTAAATTTAGACCAGTGAAAGCTCCCAAGGTTAAATAAATCTGCCACAATGGTGAAGTATCTACTGTATATAATGGTACCCTTGCTTGAGCAGCATCAGGGCTTTTGGTTCCAGCATGACAATGCATGTCATCATACTGACAGACAAATGAGAGACACATAAATCTCAAGTATGGAGCAAATTTGCAGTGGTCGTCAACGCGGAAAACGATGAGTACAAAGGTTTTGTGATGTGCTTGCAGTGTGATGCCCTTTACAAGCATGATAGTCTTAAAACTGGGACTGCTAATATGTGTCGGCATGTTTGTGGACGTCAAGGAATCAAATTAGCCAGTTCACCACTAGCAGCAGTGGCAGGGCAATCAAAATGGAAGCCTATAACATCATACCTAACGGCAGATGCAACATAGACAAGTGTGTAGATCTGTGCTGTATGCACCTTCAACCTTTTGATATTGTGTCGGGGGAGGATTCAAGCATGTTGCCCAGAATCTTAGTAATAAGGGATCAGCTAGATAGAATGGGTGACATACAACTCGTGCTCAAAATACTTACCGAATTCTTGTCTCTTCAAAATGGCAAGTGAAGAACTGGAAGGGGATAAGTACCCTACAATACACATGGTGTTGCTCTGGTTTTACAGATTGCAGAAGCACTGCAAGTCTATTTATGGGGACCCGGAAAATATGTCTCACTTACGTGATCGTGCATTGAGTCATTTAAAAGAGAAGTTAGCAATCATTGAGACATCTAAAAGAGAAGCTAGCAATCACTTCCACAAGATTGCAACATTTCTTTGCCCTTGTTTTAAAAAGTTAAAGACGCTCCCAACCAAAGAAAGAACGCCTGTTTATGACCAAGCGAAGAAACTGCTTGCCACTTTCAAATCTGCCATGACTGCTTTGTCATATAATGCTGCCTGTGATGTGGGGACAGTGACACCCTAGTGCTCAGAGTGAAGAGAATACTATCAAAGGTACACCTGAAAAAGAATATGGAAGGCTACCGAGTGGCGCATCCAGTAAAGGCGCTCCACATGGAGTGCAGGATGTGCTCTATAGTCTGGACGTCGCGAGTTCGAGTCCAGGCTATTGCTTTGCCGACCCAGGACAGGAGCTACCAGGGGGCAGCGCTCAATTGGCCGAGCACCGCCCGGGGGGAGGGGGGGTTAGGTCGGCCAGGGTGTCCTCAGCTCACCGCACACCAGCGACCCCTGTAGTCTGGCCGGGCGCCTGTGGGTTTGGCTGTAAGCTGCCCGAGAGCTGCGTTGTCCTTCGACGCTGTAGCTCTTGGGTGGCTGCATGGTGAGTCCACAGTGTGAAAAAAAGCGGTCGACTGACGGCACACGCTTCGGAGGACAGTGTGTGTTCGTCTTCGCCCTCCTGAGTCAGCGCAGGGGTGGTAGCGGTGAGCTGAGCATAATAAAATAATTGGCCAATCCAAATTGGGAGAAAATAATAAAAAAATAATTGGCAACGACTACATTTATTAAGAAAAAGAAAGAAAAAGAATATGGAGCTAAATTCAAGTAGAATTCACTGAGTGGGAAGATGAAGTCAGCGGCTGTGATAAAACGAGATCCAGCAATACGCAGTTTTCAAGTGACGAAGCTGACAAAGATCTTATCAGACTTTGGAAAAAACAACAAACCACGTTTCGCCAGCTAATTAAGTTAGCACGTTTGATATTGTGCATTCCTGCATCAAGTGCAACAAGCGAGCGCAATTTTAACTCAGCTGGTCAAGTGATTGAATCCCGAAGGAATCGCCTCAATCCAGGGACAGTGGACTATTCTGTTCCTCCAAAGCGCTGCAAAGTCATCAACTAAATGAGATACATAACTGCCTAATGATACTGTGTTACTGGACTTTTGACTCTGGACTGTTTATGGATGACGAATAATGGATTTTGGATGTCGGATAAATTGACGGTTGAAATAGTGTACTTTCATGAACATGATAAAGACTAAATGTTGAACAGCAGTTTTGGGATTCATTATCTTCATTATGCATCGAAAGGTAAGCCTGTATATATTTTAAATATAGTTTACACATGTAAATGAATGATTGGTTATAGGTAAATGCAGGAGTTGTAATATGAGTAGCTTTTACACAATAGGAATTAAAAGGGTAATGATCACAAAACTGATAGTTGTGTCGGGTTCGGGTTGGGTTCGGATGAATATTAATAAAACCTGAATTTGGTCGGGTTGGGTGCGGGTCAAAATATGACTGATCCGCACATCACTAATACGTACCAGATTTGAAGTCAATCCCTCAAAGCCTATTCTGGTCTGTATCTGGAACGGTTTGTGTGATATGAGGTCTTAAAACTGCCTCTATGGTGGCTTTGTTACATGGCTGTTGCCAAATTGTTTTAATTAGTCGATACACAGAATCCAACTATAAGAGATCTGTCTCAATGGATTTCACTGATAAGAGGTGTTGAAGGTGCAGCAGCACCTTTATTACAACATGTACAATTGGAACTGTGTTCCTTTTATGTATTTCATTGTAGAATGCACCATGTGTCATTTTGCCTACTTGTCCCATAGATATTCCTTATTATAATTATTCACACTGTTTTTTTTTGTTTGTTTTTTTATCTTCAAAAGTATCTTCTGGACAAACAGGAGTATGGGCCCCCATGAGAAATACACCAGACCTTGAATCCTGCAGATGTAGCATACAAATTGTTTTTGCACTCATTTTCATCATTTAATATCTCATCAATGTGGTAACAACAACCATGTCATTGTTTTTTTCACAGTAGATTTTCAGAATTCTGGAGGAAGGATCTTTCAATGTAATTTTCTACGCAGATTTCTCCCACGTATATTTGAGTGTGTTCTCATCTCCAGCTGAGTGAGACTGGTGTGAAAAACTTGACCAAAAAGTGCTCCTACCTCATCCTTTCTGATCAAAGTGCAACATTCAGTACTGGTTCGCAAATTAAAACTAAAACACTGCAGTGCAAGTTTAATATTCCATCCTATTTAATAGCGTGCTTATATATGCTTGTGAAGCATTACCCTTCACATGTGACCTGTGACTAAGCTCCAGTGTTATGGCTTCACTGTTTTAGATTATCTAGTTTAAATTATGGTGCAAGAAAAAATAACCCTTATCAGTTATTTTATAAAGCTGCCGTCGCCACAATGTTAAAGGCTCATATCTTAGTAACCAGCTACTGACATTATATTTTCAAGGTTATGTAAACCCTCCATGCTAAATTTGTTGGTGATCATGACATTGATCTCTAAACTAATATGACTACATATTGAAATCATATGACTTTATATTTCTGCTGCATAGAGACAATACACTTTTAAGGGAGTTATAAGGGAGATATCTTTAAATGCTGCCAATTTGACAGAACAACAATGTCGTTGTTGTGTATTCAAACCAGTTACATTATTGTTTGTTATACTAAGTGAATAACAAAATCACTTTAAGTTTGCAACGATTTAGGCCAGGTTCTGGTACTGTATTATGCATGTCGTTGCAGTGTGGAGCAGTGGTTAGGGCTCTGGACTCTTGACCGGAGGGTCGTGGGTTCAGTCCCAGGTGGGGGACACTGCTGCTGTACCCTTGAGCAAGGAACTTTACCTAGATTGCTCCAGTAAAAACCCAACTGTATAAATGGGCAATTGTATGTAAAAATAATGTTATATCTTGTAACAATTGTAAGTCACTCTGGATAAGGGTGTCTGCTAAGAAATAAATAATAATGTAATAATTCCCAGCAAGGAATGGAATAAGTTGGGAAACATAAGTACCTGAATGTACACAAGGGCCATAGATGCCTGACAGGCCAAGAATTTATGCGTAAGATTTATTTTTGCAAGCCACACATTTATAATGGAGTTCTCTACATCAGGTTGTGCACAAGAACAGCTTGATCACTATGGAGGTTGAAACTGGTTTTCTCAACATGAGAACAGACTTTATGAAAAAGGGACTATTTGTTGGCAGGGAGTGACATTAATTCATATGATTAGGTTAAAAAAAAATAAAAATAAACAGAAGATCTGTTATGTTGCTGAAAGGGCAAAACATCCGGAGTAAAGATTGATCAGTTCATGCATAGTGCTGTAGATGTTTTCAATTTGAATGTTGATACTCTTGGAGCCACGGATGTTACTTTTTCAGTGAACTCAACCTCAGACTCAACCACCGACACATATATATGAATAAGAAATATTTTACAACACAGTCGCAGCGCAAACATTTTCGTTACGACAATTCGCAAAGTGCACATTTTGTTATATGTACAAAGAAAATATATGTTAATGAAGAGAGCCGCAATATACTAATTTAAATATTATTTGCGTCATCTTAGCGAGATCTCTAGTGAGTTGTGCGACATTTTTTCAAATAAAATAGCGGCAGTTGAGTTGTGGTTTGCTGCAGAAGAGTGTCAGAAGGATAACGTCTATACATGCAAGGGTGCAAGAATCAAAATAACATTGTTTTTGTTAAATGTAATCTGTAAATGTCATCTGTACAATGCATTCTGTTCCGTCTTCATTTGATCTATTTTAATACTGTTTTATATATATATATATATATATATATATATATATATATATATATATATATATATATATATATAATGAAAGGCAGTTTAATCCCATCAGATTCTATAGTGGGGCCCCAACCTTCATCCCCAAAAAGCTTTTCATAATCATAAAGTAGCCCCCCGCTAAACCGGACGTGTGTGTCCGACATAAGAGGTGTCGGGTTTAAAAACAATACAATAAAATCGTAGACACATACTGTACATTTACAGTTCTCGATGTATTTTAAATATAAATCTTGCTCTGAAATAGCACAAATGTGTTTTGGGTACACTACACATTACGTTATGTAAAAATCTAAATTTATACAGTATACAGTACAGTAGTAAAATCAAATGAATACCTAGCACACTTTTTTTGTACTTTAGTCTACTGGTAACACAAAATAAATCATGCTGCTGCATTGTACACATTGGTGTACAATGCGAATAAAAGATTATTTTAAAGTGAAACTAAAGGATTTAGGGTTTTTTATTTTATTTTAATTATTGTTATTTTTAACCTGGTCTAGCAGACTGGGAAATGCCAGCAACAATTGCGACTGTTTAAAACATGCTTTCAAAAGTTCTAACAAATTGATGCAATTGTAAGTGTCGCAATTGCCCGCAGCTTTAGTACATCTCATTACAATATTTTTCATCCCTCATTTGCACTATCTCCACCCTGTTTTTGTGAATTTCTGCAGGAATGCCCAGAATTACATATTCATTTAAGGCTAAAGCGCAAATAAGAACTGCGGCTGCAAAGCATTTGTTAAAATGATGCTAACAGCGTTGCATTTGTTTAGTACATTTCACGCTACACTTCCGACTGGTTTACATGTGGTTTGCAATGATTACGACAGACGCAACACTTTAGTACATCTACCCTTATGTATGTGGCATACAACTTATATTTTGTATGAAATACCAAAGACTTTTTTTATTACACTATTACAGTATAGGCGTTTGTCAGACAAGAAATAAAAGCAGGAAGAATTTGATGCAGCATTTTGCATTTTATGGTTCTAGCTATCATAATTACAGTCATCTGCAAATAACTGCTGAGGTTTCTGTTTAGATTGTGTGTTTTTAATGTCGTGGGGTCTTCATGTTTTGGCATAAGCCATGAGATTCAAACATGGCTGGACTTGAAAATTCCAGGTTCTCAAAGTAAACACATTGGAGGCTGTGTGTCCAGTGGTTAAAGGAAAAGGGCTTGTAACTAGGAGGTCCTCGGTTCAAATCCCACCTCAGCCACTGACTCATTGTGTGACCCTGAGCAAGTCACTTAACCTCCTTGTGGTCCGTCTTTCGGGTGAGACGTAATTGTAAGTGACTCTGCAGCTGATGCATAGTTCACACACCCTAGTCTCTGTAAGTCGCCTTGGATAAAGGCGTCTGCTAAATAAACAAATAATAATGACCATTTTGGATAGTGTAAAAATGCTCAGGGTTCTAACTTTTTTCCAAGATTTCCAATTTTATGACATGCATCAGCAGACAGTCCATTGACCCCTTTGGCTGTAACCTACACTAAATCCCCAAACTGCTACAAATCAAGGAAAATGTCTATACCACCAACATAATTACATCATCTGAGGATGCTCTGGACTTAAAGTTTGTTAAACTGTCTGATTGCTACCAAGGAATTATTTACAGACGTGTAAATCAGAACGGTTGCTGATTTCAGCAATATGCTTGTCAAGGATTCGGGACAAGGCTAATTGAAACTAGATAATTAAAAGTAAAATAATATCTTGTGCAGGCTACAGCCAGGAAATGAAACCTCAAGCCACGTTTTTCTTTAAAAAAAAAACCATTTTTTGGTGCGTTTCTGTTATCAGTTGCATCTTTTTTAAAACTTCTCATGCTCCAAGCTAATTGGACTAAGTGTTTATGTAAGTAGTAACTGTATCCAAGTCAGAATAAAGGGTGGAGAAAAACATAAATTGTATATACATGACTTCACATTAAGCAATCGTGTTAAACTTTTCTTATACATTATTTATTAAGTAAACCAGGGTGACCACAAACTCACCAGAGCCCAATTGGCAAGAATGTATTCATACATAAAAGGTTATTATTAGTGAGAGAAGGCCTAGTACAGATTTCAAGTTTCTGTGAGGGACACTGCAGTGAATACTGTAGTAAAGATTGTTGTAAGTACTGCACATATTGTAGTATTTTTGTATAAGGGTTACTGCTAATAGAGAAGCTAAGGGGCACATACAGTAAAAACTATTATTATTATTATTATTATTATTATTATTATTATTATTATTTCTAGATTTGTTCATGTTTTAGGTTTTTTTTTTTTAGAAAAGGGGTACATTTTTCACAAATCCCAAATCACCATACCAGTTGATGAATCTACCACTCTTGCTCAAAAATCGACGCTCATAATTTATTTAAAAGCCAGCATCGACAGTGTTATGAATCCTGTAGCACTTCCATTGAATTTGATTGAGTTAGAAAACGCATCTGCTGAGACCATAAAGGGAGACATAATAAAATGTTTGCTGTGCTATGGATTCATTATAGAATTACTGACTGTCAGTTTTTGCAGAGATGGTGTCATGTTAGGAGTCAAAGCTGGGGCAGGAAAATTCCTACAAAAAGACTTCCCCAATCTCATTTTATGGCATTGCCTTAACCATAGGCTTGAACTGGCTGTTGATCAAGCTCTGGATGTTACTGGGGATACAAATGATTTCAGGGCAATTTTAGACAGCTTGTACTCGCTGTACAGTCAGTCACAAAAAAACAGCCATGAGCTCAATGCACATGCCAATGAGTTACGTGTTGTACTTAAAAAAATCGGCAGAGTTTTCAATGTACGATGGGTAGCATCAACGTGGAGAGTTGTCTGTGCAGTCTGGCAGACTTACCGAGCATTAGCTAAACATTTCGAGGAAGCCTCACAAGACCAGTCAAGGGATGGATGGGATCGAGTGAAATTTCAAGGTCTGCTTTCAAAACTGTGTTCAGTCAATTTTGTGAATAACCTGTCTATAATGTTAGATGTGCTCACTGAGCTCAATGATTTGTCTGAACTCTTACAAGAACAAGAACTGACGATCCCAAAAGCAGACAACCTGATGGAAACCTGATGAAAATGTATGTATATAGAATGGAGAGCCTACATAGAATCCCTGGATTGCACACTGAACAGGCACAGCAAGCCGAAGAGGCTATGATGTTCCAGAACACAAAATTGACAGGGACCGGGAAAAGTCGCAGAATTAATTCTTCACAATTCATTCAGGCAGTTGTTGACAACATGAGGTGTAAGTTGTTCACCACCATTGCTAACAAGGCTAATCAAAGCACAGCAGAAAGCAGGGGAAGTGCTTACCACAACCTTATTGAGAATGTGTCTTTTAAATTTTTCTGATAAATTAAAGAAACAAATTATTATTATTATTATTAATTCCTTAGCCGACGCCCTTATCCAGGGTGACTTTTGTTACAAAATTGTTAACAATTGACAATTGTTACAATATATAACATTATTTTTACATACAATTACCCATTTATACAGTTGGGTTTTTACTGGAGCAATCTAGGTAAAGTACCTTGCTCAAGGGTACAGCAGCAGTGTCCCCCACCTGGGATTGAACCCATGACCCTCCGGTCAAGAGTCCAGAGCCCTAACCACTACTCCACACTGCTAATCCTCGCTGTAGACACTCTTGCAGCGAGCAATGCTGACTGCGAAAGAGGTTTCAGAGTTATGAACACTATAATCACGGATAAACGGATTGCATTGACCACTCGTCATGTAGCAGATCTACTTTTCCTTTCAAGCGTTGGGCCTCCCTACACTGAGTGGAATCCTGTACCATATGTCAAGTCATGGCTGGGCAAGGGACGACGGGCTGCCCATTCAACTGAGGGCAGGGGACAACGACAGCAAACAAAGCCACAGGATCACGCTTACTACGCACCCCTGTGGAATTGTCTTTGATTTGGTAAGTTGCTTTCTTAAATTAAAAAATACTCTACCTTCTGAAATTCAATAATTGAAATTATTTGTTTGATTTGCTATCAATTGCTGTAGTAGCTAATATGTTGAGATGTTGAGGTTTTTGTGTTTGATGATGGCAACAGAACTTTTTTTTTAAGGGGGGGGGGGGCTATAGTACCGTACCAGTAAGAACTCAAATCTGCTTTCACCACTGCATATAATAATATCATATATAAATACAAGTGAGTGACTCTGTAATATAACTCACAAAAATGCTGTGAGATAAGTTAAGAATAGACAAATTTAAAATGTTAATGTTTATTAATGTGTTCATAGAAAAATAAGGTTAAAAAGCCAAACCTGGCCTGTACCACTATAGTATAGTAGTAGTTGTGATATTATTATTATTATTATTATTATTATTATTATTATTATTATTATTATTAGTCGTAGTAGACATAGTAGTCGTAGTAGTATTTCTAGATTTGCTTATGTTTTAGTTTAGTTTTTCTAGAACGAATACACATTTTGCGCTTGTGCAGAAACTCATTAGGCCCATATAATTTTGAAAGAAGACCAAAGAGAAACCCTATTTGGGGGGTGTTGACAAGTCCTATGAAACAGAAGGCAGGAGTCTAAACACAGGCAAACCCTTAAGTACCTCTGAAATCAAATAAGATTGGCAAAGGATTATTATGACTGATGATAATAGGTAAAGGCCTAGAATACAAGACACGGTAGATAGCTTTCTCTAACCCCATGACCCCTGGCAGTGATACAGACACACATACTAATCAATCTTCTCAAGCAGCCAAATAGTGGCACAGTTATGTGGAAGTAATTAGCAAACGTTGGTACACATACTGCATTATAATTCATTATTTTTGGCACAATCATTTTATAATACTCTATGTAGACTAAAGTAACTTGTACATGTAGGTCAATTCAAGCCTTTGAGGCAGTCATTTTTTTAGCTGATTTGATGAATCTGGAATAATCAAACAAGAAGACATCTAATGAATGAAGAAAAAAAGAGTTTCTGCTACCAAGCCTTTCTGCATTTAACATACACACAATCTTATTTGAGAAATGTATGTGAATTCCTATTGTACAAGCATAGAGTACTGCTACAACTCTCTGACTGTTGCCAGGTCGATGTTGTGAATAATAGTTCGCCATCTACAATGGCTGCTCACAGCAGATGGATCCTCCTGTAAATTGAAGGTCTCCTAGACGGTTTAGAGGTTGCGGAGCAGCCATCTCTCAGCCAACTATCCCTTCAGGGTCACTTTTCCTAGGTTTCCAATCAGCAGTAGTGGAGAAGAATAGCAAAACAGGATATGTAGTAGGAAACTTGCCAGGAAAAGATCACCACTGATTTTTTACAGTCAACCTGCAGTGTTCCTCCTGTGTGGCCTATATATCTATACTCAGACTAAGTGGATAACACCAGCTGTCTAAATAACAGAAGGACAAGTCTTGTATTGTGCAAACAAGAGTTACACCTCACGAATGCCAAGTCAGTAGCATATAGTATGAGGTGTAATACTGAATGAGTTCAGATATCTATTTATACCCCCAAAACCACTTACCATGGAAGCTTTGGAAACATTATGTTGCACCAAGAAGTAATGAAAGCACCACAGAGTAGCCTTTGTTGTTGTGGTTCTGCTTCAAAAAAAGGGGGGGGGAGGACACGTACTGCCCAAGAGACAGAGACCAGTGTAGCAAATTACACTTGAAATTATCCGCGTAATCCTATAATTCTGTATACCACCAGGACTGCAACAATACTGTACACACTAACCATGCATGAAAACAGTTTATAACAGCCTGTAGTTCACAACCGATAAAACATCCCTGATACAAAAAAATGTAACCAGTGTATAGCCAATGAACACCGGAAAACACAGAAAAACACTGGCAATGGATACTCAATTCACATTGACTTCACCCCTTTCCCATAAAAAAAAAACTACTACAAAAAAAACAATAACAAACCACCTTTCCCAGTGTAGCTGGGCAATGTCCTTCCTTCCTGACTTGTATCTATCACATCAAGCACGTTGCGTCAAAGCATCAGCGAAGAGCAAAAATGGGCTGGAGTGCCTTTGGAAGATTAAGCATGGTTCTGAAAGGGAAACTACCCTTCTGCCTCAAGAGAAAAGGCTTTGAACAATGCTGCCAGTGCTAACTTAGGGATGCGAAACCTGGACCCTAAATGCAAAAATGACTAAAAAATTACAAATGACTCAAAAATTACAAATGACTCAACAAAGTATGGAAAGATGCATGCTGGGAATAACAAGAGACAGGAAAAGGAAGGAATGGATACGAGCAAAAGTATGCAATGTTATTATAAGAGCGAAAAAACTGAAATGGCAGTGGGCCAGACATGTAGCAAGAAGAACAGACCATCGCTGGACCAAGGAGATACTAGACTGGATCACAAGAGATATAAAGCAACCAAGAAGAAGACCTCCAGGATGATCACAAGATGAAATTAGGAAAAAGGCTGGAGCAACGTGGATGAGGGACGCAGCAGACAGGCTATAGAAAACAGTTATTTTACATTTGTTAATAAGAATTCCAAACAAAACGATGGTACAGCAATAGGATCTAAATTAGGAATGCATTTTGCCAGTACATACATGGGGAAATGGGAAGAACAATTACTTAGAAAATCGGAAAGAGAACCTTTAGAATACATTCGGTTTGAAGATTATATTTTTGGGGTTTGGACACATGGAGAAGAATCCCTTTTCCAGTTTCATAAAATGGCAAATGAAATACACAGTAATATTAAGGTGGACCTTCGATGGACAAGAAAAGAAATAGAATTTTTAGATACCATAGTAAAACTTGAAGAAGGTTCAATTGAGACTGACCTCTTCTGTAAACCTACTGACATGCACCAGTATTTGCACATGTCCTCTGCACATCTGATACACACTAAACGGGCAATCCCAAAGGGTCTAGGAATAAGAATACGAAAAATATGCGCAAAAGAAAGTGACTGTAAAACAAAGAAATGTATTAAAACAAATCTTTAAAAAAAGAGGATACAAAGAAAGAATTATAGAGACAGAGATTATATAAGAAAAGTGGATAAACTAAAAAGATGATCTACTGGATTATAAAAATAGAGGTAAAAAGGTCAAAAGAGTCCCATTAATAATGACTTACTCTAAACTTTTCCCCAATATTGGGTAGTTTTGGGCCATGGAGTTTATTTGATTACGGTATATTGTACAACAACAACAACTCTCTGAAAAAACAAATGCAACACTTGCAAAGAACTGATTATGCGCAGTGGATAGCCTAGTAGAATTGAGCACTCGTGCACAGGGTAAAAAAAAAAAAAACTGTGGTTATCATTTTTATATCTGTATGAAGTGTCTTATAGATGCAGCTATTTAAAATGTATTTTTGATATAAAAGTAAACTGTACGAAATTGTTTAATTAAGGCTGGTTTAAAAAAAAAAAAAAAGTGTTGCGGTTTCTAAATGGTTCCGCTGTTGTCAGGGGAAAATGAATCAATGGTCACTTGATGATTGTGTTCTTGAACAGCTGTCTTTGTAAAGGTTTGCGTGTGTTTGTGAACGTGTGTACCAGTGTCTTATAAAAGGGAAAAAATACAATGTGCACCTGCCAGAAAACAACAAACAAAAGCTTCAGTCTCCGTGTTCCGTGTTGAAGAAGTGATCATTGCATTGTGCACTGAGGAACTCGATAATTTTACTTTGTGTATGTATTTTTGACACCGTTTAACCATCACGAAATAGGCCTGTATGTAAGATCGTTTTGTATATGCCATAGACATATGCATGCATGTTTATGGTTTATGGTTCGTGTTTTTCCCTAGTGACGTCACAGATGTCAAGATTCGAAATCAGGGCTTTTTGGCAGCAGCACTCAAAACAAGCTTTAGATTGTAAATTTCTTACAGTTACAGTGCAAAAGTATAAATTATATATGTATATATATATACAGTATATATATATATATATATATATATATATATATATATATATATATATACAGTGCCTTGCAAAAGTATTCAGACCCCTGACCAATTCTCTCATATTACTGAATTACAAATGGTACATTGAAATTTTGTTCTGTTTGATATTTTATTTTAAAACACTGAAACTCAAAATCAATTATTGTAAGGTGACATTGGTTTTATGTTGTTAATATTTTTAAGAAAAATACAAAACTGAAATATCTTGCTTGCAAAAGTATTCAACCCCCACACATTAAAATTTGGTAGAGCCACCTTTCACTGCAATAACAGCTTTAAGTCTTTTGGGGTAAGTATGTACCAGCTTTGCACACAGTGTCGGAGTGATTTTGGCCCATTCTTCTTGGCAGATTTGCTCCAGGTTGTTCAATTTGGTTGGACGACACTTGTGGACCACAATTTTCAAATAGTGCCACAGATTCTCAATGGGATTGAGATCAGGACTTTGACTGGGCCACTGTAGGACATTCACCATTTTGTTCTTGAGCCACTCCAATGTTGCTTTGGCCTTGTGCTTGGGATCATTGTCCTGCTGAAAGGTGAATTTCCTCCCAAGCTTCAGTTTTTTAGCGGACTGAAGCAGGTTCACTTGCAGTATTTCCCTGTATTTTGCTCCATCCATTCTTCCTTCAATTTTAACAAGATGCCCAGTCCCTGCTGATGAGAAGCATCCCCACAGCATGATGCTGCCACCACCATACTTCACTGTAGGGATGGTGTGTCTTGAGGCATGGGCAGTGTTAGGTTTGCACCACACATAGCGCTTTGAGTTTTGGCCAAAAAGCTCTATCTTGGTCTCATCTGACCACAAAACCTTTTCCCACATCGCAGCTGGGTCACTCTCATGCTTTCTGGCAAACTCCAGACGTGCTTTCAGATGGTACTTTTTGAGTAATGGCTTCTTTCTTGCCACCCTCCCATACAGGCCAGTGTTATGCAGAGCTCTTGATATGGTTGACTGGTGCACCGTTACTCCACTCCCAGCCACTGATCTCTGTAGCTCCTTCAAAGTGATTGTTGGCCTCTCTGTGGCTTCTCTCACAAGTCTCCTTCTTGTTTGAGCGCTGAGTTTTGAGGGACGGCCTTTTCTTGGCAGTGCCTGGGTGCTGTGATGCAGCTTCCACTTCCTGATTATTGATCCAGCTGTGCTCACTGGGATATCCAAACACTTGGATATTATTTTGTACCCTTTCCCTAATCTATGCATTTGTATTACTTTATCTCTAACTTCTGTAGAATGCTCTTTGGTCTTCATTTTCCTTCAGATTCACAGCCTGACCAATGATCCTTCAACAGTGGGGTTTTTATCCAGAAAATGTGACAGCAACTTTAATGGTTCACAGGTGGAGGCCAATGGTAAGGTAATTGTGTCCTCGTTAGGGCAATTTCTTTCATCGGTGTAAACTGGGAGCTTCCACAACACAGGAGTTGAATACTTATGCAAGCAAGATATTTCAGTTTTTTTTTATTTTTCTTAAAAATATTTCCCAACATAAAACCAATGTCACCTTACAATAATTGATTTTGAGTTTCAGTGTTTTAAAATAAAATATCAAACAGAACGAAATTTCAATGTACCATTTGAAATTCAGTAATATGAGAGAATTGGTCATGGGTCTGAATACTTTTGCAAGGCACTGTGTATATATATATATATATATATATATATATATATATATATATATATATATATATATATATATATATATATACAGTACTGTGCAAAAGTTTTAGGCAGGTGTGAAAAAATGCTGTAAAAGTAAGAATGCTTTCAAAAATAGACATGTTAATAGATTATATTTATCAATTAACTAAATGCAAAGTGAGTGAACAGAAGAAAAATCTAAATCAAATCCATATTTGGTGTGACCACCCTTTGCTTTCAAAACAGCATCAAGCATCAATTCTTCTAGGTACACTTGCACACAGTTTTTGAAGGAACTCGGCAGGTAGGTTGGCCCAAACATCTTGGAGAACTAACCACAGTTCTTCTGTGGATTTAGGCAGCCTCAGTTGCTTCTCTCTCTTCATGTAATCCCAGACAGACTCGATGATGTTGAGATCAGGGCTCTGTGGGGCCATACCATCACTTCCAGGACTCCTTGTTCTTCTTTACGCTGAAGATAGTTCTTAATGACTTTCGCTGTATGTTTGGGGTCGTTGTCATGCTGCAGAATAAATTTGGTGCCAATCAGATGCCTCCCTGATGGTATTGCATGATGGATAAGTATCTGCCTGTACTTCTCAGCATTGAGGAGACCATTAATTCTGACCAAATCCCCAACTCCATTTGCAGAAATGCAGCCCCAAACTTGCAAGGAACCTCCACCATGCTTCACTGTTGCCTGCAGACACTCATTCTGCACGCTCTCCAGCCCTTCGCTAACAAACTGCCTTCTGCTACAGCCAAATATTTCAAATTTTCACTCATCAGTCCAGAGCACCTGCTGCCATTTTTCTGCACCCCAGTTCCTGTGTTTTCGTGCATAGTTGAGTCCCTTGGCCTTGTTTCCACGTCGAGGTATGGCTTTTTGGCCGCAAGTCTTCCATGAAGGCCACTTCTGACCAGACTTCTCGGACAGTAGATGGGAGTACCAGGGTCCCACTGTTTTCTGCCAGTTCTGAGCTGATGGCACTGCTGGACATCTTCAGATTGCGAAGGGAAGTAAGCATGATGTGTCTTTCATCTGCTGCAGTAAGTTTCCTTGGCCGACCACTGCGCCTCACGGTCCTCAACGTTGCCCGTTTCTTTGTGCTTCTTCAAAGAGCTTGGACAGCACATCTGGAAACCCCTGTCTGCCTTGAAATTTCTGCCTGGGAGAGACCTTGCTGATGCAGTATAACTACCTTGTGTCTTGTTGCTGTGCTCAGTCTTGCCATGGTGTATGACTTTTGACAGTAAACTGTCTTCAGCAACCTCACCTTGTTAGCTGAGTTTGGCTGTTCCTCACCTAGTTTTATTCCTCCTACACAGCTGTTTCTGTTTCAGTTAATGATTGTGTTTCAACCTACATATTGAATTGATGATCATTAGCACCTGTTTGGTAGAATTGTTTAATCATACACCTGACTATACGCCTACAAAATCCCTGACTTTGTGCAAGTGTACCTAGAAGAATTGATGCTGTTTTGAAGGCAAAGGGTGGTCACACCAAATATGGATTTGATTTAGATTTTTCTTCTGTTCACTCACTTTGCATTTAGTTCATTGATAAATATAATCTATTAACATGTCTATTTTTGAAAGCATTCTTACTTTACAGCATTTTTTCACACCTGCCTAAAACTTTTGCACAGTACTGTATATATATATATATATATATATATATATATATATATATATATATATATATATATATATATATATATATGGAGAAAGTGAGTATGTATTTTCAACACACTACTTGGATACACTGCATTGTGTGAAAAAAGTTTCATGAAATATAATGTAAGTGGGCGCAAGCAAGCGATGTACCGGTATGTATATGAAGAGCACAACCGGGAGTTTACAGTAACATACGACCTGAGTTCAGAATTTCAACAGCTGATTAGCAGGCAGAAAGCAAGTGTTCAGACAGTTTCAGAATTAATTATAATAAAAATCAAGTCATTGTTGTTCGTCTATGTTTGTGTGTCAAATGGGAAGGCACTTAGGGCAGGATTTTCAAAAGGTTGTAAATGATAATTCCAGTGTTAATCAATAAATCGGTATGTAGCATTGATTTTGGCGTTTTCAAGTGGTTGTTATGCCTATTTCGTTATTAAATAATCATGCTAATGTGATTTCCGAAATTATGTTGATTTATGAAATAATGTTAATATCTTAATGGGCAGTGCTTCTTGCCACTTTCTTTTGTTTGCGTGGGAATTTAAAAGCAAATCTGTGTTAATTGTCATAATTTATCAGGAGTTAGTTTGCACATGGAAACGGAGGGTTTTAATTAACAAAAGACTATATAACTCACCTTGAAACAGAAATTTAACTGTGACACCGATGATACAGAGACTACCTAGATAATTTAATATTTGTAGTTATGAAAATATTTTAGACTTTTATATACTTGTGGTTATGAATGAGATTTATTCACTTGTTTTAACAATTTGTAGCCTTGAGCCCAGAACAGAATGCCAGATGAAATCGCAGGAAGTGATGCTTGGATGCATAAAGTACAGTGGCAATGGGGCAAATCAATAGGTGAAAAGATAACGCTATGGCAGTACTAATAAAATATCTACAATATTGGCTTAAGGCGGCGTGATCGTGAAAACCACGTATGACTGAAGACATGCATGTATTTTCTCTCTCTATTAAATACACACACACACACACACACACACACACGGTATTCCACTGGTTAACGAGTTGCCACTATTTAGTCATTGAGACAGGAAGTGATGTACGTGACCTGTGATAATTAAGTTTAATAATAAATGTGTTAATTAACAACCTCATCGACTCAATTTCAAAGCATTAACAGATTGATTTAATTAACACATTTCATTTGCAAATCACTTGCTACTAAAGCTCTTGTTACTATACCACGAGTTTGATAGAATAACACTGTTTTTGAAAATCCTGCCCTTAACGTTCAACAGTGAAGACGTACAGTAAAGAATGACTGCTTTACACCTCAAAACAGCAGGCTATGCACACTAAATATTAATAACATATTCCCATTTTTATTTATTTTTTTCTGCAAAAGACACAGAACTGTATTATTTAGTTTTCATGAGACAGTATGTATATTACAGTACTCAGATTGATTGACGCTTTGGTATGAAAAAACTTGACGGCATCAAAATACGACAGACGCTGATGCTTTGACGCAACGCACTTGGTGTGTTTTATATAGTATATAAAAAGCAAAAGCACAGAAAAAAGATGTACATAAAACTCGAAAACACCTAAAAATAAGCACCGAAAAATGAAATTAATAAAAACTAATTTGTTGCCATTTTGGAATCTACTTTAACTAACTTTAACCATTTTCATGTTAAACTGTTGCTTCCATGAAAAAGAGGGTGTAGACGTCACGTTTTTCCCCCATTAAAACTTTTGTGAAAATGGGATTCACCCGGTCTTTCTCAGAAACAGTATTGTCACACATTTGTACAGTATGCCTCTGCACTAGAAATAGATATGATATGTCAGCTCACACAATACAGATTGTGAGATGGTTTTGGTTGCATTCCTAGTTGAGCAACATTCCTTTAGATTAAGAAAAGTAAAGATCTTAATGACCGATTGTCAAGGACAGCTGCGAGGCATGAAGCACTGATGATCATGTTTATTAAAACATATGTAATATGTTTGAACAAAACATAACACAAAAACACTATACAAAACAAAATGGCACGATGGCCAAAACAAACAGACAATAAAGCAAACAAACACTGAACAAACAATTATCGTGCTGGTCCAAATCCAGCACGAGTAGCAATTGTTGAATTTTGTTTATCTTTCACTCACGTCTCTCTCCTGTTCTTTCTCCTTGAACACCCAACCCTGAGTGAGAGATTTCTGCCTCTTTTATGCATCTGTGCCTGAGCTTGATTGCTTGTTAATCATTCAATCGGCTCAGGCACATTCTGCAGTTGAAGTGATTTGACAGGGAAGGATTATAATTAATCCTTCCCTGCCGACCTAAAACACCTGTGCACAACAAACATATATTTTAAACAATAACGACACAAAATATGCACAGAGGCAGGGTGTACCCTGCCACACTGATATAAATGATGGGGTAAAAGAAATATTATTCATTAGGAAGTGCATGAAAACTTTATATAAAAAAAAGACTTTTTGCCATGCAAAGGCTTTTATCACCACAAATCTTGATTGTTTAGGGGAATAAGCCACAGTGCTTGTTGTGCTTCTGTGGGACTATACTCAAGTCCTTTAGATAGGTATCGCTGTTGTTCCCATGGCAGATAAGCAGTCAGCTTTCCCAGAGTTTTCAATTTAGCATGATCTGGGACTCGTTAAATCGAAAGGCACCTATGCTAACTAATTTGCCCATTAACAGATTTGTGTAGAAAATAGAACCCCATTTATGCAATTATGAAAATGCAAAGAGACCCTACGTGATTTGTATTTCCAATGTTTATTATCCATAGCTAGTATTACTTACAAGTCACATTCTGGACAAACATTCCAATTTTTTTTTTTTTTTGCATGTGCAGTGTACATTATGTGAGAGTAGCATGGATGGGATTCCTCTTATTTCTTGAAGCGCTTCAAATTCTTTTACAATGCCAGGCTTTATTTGGGGCCCATATGTGATGCTTTATACTTAAAAAACTAAAGAAAAAAATATATATGGTGGTGATGTGTAGAAGTACAACTTTATGACCAAAAATCGGACATATAATTTTACTTTACAGAAAATGTTTGAGTGTGTGCCTGTGGCAAAGTGGTTTGCTATGCACAGGTGTAGAGGTGGTGCAGTGCTCAAGACAAGGACAAACAACAAAGTACTGGTGAAATGATGGGTTTATTTATAATCAGTCCCCAAATAATATACACAGTATTTTTAAACACACACTAATACACAAAACACGGTCACAAGTCCAAAGTGAGTGCTGTAGTGCTCGTGGTGCAAATACAATTTATCGTGATCAAGGTGTGGTGTTGCCCGGGTTTGTGCTGGCCTGTAGTGACAGCTCCGGATCGTGTTAGCCATCTAATAATAACAAACAAGCACATTTTAGGCAAACAAAACAAACAAAGCATTCACAATATATTTTACTTTCTCCTTTTGGTTCAGCATTTAACCATACACAGGAACAGATCACCTCGCCACGTCCCCTTATATACCATCAATCACGCCCCCTTGGTTAATGACTGCAACTGCTCCTCCAATCTGCAGCTGCCACATTGTTTCCCTTCCGGGTCGACGATGTAGTGTACCGTAGCTCCGCCCCCTTTCTAGATGGCCGACTTCTGCCTAACCCTGGAAATGAATTGTCTGGCCACCCAGTCCAGGACACTCTGTTCCCTTTACACAGCGCCCTCACAGGTCGGGAGGGAGATTTATCACCAAGAATCCTTGTGTCTCTGTCACAGTACCAAAATATAAATATGTCGGCAACTAAAAAGCAGTTATTGTTAAGAGTTTAAAAGCTCAGAATTGTCTTGTAACTTGTTCATCCCCAGTCCTTTGGGTGCTATTACACTGCCTGAGAGACTGCAGATTTGATGGCCTGATGGAGCCATAAACACTTGAGACTTCTGCATAGTGTCAGAGAAGGTAAATCCAGCTCCTCTTCACACACTGCTGAAACTTGCCACCACTCACACCACATTCCTCTCTTAATAATAAAACATTTGCTTGCTCTGTTACAGTCTGCAGTTTTTGAAAGCTGTGCATTATCAGGACTTGGAAGACAAACTGTAGAGAGACTGATAATGAAAAAAAGACAGGAGGACTGTGACAGAGAGCGAATGAATCCGAGTCAACAATCTCCCTCCCGACCTGTGAGGGCGCTGCGTAACAGGAACAGTGTGCCCCGGACTGGATGGTTTGACAGTTCATTCCAGGGTTAGTTGGAAGTCAGTAATCCAGGAAGGGGGTGGAGCCACAATACCAGAAGTCATCGCCCTAAAATGGTAGGCAAGGTGTCAGTCAGTGATTGAAGGAGACATGATTGTGCTCGCTACCGAAGGGGGCGGGGCTGAAGGTATATCAGGGGATGTGGCCGAGCAATCTGTTCCTCTGTTATGGTTACGGAATGACCTGGAAGAGTAATGAAAAACCGTGAGTGTTTAGTGTTGTATTGTCTGTCTATTTAACTGTTCTTGTTTATCATTGTAGACGGCTAAATATCCAGGAACTGTCGCTGATAAGCCAGCATCAAACCCGGACTGCACTGCACCACTGTAATCGCTGTTTACTCATTCAAAACACCACTTGCACCCCGAGCACTCACTGTTGGACTGGTGATCATGCCGGTGTTTTAAAGTGTTTGTTATTATTATTTCGGGACTGAACCCCGTGGTTTTGACTGGCTGTACACATCGTTGTGTAGTCAGTGTAACGAGGGAGATCTGTGCTGACTCTTCTGGTGCGTTCACAGTGCTGCAGGAAGAGGGCAGCAGCCTTGCAATATCCGCTGGTCAGTCATGGCGGTGACACAGAGAGGTGGGAGAAAGGGTGTGTGGGCTTTCCCTCTCTCTGAGTGGCTGAGAGGCGGGCATTGGTGGGATTGCTGGCCCTATAAAATAACATTCTTCCCCACCTCTCCGTGTCATTGCCATGACTGACAGGCGGATCTTACGAGGCTGCTGCCCTCTTCCTGCAGCACCATGCATACGCCAGACAGTCAGCACAGATCTCGCCTGTTACAGTCACATTTTTTAATTTTTGTCAGTTTTTTGTTAAGTACTGTATATGGAAAACTACAAAGCTGTATATAACATTATTCAGCAGGTTTCATTCGACTTTATAAAGGAAAATGTGTTAATTCCGTAGGGAGATGCAAAACTTTTGGCCATAGCTGTGTAGACATATAATTGTATACAAATATGCCAACCTTAGAAACAATAGAGATATGCAAACTATACAATTCTAATGCAACATGTGGTTATTTTGTAAATTAAACCAGAAGTAGGGTGTTAAGGTTGTTAAATTAACTAGCTGCAGTTTTTGTTTTATTCCTTGACCACATGGCTTCTGAGCAACCAAGTGTGAAGATGATAGTTTACTGAGAGCTCTGAAGTTTCCACTTCACAGGCAGTTCCTGTTAGTTTGGGTTCTCCAGTAGGAACCCATTATCTTCTCAGCTTACATTATCTAACTATATTTGATTTGAAACTAAAAGGGAGATGTAACATGGTTCATATAGATTGATTTTAAATGAAGTGGTTATGGAGCTCCGGCTACCTTCCTATTGAAATCCATAGATGATTCTAAAGAGGAAGACAAAGGGGGAGTTTTGACCAGAAAAATAAAAGCAATGCATTGTTCCTGCAGAGGCTATGACCAAATATGTTGTGTATATCTTATATGCATGTGCACAGGTTTGCATGCATATGCAGGGGTGTGCAATTATTAAAAAAAACAAAACCGTGTTGTCCAAGGGACAAAATGCTAGAAAAATCTACTTGTCCCTTTTAAAAATCTACTTGTCCTTTTTAAAAATCTACCTGCACCCTCCCCGTCGCACAAAAAACACACAGAAAAGTAGAATATAACTTGTAGGATTTTGGTTTTATTTAACAGTGAACACAATCAATCATTTTGTGATTAACAGGGGCGGATCTAGCCTTGTAGCTTGATGGGTTCACTAAATTCTTCAAGATACACAAAAGGTTCCCTGTGACCCCACCTCACCTCAACAAATTTATAACATACTTTAAGGAAATGTTCCTTTCAGTGCAGTTTGGAACACATTTGCTAGTACATTTAAGTAACATAGTAAGAGTACAACTATAATAAGCAATACAATAGCTTTTGCCTGTTTCTTTCCACTTTCTCTATAAGCTGAATCGAACTCCTGATGTACAGGTGTTTTAGTTTGTTGCATCACAGATATGAAATCATTGCCAACTATTACTGCTGCTTTGTATAATTCTCATTTTTCTTGACGTTCTTTCAATTTTGTAACTCCTAAAACCAAGATTTTTAAAGGACTTGTGCGTAATCTGTCCAGTTTCTCTGCATTTTGTACTGTTTTTCCACCAAAATGCACACAGTATTTACATCAAATTCTGCAAAGACAAAATATGTCTTTTTCTATTGTTTATTTCTATTATATACTTATTTTTTTAAACAGTGTACAACATTTTACAGCTATTTTTCCTCATCTAGTATCTTATCCCATGATGGCTAACTGGAACACTGCAAAAGCTGGTTTCATACCCTGGTGGCTTTTTTTTTTTCTTTTTGGGGAGGACAACATTCTTTCCCTGCAGTACTCTCACTGAAAAATAAATACATAAATGAATGAACACATAAACACTTTGCCATGAGATTTACTGTATTTTATTTAAAAATAATAATAAAATATTGTGCAGATAATCTCATATATAAGCATTTCCTTTCTATCATTATAAACATATTTGACAATCTTCATGTTTTAATAGTTTCACAAATCGATGGATTGTGCATGTCGAATAAATAACTAATATCGCTTCTGTTCAAATCTAGTTAAAAAAGGTATTTTTTTAATATAGCGTTTAAATCTAAAAAAAAATGTAAATATGGTAAAGAGCAAACTAGGTTAGCAACACTAAAATCGAAAGAAAAAAAAAATCCTTACATTTTTTGCCAGGGAAAGTTTGTCTTGAAATGCTTCTAAAAAGTAAACTTCAGGGTTTTTTTTTTTTGTGGACGCTTGACCACAAAGTCAAATATTTCTAAACTACACAACATGATTTTTTTTCTAACCCGCTAATCCCTTAGCGACTATGGTGTTTTTGTTGTTTTAACTTTACTAGATTGCTGCATTTAAATGTCAGGTTCATGTACAGTGCACTCCGAATCCGTCCCGGATGATATGATTCTTATAAGCGGTTGATTCTTAAAAGCGAACCGATATGATTACAATTAGCAAAAGTGTGCCTCCGCACATCAGCAGTTTATATACAGTATACAAATGTCAATGGTGCTCAATCACTGAGGACAATACATCAAAACAATCAAAACAAGTCCTTGTGGGTAAGCAACTTGTTATATGATCATGTTTACTCAAGGCTGCAGAATCCTATTTTACTACAGTATACTTGAGAAGCGATCATGTTGTGCCTAGTTTAACTGCCATGTGGTGTTACGTGTAATGGCCTTTGAATTAAAATGACGTTACAGTACAGTATTTTACTGTCAGGACTACCACTGCATTTAAGCATCTGTGGCTTGCAGTTTTTCACTAAGCGGAGATGCAAAGCTCTGCATACTCCCAGCGCCGCTATGCAAACCCCCTTCCTCCACATGCATATCACACAACAACAGTGCTGTATTCACTTTATTAAAACTAATTTTCACAGAGAACACAAAAACACCTGTACAATGCAGTCGTGTGTCTTTCTTTTTCCTGCCAGCGACACACATAAACTGCACGACTTGCTTTTTTTCTACTGGGAGTTGCTGCGGACCAGGGATTATACTGCACATGCTGTGTATGTGCCTAATCACGCGAGATGTGATCAATTTGAAATTCAAAAACAGCTTTATTGGTTCTACATGTCATTGCACTTGATACAGTACCATATTACATGCAGTGAGTTTGCCCCGACATGATTCTTATAAGCAGATTGCTTGATTCTTACAAGCAGAGTATTTTAGTATGGTTAAAATAGGAATGATTTTGTCCCAGTGGTTTTGATCACTATATGCAGTTGATTCTTATATCAGTAATTCTTATAAATGGAGTGCAGTGTATTAAGAAAGTAGCATCACTTATTTGCTAATTTACCACAAATGTAAATAATAGCTTCAATTTAAAAGATTAGTCTGTACATTGCCAGAGGCTCTCTTGGCAGCCATTTCTGGGTTTCTTTGTAACCAATAGAAGATCAGCTTTTCCCTCAGCTAGCCAATAAGAAGTGATAGGGATGGGACGTAAACACTTTTTAAAATGTTTGTGTGTAGGTGCTAGACCTCTGCAATTCAGCTTTCAGAAACTTGCGCGGCTCTCTAGAAATATACCCGGAGTGTCTTTCTAGCAACAGAAAGAACATAGGAAAAATAAATAAATAAAAACTACTTGTCCAATTGGCAAAGTATAACGGCAAAACTTGTTGTCCCTCACACAAATCTTCTTGTCCCGGGCGTTGGGAGATATGAATTGCACACCCCTGTATATGTGCATGTAAAAGCTAAAACCAGATTCCATGAATTAAAGTAGCAGTAACGTTTGTTGATTTATGTAGCCCCCATTCATTTAGAAAAACATATATTTTAAACTAACTTTCAGATTAAAAGCATCTGTTGTACAATTTTTACCACATGTGAGATGTGTTGTGTAAGTATTAAATCACATGGTCCTTGATTTGGTACAGTTAAAGACTGCATTTATATAGTAAGCACACAAAGTAAATCAGATATAAACCCAGAGGCCTGATCTTTGGCTCCTTGGTCATAGGCCTCATGGATTATACAAATTGTTTAAAAAAAAAAAAAAAAACATTATATCATGGGAGAGGATGCTTGAGATATTTGCTATTTGCACACTGAAAACAAAATACCCAGTTTTTGATCCTATCATCAAAGGGATTCCTCTTAAATTGTGCCCAGATTATATCATAACTAGAAACCACAGAAAAAGAATGCTTTAGATTTCTTAATGCATTTAAAATAATCTTCCATTAAAAACTCCTGTTTTTGCCCTGTCTAATGGCAGGCAGTGGGATTTCTTATTAATCACTCTCAAGGGAAATATCTTTCAACATCAACACAGGCCTGTGGTGGTCCTTTTGAGTTATGAGGTCTTCTCAAGGTTCGGGTTCAAGATCTTATTCCTGCTGCAGCCATTACATTTTAGGGTCTTTTTTTGACCAGTGGGGATCAGCTGTTAAATCTGTCCCTCAACAAGAAACACAACATATTTTGACAGGACACTGAAACATGATCAATTATACATTAATAAATTATTGTTTAAGGAATATCTACATTATTTAAGGAATATTCTTTGGATTATCACCTGATAAATTTCTCTAGCATTCAACAAACTTGTGCAAACTCTACTTTAGACTGTGTAAGACAGGAATGAACAGCTGCTGAAGAACTAGCACTATTTTAATTATCTGCACAGTGGCAGTATTTAGAGCCACTGCTGTTTAGATCAATTAAATAGACCCCCTGATTTGGTGGCTGTGGAGGTTTGGGTAACTGTGGAACACAGGAGTCAAAGACAACAAATACATTTGAAAGAGACAATACGGAGGTAGACAATACCAAAAAAAAGACAGTACACTGTTTTTAATATCTCTTAATTAGCGATGGATTGCTCCATCAGATTGGCTGTTCAAAAGATGGTCTTAACCTAGTAGTATTTTTTCCACTTGGGTGGCATTGTTGTCTTTGTGTAGGGGTGGCAATGCATTCAGTAAAAATGAAGACTTTCCTTTAATAGAGGGTGTCCTCTATGGGTCAGAGTAAGGGCATCATGTTGTATCAATGTGCCTGCTCATGCTATGTCTAGCCTGTAGATAAACAAAGGCCTGCTGTCTCCAGCAATGTCAAAACCTCACTTTTCACAAGCTATAAATCCAACACCAAAAACATAAAAGGCATCCTGAAGACTGGTCTCATTAAATGATTCGTTGGAATGGAATAAACACTGGTGCTGGCCTTGAAAAACAAGTTTTATTTAGAAACTATTTGTAGCTCTGTCAGTACCGGTACCTCAAAAAGTTCAAAGGAATTGGGATGCGCAACCATCTGCAAATGATTGCCACGGTATCAATGGTTTTAATTATTTTTATTACATTACCTAAGTTCAATTTGTACTGAAACACATGAAAAAAATAATTGACAGTTTGGTAAATTATTTCCAGGTAGTACTATACAATCACAGCGTAAAAAACTGGGAATTAGGTTCAGTATCTATGTGCACAATAGAATTGGGTTAACCCTTTGTTCAATGGGTCAAAATATGTCCCACTATTGTAAACTATTTTAATATAAAAAGGGTACTTCTCATTGTAATTATAGTAGTTATAACCTCTCTTTGAGAACGGAATTGATTTGGAGTTAAACATGGTATATCTTTTATGAGACTTTTTTTGTTTTAATTTGAAATTCATTTTTACAGCTGCTGGTACTGATGATCACATTGCTGAGTGGGGAAGGGTAACTGCATGAACCATATATTAATAGTATGTAGTTAAAAAATAAGCTTCAGTGGAATTTGTAGCCATATTCTAATTGCACAACTTTAGAACATGACATTAACAAAGTTGTTGTATGCTAAGAGGGAATCTTAACGTAAATATTTAACAAATAATTACATTCAACCATCCTCAGAAATAATAATAAAAAAGCAAAGATGACGCTTGAGTTACATCTGCTTCAACTCAACCACAATTATGTAAATACAATTGGAACGTTTCTGTAATATAATTCTAAAATCTTACAAAGTCATTGTAAACACCCCTTTTAATGCAGTGCACATTTAATTAATGGCAAGTTCTTCTGAGGCATGATATCCTCTAAAATGACCATAACATGACACCCAACAGGGCAGCACATTGAAGCTTATTGTAAATCCATGTCATAATAAAAAAGGTCAGGATCAAGTAGATTTTTTTTTTTTTAATAATAGCGTTACAATCATAGCGTGCTACCTCTATTTTCATTGTAAATGTACCCAATGTTAACTTTAAACCACTTCTTGCATGATCCATATACAGTAAATAAAGTAATTCTAGAACTCCTTCAAGTTAGAATGTTTTACAGACAGTTTTACAGAAATATAACAATCAACTCACATATCACATTTAAAGACCAAACTAAGACATTTCCTAAAACATTAAATGTTGTTCATTTATGTTGTGTTTAGATTATGTTTGTAAAAAGTGTTGAAATACCTGAATGTTCTGTACTACTAATATACAGTACAATCCACGTGTATGCCACTCAATTACCTTTTCATTGCAAAAGCATCCTTGAGAAATGGCAAACAGGAAACAGTAATTAATTAGTGACAGTATAAAACTCATATTAAAAAAAAAACAACAGATACTTATTTTGATCTGTCCCGGGTTTAATTAAATTACAAATCCACGAACAATCTGGTTTTAGCGGTTGCTTCCATCACCAGTATAATCCCATCCATAAATGCAGATGGTGACCCAAGCCTTGACCTGAAGGTATAGAACAAATTCAGCTATTTTCCTTTTACAATAAAACTTTTTCAAACAAATGACTGTAAAATTCTAAAGATATTTGTGCTGTACTCTATATCAACTGAGACAAGACCTTGTGCATTGAAATGTACCTGTATTGGAAAATAGACAGGTCCCTGCACTTTAATAATGAAATAATGTATCCATATACAGTTAAATCAGGATATCAGAAGGGGGCAAAATGAAATATATTAATAATGTCATGAAACGGGGCCAGGCTCCCCACCTGGATCCAGTATTTATCCTAACCTCACTCTGCTCTAGTCGGGAATGAAACATGAGTAAACAACCCAAGAACATAAAAAAACCCCACTGGGATTAATTTACCAAGGGCCCATCCCTAATTGTGGAGCCGACAAACACCCACAGCTGGCCATGGATACTTTTCAATCCAGCTGGCTGGAAACTAGTCCCTGAGTTACGATATCTAAAAACTGCTCCCTTTCCAGCAGGTACAGTATAATATTGTAGTGATCCCCCAGGAAATTAGTATGCATACAAACCATATTGTGCTTACAAATAAATATATTTTACCTTCTCTTTTACTATAGTCACATCACCATACATCATGATGATGAGAACAGCTAGACAAGTGAGCTTTTGAAGTGTAAGTTAAAAGCAGAATAGTCATTGAATATTTAGGGGAAGGTCAAGGTTTATTTTTTAAAGACACAAACTCGGCACTTAGAAGTGAGATCTGCCACATTGCTTCCTATCAAATGATTTCACATTTCCTACAGAACTTTTTAAGTTCATAAAAAGATGATGTGACCTTCTCCTCATCTTATTGTAATTCAATTATTGTGGGCTAAGATCACCTTTATATGGATGTGTGGTCCAGTGGTTAAAGAAAAGGGCTTGTAACCAGGAGGTCCCCGGTTCAAATCCCACCTCAGCCACTGACTCATTGTGTGACCCTGAGCAAGTCACTTAACCTCCTTGGAGTCCGTCTTTCGGGTGAGACGTAGTTGTAAGTGACTCTGCAGCTGATGCATAGTTCACACACCCTAGTCTCTGTAAGTCGCCTTGGATAAAGGCGTCTGCTAAATAAACAAATAAAAATAAACAAATAATAATATGAACCCCAAGAATTACAGTGGATACAAACATTGGTACATTGAAAACATGTTTACACATATTATCACAAAATAATAATCTAGGAATTACTTTATTACAATATGGGTTTAATTTTTTTTATTTTTTTTAAAGAATAAATTGAATTAATGATGACATTTTAGGAACAGACCTACAAACCTCAGACGTGTGGAGCTATGCATTTTGGACAAATGATATGTGACCCTACATTTTCTAAAGAACATTAATGTTTACATAAAGAATGGTTTGTAACAATCACCCAGTAAATCTATAACCCCTTCATCAATCTTTTAAATATGTTTTAAACAGACATATCTTATAAATTAGAAGGTTGGAAAAAGTTCCCTTCCAAGCAAGTTTTTGTATACATTTAAACAATAGTGGAGATTCCTGATATAACTTTACTCAGTCTATGTGCTGTGAAAAGATTATTGAGGAAGACATACCCACTTGTGACTAAAGTACAGTTCAGCGTGTGAAATTAAAACAAGACCAGCTTCACGGCTGATCTGAGTCCCCCTGTTCAAATCATCAACATGACATCATTTACAGTAGAGGGTCTATGGCCACCTACTGTCAGCAGTATTGACACATCTACTTTTCCCTGCATTTGTAAAGAGGTCTCACTTTATATTAAATCAGGCAACAGTTACCATTAACAACAGAGTTAATTACTGGCTATTACTTATATGAATTAAATGTTATTCTCTCTTTTACACAGTAATAACTGTTAATTGAACAACATAAAAAGTACTATTGCTGAATACATACACAGAATATACCAAATCACTGTTTTATTATGGTGATTTTGTAATACAATTTTACTGTGGGGTGGATTCAATCCAAAAATACAGCAGCTCTTTATAATGTTTCCTATGGCCTTACTCAAATAATGCAGATTCTGTATTATTATTATTATTATTATTATTATTATTATTATTATTATTATTGACATCAATCTTGGACCCCAAAAATGTAAAATGCTCTTGAAAACATGTAATTGATTGCTATGAAAAAATAATGTAAGATAAAATAAAGGGATAATAGGATGTCAAACTATGTTGTTTTATGTTGTGTTTACTAAAGTTAAGGCCCATAAACAACAACAGTAAAACATACCCCTTTCTTACTGAATCCACACAAGTCTGATATGGCATTGTGGCAAAGTGGTTTGCAGTGCGCAGGTGTAGAGGTGATGTGATTACAAAACAGAAGACAGACAACAAAGTTCACAATCCAAACAAACGTTTATTTTGTAATCCCGGTCTGGCGACCGCAAAGAATGATCCCAGGCAATACCCACTGTTCCAAACAACAGATTACAGTCCCGAAATAATAAACACAGTATAACACACACAACACAATCACATGTCCAGAGTGAGTACTAACGTGCAAGTGGTGAAATACAATTTATTTGTGCACAGTGGTGAAGTGCTGTCCGGGTTGGTGCTAGCCTTAAGCGACAGCTCCCGGTACGTGTTAGCCGCTTAATAAGAACAAACAAGTACAATTAGACACGACAAAACAAACAAACACTAAACACTCACGGTTATTTTATCATTCTCCTTCAAGGGTTCGCTCGCAACCATAACAAAGGAACAGATTGCTTAGCCATGTCCCCTTTTGTACCGTCAGTCATGCCCCCTTGGTTAGCAAGTGCAACCATTTCTCATCCAATCCGCGGTTGCCACATTGCTTCCCTTCTGGGGCGATGACTTTGTGTACCGTAGCTCCGCCCCCTTTCTAGATGGCCGACTTCCACCTTTCCCTGGAATGAATTGTCAGACCATCAAGTCCGGAGCTTTCTGCTCCCTTTACACAGCACCCTCACAGGTCGGGAGGGAGATTTATAACCAAGATTCATTCTTTCTGTGTCACAGGCATTCACTTTAAGACGAGGGGACTCAAAGACTAGGGGCTAGATTCTCTCCACAATTTTTATTTTATTTATATGTTTTGCAATCAGCAGGGATAATTTGCACCCTTAACCCTACCCTTTTGAATCTTGTAGCTAAAACCAGAATTCCCATAGATCACAATAGATAGGCATCTAGCTCATATACAAACAGGTTCAGTTTTTAACTTCGCTTTATGAAGGCCACAGCTCACCCATCAATCACAACAATTCCTTAAGGACGTAACCAAATGTTGTCTCCGACTTAGCAAAGATCCCTTTTAACAACAATAATGTGGCTTCAGAATCTTCACCTAGCACTAGTCAGTCAAACCATCGGATTCTCACTTTAGTGCAGCACAGTAACACTTATTAAATGGCCTGTCATAATCATCGCAATTATTTGATCAAATGCCAAGGAGATTTTAGGATGCAAGAATCTTAAGCCTCCAGATAACACTTGAACAACTGTGATGCAAGGTCAGGTTTCCTGCAGAGGTGGTTATGAAATTGCAGTTTTACTCAGGGTGAAATAGAGGGGGGTGACTGTGAACAAAATGTGCTTCAACTAGGATACTAAGGCCCGGACCAAATCAAAACTTTGACAACCCGCTAATCACCCTTAACCAAACTGTTTTTAATAGCGTTTTCTTTTTTTTTGTACGTATCTTATTTCTTCTACTCATAAAAAGAAAATGCTATTAAATACAAAGTTGTCAAAGTTTTGATTTGGTTTGATTATACTACATGAGTGACTAAGAGTACTAAATCTAGCCTACTGAATATTACATACAGTTAGTTTTATTGTGATTCTTGAACAACTGAATGCTTATGAATTCTTTACTGAAAATAAAAAACTATTTTGAGAACCCCTTTGTTTGTGTTTACCACCAGCACATATACACTTCTCTTAAGGTAATAGCTTGATTGTGTATCTTCAGTTTAGCATAGATAAAATGGTCTGAATAGACAAGATATCTGTTAAAATGGTGGAAAGCATTTGTATTAATCTCATAGTAAACATATTCACTAAGCTTATTTTATTTCAATAATCTGTTTTATGTTTTACAAAGGTAAAGAAAATAAATTAATATTTAAATACATGGGATCATGAAACGACAGATAAAGAAACATGAACATTCTATGTAGTTATGCAAAAAATATTCAGTATGGTTCTGCTAATTAAGTTTAATTGACTATGTGAATTCTCTATGGGAATGTCCCTAAATATCTGCATTCTGGAAGGAAGTATAGGATATATTTAATTTATTCTTGGCAGCAAGATAAAACGGCCCTGAAGCTGTGTAGTTTAGGAAATAAAAGAAAATTAGAAAATAGGGTACCTGAAAAGGATGCCAGTGGCCAAGAAAATGATAGTGGTTAGTGGTTGGAAATTCGCCAAACCCACCAGACTGGTAGAGCACAAATAATAGATTGTGGGTTGTGTGTCTGGTGAAGATATGGTCATTAAAACAACAGTTACATTTGTTTAGAAAGACAATTACCGTCACCAGATGTCTTATTTAAATTTCAAATATATGTAATTAGATTAAGGATGTCAAGAAGTGATGTTTAAAAAATTTAGCATATTTTTAAATCTTTCAATTTCAGGCCCTGGGGCACAAATATGGTCATGATATCATTATGTTTTCTCTGCTTAAAAAAGAACTGAATGACATTTCTGTACACTGAAATTTATAGTTTTTTTCTGTCTTTACTTCCTAATACAAATATGCAGTAACTATAACAAGCTGGGTTACAGAACCAGGGAAGGGACTCTTATACATATGCCTTATAATATAATATAACAAAACAAAGTGTCATTGTATTAAAGATAATGGACCAGATATTGAAAAGAGATGCAAGTTTCACAAAAGCAGTTGTGGGGATTGTCATTAGAAAGGCTACTATGGTCACTAACTTTTATGAATAGGTCAATAACATGCTGACACATTTAATGGTAACTGAGTGAGTTTTACTATTCTAGCCCTGGTCTTCTGTATTTAGTAATTTCAAAATACATTCTGAATCCCATGTTCTATTGGATTCAAGCAAAGCACTCTAAAGAAGGCATAACATTAGAAATCACAAGGTGGCAGCATATTCGATGCAAGTGATAATAAAGTAAACAGAAGTTTAAAAAAGTAAAGCAATAGCATACAATTCATTGTATTATTACAACCAAACTGGATTTTAACCAAATAAAAAATAACCCACCACTTTTGAATACATTTGAATAGGATGAATTATGTTTTTTAATGAATAATATAAATAAAATACAGAAAGACATTCATGTAAAGCAATTCTGCCTTGTGAAAAAGTTGTGCCTGTCGTTCTCTCTCCCCTCAGTCTTCTCCTCTGCTGCTCTCTCGCACTTCCCTCTTCTCCCAACTCTCTGTAGACTCGGCTACCTCCACCCTCTTCTTGTCCCCAACCTCCTGCCCCGACTCCCTTTGCCCTCTCACCCCTAGACCTGCCCGCCCCTCATCGCCCCAGCCCTGGCTCTCCTCTGTGCTCCACTCGGCTCGTACCGAACTGAGCTCTGCTGAAAAGAAATGGAAGAAAACCAAACTCCCTGCTGCCTTGGATCTCTATCGCTCGCGCCTCTTCCTTCTTTTCTACACTCACCTTTGACAAGTACTCATACTTCCACTATCATTCAGTCTTCTACCAACAATCCCCATAAACGTTTCTCTACCTTCTCCTCCCTCCTTAGCCTCCTTTGCCTCCTCCTTCTCTAAAATCAATGACATCCACAAACTCCTCTTCTCACTCACTCCCCATCACACTCTGTAACCCCTACTAATTTACCCTCCTTCTCCAACAAACCCACCATGTGTGCTCTAGACCTCCCCATTCATCTTTTCCAGGCTGCTTCCCCTCTACTCCCTTTCATTTCCTCTCTTCTCAACAACTCTCTACTCTCTGGCTCCTTCCCCTTTACTTTCAAACAGACCTGCATCACCTGCCATCTTAAAAAAACCCTCCCTTTATCCCTCAAACCTCCTGAACTACCATCCTGTCTCCCTTTTCTCTCTAAAACTCTCGAGTGAGTGGTACATTGCCAGCTCTTTGCTTTCCTGGCAATACATTCTCTGCTCAATCCCCTCCAATCCGGTTTTTGCCTGGCACACTCCATTGAAACTGCTCTTCTCTCCGTCACTAACTCTCTACTCTGCCCGTGCCGCCTCCCTCTCCTCTGTCCTAATTCTCCTCTACCTCTCTGCTGCCTTTGATGCAGTCAACCACTATTCTCCTGTCCTCCCTTGCTGACCTGGGACTCTCCAGCACTGCTTTTGCCTGGTTCTCCACCTACCGCTCCGATCGCACATACCAGGTGCCCTGGCATGGCTCACCCTCTGCTTCTTGCTCTCTTTCTACAGGCATCACCCAAGACTCAGTCCTTGGACCCTCCTATTTTCTCTCTACACTTGCTCCCTGGGTCCCCTCAGCTCCTCCCATGGCTTCTCGTATCATTTTATGCTGATGATGCCCAGATCTTCCTCTCCTTTCCCCCCTCTGACTCCCACATCTCCACCTGTCTCTCAGCCATCTCCTCCTGGATGCACTTCCATCTTCTTAAACTCAGCCTCTCCAAATCAGACCTCCTTTTCTTCCCCCTTCTTCCTCCCCCACTACTGATCTTTTTATCTCTATTCCGCTTAAATCCACAACCCTCTCTCCATCCTCATCCACCAAGAATCTTGGTGTTACCCTCGACCCCTCCCTCTCCTACTCTCGGCACAGCTCTACTCTGGCATGCACCTGTAACTTTTTCCTCTGCAACATATGCAGAATTTGCCCCTTCCTCATTGACTACTCCACACAGCTCCTAGTTCAGGCCCTGGTACTGTCCTGTCTTGACTACTGCAACACCCTTCTGGCTGGCCTCCCTGCTTCTCCTATCCGTCCACTCCAGCTCATCCAAAACTGCTGCTCGCCTTGTCTCTTCCTTTCCTCGTTTCTCAAATGCTACTCTGCTGCTCCGCTCCCTCCACTGGCTCCCTATCGCCGCTTGCATCCAATTCAAAACTCTTGTACTTTCCTATCGCTGTCTCAACCTTTCTGCCCCCTTCCCCCAGACTATTATTTCTCCCTACACCCCAACTCGCACCCGCCTCCAGAGCCCGCTCCTTCTCCACCCTTGCTTCTCAGTGGTGGAATGGCCTACCCACAGATATCAGGACGGCTCACTCCCTGACCACCTTTTGGCACCTCCTCAAGACACATCTGTTCAGACAGCATTTGTAAACCTCACAACTCTCGACTATACTAGACTATATGGCACCCAACAGTATCGGTACTTGCATCATCTTATACTTGCAGAGCCATAATTATGGGTGGGTGAGCGGGGCAGCCACCCAGGGCACAAAGCCGTGGGGGGCGGAAAAATGACGTAAATGCATTCCACTCGAGTAATAATACTGTTCTGCGGCCCCCTAGCATAGTCTGAAGATCGCATGCGTCTCTGCACTAGAAAAGGGAATGAGTCACTTCCTTAGCAACGGTCTTAACGACCAAGAACCTTTTTTCTACACAAACCAACACCATTATCGCATTATTATTGCATATCTGTGTCGTTCACTTCCCAACAAGTAAGAAATTAATTATAAGAAAATGCAAATAGATAAACAGCCCTTAAAAAGTCACCATCCTGAACTACACGATGTTAAATGTGGTACCAGTATTTATTTATTACACCAGTATAAAACAAGTTTATTTGATAATTACATAGCTCTTATAATGCGTTCCAATATGTATGTATAGGGGTCTACTTAAATCGCGGTAAATTTACGTATTTTTCACAGGTATGTTGCGGAATAAAATTAGGATTTTGCGGACATGTTTAAACATTAAATAAACCTAAGTAGACAGTATTTCATAACACTATAAAGCCTAAAAATAGTGGTACTTGCTTCCTTACTAAAACAGAGTGCTGTCATTTGTTAAGGGCGAGTATGCAGCATCCCCCTGCAGTTGACTTGCCCATACATTGAGACTGCACGTCTGCATCCGCTGGATTGGTTGGAAGTTAAGGCAAAGATTTGCCAAGTTATACAGATGTGGAAATCGATTAGAAACAGCCCAAAAACTCGGTTACACAAGGGCATCTGGCATACTTTAATAAAGTCAATGTATGCAGCACGTTCGTTGTCATGTTGTCCCATCCAATAATTTATTTTATTAGTACCGAGTCAAAACAAAGAAGACGTGGCTATTCGGGTCTAAAATTCCAACTGTAAGCAGCAGGTTGAAGCGAGGTGGCTGTGCTGGATCGTTTTAGTACTGATTTAACTTGCAGACAGGAATACTTCTTGTCTGCGTTGACTTTCCAGTTTGGTTTCTGAAAGCTGTTTATTTTACATTCTGTTCTGCAGCCTCTGAAGTAGCCTTTTGTTTAATGTGTGATTCTGAAGCTAAATAGCGATCGATCGTATGTTCTCCAAATACACATTAAGATATGGAAAACAATTACCTCAGTCTGCATAAAGTTTCTTTGGGAAATATCTTAAAACGATCATCAGCCGGAATATACTTTGCTTTTTTTGTCGTCCATTTCTACTATTTTCCCACAAATGCTGAAGACTAGATTTTAGCAACATAAATCAAAACAATGCAGCACCAACTTTGTCCCGCCCCCTCCTGCACAGTACCTCATAAAAGCAGTAAAGACGCACTGATAGGCTGATTAAAAAGTTTGTCATTTGAATAGTAAACAAGAACGTTAACTGCTTTGGAGAATTTATTTTGTATATGTTACTTGTGGACATTTGTTGTTTGTTTGTTTTTTGCTTAAGTGCAATGCACACGGGATGGCGAAGGAATAAAAAAGGGCTATCTGCAGAAGGAAGATACGTAGTTTGCGTCACTTGCGTTGTGCAGCAGTTAATTTAAACAAGTTTTCTTTTTTTTTCCTCACCGTACTTGTTTGTATGCATTGGCCCCTAAGAGGTGAATTTCGCGGTGACCCCTCAATTTCACGATTTCCGCGAAATCGCGATTTAGGTAGGTCCCTATGTATGTATAAAGAAACACAAAATCTAGTTATTATTTTTGTTTGTTTAAAATAGCATACAAACCTGCATGGCTCTTGGCAAATTCTAAATAGTTTTGGATCTTTAGAGAAACGGAAGAATTTTCTTTCTGCTAACTATATAGATGGAAATGTGAGTTTATGTCTTTCTGAATATGATTCAAGCCATTAAATCATTGCATCCGCGTTTGTGATACGATTATTTTCAATCCATGCTTTTTTACAGTACCAATCAATGATTATGAGAAAACGCTACACATGAACTTAATTAAAAGTTCATGTCAAGTAAAAGATATTAAATGATTTTGTAAAGGTTAATGTGGCTGCTAAAATAATCATACAGCAGTTTTTATTGTTTACAGCAACACTGCTAAAATTCCACAAATGCGTGCACTTACTAATCAGGTTTTAAAATTGATCAGAAAAAGGAAAACAATTTAATCGTCCTTAGTATAAGCACATAGCTTGATCTCTTCCTTAGCTTTTACTGTGGAGTCAAAAAACTAAACTCCAGCACTGACTAAAAAAAATACATAAAATAAACTCATTATCATTGATTGGTACTGAAAATGCGTGGATTGAATATATATTTTAATTATTAAATATGTATAGTATATGACACATTCCCTCTAAAGATGTCTACAGCTGCTCCGAAAATGCCAACAGAGGATGATAAGTTCTCAGTTTTAGGTACTGCTGGTACAGTGAAAACAGATGTTGGTGACACTGATGGTAGCTGAATAAAATACAGAAAGACTATACATAAACTTTATAGACAAGAGGAAAATACCTGCTCATTGAAAAGAAAGACAGTAGAAAGGCAGGAGGGGCAATAGTGACTGGCTCTTCAACTCAAATTTCAAATCATAATATCATTTTTTTACATCATCTCTATCCCACGGAACAGTTGAAACAGCACTTATCTGTGGAGTGGGTGAAAGCCGGGTGAAGACAAAACTCCCCAGACGTGGCATTAAAACAGTGTAACACAATTTGAAAACTATACCACACAATTACTCTGTACTATATATTTAAAAAAGCATTATTATTATATGAATTCATACTTCTTTAATCATTTCGTATAATTAGACGTTTCTTGTTGATTTAATTCCGTGTCCGGACAGGTTTATTGTGGTTTGGAAACACTGAAATATGTAAAAGATATGAAAACTCATGTAATGATAATTATTTTTAATATGTAGACTCTAGTGACGGAGTAATTGTGTGGTATTGTTTAGTGCCAAATCTTTTTTTTTTTTAGTTTTTTTCCCTTTTTGTCAGCTATTATTATAATCTCTTCAGTAGTTGCCCTCGCAATGCTTTTGAACACTTTAAGCCATGGCCTCACCTCATATGTAAATACACCTTGGCTATAATCTTAGTTGTGATTCATTTCCTGTTAAATTCATTTAAATGTATTAATTTATGCAGCCTTGTAATATTAACAATTTCCCTGCATCTCTTTTGAATGTCAGACTTGTGAATATATGCAAGATATTTCTACCTTCAAATGTACATTTGTAGACCTCAGCAAAGCTTTATTGGTGCATTTAGGGGAGTAAATATAGGTAAGAATTAATTGCAAAACCAAAGCAATGTTTTCTGGATACTGCAACTAAATTACAAAGTTTATTTTATACAGGACAAGAAACTGAATTATCTTTGCTGTTCCTTTATTATATTATTTGTATGTCAAACTGCAGTCAGTAGAGTGGTTTTATAACAAAGATATATTAGCAAGATGAATCCGACACATGCAATTCAGTAAGAACTGACAACTGCTCTTTCTATAATATTGCTTTCTCTTTTTTCTCAGAGCCTCCACGGCGCATGGTATTTCTTGAAAGGTCTTTTTACATCTGTGATGGACTAAATGCTCTAGGAGTACTTTTGGGAATGTATGATGATATCTAGCTTGACCATTTTCAGATGGCAAATTAATTTTTTCCACATGGGGGTGTTTCCATTTCTGGCCTATTTGCTGGTAGCTTTATTTGGTAGGCCTGCCCCAGGCATGTTGGTGTGAGGACTGCACAGTCATCAGATACCTCTACATGGCCTTTTGATCATCTATCATTTTATTACCTCACCACATGAATGGAACGTAAGCATAAGCCAGAGGACTGCCTAGATGCTCCGAGGCATTTGGCAATACTATCAAATCAGTGTACAACCACAGGAGCCTGTGCGTTCCTCCTGTGTGATGACACACACTCACAGCATCCATGTTCTAAAACAAGAATGCTACTTAATAGACTCTTCACATCAATAGCCATAACATCATGAGCACAGCAAGAATGTTAGTTGTGCTGCTAAGATGAGGAATCTCTTTTTATAACTAAACTTTATTGAACAGGTTTGCATTCCTTCTCTACTCTGCAACAGTATATTTTGTTGATTACTCATAATGTAATGGGTTTACACAGTTTAGCTACTGATTAGGATAACCAAGATTATGCAATAATGGTGTATGCAGAGCCTATACTCTTGGGGTCTTGTAAATGGATCTAAACTCTAATATATATAAATATTAAAATAGTACGAGTCTGAATTGTACTCAGGCTACTGACCAAACGTATTTCCTGTTTGTAGATTTCATTGTGAATCTTTAGACATTGACACTTTGTGTAGTGGAAGGATTTTCTCCTGTGGATGTGTGTGTGAGTGCAGTGTGGGATTAGTTTATTTACTGTGTGTGAGAGACAAGCATGAGTTTTCTGACCGTACAAGGATTTCTCAGAAGTTATAGCTGTTGGCTATAAACAAGGCTGCGGATCCCCTCTTTCATTCTGCAGACCCCAGCTTTAACAGCCTGTGGCAAAGTGGTGAGTGGATACAGGTGAGTGCAGTGCAGGTACAAATCACACGGACAATTACTAACAGGTGCAAGGGTGTTTATTGATAAATTACAATGTCCAGAGCCTTAATGCAAACGCCTGTAAATAATAATGTTGGAGTGATACAGCGGCGTGTATCACTCGGTATTTGTAAATCCCTGGGTTTGACCCGCAACCAAAAAGTCCAGTTTTACACACCAACACTAAACACAAAACACAAACACAGTTCTTAGTGATAGTGAAATAAGTGCAAATGGTGTATTACAATTCTCCGTGAAATGCAGGGGTGAAAGTGATGTCCGGGTTTATGCTGGCTTCTACTACAGCTCCGGATTGTGTTATAGAAAGTCTAGTTTAAAACAAACAGATAGTTATAACAAACACTAACAGACAAAACAAACTCATGGTTTATAGGACGGTAACACAGGTTCCTTGTAGGTTGTTTCTAACCATTTACCAAGGAACAGATCACGTCAGCTATGACCCCTATTTATATCCTCGCTCATGACCCCTAGGTTAACGAGCGCATCCGCTCCTCCAATCCTCAGATGCCACACCGTTTAACGTCTGGGTCATTGAGTTTGGATACCGTAGCTGCACCCCTTTCCTAAATGACCAACTTCCACCTACCCTACGGAATAAATTGTCGTGCCATTTAGTGCCCTCACTGGTTGAGAGGGAGATCTAACACCAAGCACCATTCGATCTCTGTCACACAGCCATAAAGCTATCGGGTCCAGAACTGATACAGAACTGTTGCCCCGCTTGCCTTTCTACTGTCTTTCTTTTCAATGAGCAGGTATTTACCGCTTGTCAATAAAGTTTATGTATAGTCATACATTAATGTTTTTCTGTATTTTATTTACATTATTCACTCTGAAATGTAATTCATCATATTCTAATGTATTCAAAAGTTGTTGTTTTTTGTTGTTAAAATCCAATTTGGTTAGAATAATACAATGAATTGTATGCTATTGCTTTACTTTTTTAAACATTTGTTTTGTATTATCACTATCATTCCTAAAATGTACCTATATTGCCCCCCTCCAAACACTTTATTATCTCTTAATATTTATTTTCAAACAAAGCTACCAGCATCAAATACCCTGCCACACAAAGGTGTACACCTTGTGATTTGTAATGTTATACTTTCTTTGGCGTGCCTTTCTTGAATCCAGTAGAACACAGGATTCAGTATGTATTTTGATATTACTGGATACGTAAGACCAGGGCTAGAACAGTAAAACTCACTATTCTTTTTATGGGTGTGCGAGTTATCATTAAATGTGTCAGCATGTTATTGACCTATTCATAAAAGTTAGTGACCATAGTAACCTTTCTAATGACATGGTAGTTTATCATGGTTGTAACCTTCAAACAGCTTGTATAAATATCACCAATACCATAAATCAAGAACATGCAGTAACCGATACCTTTAGGCATCTTATTTACCACAACTTATAAGATGTAGCGCCAATATAGTTAAGGTTAAAATGAGCTTCCCATGTTAAACCTGTTTTTGCACAGCTCAAAAAGGCTGAAATTTTGGATTTCAGGTCACATTGGCAGGTGCAATTTTCTCCCAAATGGGGTGTAGTTCTGTTTGGTAGTTTTTGTTTTATTGACATGTCGAAAAAATAGTATTTTCCCATAGAGTAACATTACAAAAAAATTCACCCTAGTGGTTCACTAAAACTACCAAGTTAATTAAAATGAAAATTACCAGACATGTAGATCCTATTTGTGTGATGTGGCTTTTGCTATTTTCATTTTAAGATTTTAACCTGTTTTCTTAAAAAAAAAAAAAACTGTTTAAAAAAAGATGCTAAGACTACATTTCCCTTAATTCTCGTGAAAGGTGTGCCGTTTTCAATCTGAAAAGTCCATTAACACCATCATCTTGACCGGAATTAGGCATACATCATGAAACGTTCAAGTCCGCTTGGGGCTAACTGTGTTTGCAAAGGTTTTAAAATCTAGTGCCTGGCTTGTCTGTGAGAAGGCCTTTCTAGGATATCTGTTTAGACTACACCGACCGGTGTCACAGGAAATAAATAGACATTGCCCCTACTTTTTATTTGAAATATATGTTTTAAAGTTTTTAATGTTGAAATATTTTGTTATTAAAAGTACAATAGGTTAATAAAAAAATAAGTTTTTATAACATATGCCACATACATAAATCAGAATGTTTTAATAATAACAATTTTATAACAGTGAAGTAATATAATAAAAGAAATAGACTATTATTTATTTTATTATCTCTTATTACCACCATGTAAATCACAGTAGTCAGCCTACATACTACTCGTTTACAGAGAAAAAACTGTAAGCCTGTTTTATCATTGTTAGATATCCACGATTTAATTAAGAAATGGAGATGCTTTACCAATGCTAATTACAGATGTAAAGGCAGGTACAGAGAACAGAAACAAACATCGAAAAGTACAAAGCCTACTTATATAAGTATACTTCTTATCCTAGAACAGAGATTTAATTAACAATTATGTGTTGTTGTTTGAACAGGCAATCTCTTAACGATATGATGTCTATACACTTTAAAGGTACAGTTATCGACACATAATGAAATAAGCCTGCTTCTGTGTATGTACCATGAAAAATAATATTACAGTATCATACTTTTGTGTGCTTTCATCTGTTTTGATAATGCAGTAGTGAACTGAACAAAAAAAATCACATTTTTCAATCTGGAAATCTGGTAACCCTAAATGTAGCCTATAGGCCTAATGATACAGTAATGTAAACATAGTAGGATTTATGTGTTGTATGCATTGTAAAGCACTTTGATAAAAGCGCTATATGAAAACTAAGAAATACATAAATAAATCTGTGTTGTAATTTATATATGTGTGATCTGCACTTTAAAATATATTTCTAATAAGATGTGTTCTGTGTGCTATGAACAGAGTTTAAACAACTTATTTTGGGTTGTGAGTTGCTTTTTTTTAAAATTGTTTGTGCTATACATATGTTGATTATGAATTGTATATGTCTGTGTTGTTATTTATATCAGTTGTAACCTGCCACTTCAAATCCATTCCACTGCAGGACTAAAGTTTCAACCAGACATGTCATAAAAGGTCAATTAAAAAGGACAAGTCTAGTTGAAGTCATGCAATGTTTAAAATGCTTTGCATAATTATTACATTATTATACAGCATGTTGAATAATATATGTTGTTAGAAATGCATTAATTTGATATGTATAGTTATTCCTGAATACTGACATTTTTCTACTTTCAATTTACAAAAACACTCAGGGGTAGCCAATCTTGGTACCTGCAATCCATTCCACAGCAGGACTTTGTTTCAACCTGACCTGTCATTTAAAAAAGAAATGTTAACTGAAACCCTCTTAACTTTATTAATTAATTAATTTATTTTTAACAAAAAAAACTAACAAAAAAAAACTATGGAAATTGATTGCAAAAATTACGTTAAAGTAACATTAAGGTTGCTCAAGCAAAACCCTCAAAAGTGAAGAAATTGTGAGTTAAGGTTGACTTAAGGTTAACTCTGCACCATTATGCATATGTATGACATCACATATGACATCAGCAATGATATCATTGATGACCAGGGATCCTATTTTTCCGCAATAAAAAAAGAAAAATCTGTGTTATTCTGCGAGTAAAATAAAAGGTCTACTGCCACAAGACACACAAACAGTACTACTGGGTAACATTTAACACAGGAAGTATTTATTGTTGTTCTTGTTACACTTGGTGTGTCTCTTTATGTTGTATTCTAGTTTATTCTTGTATTACAGTGTAACGTGTAAATCGCTTTGGATAAATGCATCTGCTAAATAAATAAACAGAATAAAAATGGTTACACTTTCAATTCTAAGCAAATTACAAGCTTACCAGGGCCATTAATCAATAAAATAAACAAACTTACTTTTTTTTTTTTTTACTTCAAATATTACAAATAGTTCCCTGTTGTAAAAACAAAAATATTCATGTTAGTTCAACTCCGTTAGTCTTCATCATCCGGACGGCTATTGTTAAAATAGAGCTGCAGCATTCCAGATGCAATTGGTCTGACTTTGGAATGGCACCACCTCCCTAATGTGCTTGCTGAAAAAATCTCAAACTGCTGGTTGATCCACTTTCTACAGAGGAATGTCGGCTTTTACACACATTTTGAAAAAAAAAATTGAAACACTTTCACGCTGTTCGTTGGCAGTTGTAAGATGCTGAAATGATCCAAACTCAGTGGTCTTTTTTAGTGTTTTCGATGGCCCTGCTTTTTTGGCTTCATCTTGTTTACGTTTCCTTGCATTCAATTTATGTTTAGCGCTTCCCATGTGTTCTACAATGGTCTACCTACGAGTGTAACAGCACATTACCATCGACGTGAAATTCGTCCTTGCCAAACTCGTTGATATGATCTTTAGGGGTGATTTTTGTTATTCTCTGCATTTTTGAACAGCTCTGAATACTGAAGTAAACTGAACTTGAATACCGGAAGCAGTTTTATTAGACAGGTATCTTTACATAAAGTTAAAGCAAAGTTGCCTGTGTTAATGTTTATATATTATACGTGTATTTATCAAACAAACAAAAAAAGCCTTGCATGTTTTTTGCCCCTCCATAAGTGTAAAACAAAAAAATCTCCAAAAACATAGAAAATCCATGTTTTTCCATGTTATCATTGAAAATCCGCATTTTTTCGTGTTATTCCGCAGCAAACGGATTCCTAGGATCCCTGCTGATGACATAACTAATCACATGACAAATGCTCCCCGAAGACTGGCCATAGGAACATAACCTGGGTGGGTCTGCTAAAATGCATGTTCTTAAAAAGAATTGGGGAGGGGGTTCTATCTTTGTGCGACTATTCAGTGAAGAAATATAACCACGTTTGAAATACAATGTACAGACATTTAATCTATGTTTTCTGTCTCCCATAAGTAACAGAAGGTACAATACTTCAGTCACGTTATATGATATATCATTGTATTCATCATTTTTTATTTACAATTTTTACATTAAATGTTTTATGTCATAATTCCATATGCTGGGATGTTGTTTCTTTTATGTCCAAAAGTAATTGGTGGAACAGTTGTAATGACAATAGAGCTAATTATATGTGTTGAGTTCATATAATTTTTTCTTTTTTTTTGTGGATTTTAATAACTTTGTAATGTCTATCTAAAATTATGTTTCACAGTTGATACTTATTTTTCTTTTTCTTTCACCTTTCATCCATATAATTTGATAATTTGCTGGTCTGTTGTAACTCCACGGACACTGGTGGTTACGGGTGGGGTGACCAGGAGTAACCGTAGTAAACCTGCTTTTAGAATTTGTAACGACTGCGCCACCTTGGGTTTCGCAAGGACAAGGACCTTGATGACCTAGCAGATAATAATTTCCCTTATGCAGGTTCTTTTTATCCCCGGGTTCCAATATACACACACTGGATGCTTGGATAGGTAAAACAATTTTTATTGTTTCTCAACAGGGTTAAAATAGAATACTAAAAACCACACAGCAACAAGTTTAAAAAATTAAAAGATAGGGAAAGCCACAAAAAATAAAAACCACACCAGGCAGTCCCCTCCTGTTGGTAGTTCTCTAAAAAAGGAAAAGTTACTGTCTAAAATGGCAGATAAGCCAAAAAGAAGGAATCAGTCTCTGATAGCTCTGGGGGGTCCCAAGAGACCCCTCTCCCCGACGTCCACTTCCCTCACAGCCCAAACTCGCCACGGACCTCACCATGCCTACCGCCCAGACCTCCAACCGCCGACCGGCCAACACCTTCGATGAACCTGGAAAGGAGCAGGGCAAAGAAAATGGCCGTCAGGAAATATACACTCAGGTAAGTAGAATTACCTCCTCTACCCAAGGGTTCTGGTTACTTCCCCTTAGCCTATCTTTAAACCCTGCGTGTCTCCTTTATCTCTGCTGGACCTTGAACCTTTGGACAACAGTAAGCAGGACGCTGGCAGACCTTGAGCGTGTATTGTCAAGACAACAAAGAGATCGCTCAGCGTACAGTAGGTGAGTACAAAGTACAAAAATACTAAAAAGTTAGAGCAGTTCTGGAAATGATAAAAGTGCAAATGAAATAATGTTTTCTCTTCTCGCCCTTAGACCCTTGTCCGTCTCCCGGGACCACGACCTTGACTCTACTGGGGAATGGATTATCCAAGGAGTGCCAACCAGACACAGCAAGGCAGTTACCTAAAATAAAAATCTATTTGTTTGTAAATGAAAAAATGTCTTCAGTGTCAATAATTCTCTACACCAACTCATTACCACAAAAAAAGGTAGCTCGAACACAGTCCAACAGTGGCAGGTGATAATAAAACAAAATCCCCAAAAAACACAAAATCCAAAAAGACAAAAATCAATACAAAAATATCCCAACCAAGTCCCGCTGCAACAAAGTCCCAAATAGAAAAAAACAAACCTCCAAACCCGTTCCTTTGTTCCTGCAGTCAACCTTAGACTGCTCCCAAGAGTGTTCTCCGTGCTGCTGTTCCTTTCCAATACTGCTGTCTCCTAACTATTCTTCCAGATGCATTTTGTGCTTCTTCCCAAAACACTCTGTTCCTGGTCCCTGTTCCTCCCTTTTTATAGTCAGCCCATGACTATCATTGGCTGGACTGGCAGGTAAGGCGGACTTGCTATGGACTGTGGGGAAAGTGCTTAACCCAAACGTCAGTCACAGTGCACAGGAGAATTAGCAGCAGTTTAAAAACAACATATTCACTAAAAGAACACACAACAAAAATACAGGCATTTAAAAACCGTCACTTGTGACAATCATAATCACTATTACTGATGTGGAAGGGCAGCTTGCTCAGTCTCTATTAGTCAGTGCTTGGCAATTCTTGCCTGTTATTGGTTAAAACTTCATCATAGGAGAAAAAATAGATTTAACTATTGTCCTCACATTCTTACACCACCGGGCAATAGTCTCCATCTGTCATGTGATTGGTTCACATCACTGTCAGTCCTGCCCATTTTCAAAGGAATGCCCTACACTTCCACTCCTAAACAACAAGATAAAATGGCTGAATGAAAAAACTGCTGAACGGCGATTCTGTGACCTAACAGGAAATTAATTTAAAAAAAACATTTTCTGTTATTTATGTATGTTATTTAGTTATTTACTTATGCTGTATCAGCTATATTTAAACAAAATACTCCCATAAATATTAGCCAGAAATATTTACTGAAAATATTTTGCAAATCATACCCATAAAACCTATTTTGCTCCAGAAATGTTGGGGACCTGTTGCACTGGTAGTAGCATATTACTTCATTATATGTACAGCACTAAGGTATTCGTGCCAAACATTTTTATGTGCTTTTTTATCAGACGCAAAAAATGCACAATAAAAGGCTGCAAATATTTATGGATTTACAGTATTTAAAGTCTTATTTACTATCCAACCTTGCCTTTCTTATTATTTTGACTGACTCATATATTAAATATGTACTGCAGACTCAGCTAATAGTGGAACATTAAATGCCCCTCGGGAAGACTATTGTTACCTCCAGGGTGCAATTCCTGTGGCTTCGGGCATTATAGCCCCCTGTCGGTAACAATAGTCTTCCTTCGGGTCAATAATTTTCCACTATAGCCCTCCTTTCCAGTCCACATTTACTATATATATACACACACACACACACACACATACACACACACAGTCGCAGATAAAAGTATTTGGGCAGTTAAAAAAAATAAAATAGTAAAACCACAAAGAAAGTGATTTCTATTATTTCTAATTCTTCTATTTAAAGATATAAATTAAAGTAGAGCTTTATAATAAAACAACAAATTATTACATAACATGCATAAAATGAAAAATAACATGCACATACTAATTTCATACTTTGACAAAAGTATTTAGGCACCCTTACATTAGTATTTTGTGTGCCCACCCTTTGCTTCCTTTACAGCTTGCAGTCTTTTTTTGTATTTTGAAACCAGTTCCTGGAATCTTTCCAGAGATATTTTTGCCCATTCGTCAACATATACATCTTTGAGTTCTGCAATCGACTTTGGTTTCCTTTTTGCAATAGCACCCTTCAAGTCAATCCATAACATCTCAATGGGATTCAAGTCTGGGGAGTGAGATGCCCAATCCATAACTGTAATCTTCCCTTTTTTCAGAAATTCCTTTGTAGTCTTCTCAGAATGCTTAGGGTCATTATCCTGCTAGAATAAGAACTTATAAGCCTTATAAGTATAATAAGCCTTCTAGCACTGGGTACAAATAAGAGAAATCTCTTGATATTATTTATGACACATAACTTTAAACTCTGTTTCAAAGCTTTTTTCAAAAGGTGCATTCTAGGGTTTGAGATCTGTCCTCTAAATCACTGCAGGAAGAGCAAACTGTGGGCCCTTTCCTGTTCGTCCTGGTCTTCTGTCCTCACCTCTTGGCAAGCCCGTCCAGGGGTCTGGTTGCTCCCGCCACACCAAGTACAGTACTTACCATCGTACCTGGGGATGCTGAGGTAGGCCCTGTTGTTCTTGTTGTCAGTCATTTCCAGTTCCCTTGCAGTTCCTTCTGGTGTCACTGCCGCTTCGGCGGTCCCGTCTCTGCTGACGAGCTGACTTCTGGTCTCTGCCCCATCCTCCTCGTTGTGGTCAATGTGGATGACGCACTGCCCCTCTGTGTGCGTGGCAGAGCATCAGTCCCTGCTCGCTGACATCATCGCCGAATGCCTGCTTCCTCCCCCATGGCACTGCTGCATATGTTGTTTTTTTTTTTGTTTGTTTTTTAAATACAAACAATAGGTGATAATTGGAGACTGGGCTGGAAATCCTAATTTGTCATCCCGTGATACTTCCAGTATTTAGTACCATACAAAATGACAACCTACGTCCAACACATGGTACGATTCTCAAAATGTGTGATGTCTAAAATATTAGCATAGACCCTCCTTAGTCAAAATGACATACAATGACACCAACTAGAATGGCACTTCGAAGTTTGATGTAAACTAATGTTGTAGTAAACAGCCGGGTAATTTTTGTGCTACTGTACCTGAATTTTCATTGTAAACGTAGCCATAAGGAAGCTACAGTGCATACTAAAGTTATATTTTTATTTTTTTAATTACAGCTTTGACTTACACACATAAAAGCCATAATCTGGATCCCTCATTTTATTAACAGTGTCTAACTGGCATATATCAATAATTGGCACCCATTCTGAAGGGAAGGATGCTTTGTTTTTTTTGTTTTTTTTCATGAGGCCACAGCAACATATGGTTTGAATGTACCAATATAGCGGTTTAATAATAGCTATAAAATGTCCTTAGAATTTCATCATAAATTACTATTGTAATCAGTATGCTGCAAACCAGCAGTAAAAGATTCCTCAAGGTAAGAACTCGATTAGCTATGGAAAACTTTACTCATGTGCAGCAAGCAGTCCCATTATATTTAGCAATCTGTTCTGCTTTACTGAAACTATTCCACTGCTTCACGTTACTTAGATTGAGCAGCTATAAGCATACTTTATATTTACTGATGCCAAGCATGCTGTGACAGACATTAGAAGTTATACAAAATAATTTGTATAACAATTTTGGTACTTTTAGACCTTAGTGCTGCATGTGAGACTGTGGATCGTGCCATTTTAATTGATTGTCTTAACAGCTGAGTTGGCCTGACTGGAACTGTTCTACACTAACAGACAGTACTTTGTTTCTTTAGGGGCATTCTTATTAATTTCCTGTTTTCTTCAATTGTTTAGATTTAATTTTTTAAAATTGTATTATTATTATTATTATTATTATTATTATTATTATTATTATTATTATTATTATTATTATTCAACTAATTGTTGAAAAAACTCACATCAAATCTCGGCTAGAGTTTGCCAGAAGGCATGTGGGAGAATCTGAGACCAAGTAGAAGAAGATTCTATGGTCTGATGAGACCAAAATAGAGCTTTTTGGCCTCAACGCTAAGCGCTATGTTTGGCGCAAGCCTAACACCGCACATCATCCTGAGAACACCATCCCTACCGTGAAGCATGGTGGTGGCAGCATCATGCTATGGGGATGCTTCTCTGCATCAGGGCCTGGAAAGCTTGTGAAGATAGAGGGCAAAATGGATGCAGCAAAGTACAGAGAAATCCTGGAGGAAAACCTGCTGAAGTCTGCAAGAGACCTGGGACTTGGGAGAAGATTCATCTTCCAGCAGGACAATGACCCCAAACATACAACCAAAGCCACACTGGAGTGGCTTAAAAACAAAAAGGTCAATGTCCTGGAGTGGCCCAGTCAAAGCCCGGACCTCAATCCAATTGAGAATATGTGGAAAGAGTTGAAAATTGCTGTTCACCAAAGGTCCGCATCCAAGTTGACGGCGCTTGAGCAATTTTGCAAAGAAGAAGGGCAAAAACTGGAGTGTCCAAATGTGCAAAGCTGGTAGACTTATCCAAATAGACTCATGGCTGTAATTGCTGCCAAAGGTGCCTCTACCAAATATTGACTCAAGGGGGTGAATACTTATGCAATCAATTATTTTCTGTTTTGTATTTGTAATTAATTTAGAACAATATGTAGATTTTATTTTTCACTTTGACATTATGGACTTTTTTTGCGTTGATCAGTGGCAAAAACTCCTAATTAAATCCATTTTGATTCCATGTTGTAACACAATAAAATGTGGAAAAGTCCAAGGGGGGTGAATACTTTTGAGAGCCACTGTATATATATATATATATATATATATATATATATATATATATATATATATATATATATACACACACACACACATATTTTAATTATGTTTTAATCTTAAAATTCTGATGTTAACTTCTGCAAACTATTTAGCATCTTTACAACCAATATGGCTTTAATGAAAACTATGAATCATGAAATCTACAAAACCACATTTGGAAAATGCAGAACAATCAGCGCATTACCTTGTACCATATGTACAGTGCCGTGAAAAAGTATTTGCCCCCTGTCTGATTTTCTGCATTTTTGCACATTTTTCACATTGTATTTGGTCAGATTTTTTTGTAGATTGTTGTTGTATATAGAGGGAGTCTGAGAGAAAAAATGATACCAAAGTTTGGTGCTTCTTTCATTTGTTTGGTGTGCAAGGTAATCAAACATGCAATCTTTAGGTGTGAAAAAGTTATTGCCCCCCCCTAGTTAACTCAACCCAATTAAAGGGATAATTAGGGTCAGCTGTTTGAGTACATTGGTTAACAACCAGGCCTGATTTAGGCCAGCCCTGCCCAATATAAATCTGACTAACTTTGGCCCTTACCATCAGAGTGAATTTGTCAGCACACAGGTTCTAGAGGCACATCATGTCACGAGCAAAAGAAATTCCTGAAGACCTCTGGAAAAAGTTGTTGATGCCTATCAGTCTGGAAAGGGTTACAAAGCCATTTCTAAGGCTCTGGGGCTCCACCGAACCACAGTCAGAGCCATATTGTCCAAATCGAGAAAGTTTGGGACAGTAGTGAATCTTCCCAGGAGTGGCCGTCCTGCCAAAATCTCTCCAAGAGCAAGGCGTAAAATCGTCCAGGAAGTCACAAACCCTAGAACAACATCCAGGGATCTGCAGGCCTGTCTTGCCTCGGCTAAGGTCAGTGTTCATGACTCCACCATCAGAAAGACACTGGGCAAAAATGGGATTCATGGCAGAGTAGCAAGGCGGAAACCATTGCTCACTAAGAAGAACATGAATGCTCGTCTCAAGGTCCGACATTGGACCGGATAGGAATAATTGCAATGTCGGACCAGGTCCGACATAGGATCGCTAAGGGTTAAAGGGAAGTTGCTACAATAAAAAACATGGCGGCCACGTTGGATGACATCATCCAACCCAGTCTCACGAGAGAAACGTCAACAGATTATCGTTTCTGCATTACTGCTTTCTGGGGGAAAAAACTTCACGTGGGTAACGTTTTCACTTTAAACCACAGTGCTTCGTGGCAGCTTTTGTAGAAATTCTTTCTATATTTATTTTCTGTGAAAATTAGTTTATGGATAATCTTGTTTGCTTTAAAACCAATTAAATTGTTAAAAAACAATTACTATTATTTAGTTCATTCATTTTAATTCTGTACATGGTCTTGTTGTACTAGTGCTAAAATATACCCTGCCGTTTTTCTTTATATATTTACTCGAAACCTCGCTTAATATAATTCTAGGAAATGACATGTCAGCACTGTACTTGCATCCAGAGCATGTCTGCCGATGAATATAAAGATACGGCTAAAAACAAAACAGTATTCGGTTCAACAGAGACAGTAGCTTAAAAACAAATAAGCTAAATCCTCCGTGTCTATCTGTACAGTTTGAAATTTGAATGTGCCGCCCCTGCTTGCTTTGCGACGCTCAGTCAATAGGCAGGAATGGGACGTTGAAAAGAATTGTGGGATATGTGGGATCGAGTCATAGAAGCAAAGGTATATTTCAAGGTTTTAAAACGACATATCCCACAATTCTCTTCAACGTCCCGTCCCTGCCTGTTGGCTGAGCGTCGCAGAGCAAGCAGGGGTGGCACATTCAAATTTCAAACTGTACAGATAGACACAGAGGATTTAGCTTATTTTTTTAAAGCTACTGTCTCTGTTGAACCGAATACTGTTTTGTTTTTAGCCGTATCTTTATATTCATCGGCAGACATGCTCTGGATGCAAGTACAGTGCTGACATGTCATTTCCTAAAATTATATTAAGCGAGGTTTGGGGTAAATATATAAAGAAAAAAAGGCAGTGACCTCTGACCTTTCCTAAAGTTCAAATGTAAAACTGCAAAATAACTAATTTTAGGGTGCACATAGGGTCATGGTTACTATGTAAAAATGGCATTCTACACTATTTCCTAAAGTGTTTGGAACTGGTACAGGTACTGGTACTGGAAGCCGTAAAGCTGCTGGCAACTCTAATTATTATTATTATTATTATTATTATTATTATTATTATTATTATTATTATTTCTTAACCGACTCTCTTATCGAGGTTGTACAGTTATTACAAAATATCACATTACAGTTAAGAGCAGTTATAAAGTACAATAAAATCAGTAGAAAATAAGATCAAATTCAAACAAGAGCAAAGTAAAGAATACAGTAAATAATTACATTTAACAGCGAGTTCGACTAAGAGCAGTTAACTTGTAATAAAAATATTTGCTTATACGAGTAAAGTCCATTAAGATCACATAGTAACTACGATAAATGGATAAGAACAATTTCAAATAAGAGCAGTTACCAAAAACGTGAATATGGCTATCTAAGAGTAAAATCAAATACCAGATACAGTGAATAGTTATAGCAGTAGTAGAATACGGCAAGGTATGGAGCAGTTCAGTGCGAGTACAAGCTGTGTGGAGAATAGGAGAGGGAGGGGTCGAGGGTGACACCGAGGTTAGTCACAAGTGAACAAATGAATAAACTGCTGACAAACAATGGCCTGTGATTTGAGATTTAAACATGTATAGGTAAGGTTGCACAGACATTAGACAAACCTGGGCTGCATAAAATATCTATAAAAGTCATTAGTGCAACTACATGATCCATGTAAGTCACACTTTCTTTTAAACTGAGAAAAAACTCTGTAAGAGTTTAAACGCTCCTGTTCTAAGTCGTTACCAGAAATACTGCTTTAACACCTTGACATGTGACACTTCAGTTCTACTGTATACCTGCTGTTTAAACCACTTACTTGCAAGACTTTTCTAACAAGAGATGACAAGTACCTCCACAAACAACCTCAGTTAAAATCAATTCCCCTACACTTCATTAGCTGCAGTTCCCTTTCACTTCCCCCTAATCATTGTTTAGTTTACCTTTTCATTTCTAACACTTTTTTTTTATTTTTTACTTTGAAACATGTAACGTGGCTCATAACACTCAATAAAGCTATTTATCCCTTTTAAAATATAAAACATGCTGCTGTTTGGGATCTACTGAATTTGGCGTATCTTGAGTCTTTTATTTTCAGGTTCGGATCACACTTCAGTATGAGGTAATGTCTGACTTGCAAATAAGGATCATTGTAAGCACTCAGATTCAGGATAAATAAGCCCTGCCCAACCCAAAGAAATGTGTCAATTAATTTAGCTGAGCTGGGGTGAGACAGTTTGTTCCACTGAAGTTTGTTCAGTCCAAAAATATACCCTTTCTAATTAGATCTACTTTTCTGGTCCAATCTGATCAATAATTAGCCATTTAGATCAGTCTCAGTGAAGTTAGGTTTGTCTATTCTAATCAAACATACCCAGTCTATTCATATTAGTCTTATTTAAATATACAAGCTTAGTCCAGTCAGATTGTACTTGTTTCTATCAGAGATTTCCAGTAAATTGGATTGGATAAAGGCGTCTGCCAATTAACTAATAATAATAATAATAATAATAATAATAATACAAATTGGACTTGTCTGTTCCAGATCATACTACCTTGCCTACTCAGATGTAGCATACCTGAGCTATCCACATTACACATCACCCTAACCTAGTCTTACTGGATCTATCACCAGAACTCAGATTTATTGTACCGGTTAATCAAATATATACAGTAGGCTGTAGTCTAGTACTGTTTATTTCGGTTAGCTGGATTTGGATTATATAATCATAGAGCAGTCATTCCTTAGAAACTTTGAACCAGATACTATATATACCCCTTTTTGTCTACGCCCTCTTGTCGTGTTTTTGTTTGGTCCTCCTCCTCCCCAGCCTCCACCTTGTGGCGTGCTTGTCTAGGGGAAGGTGGCCTAAGTGCCACTTGTCCTGCCTGCTGGCATTAGTTTTCATTTAATTTTTAATATACTTTATCATCATAGTTGTGCCAGCATAGGGGCAGCTAACCTGCTCCTATGGACAAGGGCATGGGCCAAAATAAAATACAATGTAATAAATTTGGGCAATCTTTTTATTCTCTCTGTCAATATAATAAAATGTCAACTTTCATTCTCATGGTGTATGTCTCCTTTCTGAATATTCCACACCTCAAACTCATCAGACCTACTCAGATAGATCTCATATGTCTAAGTCATTTAGGCTTGCATTTACAGTATTCAGTTTTATCAACTTTCTTAAGCCCCATTTGGATATGGCCAGCTCGATCACATCTGGAGTCTTGACCAGCCTTGAATTCTACAAAGCCAGTGGTACCCAAACTCAAGAAACTGCAACCTGTTCTTGTATTTTAATTAATAATTCTTAGAATCTGGACCAATTTCATAGTCCTGCAACATTAATTACTGACAGACAGCAAGTTATTTGGGATAAAAAATCACTGATTAGAATACAATTTTCTGAAAATAGTATTTTGAAAAAAGAAAGCTTGAGATGGATACAAATAAAATCAGAACATATTCAATTTGTGGTTCTGTTTGTCAGTTGTCGATTTAATTTTAATACAATGTATTATTATTATTATTATTATTATTATTATTATTATTATTATTATTATTATTATTATTATTAGTTTACAATACAAAATAGGGTTGTTCAGCAGTCTCTTACCATTATGCTTTTGAACTTGGTTCCTTACTGGTGTCTACCATTATTATTATTATTATTTATTTATTAGCAGACACCCTTATCCAGGGCGACTTGCAGTCGTAAACAAAAAATAAGTTTCAAGAATCACAGTACAAGTATTAATACAATTAAGATTCCATTGGTCATCCTACTGGGGAGAATACCAACCAAAATGGATTGTCGTTAATCATTATGGAAATACTACTATAGGTATAATGCAGTAGCCAACACTTTATACAGAGTACATTTTATAAAAGGAATACAAATTAAAATTAAAAACTAGAAATAAACCAATCAGAATGTTTATTTACTCTATCGAGAGGAACGGTAGTTCCTCACGCCAAGTTAAAAAAAGGTAGCGAGAACTGCCAGTGACTCTATACAGCACGGATACTTTACGTGTTTTCGGGGTACTGGGGAAGCAAAACTAAAAAAGCACCATTCCACTTTTAATACGTACTTTCCAACATTCTTAGGTAAAATGTAAAAAACCTGCCATACAGTAAGAGAAATAAGTCGCCAAAGTAAGGTAAAAATGGCCTTCTCCTTCCCTTTTTGCAGACCCCAGGCACTTTTATCCACGCATATGTTTACCTGAAACAAAAACACATTGAAAATGTGAAAAACAGCAAGTTATCAAAAGTTGAGATATCAAAAAGTTTCAAAAACCATTGGGGCAACCGTGCCCAGCACAAAGCAAATAGGCACAACTGTCAAAGCAATGGGGTCAAAGTTGCCCCAATGGTTTCTTGAAACTTGGCTTGTGTTTTTGATATCTGCACTTTAAATGGCTTGTCCCTTTTTATAACTTGGCGTTTTTTCACATTGAAAATGTGTTTTTGTTTCAGATGGACCCCTACATCTACCATACTTGCATTTTAATACTTTTAGTACACAAAAAAATTCTTTTAGAAAAACGTATACATTTTGTATTAAACAAGACATAAAAAATTTGTATCGGAGGGGTTTGGTTACAACATAGAAACATGGACTGCAAAATATACAGTTAAATATTTAATGCAGTTTTGAAAGGCTAAACGTTTCAAAATGACTGTTTTGACTTCAGGCATTGCCATTTAAGAAAACAAATCATTTTTGGAACAGATGACCCTATTCTGTACAACATGTGTAAATAGTAGCACTTTAAAAAGGACTGTTCTAAGCCAATTTATTTATATTTTTAAAAAAAATTTAAAGTAATTAAAAAAAAAAATCTAAATATTTGGTTTAAATGTTATGCCTAGCACAAAAATAATCCATATCTTTTCAGCAGACCAACTGTGAGGCTAATGGTTTATAGTTTTAATTTTCCTTCTCTTGCACTGCTTTTCCCATAAAGATAATACATGACTTGCTCCCCAGTGACCACAGCTTTGGGTGGCCAGAAAGGTGTAGGTTCATTCAATAATATTTGAAATGTGCACCATTACCCTAGGAAAAGACCATTGTTATGAAAATATGTAAACCTGGCCAAGAGGTAAATTCTTTCCAGTGATTCCCAGTTCATCCACAATTGCATTATTAAAAACACATGTTTTAGTGTGAACTCCTCTTCCTACGGGTTCTTATAAATTACCCAACGTCCTCAAGATCATCTGGGAATCAAAAGTAAGGAGTAACTTAACATACCATGTTCCCGACTGAAGACTGACTACCCTTGCCAGATGTTCATTTTCAGATGTCATTGATAAATCATGATCGTAACACCTGATGGGCAATGCAAACACATTTGACTTAAGTGTATGATACCTTTTTTTTTTTTTTTAAATAAAGCTGGTTATTGGAACCACAACTTGATCATGTTCAAATATTATCAACCATTTTGCAAATGCAGTTTTTATTTTTTTATGAATCAACAAACTGATTTTTATAATCCTGAATGATTTGTAGGATAGTAGGAAATCCACTGAATCATATCCATGCACTGTTTTTGGAAAGCAAAACCACAATCACAACCACATTTAAATGATGTCCCTATATTCGTCTGCTAAGAAATAAATAATAATAATAATAATAATAATAATAATAATAATAATAATAATAATATATAGCCTTTTAAAGCTGTAGATCTGCATTACTGTTCCAAAACAATATTTTAGAGGGTAATGAAGGGAATCGATAAGAGCTGCTGTTTATGGAAAGTCAAGTGTTGTGGTGCATACTGTCTATAATTAATTCAATTTGTAAAATGGAAAAGCATAAATTGTTTTTGGGCAGCAGCTTCATGGAAGTATATGAGTATGCCTATCATATCAATACTATCAGCAATGTTATCATTGGTAATCTGTATTGTTAGCAACAACACTGTAGTTAACAATTGTTTTTATGATTAATATTAGATTAATATTTGGCTAGTACTCAGTAGTCGGCCTCTGATTTAATTATTCTGCTGTAGCTCCTAACGATAGCTGTTCATGCCATATTTCCTTAACAATGGATGGTTACAGTAAATAGCCTTGCCTTGCGACCAATGCCTGCAATACACAGACAACATTTTGGTAAAACAGTATCTAAAATAATATTCTTTTGAGTCAAAATAATTCACCTCATGACTGAGGAAAGGGTCACTGTAAGTGTAACCCTACCCACCCAGCAGTGAGGCTGGTGGCCAAAAGAAAGGAGGCACAAAAAAGGCAGAGGGCTTGGGGGTCCCATTAAGCCCCCAGCAGCAGAGGAACTTATTATTGTATTCTGACTGACAACATTTTTCATATCTTCTTAACATTTTACCCCAATTTGGCTATTAAACACATTTCTCCACTAGCCAGCAGAGAAAAGAAAACAGTAGCCCATCATAGTTTATTCTAATAAACGTAACTGTTACACACTGCTAGTGTATATATATGAAATGTACTGTATAAAACATGAATATATTTCAAGAACACGTCACTACCATACAGGGCGCAATTTGTCAAATTTCCATTTGGGGGTTAATGGCAAAATATCAACTAGAAAACAGGCTAAAACATTACATGGAAGCAATTTTCTGCCCGTGCTTAAACATAATTAGGGAGGCATCATGCTTTTTCACTAACTGTTATTGCATATAGGGATACACTCGTGGCATCTGGTATTTTCTTCAACTAGCTCACAGCACACCAGTTTAAATGGTGCAAAGCTCACTTTAGGGTTTAGCACTGCCTAAGTGAACATCTGGAACCTTAGGTTACAGTCCCACCACTGAGGAGGTCTGCATCATTACAGCCATTTAACCTGTGGATAAATTCAATTTCACTGCAGAAATAAACAAAGTTTGAGTACTGGCAGAATCATTTTAGACTGCTGTTGCATTACATTTCTGAGCTAGGGATTTACCTTGTTATTTTTATTTTCAATGGAAAAGTGATGTATGGGAGTAAGTGTGCGAGTTGTATAAGATATAATCTCATTAGACTGATTAGTGTTGTCTATGGAAACTATGGTACAATAAATTGGGCCATGTTGAGTAGTAAAATGTAATATACAAAGTTTGAAAGTGTTGAAACAGCTCAGATTATTTTCTGGTAATCTGATCTTTTATAAGACAAAAGGGTTGCAATATAAATGTGTAATAAAATACAATCCAAAAGCAATACAATGTAATACAAAAATCTTAACAGCTTTACTATCTTACCCTTGAACCTTCAGACAGGAATAACCTCATTGTGCAATTTTCCCAATGAGAAACAGAATGATATTTTCTATACTGCTACAAAAAATAGATAGATGGAAATATTGTGTCTTCAGATGTTTTATTAAGAAGAAAAAGAAGAAGAAGAAGAAGAAGAAGAAGAAGAAGAAGAAGAATGACAATTACCACTATACTACAGTGGTAAAGGGCAGGTTAAGCTTTTTAAACCTTATTTTTCCATGAACACATTTAATAAACATTTTAATTTTTTATTTGTGTATTTTTTAATTACAGTACCTCACTGCATTTTTGTCAGCTGAATTACAGTCTCTTGCTTTTATTTATATATGATATGTATTTTATATGTAGGGCTCTTCGTTTTCAGTTCTTATGTTTGGTCACGTGATTTCCCTTTTATAAGTTATATTTAGCAGACTCTGTTTCTTAATTAAATTCTTGGAAAAGCTTTGATTGTGAAACAAGTTCACTTCAGTTTTTTCTCCCATAACTTGATTGAGATTATGATTCTGTTTCATTGATAATGTAACAAAAAGGCAGCTCCTTATTTTTAATTCAAACCAAACACAAAAGCTAGCTCAGTTAAATTGCTTTTCTCAGATTTAAAATCTTAATGACTCGTTACAAAAAATGTATAACTTGTTTTACAAATAATAGTTTCCTCTTAATTACGATTTAATTAAATCCATTTTTACATTATCAGTGAAACAGAATCGTAGTCTCTCTCAAGTTACAGGAGAAAAAACTAAAGTGAACTTGTTTCACAATCAGCAGTTTTCCAAGAGTTTAATTGAGTCGGCTCAAAAAAGGGAAATTACCGGATCAAAAATAAAAACTGAAAACGAGGAGCCCTATTAATGTGATCAAGATTGTGATCATTTGCATCATGTGTCAAATGGTGTATTCTAAAAATATGCAAATACATGACACATATTTAAATGCTAAATACATTCTTACAATAAAGTATGATCTGCACAGTACTTAACATCAGGTGTCCTCATAGCTGGTCAAAAGCAGAGGACATCTAGTAACCTCCCAGACATGGATTAGTTCCCATCAATATAAGTCCGTAAATTCAAAATTAAATGTGATGTTGTGGCCAAAGAAGGCACTTTTATGCATGATTTGTAAACAGTGAACTGGATGTAAATAACTCGTGTAAGATGGAGGAAGAACAAAGTGTATCAATTGAGCGCCTTTTCATTTTGTTGTACTTTCTTTTCCAAAGGCTAGAATAACAATTTCATCCCTTGTGATATATATTTCCATAAATATTGTAGCGGGAGTCAGCCTCTTTCATAGCATGCAAATTAGCAGCAGAGGATGCTGGGAGTGGGAATATTTGTGGGGGAACATGTTTATTATTTTGTGGGGGAACATGTTTATTATTGTTGTTGTGTTTCATTGTTGAATTAACTTACAATTAACTTACAATTCTTTACTGATTTTGTTTGGAAAATGCAATATGGCACCCAACTCTAATTTCAGTGCCTGGGTATTGATGAAGCGATTTCTGATCCGTAGGGAAATCAGATTAGTCTTTCTGTGCCTCCTCACTGAAAAGGCACTTGACACAAAAAAATCAGTGTGCGATTCCCTATGTGCCACTTTCTTCTTGATGGTACAGTCTGATTCAGTCTCCGATAACCGGCGCATATTTTAAATGTTGGTACAGTCAAGACAGAGTCACACACATCTCCTGCACAATTGTCTGATTCAGCCAGTAGTCCTATCGATGTAATAAAGAGAACATTAGGAACTTATTCTATACAAACTACTACTTTTTAAGGCTAACATTTTTTTTTTGAATGCTGACGAAGAAGACAGGAAAAGTGCATCGACTAGGTCTGTGGACACAAACAGAGCTTTGTTAAAAGTGCATCGACTAGGTCTGTGGACACAAAAACACCTTTGTTAAAAGTGCATTGTCTAGGACTGTGGACACAAACACAGCTTTGTTTTGTTAATTACCTGTAACTATTTAAAGCTGCTTGTATATCACTCAGTGCAGAGACCCGGGGATTGGAATGAACAACTACCCTTGCAACTGGCTTTGTGACCTGGGGGGTAACATTGTAAATTTGCAGGAACAAAAGTGCATGTTAAGCTATGATTTTGTGTGGGAGGAATGAGGTGCTGGTGGGCTGGGAAAGGAAGAATGTTTGTCCATGTTTTCCTTGTGTCTCTGACCTAGCTGGGGGAGGTTACTCAAGGGGTACCCTATAAAAATTGCATAAGTCACACATGCATTACCTATTAAATGTGTTACCTCAAGTTCAATGTACAAATAAATAGTGAATTTGTATAATAATTTGTCTTTAAGAAAATTTATATTTTATTCGTGTTCTAGTTAGGGTTGCCAACTGTCAGTTTTTATTAAGGGAATTTTTGGTGGTGATGTCTGGTTTTGAAAAAATACTTTCAGATTTAGGACAACATCACTGTTTAAAATGGGTATAAAATGTATGGCTTACTATACCGTGGTTTTTATTGTTGTCAAAACCTTACTGAGCCCTGTGGTGCACAGTGCAATATAAGGTTATCTGTACTATGATGTAGAAATACAAACTTGCTTTTATACCAGAGAAGAAACACAATAAGTACTAAAATAACATTCATTCCTCAACATTCCATCATGTAACCAATGTAGTCTGTCATGGTAAATTCCTCTTGGTAGAATCATTTTTCTTTCAATGGTCTCGCTGTATTTTCATAAGAGGCTATCTAAATCAGTTGCCATGTGTTGGTAGGTAATGTTTATTTTTCTGGTCAAAACCTAGGTAACTGAAGATATATTAAGGAATTCACTAACATTCATGAATATTCTGCCAAAAAAGGATATTGAATTGAATATCTTAACCAGTACCCAATTTTAAAAATATTTTTATATAGGCCAATTTACTGCAGACTAGGTGTCTTTTACTTAATTTGACACCCTTATAAAAATATCATAGTAAAAGCACATAGTAAAACATAGTGAACAGATGGTAAAGTACAGGTTGAAGTTTTAACTGATAATAACTGAAAAAAACCCTGAAGACCTACTTAAAAAATTCATTTTTTTATTATTTTAAACCGATAAGCCTGGGTTGCGGCATTGTATTTCTAATAATGCCAATCATTCACAGCTCTTTCTACATAAAGAAAACGTCTTCAGAAGGCGGGAAAGACATTGCTGTGACTTGTGACGGATGGGCTGAAGAAAAACCTCCATAGTGTTGTAAGATTATTTTTGTTATTGTTTAGCACCAATACATTCAGGACCAGTATTTATTTTAAAGCTAGGTTAACATTTATATTTACAAAATTAATAATTCATGTAAAATATTCAAAACTAATAAACCATCATCAGTATTACGATTAATAAAATAATAATTGTGAAAAGTAAAAAAAATATATACTGTTAAAAGCCTAATATGTCAAGTGGTTAAACTCTCGTGTTAACTTTATGCTTGCTTTGCAGTAGTGTATTAGTGTTTGCCATGGATTGTTTACATACAGTTATCTAAGGGTCTTGATAAACCAGGAAGGAAGTGAGTTGGGTTGAGAGGTCAGAAACAATAGGCAGATTTACACTGCCATTTGTGATCCAGATCAAATACATCGGTAGCATTTGGTCCTGCTCAGAAATGGCAGGGTAAACACCTGGCGATTTAATCAAATGTACCTCTCGGGGAGATGGTACAGACCAGGATGAAATACATTGGTACTATTTGACCCTGTCAGTGTAAACTCTCGTCCTTTGTTTCGAAGGCCGGCACCAGACTGAAACATTCCCTCCAGCGTATATGCATACATGCGAATCCAGCAATATATTTATTTCACTTAAATAGTACTTCAAAGTAAATAAATTATCCATTACCCTAACAGTTATATAAAGCTGGTACCGGTACTCTTTCCATTCTGGGGTCGTATTATAAAAATAATAAGCATTGTTATTATTGCTTGTGTTATAAAATAATATTACTTACTACAAACATTATTACTAACAAAAGATTTTATCACAAGAGTGATCTGCAGGAAAAATAAACAAGTACTGGGTTGAATTTTGTCTTAACTGTGTTTAATTTGTGATTAACATTTCAATATAGGCAGCAGTGTGGAGTAGTGGTTAGGGCTCTGGACTTTTGACCAGAGGGTTGTGGGTTCAATCCCAGGTGGGGGGCACTGCTGCTGTACCCTTGAGCAAGGTACTTTACCTAGATTGTGTCAGAAGTGACAAATTTTAAATGGGTTTTTGTGTACTGTTATTATTTTTATTTTTTTACTGGAATCTGCTTATTTCAACCCCCGGTTGGTTTTATGTGGTTGTGGCTGACTGTGGGGTAGAGCACTTTGCCCCAGCAACTGGAAGTCCCGCCTGGTTAGCACCACAGCCAATGGCGGCCCAGGCAGGACTATATAAGGGGCTGGATTTGAGAGCAGAAGCAGGAACCCAGAAGACAGGAAGAACCAGGAGGCAGAGTGCGCAGGCAGAGTATTGGGCTGGGACAATATAGGGAGGTTGGCTGTATTTTTTTTCTTTCTGGCTACTGTATACTATCATTGGTGGGTGACAATCATTTTATTATTTAAGGATTTCACAAACACGTTTTTTTTTATTTACAACAAATAGCAATTTATTTTTGGACACTTGTTTTTATTTGTTCTCCTTGGTGGAGCAAGGGATGGGTGTAACTGCTCGGGGTCCCAGTGCTTAATCCAGGACGTTTGGGCCCCCTGTGGATCCTTGATGTGATCCTAACGCGGGGTTAGAGATCGGTCGAAGGGAAGTGACCAGAACCTTTGGGTGGAAGGTATAGTTTACTTACCTGTGTGTCGGTTCGTGGCGGCTCTTTTCTTTGCCCCGCTCTCCTGTCTCCGGTCCTTCGGAGGCGGCAGCCGATTGGCAGTGGCGAGATCCAGTAGGGGGAGGCGGCTCCCGCTTCGGTGGGAGGCAACAGCGGTGGACCAAGCAAGTCGGGGGAAGCCTTGGGAGGGCGGGGTCTACACCCCTGGACTATTTCTTTTCTTCTTTGTTTGTTTTGTCGAACAGTAATTGTCCGTGGTACATGAATAGTTTTTTTTTGAGACCGTGACCAACAGGAGGGGACTGCCTAGTGTGTGGAGTTTTCTTTTGTTCTTTTTTGGCACTCTCTTTTGGAATTTTAACTTACCTTTTTTTGTGTATTTTTGTGTGGTTTGGTTTTAGTACTTTTTACCCTGTTGAGAACAATAAAAATTGTTTTACCAGATGTCACTCCATTGTGTGTGTGTGTGTGTGTGTATTGGAACCCGGGGAACAAAGAACCTACACAGGGGAACGGAATAGCTATTTGGTTACTAAGGTCCTTGCCTTACCAAAAACAAGGTGGCATAGTCGTCAGCTATATAGGTACACTAGCTAGGTTATCTCGGGTCACCCTACCCGTGACAATTGCTCCAGTAAAAACCCAACTGTATAAATGGGTAATTGTATGTAAAAATAATGTAATTGTATGTAAAAATAATGTGATATCTTGTAACAATTGTAAATTGTAACATTGCGACAGTTTGAATAACTACCTACAGAACTTCTTCACCACATCCAAACCCCAACATTACAGTGTGATAGAGACACGGGCATTAATGGTATGTACAACGAAATACTTCTCACAATTCTCGGATTCAAAGTGTATCCAGAGTTCTGAATCCTACACGGACCTCCTTACTTCAAAACAGTAAGTTAACATTTGTATATGTATTCGTAAAACATACATGCAATGTATTATAGAAAGTGAAAATTGATGCGTTTGAGTGTTGTTTATTTTTAATACCTGGAAATAACCGATTTTACCAAATAATAACAAAAACCGAAAAAACACACCTGAACTCAACACAAAATAAAGAAATAAAAATGCAAGTGCTAAGTATAGGTAAGCATTGTAAAGTCCAGTTAGATCATATTTAAAAACATTGCAAACCATGGTAAACTATGCTAAATGCATAGTATAAGCATGGCGAAACTGCAAAATTAACTTGCACATTTAATGTGGTAAACACTTATCAACGTATTGCTGCTGGCACAAAGGTACCGCAAATTTTCCTGCCTGGACTCCAGGGTGCTTTTTTTCTTACAGGGCAACAGGAAACCGTATGTCGAATAGTCATCTCATTCGTCAGCCTTGAAGGCCTCCACTCGGTTTTTGATTGGTTCATGCCGCCTCATTGTTTGCTGAGCAGCTCAATTGGTTGCATTGTAGCCCATTCTGTGTTTTGATTTTTTTTTTGTCAGCTGATTAATGCTTGTTTAAACAGTTACAGATTAATTACATATCTGATTAAAGAAAATGACACGTGCCTAAATGACAATGACTATGTTTTGACCACTTATCTAATACTAGCCTATTCCTACAAATGCATCAGTCTATAAATTCAGCTCAATTAATTTGTTATTACAGTCTAAATTCTGACACTGATTTTATAATATTTCCCGTTTTCCTGTTCGAAACTGAATTGCAGCAGAAAAGAAGAAAAAGTTAATGAATTACAGTAGGAACACAATGATTTGGCAAATATAGAGAAAAGCTTCAGCTTTGCCTGTGAGCATACCACAAAAGGAGATTAGTTCTGCCAGTACTCAGTAAAGGAGCACAAATGGACTTCCAACTCCTAGATGTACAAGTCATCTTGTTTCATGAAAAGATCACCTAACTCAAACACTAAAAGGTTGCAGCTATAGGAATACCCTCCTAATATTGCCAAACACATTATCTTCTTGAAATATCGCAGTACATATCTGAAAGCAAAGCAAAAAAAAAGCAGACATCTTCCATTTTGTCAGTAGTTCAGCCAAAAATGTAAGCCGAGGACTGATTAACAATAAAATTATAAAATATAGCTTTGGTATTTTTTTTCAAGCCAATTTTTTTCATTTCTTTTAGCATCTTGCTTTTTCAACAGTTCATGTCTGCTCTTATGGCTGTGAACTAGCTGTAAATGGAAACTTCACCTCATGCAAAGATAAGATGGGTGGGGGCGAGGGGGGGTTGCAGCTGTGAGAGATTATGGAGGGTACCAGCCACCTTCACTGGAAAAAGAAGAAAAGGGCTGAAGGAATCTGTACCTTTGGACTTCCTCAGCTGGTTTTTATTAAACGAGAAGCCTACATTTACTACAAAAGGGGGTAGCCAGGAGACAAATGAATACATTTCTGTACTTTACGATAGGTACAGCCACCATAAAGATTTGACAAATACTTTATTTCATGCCTTAATTTATGTTAAAGCAAAGTGGGACATAGTATTTAACGATTTATCGCAAACTTCAGTCAGCATTTGATTTAGGGCTCCCACATGACAGATAATTGTTTTTCGCTGTTTTTACATCCAGTGTTTATAGAGTTTGTCAACTGTATCACTAGTTACTGTTGATACTATTAAGTTTCTAAGTAAAAGCTAGTGTATGTCATATTCGAACAAGGTGTACACATTTAAAGATTTTAATTGTTATATGATTTAATCTATCAGTTTAGGATTTTCAGTTAGTGTTAATGCTTTCATGCATACTCTTACATGACTGCTTACTATTAAATTCAAACAAAGGAACTCACAGTGCTTTCACTGCTACTGGCTATCAAATGTTTAACAAATTATACATTTCCCAACCCACAACACACACAGCAAATTTAGAAACGTAAAAACTACTTACAATACTGCAGTTTTCCTTTTATAATGTACTGTAAGGTACTGTTTCCCAGAACATTTTTTTAAAATAGATTTTCTTATCACCATATTCAGTACTGGTCGTAAGTCTGAGACCACCACCAAAAAGTCCTTAATTGCCTAAATTTTGAAGAAATCACAAATGTTCTTATTGTAAAACACAACTAACATTACAAATATATGTAGCAATATTGATTTTTGCATTTTTATCATATGAAACTAAGGTACTGGCAAGGAATTCAATTTAACTTACAATAGGAAATCTTGGGATTTCTTCAAAATCTAGGCAATTAAAGGACTTTTTTGGTGGTGGGTTCAGACATATGACATTACTGTATATGTTATGGTAAAGGTTTGAATCTGGTAAATCTTAAGTTTTACCAGTAACTGTCGACATTTACCAAGTTAGGTGGTAAATGTCCGGAATTATGAAGAAATATATTGCTTCTCGGATATTTACCAGTTAATCTTATAATTTACTGAAGCTTATTGGTATTTCACCAAAGAATGTATTTATTCCTGCATATAAATTGTCAATTAACAAAACAATCATTAATGTCGAAGAATATATTTATTTCTGCATACTAATTTTCTATTAACAAAATAATCATTAATGAGCTTACAGTAATTTACAATTGAGCATAAATGCATGAAGGCAATTAGAAAGACATTCGGTCATTAGCCAAAGGCAGTTTGAGATTTACAGGTAAATGTCCGAAGTAAAGCGTTATTATGTTTATTTCAGATGCTTTACTGCTTTTCTTGATAAATGTCAACATTTACCAGTAGATCTTAAGATTTGCCAATATTCCAACTTTTACCGCAACATATATACTACATAAATAAATATATAATATATTACAGTATAATATACATGTATCCATGGTGTTACTTGGTATGATCTACTTTTCAATTCAATTAACAGTGAACTATAAACACCCAGCTGTACTAAAGATTGTAAGGGTCATACAGATGTTGTTTAACATTCCTTACAGATCCACTGCTGTGTTTAATTCATGCTTAATACAGATATTTGGAATTTCTGACATTCACCGGAAATTCATTTTCTTGCAAGTAGTGGTTGATGCCAGCAAGTTATGCTGTTTTGAAGCTTGTGAATGGTGCATGTTGTTCAGCCCTACATGTGTTCTGCACTGCCATCTACACACCAGATGGGCATTAAGTTAGACTTTGTATAATACGTATCCAAGCCCACATCATAATAGTGAGCTGTTTGATATATAATATAATGCAGCACTTACATTGCATTCATGTTATTTAGTAGGCAGCTAACTATTGGAGTCAAACAAGTGAACAGCCGGTAAGCTTTAAATCATGTGATCGACTATAGATTATCCTGATTCATTTAAGGTAGGGCTAAAGAAAGACTTTAAAAATAATGAACAGATATATTTTGTTCCCTTTTCTCACCATTCATTATTTAAAATGTGTAAAGTAAATTACAAACAATTAATTAAGATTGGGTAATTTTATATGCATTCTGGGACCAAAAAAGATCAACATTCTGGGTAATGCATTTTAACAAGACCAATACATATTAAAATATGTGTTTTTGTACATTGGATTTAGTTTTTTGCACTTTTGCAATTACATACATTTGTTTTTCCATACACATCCAAGAAAAACACAAATAACTGCCAAGAATAATAATCACATCTGCTTTTTTTAGCCTTGTAGGGCATACAGACAAAACAGTAATACGGTGACCTTTCAATTTTCTATCTTTAAAACATTTCTATAGATCTGTTCTTTGAAACAAAACAAACAGCATGTTTTCTGGAAAAATATAAAGACATAACAAACGATTTGCAGTAAAAAGCACTCGTGAGTAAGGGTTAGTCAACACACCGATTTCCTAGAATCAGTTTTTCAGGAATTTAAAAATGTTCTCAAAGCCTCTGTTCCTCATAGTTACTCAGTTTTAGAAGCAGTGTTAGTCCATTCAGTCCACCCTTTTCTGATCACTTTTTACACTTATATGCAGCACATTTCGTGTTGACATCGTAGCAAGATTTCTGAGAACTGCCTGCTGTAGAGGGGTGTTTTCTTTCCAGTGTCTTCTTTTGCATATACAGTATGTGATCGCTTGTTGTGATCACATCAACTTTGTTCGCTGGCACTTGTGTGATTGAGGACATTTTTCTAAACAGAATGAGGTTTAAAAAAATGTTGGAAGCAAACTTTTCTTTCACTCTGGGCACTGACATCTTCACGCACTGCCAGAAGTGTCGTAAATCATACAAAACATGACGAAAAACATATGCAAATTAGCAACCTTTCCTTAACCGTATCTTAAGAACAGGTCTGGAGTTCCATGCACTGTATTTGTAAAGTGTCAAACTGTTTTGCTAGGGCCCTTATAATCAGTATGATAAAAGTTTGGTGAAGATTTAAAAATGATCACCAATGTGGATGGTGTCTGATGCCCCTTCTCATTTTTTTTCTTTTATTAGCTTTCTTGTGGAATAGTCTAACACAGTTAATGTAAATGCCAGACACAATGCAAACACCAATATATACACTCTAAACAGGGCCTTGCAGATGATGTGGTTGGGTCACATGATCTAAGTCTGCGTTTGTCTGACTAAATTGCATCCATGTTGACCTGTATTTAAAAGGGCCAAAGTTTGCCACACAGTATTTCTTCTGACATATATCCTCAGGCAACAAAAGATGTTCAAGCTCAGCCCTAAACTTCTCTTGAATTACTTAAATAAAATATTGGGTTTGACATTATGGCATCTATAGTATAGTCCCCATTTCCAGTACCAATGTTTAGTCAAAACCAAATCTTAATGTCCAGATGTACACACCAGGTAAAAAGACAAATAGTGTTGGTATTTGTCAGTATGTGTGTGTTCTAAAACTATTCTGCATTTGACAAAGACTGTTTAATCTTGCACTACCATGGCCATCACAGAGGGGGATCAAGCTGGGATGAAGCTGCACACAATAGAACTATGTTCTCATTGATAGCCATGTAATGGATGTAAATGGGACGTAGTTCCCAGTGGTGGGTGTGTTATGTAATAGCATGCACGTGTTGCGCAGCAAGGGCTTGGAATTAATCTGCCAGACTGCATTGCATGCAATTGTGTTTAAATGCAAAATTGCAGATGTGACTTAAGTTTTTGACATTAAGTAATCTACTGCCTGGTATAATGATTGTTGAAAATGGTAATTTTTCACGCAAAAAAGCCATAAAAAAAACAATTAAAAGATTAACTTAATTGAAAAAAACTCCTTACAACTAAGGCTGTAAGAAAATCGCGGGCCGTGAATTTGTTATGGAAACTGCAACTTTTAAGACAGACCACAACTTTTTATAGTTGCCGCAACTTTTAATGTGACTGCAATGTTTCTATTATTTATATGTAATTTCGTTGCACAATAATGCTGAAAAATAAACTGAAACAGAAAAGGAAACGTCACTCTCACATTGCAAGTGGGGGATTGGTAGGCCTTGTCATCCTCTCAAGCCAATCAGCGATCTTCTTTCCCGTTGCTATAGTTAGCAACAGGAAAGAAGACTGTGGGCCGTGATGCAAGTGCTGTACTTACTTACTTACTGTGACAGAGAGAGAATTAATCCAAGTCAACAATCTCCCTCCTGACATGTGAGGACACTGAGTAACCAGCGCAGAGTGTCCCGTAATGGATGGTTTGGCAGTTCATTCCAGGGTAAGTCGGAAGCCGGCCATCCAGGAAGGGGGCAGGGCCACAATACCAGAAGTCAGTGCCTTAATACGGTAGGCAATGTGTCAGTCACGGATTGGAGGAGACGTGATTGGCCGTGCCACCGAAAGAAGGTGTGACGGAGGGTATTTAGGGGAAATGGCCCCAGTGATGTGTTCCTTTTGATGTGGTAACAGCTAGGACCGAAAAAGGAAACAATCTATTAGTGCCGTAAGTGTTTTGCATTGCATTTGTTTGTTCTGCTAACTGTTTGTCATTTGTGTTGTCAGACGGTTAAGCACTAACCAGGAACTGTCGCTATGGGCCAGCACTAAACCCAGACTACACTGCACAACTTATTCACTGTTTGTCTTTCACAACACTTGCACAAGAGCACTCACTATCGGGAGAAGTGACCGTGTCTGTGTTGCGTGTTAATTCAAATGTCTTATTGGGTGTGTTAATGACATGCAGACTTTCCTAAGTCTGCGCAGATTCTGCGCAAAACCTGTCCCAAGTTCGCCATCTGCGTGACTTCATCCAGAAAAGACATCACCAGGTCACACATCCACGAGCTTCGGCGACTGCACAGCCGCACAGCTTCTCAAGGGGTACTGCGCTGGAGCAGCCGTGGCTGCAAAACAATAGAGGAGAGTTAGTTGACAAAGAGGTGTGTGGTCAACCAGATACAATAGATACGGCAAAGTAATACAGATACATAAGTGTTCCAATTCTGAAACAGTTCAACAATAAAATACTATGCGTGGATGTTTTAGTGATATACTTATACATTATAACTTCATTATATTTACGTTGTATATGCATTTTACCTGTTCTACTGTATACAGTCTTACAATGTAAACTTTGAATAGTTCATTGTGGGAAATCTGGAGCTGAACCTTTGAGGAGAATGCAATGGGGTATTCACCAGAATGAAGGTGGTCAGGTCACTTTGTGTTTTACTTTGACTTCTAAAAGGAAAACTAAATAGTCCCATAGATATTCTATTGTAAATAACATAAAAAAGCCAAAATCCAATTTGCCTTAGCCTTGCTTATTATTACCCACAACAGCGATATATGCAGAAAGCGAGTGAGTCTAAATAATGAAATGCTAAGTTCTTTTTATTATTTGTATTATTGTTTTCCTTTCTTGTTTGATGTGGTGGACATGGGTTTCATTGGTTTCAAAGATGACTTTATGACTCACACTTTATGTTAGAATCCCAGGTCTGCCTGTTAGAATACCACTCATTACTTCATGTGACAGCACAACAAATAAGTTTAAGTCTAATATATATTTTCGGGCAATGGTGTAAATTATGAAGCAAGTGGAGCAAAAGGGAGCTTCTTCTGCAATTAGAATTTCTCTCAACGTTAATATTTGATAATCAATGCATCGTTAAATCAGTCTCATATATATCATTTTGGTTTAGAAGGCAATTCTCACTCTTGCGAGATAAAGACGCTCTTTGCGTCCAGACAACCTATCAAGAATTATCTATTATCAAGATAGCTAAATTTGGATTCTAGCCTTAAACGCAGAATGATAATTGCCTTGTAAAACCAACATCAATTTGTATAAATAACATACAAACAAATACTATAGTGTTCATTAACTCAAAGCATGAATTGAAAGCAATAATACTTTTCTTACATTCCACTTAAAACAAAACATTAATTTTACTTTAAGGTTTGTTTATTCTCGAGTTCATAAGTGGATTACTTAACAGACATGTGCTGCCTCCTCCAGCTGATCCGTGTGTTCAACAACACAGGTGCTCGAAGGCTCTCCTGCTGGCAAGGACAGGTCCAGGTTCCGGGGTCTGCCTTCCTCGCGTTTCATCTCCACTTCAGGGTACGAAAGAAATGTCTTTGCAAAGAACTAGAGTCATTAACTATTTAGGTATCCCACTGAAACAGCAATTCCTCCACCAATATGTGCACTCTTCATCTGGTTATGTCTGGGATGTTCCACTGCAAACTCTGGCACTGCTAGCTCAATAAATTGAATATATTTCAATTTATGTCGACTTCAAATGTTCATGCAACTCTTTCTCCGGTGATCAATCGGGGCTAAGTTAGAGATTTGATTACAAGTACTTTTATGATTTTAGACGTCTTACGCAGTGGACTCCCACACCAAGGCAAACACTAGAATAGTTATCTTGTATTAGAGTGTCTGAAAACGGTATCTCTGTTCCAGCTGGTCGCAGACTGGATCTCCAGATTGTCACAGTTCAGACTGGTTTGTGAATCAGAACCTTGGATTTTGTGTCGGGAGCCCTGTTTGAGTGACCCGCTCATACTTTTGTAATGTTCTCTTTACCCCTGTGATTGGATAGTTTGGTTATTTCGGGCAGGTCCGCTATTCTGCCCCCTGTCGGCTGGATTTATGTGATGGACTGGTTCCTGTCTTAGGTGTCAACACACCCAGAACTGTCTGGGTATCGGCACCGAAAGAGTCATTCAGCGATCATGAAGATAAGCCATTTGTTCAGCAGTTAGTTTATGACTCTTTTTAAAAGCATTCTTTGTCAGTGGGGGAGTTTGTGACCAGAAACCAAGAAGACACAGGGAATGGTTTAAGATCCCCCTTCTGTATATTTCAATTCTGTTACTTTCATACATAGAATGATATTATGACCCCCTCTGACGCTACATGGTAAATGCAGGTATATCATCGAAAAATGTATTTATTCCTGCATATAAATGGTCTATTAACAAAATAATCACGAATGTTTCTGCATACATATTTTCCATTATGAAAAAAAACACTGATGTCAAAAAATATATGTATTTCTGCATAGGTATGGTAACAAATTGTGATCCACTTATGTAGAACAACCAACAGTCTGGTAAATTTGCATATAAAACCATTCACAATGGTGTTGAATGATATTGTACTCCCAATACGAGATTTGACCAAAAAAGGAAACAGATGTGATAAATCGTGAGTGTTTCGTGTTTTTTTTTGTTTGATGTGCTAACTGTTTGTCATTTGTCTTTGTTAGATGGCTAAGCACCATGCTGTAAAAGCTTGAGTAACATACTCAGCCAAAGTGGAAGGGGCACTCACCAACCCGCCTGGGCAGCATGGTGAGTTGTGGCCAAGCTCCCCAAGTACAGACAAAAACATGGCCAGAAGAATTACATACAAGAATACAAGAACTACACGAGGCTAGCATCAAAGCGGGTTTGAAAATGAACCTGAAGAAGACTCAAGTCATGTTTAATAAATATACCACTCCACAGGCAATTGAAGTCAGTGGGATCGAGCCTGAAGAAGTCAATAACTACGTATACTTAGTTTCGGCAAAGGAGAACCAAATGTGCCAAATGGGCTATTAAAACCAACATTTCTTTTCCGAATTTACTAATATTGTGCTCAGTTAAAAGGTGTGTTGTACATAATAGCATCATAAGCATATTAAATGAAAGCCTACCTTATTTGTAGAGGAACTGAGCTCTTCGGTTTTTATGATAAGAAAACACTTCTATGACCTGATGGTTAAAGTCAGGATACTGCGGATAAGCTCCTTTTTGATTGACAGTACATTGACAGTGCGTTAAGTCTATCCTGGGTCATTGTGTTGCGCAGGAAAGTCTGTATACGTTTCAGTGTACTGAAACATCTCTCTAATTCCTCTATTGTTACTGGGGAAGGGTGATCTTATCATTAATTAATTGATGATAAGAGAAACTAACCACGCAATCTTAACGCTGCACCCTTATATATATGTTTCCTATCACATATGACATCATCAATGACATCGGCAATGACATCACTAAGCACATGACAAATTCTCCCCGAAGACTGGGTATACAGACATAACACTGGGAAATCATAGTCCTTGTGATTGGTAACATGTTCAGTAACTGCATTAGCATTCCCACAATGTGCCGCGTTATCTCATGGCGTGCACTAAACTAAGCTACACCCGGACATTTAACGAAAACCTGTAGTCAAAACAGTATGTTTATTTTAACATACCAATAGTGCTTACTTTCCGATTTCCTCATATTTTCCCATAATTTCTGTTTGTATTCTTTATTGAGCTATTTCTTGTGCTGCTTCTCATAAAGAACAAAATATTCTGCACTGTTACAAATCAGACGTTCCCCCATCTTGCCAATGATATTTGACGCAGAATTATGAATCCAAAAATAGCATCAAAACGTCGGGTGTAATAAACACTATAGTGTGAATAGCCCTTAAAAAAAACATATTTTTAATTGAATTGGTAGCAGTGCACTTCCTTCATTTATGCATTGTATTCTACCTCATTAGTTTGAATCTATAATGTGTACACATAGTGGCTAATGATGTTTGTATTTAATACTTTCAGTTATTGTTAATTGTATACCATACATTGTATTTATTTACTTAAATTGTTCTTTGCACATAAAGATGGTAAAACAGATTCCTGACAGCTGTCCGAGAACAGTTCCCTTTGTTGTGTAAGCTTTACCATGATACTTACAATACTTACTACTGTAATGTACCAGATGGCATCCAGTCTCACTGTTGAGCTTATACTCTCTGATGATCTAGGTTTTTTCAGGTTTAACCTTGTCTTTTAATCCCCACTGATTATCCCAGACAGTCTCATTGAATGACAAACATACTCCATTTCAACTTAGCTTTGCTGTTGACCTTAGGTCTCATAATCAGGGTCTCACTTTGGTTTATCCATGTTCAGCCATCCCAGTAAATTTTTTTGTACTGTCTCTTGAGTTGTAATCAGGCTAAACTGAGCCGCAATGACTCCAATGAAACATAGATGCTCATTAAAATGTAACTGCCAAGTCATGTTATGTTCTGTTTTAATAATAATAATAATAATAATAATAATAATAATAATAATAATAATAATAATAATAATAATCAGAAGTATAAACAAGACTTCATTGCACATTTTTTGTGAAACTGAACAGTTTTTATTTTACATTTATACAGTATGAAAAAAATAAATGAGACTGTTCTACACTTAACATAATAAAAATTGTGTCATGGAATGGTTTTCCATTGTCTTCTCATAGATTGCTACCTGTGCTCTAAAAAAAAAAAAGAAGGTTTCCAACCTGTAGTTGAGCATGTTCTCAAGAAGAGGCTTCTAACTTACATTCTCTAGTGTGGGTGATGTGAATATTATATTAGCACTATATCATATGCCAAAAACAACAAAAAATAATGTACTTGGAGGTCTGCATTAAAATATAGCCAGATTTCTGTCTAACAACAGAGATGAATTTGAACTACAGCAGACATGCTCATTCATCTGGCGTGTCTTGGGTTTTACAATGTGTCCTCACAAGATTTAAATTTAAAGCTTAAAAATGTGTTTCAACTCCCAATCGCCCGGTAAGAGATTAATAATTCTTTAGAATTCATAATTCCCCAATTACTTGTATTGCTTTCATGGATTCATTGGAGAATGAACGTTGACATTTTAGTAGCGAGATACAAGAGCAATGTATAAAAGCAATATATTTATGAAAACTGCAGTCATCACCAGTTTCATATACCTTCATATAGAGGCCATGGCTGTTAGATCATTTCTTGGAACAGCTCGACAAACCCATACTCAGTTGCATTTCTAGCCAAGCTTGGGAGTGATAAATTTCCATTGACAAATCCCTTCTCGCATGATATTTATGTCAGCAAACATGGGCTCTACATACAGATAATTGTTACTTATAGTGTTCACACAGTGATAATAACACCAGGTGGTAACCAATAATTTGCCGTTGTACCTTCATTGCAGGTGATAAGTATTATGGTACTTTAATAAATGTAAAGATTGCAAAACAAGACTCAATACCTTTTCAATTAAATGTGATAAAACTGGCAGCGTTGCCACTGCCAGCCTTACCAGGGCTGGCTACACATCCAGAGGAACCAGCATTTCCTCTGTCAGCATTGGCGCTGCCAGGATTGCCACTGCTGGCTACAGGTCCAGAGGAGCCAGCCTGTCTGCTGTCAGCATTGCCTCTGACAGCGTTGCCACTGCCAACATTGCCAGTGCTGGAGTGCGCTGCACTGCTGTCAGCAAATCCGGAGGAAGCAGCATTTCCACTGCTAGTGTGTGCCACACAGCCTATCACTGGAGGAGGGCCTCACACCGTGGCTGCCAGGCCAACAGATAGAGCTGCTGTTGCCGCCTCTGCAGCCAGGAGACCGATTAACATCACCTGGGGGTCCTTTGCTGCTGAGCCCCAGGGATCTGTTATTGCTGCCGCCCATGGGCCCATTGGTGCTTCCGTTCATATGCCAGGACATTGATTGAGACTTTTGGGCCTTTAAAAGGGAGGTGGCCTTTAAGGCCATGTGTGCTACATACGGGGGGGGGGGGGTATTTGACAGGGTACACTGCCCCTGTTTTTATTTTGTATTATTATTATTTAAATGTATTGCTTGGTGTTTAAAACACAATATTTATTATTATTTTACAGCATGTATGGGATTCAAATTCCCCATCCAGATAAACGCATGCATAATGTGGCCATCTCCAAATTAATTAAGTGATTACAAATTTGGAGATGATCACGTATATATAAAGTGTGGATCAGACGCTCATTAAGGGTTGGTTGTTGAGAGAGGAGGAACATGAAAAGTAATAGACAGAAAAATAAACAATTGCTACTTGTGCTGGCTTTACTACAGCACAATACTTGTTTGAATATATCATCATCATCATCATCTTCAGCCTTATTCAATCCACTACTGGATGATTTTTCCTGTCTGCTGCGTCCCTCATCCACGTTGCTCCGGCGTGTTTCCTAATTTCATCTTGCGATCTTCCTGGAGGTCTTCTTCTTGGTTGATTTATATCTCTTGTGATCCAGTCTAGTATCTCCTTGGTCCAGCGATGGTCTGTTCTTCTTGCTACATGTCCGACCCACTGTCATTTCAGTTTTTTCACTCTTATAATAACATTGCATACTTTTGTTTGCAATCTTATCCATTCCTTCATTTTCCTGTCTGTTTTTGATATTCCCAGCATGCATCTTTCCATACTCCACTGAGTCATTTGTCATTTTTGAGTCATTTTTGCATTGAGGGTCCAGGTCTCGCATCCGCAAGTTAGCACTGGCAGCACGCATTGATCGAAGACTTTCCTCTTGAGGCATAAGGGTAGTTTTCCTTTCAGAACCATGCTTAACCCTTTGCGGTCCATTTATTCAGCGAGTCTCAGGCGCATCTGGTCCAGTTTATTTTCACATGTGCAGTTTATTTTAGACGCACTGTTTAAAAGTATTTTTTTCACAGTAAAACAGGTTTAAAAGGCACTGCATATCAACAGGACACTCAGTACTGCATCTCCAGCCCTGCCCCACCCCTTGTTCACTGTATTTTTCACATACCTCTTCATAGTCATGCATACTGATAAATTATCTCCTGATCACTCGTTTTATCACGCGATCCAAGTCATTATTTTATTACTGTAACATCTCAAAAAGCTCTGTAAATGTCCATGATATTCTTTGAGCGCTGGATGCGGAAGCAGCTATCTTGTTTGTTTATGGCCATGTTACCTCTGTGGTGCCGGGGCTATGTGTATTGCTCAGATCCGCTCCCAAATTTTTTAAATCTTTTTGTTCGGCTTCTCTCGGCTCCTATCGGTTTCACTCAGCCATTGAATAGTTTTCTCTGCTTTTTCTAGAGAAAAAAACGTCTAGAGACCTGTGCGTTACGTCTTTTTGACATCGGACCGGAAAGGGAAAATTGTAATGTCGGACCTGGTCTAACATAGGACCGCAAAGGGTTAATCTTCCAGAGGCACTCCAGCCCATTTTTGCTCTTCTGTTGATTTTGCACATTTGGTTCTCCATTGCCGAAACTAACTGTCCTAAGTATACGTAGTTATTTAGTTCTTCAAGCTTGATCCCATTGACTTCAATTGCCTGTGGAGTGGTATATTTATTGAACATGACTTGAGTCTTCTTCAGGTTCATTTTCAAACCTTCTTTGATGCTAGCCTTGTGTAGTTCTTGTATTCTTGTTTGTAATTCTTCTGGTCACGTTGTAAATATGAGGATGTCGTCAGCAAATCGTAGGTGATTCAGGTAGGCTCCATTGATCTTCAGCCACTTGTTTTACCAATCCAGTGTTTTGAAAATGTCTTCTAGGGTGGCCGTGAAGAGCTTTGGGGAAATCGACAAACTCTTTAATCTTTTAATCTTGATTTTGTCACTGTTTTTATGGAGTCTTACTGTGAATGTTGCATTCTTGTACAGTGCCTATAGGAAGCATTCACCCTCCTTGGGCGTTTTCACAGTTTTGTTGTGTTACAACCTCAAATCTTGATGCATTTAAATGGGATTTTTATTACCCATTTATACAGTTGGGTTTTTACTGGAGCAATCTAGGTAAAGTATTTTACATTCTCAATGCATGTTTGTAAAATTTTTAACATTATTTGTTGAATTGTGACTCCAGTCTTCCACTGTGCACCAGACAGCTGCCACCACAAGGGAGAGGGAATTATGCTGTGGCTGTGACTATTATGAGTCAAGGAGGACGTGTAAGAATGTGCACCTTAGTGAATCTTTTCCCTTTTCCACAAATCACTTGCCAATGAATCATGCTGGAGTCCCACCAGGAACCACTCTTTCCAGTACTGACATTGATCTTTGAGTTCCAAAACAACATTCTTAACAAAAAAGCCTTTCAGTGTCTTTTCATTTGAGGTTGCACTGTAACCGCCAACATACAGTCTTCACATTACAAGCTCCAATGCATCCAATGCTTCAACACATTTTGCATGTTCCCACTGTTTAATTTATTCCAAGCGGAGCCATAATATCTCTATGCCACCATTACACATTTTCTTTCATCTTCCTTATTTTAAATTATCCCCAGGCAGATCTCTATTAGGTATATCCCAGAATTACATGGTGGGCAGTGCTACTGTAGCTGTGCATTTTTTGTTTCTTTTAGTATTGCTGAGTTATCTAATACTAGAGGGTTTAAAGTCAAGAACTCTGAACCAGTCTTCATCTGTAGTCTGTATACAGCTCACTGACTAAATATTCCTTGGTCTTTTCTTTTGCCCAGCACTGCACTTCATCTTTTCTGGCATTGGAGACTGAGACAGGTTTCAATTAAACCAAATACGTTATCGGTACATTCATTTTACAGGGGGCCTTTACCCAATGACAAATAACAAGCCAGTTGCACCCGTTGACTCGAAAAATAGCACCCAGTTAGGAATCAGTTGTCCTGGCTACCCAACTATGGTATCTGGAAACATCATAACAGCATAGGTAGCAGCAGATTTAGATCTCAAGCTCTGATACAGCAAGCATAATGGAATATAAACTTTTTGGACTGTTTTCTTTCCTGTGACTATCTGTTAGTGATTTCCATTATTTTCCCTCCAGAATTCTGTAATTTATGAACAAAACCTAAAAACTCCCCCCATAGCCCATTACTGTTTTATACTTCCTTACAGTTGGGCAGAAGAACTACACAAGGTCTTGAGCTTCCCTGTATCTATAACACACTCCAAACATCCAACCAAAGCACATTCTGATGAAAAAGAATATAGGAGTTCTGCCAAAACTGAATTGGAAATTAGGGCTTTTGGAACACATTGCCCCCCTGAACACCTTAAATGTGTTTTAAATCACTTGCTTTTCATTATTTTTGTTTGTAAGAAACTATTTCCCAAGAAAAGCCAACCTGGTATACCACACCATTTTATTCTATTCAAATAAATGTATTTATTTAACCATAATAAGAGCTACATATCTTCCTCATTTTGAAGCGGGTCCTAGTAGATGAGAGCAAGTGTTACAGCATATAATTATCCAATAATTCACAAACATAAACAATACTATAAATACATGTACATTTATTCTCTGTCTTGCATTTTTAACTGTACATTCATATTATTATTGAGAGAAGAAAGAAACAAAAGCAGGTATTCAGCGCCTCTACATTGCTTCTCCACAGCAAATGACTCCTTGGATTCTCATATGCATTTACTGTTGGAACCTGCTTTTTTCCCCCACTCACCCCCACCCCCCTGTCAGAGTTCTTCTGTATAACAGTCTCCTTCATTCTAGCCACAGCTTCACGAACCAGCCCTTACTCTGCCACTTTCCTCTGCCATAACATAACTGAAGCTCCAGGATCAATGTTACTATGTTTTAGCTCCTCCTACACGTCCGTCTGGTCTGCCTTCATAACCGTCTACAAGCAAAATTGGATCTCCCCTGCACCCTCCAATCAGGAATTCATTCTCTTTCCTTGTTCACACAAAAGATAACCTACACAACAATCAGATATTCAACTTAATTCATCCCTTTGTAATCTCCTCTCGTCAGCTCAAGATTACACAGCTGCTGCCCTTGCTCCTCCTACGCAACCAGCCCTGGAGCAACCCTGCACTCTTCAACCAGGATTTTATTCTGTTTTTCCTTCTTCATGCATAAGATAATCTACACTATAATCTACACAATCTATTTCTTTGCATTGATAGAGCACTTGCGGGGAGCTGGGGGTCCTCTTTTGGGGGTAAGGGAAGCTTATTTCCAAACCTTAGAGGCCCATCCATGCTGGCCTCGAGGGCCCCGGGCCAAATCTATCCTAACTCTCCCAGTTTCCCATTTTCTCTCTCTAGATTCCCCTTGCTCGAAGTAATGTTTGCTTTCAAGCCTTGGAGGCCGAATGGTTCGGTCTCACCTCTGCGAGGGCTGCGTTACGTGAGCTAAGGGGAAACCCTGTACTCCTACCTAAGTCACAACGCATTTCTATTCTCAATTCCCAAGGTTCTTCCGCCACACAGTCTTTGTTCCTGTCCTGTAAATTATCCTCAGGCACTTTATTAGCCCACAATTACAGCGTGGGTAGTGCTAGCTGTGTACTTTAAAGTCAAGAACTGAAACAGTCTTCATCTGTAGTCCGTATCCTGTTCAAGCACTTCATCCTTGCTGGCATTAGTGCCTCAGTTCCAATTGAACCACTTCATCTATTGGTGCATTCATTGGTGCTTTCACCCACAGAGCTATTTCCCCTTGGGAGCCATTGTAGTTGAATCACTAGGATGTCCAGTGAGTGCTGCTGAAACTACACGTGTCTTCTTTTCTGGAGGCTTTCCAGGGTGCTGAACAAACCAAGTGTCATGTATAGGATCCCAATCGGATCTCCCAGGACGGGAGCTTAAAGAGAGAGGGGCTGACAATCTCAGTCTGTCAGAGAAGATGTTCATTCTGGGACTCCAGTCTTAAACCAAGCCATGCAGCTGCTCTAATGTCTAACTTTAAAGCCATTTGATATACAGTTTTTCATTCCACAATTCATAAAGGAAGATACATACTTTGAAGTTGGTATACTCATCAGCTATCTATAAGCATTGGTTTTAGATATCATAAGAAAGTTTACAAACGAGAGGAGGCCATTTGGCCCATCTTGCTTGTTTGGTTGTTAGTAGCTTATTGATTGTTATTATTTGTTTATTTAGCAGACGCCTTTATCCAAGGCGACTTACAGAGACTAGGGTGTGTGAACTATGCATCAGCTGCAGAGTCACTTACAATTACGTCTCACCCGAAAGACGGAGCACAAGGAGGTTAAGTGACTTGCTCAGGGTCACACAATGAGTCATTGGCTGAGGTGGGATTTGAACCGGGGACCTCCTTGTTACAAGCCCTTTTCTTTAACCACTGGACCACACAGCCTCATTGATCCCAGAATCTCATCAAGCAGCTTCTTGAAGGATCCCAAGGTGTCAGCTTCAACAACATTACTGGGGAGTTGGTTCCAGACCCTCACAAAAGTGCCTCCTATTTTCTGTTCTGAATGCCCCTTTATCTAATCTCCATTTGTGACCCCTGGTCCTTGTTTCTTTTTTCAGGTCGAAAAAGTCCCCTGGGTCGACATTGTCAATACCTTTTAGGATTTTGAATGCTTGAATCAGATCACCACGTATTCTTTGTTCAAGACTGAATAGATTCAATTATTTTAGCCTGTCTGCATATGACATGCCTTTTAAACCCAGGATAATTCTGGTTGCTCTTCTTTGCACTCTTTCTAGAGCAGCAATATCCTTTTTGTAACGAGGTGACCAGAACTGAAAACACTATTCTAGATGAGGTCTTACTAATGCATTGTAAAGTTTTAACATTACTTCCCTTGATTTAAATATCCTGATGACTCCTATCAATTCAGAAATTAGCTGTTTCAGAAAGTTAAGAAAATGTTTCAAGTTATTTCAAAACCATTGTATGATTCATCTTTAATCAATCCAACCCTTTACAGACAGATGTTTCAACCATAGTCATCCATTTTTACATGTGAGGTTAATGTGCTACTCCATCTTCTAAGAATGTACTCCCATGCTGGTGAAAAAAGAACTACTCATTTGATAAATCTGAACAAAATGGCACTGATGGGCTACTTTCAAACAATCCTCAAGTCTCTTCTTCACTATAACCCTAAAATGTTTATTTTCTAAAATTACAACATGTATAATATTCTGGCATTAAATTGATTTTTTGATGCAATGAAAATGTACTGGGTTTGTGCAAGGTACTAATGACTGTGGCAAAGTGGTTTGTAGTGCACAGGTGCAGTGGTGATGCGGTGCTCAGGAATGATAGGCACAAGACAGTTCACAGTGAGAAAGCAGCTCTTTATTTACTGACAAATAATAATATCTGGCTCTACACAACGATGTGTATCGCTCAGGCAAACCACGGGGTTCAGTCCAGAAATAATAATACAATAAACAAGACACACACAAACACAACACGGTCACAAGTCCAGAGTGAGTGCTCTTTGTGAAACTGGTGATTTACAGGTTTATTCGTGTACAATGGTGAAGTGGAGTCTGGGTTTAATTGCTGGTGGTTTAGCTACAGCTCTTGGAGGTTAGCCTTCTATAATGACAAGCACAGACAGTGAGAAACAAACAAAACACTTAACACTCACGATATGCTTATCACAGTCCGTTTCATTTCTCGGTCATTCTCATAACTACATCAAAGGAACAGATTACATTGTCACATCCCCAACTATACCCTTAGTCACGCCCCCTGCGATAGCTAGTCCAGTCACGTCCCCTCCAATCCATGACTGACACATCGCGTACCATTTTAAGGCGATGACTTCGGGCATTGTGACTCCGCCCCCTTCCTGGATGGCTGGCTTCCGACTGACTCTGTAATGAACTGCCAGACGAACCAGTACGAGGCACTCTGTTCCTTATTATACAGCGTCTTCACAGATCGGGAGGGAGATTGTTGACTAGGATTCATTTGCTCTCTGTCACAATGACCAAGGGTACTCAAAATGTTTATGTTAACAAATAATCTAGCTGATACAGCTTAAAACTAGGGAGACAAAGAAGTGTGAAACAAGACAGAAAAATACTGGAAACTACGTGTGGCAGATGGCTAGAGTGGTGTGTGTGGGTAGTGACGGCAGGTTCAGGAAGCAGGACAAAACAAGATACAGGGCTGAAACTGCCGGTGCAGTATATTTATTAAATATAACAAAACTAAAAAGATTCAAACAAAATACACAAAAGAAAGGGCACAAGGGCCAAAACAAAACAAACTCAAATAATCACGGTCTTTCTGAATAACGAGTGTCTTTTTGTTTGTTTTGGGTCGCATTCACTCTCGTTCACAAATTCCTCTAAACTCCTCTCCAGACTTTAATGAGCCTGGAGTGGGTCTTTTATATTCTGTGGCTGGAGCCTTAATTACCTTATTAAACAATAATTACCTTAAGGCTCCAGCCACATTCCCACAGGTTTTATCTGGATGGGGAATTTAGCCCCATCCATGCTCGGCTTTTTCACTGGTCTCCAATAACAACAATACGGATGGAAGGCTTTGTCTGCCCGCACACAAATACAACATATAATAATACAATACAAATCATAATAATACATAAATATGCACAAGGGGAGGGCACCCCGTCACACTATTACACTATAATGAGCCAAAGTTGATTCAAGCATTAACCCTTCATCTATCTGTCATTATTTATCAAACTATTTTCTGTTTTGCTCTTCTTTAAACTGGTAAGTGCCTTGTAGGGTTACGCATATGTTGCTGATCTGGTAATTTATGCCTTGCGTTCCTTATAAATTTCAGCTGCTGCCCATAATCGCATTTTCTTCAGACTTGAGATTTTTAGCATCTCTCCCAAAGGCTCTGCATGTGTTCTCCCTTAAAACAATGTGGTTTTGTTTTGAGAGCATTCAACAGAGGGGAAATATCCAGTGGTATTATGAAATGTGTGACACATTACACCATTGGAGATTTTACATGAAATTACAGACAATGAAACCAGTACTACAGAGAGATACTTTTGCTCCTTTTAGAATTCATTCTTTTGGAATCGACTAGAGCCGTAAGCAAATAAATGTGATCCTGTGGCCCTGTGGTCTATGGAACTTTTAATACTGTATTTATATCATAATCTCTAATAAGACAACCACAAGAGTGTGTAGCCTAGGATATGCCTGGGAATTCCATGCAAGAGGTCATGACTTTAGATTTTGTTGCCTACATTTGATAATCTCCCTACAGTGTAAATTCTATCCAGCAGTCATGACTTGGCTTCATAAAAATGTACAGTACATAAAACAGCAGTCTCCTACCACAACTCATGTGTGAGTAAGAAATCCTAAAATTCAATTGACTAAATTCCTCCACCCAGACTTATTTTTTTGATTATTAAAATAAATAAGGTGTAAGTAAAAGTGTATTGCTTATTTATTACTTCAGACATGCATTATATAACCTTATATTGGATTTCAGTTTATTTTTTTATATTAAATTATGTATTTAGATGTATAGTATTTACGTTTTTTCTAAAGACTAATCACAATTATGGTCCATTCAGCAACTTTTTAAGATATGCTGTGTCCAATGCCAGTTATTCTATAAGCCTACAAGTATAATTCAAGCTTGCATGGACAGCTGCATTGGAATGTACAATATGATTAATTCTCTTTTTCCTTTAATGATATTTTTTAAAAGGTTTAAGTTAGGTCTTGTAAAACTAGAAAATTCCACTTTTGACTCCAAGGAAAATGTGTAGATCTGTTGCTATACAACCAAGAGGTCATACACTCGTGATTGAGTGGTTTCCTACTAGACTGTATTCAGTTCGATTTTCCAGTTACAGCCACTTAGGAGACACCTTCTCCATAGTCTTTTAGCTTTTCTCACTCTTTTTACTCTGCTTCCCAAAGTTTAGGGCAAAGTGGTCTCAGGTGATTTCCATTGCTCATTCAAAGGCCAGACAGCTATGTTTTTCAAACTATTGAGGCTATTTGCTTCAGTCCATTCATCTTCCCCAAAGAAAATAATCCAGATCTCCACAGAGAGTATACTTACAAGAGTACTCCTCCATTTAACAACTGAATTACAATTGCTGGGCCTCTTCAAGTTGTATTCCTCACACCTCATTGGTGCAAAAGTTCTTCTTTACAAGTGGAAGCTTTTTAAAAATCTGTTTCAAGATCCACATGGACACCATTTCAGCATGCAGAAGGAAACATTGTAATAAAACATTGAAAATATTCCAAAAGGGGCTACTCCATAGAGTCCCATCTGTAAGAAAACCCTTTTCTTTTCTATAGATAAATAGTTTGCACCTGAGACTGCAATCAATGCCTTGAAAATGTAACTTTGAGAGTCCCCTAATCTACCATAGCAGCAAAGGAAACAATTTAAACAGGTTTTAGAGGCATCTCATAAGGCAATGTTAAAATGCAATACAAATTAAACACCATAGAGTTTATCCTTCATTATTATTCCTGCATCAGGATAAAATCAGCTTTGACATTTACTGCTACAGTATATAAAAGACAACATGTGAACCACTTGGTGGGGCTTTCAGAGGGAAGGTAACAAATAATGTTTTAATAAGTATAAACAAATCTGTGGTTATTTTTCCTAATTTCCTTAATGTAAGGGTAAATAGGTTCTATGTTATATATTGAACAGTATTGAACAGTAAATAGGAGGCACGCAATGTTAAAAATATAGGCTTAAATAATTGTGCCTCCTGCATCATCTATGTTTTTGCTTTTCTAAACAGTTAACTTTGCACCAAGGTTGCAATATTGTCTCAATTTGTATAGTAGGCCTGGAGCACAGGCAAAGTAATTCAAGACCACTATATGAAATACAAGGTGGAAATTAAATATATATTGTAAAGGATTGCACTCACTCAAGTTTGTTTTGCCCCTTTTAGAACTCAGACCCAACACAAGATTTACACCCTTTTATTATTTACAATAACAAAAATAAAACATAAACAAAAAACTCCCACCCAGAGTACTAACTAAACTGTTCCAGGAACCTAACTAAAACCAGATGGCTAAGCCGTTTACTGATTAAACAAAACCGTTTTTAAACACACACAAAAAGGTTCACACAGTACCTTTTTAAAACCACACTGGGTTCCTCACCGTGACAGTCTCTACATATAGACTAGAGACTGCCCAAACAGTTTCTTTCTATTATATACCTGCCTGCTAATTGCAGGCAGGTGGCTCTCATTCATAATTAGACCCTTGTGAACCTCATCCTAGCTCCCTCCTGTGGTATTCTGGGGGATGTAGTCTTTTGGCCTAGATCTTCCTCTTTTCCTCCCCCTAGTCTGTCACATATCCTCCCCCTTGTGCGTAGCATACCGGCCATTCCATGGCCACTTCCCCCTCCACCTTTAACCCTTTGCGGTCCATTTATTCAGCGCGTCTCAGCCGCGTCAGGTCCAATTTATTTTCACACGCGCAGTTTATTTTAGACGCATTGTTTAAAAGTATTTTTTTCACAGTAAAACAGGTTTAAAAGGCACTGCATATCAACAGGACACTCAGTACTGCATCTCCAGCCCGCCCACCCTTGTTAAGCTGTATTTTTTACATCCCTCTACATAGTAGTGCATACCGATAAATCATCTCCTGATCACTCGTTTTATCACTACTGAATGGTTTTCTCTGCTTTTTCCGGAGAAAAAACGACTAGAGACCTGTTTTTTACGTCTTTTTGATGATGTTGGACAGGGTCCAACATTGGACCGGAAAGGGAAAATTGCAATGTCGGACCAGGTCCGACAGGACCACAAAGTGTTAAAATTCAAACACCCTCCCTCAAGTACAACATTGTCCATTTTCAGCCTCTGTGGGTGGGCTTGAGGACGGGTTGATCTTTTCTTCAGCGACCTCAGGAAGGGACCGTGAACCTGCAACGGGACCCAGGCGATTGACGCACAGCCGTTAACTGGGAGGGTACAGCAACAGGCAAAGGTGGGAGTCTCAGCTCCGGCACAGCGACGTCTGATTCTCCAGGGTGAACACAGCGCCGTGACATCTGGAGCTTCAGAGGGAGCTGAGTGGGAGACCAGGGGACTGACTGTGCATGGTGGTGCACCGACCTGGGCACTAGGTCCAGCACAGGGAGGTCCGGGCAGGGTGTTCAGGAGTTTTGGGCAAGGGACCGCACCCAGCAGCACCGGACTAGATTGCAGGGGTGGTGGTCGGGGCTGTGGTGTAAGTGGGCTCCTCACCTCCTCCCCCTTGTCTGTAGCTGACAGTAGCACCTCTAGCTCCATCGCAGGTGATTCTTGCTCCACCAATGACGATCCTTGCTCTGTCCCCAATGACTCTTGGTCCACTGCAGACGATTGCTGTGGTGCAGGCCACACCAGCACCCACTACAGCTCCGACACCTCTGGTTCCCGTGTGGGCAACCCCAGCTCTTGCCTCCAATGCTGGTTGCTCTCTCGCTGCAGGCAGTTGTCTTCCTTTTGCACCAATTTCTTTATCAGATCTTCTATTTCCATTTTATTTATTGATTGATTTAAATCTGGTTTCGTCTCACCATCGAGTGGACCCATCTCGGATAAGGCATACCACCAACCTTCCTAGTCTTGAGGTAGATTTGCAGCTTGGATTAATCCCCCTTCCTGGAAAAAAATAAATAAATTAACATTTTGATGGACTTTGCCTGCACGATGCTTCCTTTGGAAGTCAAAGGGTTGCAGCTCCAGATACCACCAAGTTATCCGGGCGTTCGTGTCCCTAATCGTATTCAACCAAGAGGGGCGTGGTCCGTGACAAGAGAAAAGGAACAAGTAATAGCAAAGAGTGTGAATAGCCCATTTAATGGCTAAATACTCTTTGCTGGGGTGGTTGGGTCTGACCCATGCCTGGGTTTCTGCTCCCACCATGTGGTTAAACTGCTTGATGGCTAGCAGTTCAACCACTTCTTCAAGAGTGCGTCGGGTGGGGCAGAGCCACTGGGTCAGCTGATCCCGAAGATGTTGGCCTGACCCCCAGGGGGCGTTGATAATCCTGGAACCGGCGATGAGATGTATCCTCTGTTATGTTGAGGCACTGGAGGATGGCCTGCTTCACTCGATTGTAGTCCAGGGTGGCCTCATGCGACAGGGTTCGGTAAGCCACCTAGGGTTCCCCAAGCAAATCGGGGGCAAGCTGGGTAGCCCACCATTCCCGAGGCCACAGTTGCCACTCATTTGAAAGTGACGAGGTAGGCCTCTGGGTTGTCCTCCAATGCCATTTTTAATCTTCGGTTTGGGAGTACCAGCACTGATGCCCCACCACTATCACTGCGGATCCCCAGTGGGTCCTGGACAAGCAGCACCGCCATCCTCTCAAAGAGGGCTGCATACCGGTGGGCCAGGCTCCGGTGCAGCACTGGTGTGCAGGGGTGAGTGCTCCAGGGTGAGTGCTGGCTCTGCGGCTTCAGCTCCTGTTGTATTCATCCTCTACAACAAAACAAAACACAAACACAGCAGTGTTCTGGCTGAATTAGCTTTCAACGTATGGGGCCATACTCATGGAGCTACGTCCCCTTTCGACAGCAAAACTCCTCTCAGTAATCAGTGCGGCGCCACGCTCTATCCTATCGCCGCCTGCACCACAGCTGATCACAATGGAGTTGTTCCACGTTCATACTGCTATGCTCTTTCCCCAAGATGGCCGACTTCCGGTTTCGCCCCACCAGCGAGTTGGCCCATCTACCATCTTTCCCAGCGCCCTTCCTAGTTGGGAAGTAGATTTGCAGCTTGGATTCCTTCTCTCCTCGTCACAACCAGACAAACACATTTCACCCATTATAGTTTACACATTTGCAAGAAAACCAAAAACTTGGAACTTTGTATTGCCACTGTTTCATTGCAAAAAAATGGCTCACACTCATAATTAGAGTTAATTAATCTTTGGGTAAAACAATGCATACACCGTTTTACATAAACTGGTATCTTAATTCCCTTTCTTTTTAATGTATTAGGCTGTTTTACTGTAAGATGGGCTGGGGTTCTGAAGCCTGTAAGGGATTTCGTGGGGAAGGATATGTGTTCAAAAAAAGTACAAAGAAGGAAAAAAGAAAGAACTGGGCTTCTGTGCAATGCTAAAGGGAAGGTCTGGGCCACTTGCCCAAGCTGTAACTACAGCATGACTTGTACTAATAAAGCAGAATTTTCCTGTGTGGGTTGTTTTTGAAAAGCACTTGCAGGACTTTATCTCTTGAGTCTTCACTAAAACCACCATTTATTTAACCAGGGTTAGATGAGCCCTCTGCATTATTATTATTATTATTATTATTATTATTATTATTATTATTATTATTATTATTATTATTATTATTTCAGTACACCCTCGCTATAACAAACCTGTTGGGGTCCAAGCCTTTTGTTCGTTATATCGAGGGGTGTGTTATAGCGAAAGGACAATCAAAATGAACGATAAACAGTTGGAGTAAGTTAATGAGATCATATTGTGAATAAAAGTAGAATTACATGTACTGGTTCATTTCGTGTATGCAGTATTCTTTACGAATTGGATACTTTATCCAATTCGTTGAAGAATTAAAACACAGTACAAAAAGCTAAAATCCCGAACTGAAGCTAAACTTTTATTCAAAACCAATCTGATATGAATCGTTTCAAAGTGCATCAAATCTTAATACAACATGCAAGAATCCCAAACTGAGCATTTATTCCAAATCAACACGAGATGAAAAGATAATCAGATCCTCAATTTTTTTTTCAGTTTTTTTTTTCTTTAATCAATTTTGCTTTGCCGAATGGTTGCGGAAGAAGCCAACCTATATTCACGACAGAGATACGCCTGTGTTACTCCTTTTTTTCAATTATCAATATAGTTTCCAGCTTTGTTGCAACATAAAATGATTTTCGTTTCGGGGCCAGTTATACAGTGCACACTTCTTATTAAGACAAAAGAGTTGACTTCACTGTGAGGTGGCATCCCGTGCGTACAGACGGGGACGTTGGCAGTGTGTGTATATTGTAACAAAAATCGTTAACGCTTTAAGAATGAGCCTTCAGTCGATTCAGAGCCAAACAAATATTTATTTCACTAATAAATGATCAAAGACAATCTGCCAATTGTTAACTAACAATTAACAGGTCGCTGTGGGACACAACCTATGTTGCTAAAACTAATACATTTTTGAAAGGAATCTTAGGGTGGAACTATTCTGTCTCTGTTTATTCGCTTCCCTCTCTGCTTCATAACAACAACAAACACTCCCCCTGTCACTGGTCTTTAGCCCCAGTTAGTCCCGCCTCATCCCACTCCATGGCCAATCACCAGCAGCTGCTGTGGTCAGTGCCTGTCGTCCATAGGCTGTTCGACCAATGTGAAACACAGCCCCTCCTACTCCAAGCGTTCTTGCATTTTTTATTTAGGGTCCAGGGACCAGGCTTGTTACAGCCGTCGGTTTGTTATAATGAAGGACGTTATAGCAAGGGTGTACTATATTATTATTATTATTATTATTATTATTATTATTATTATTATTATTATTATTATTATTTATTTCTTAGCAGACGCCCTTATCCAGGGCGACTTACAATAATAAGCAAATACATTTCAAGTGTTACAGTACAGGTAATAATACAATAAGAGCAAGATAAATACAATGACTAGTTCAAGCAAGTACAAGCGTGACAAAATACAATTCAATAATACAGCAGATAAAAGTGACAGTAATAGTTACATCAAGATATGATTAAATACCAAATACTACAGTTTAAACACTTGGCAGATTACAGTACTCTGAAGTACAGGATTAAATGCATTAAAATAGGGGGCAGATAAGAGTAAGTAAAGCATATTTAAGGAAGGGTGAAAGTGTCCCAGGGGAGAAACAGAGGAGTTCTACAGGTGCTGTCTGAAGAGGTGAGTCTTAAGGAGGCGCCGGAATGTGGTCAGGGACTGGGCGGTCCTGACATCTGTAGGTAGGTCATTCCACCACTGCGGAGGCGAGGGTGGAGAAGGAGGAGCTCTGGAGGCAGGGGCGTGAGGAGGTAGAGCCAGTCTTCCAGTGCAGGCGGAGCGGAGAGGTCGAGTGGGGGTGTAGGGAGAGATGAGGGTCTGGAGGTAGCTGGGTGCAGTCTGGTCAAGGCATCTGTAGGCTAGAACAAGAGTCTTGAACTGGATACAAGCGGTGATCGGTAGCCAGTGGAGTGAGCGGAGTAGTGGAGTTGCGTGGGAGAAGCGAGGCAGAGAGAACACCAGGCCCATAGGGCTGGGAAGCCTATTATTATTATTATTATTATTATTATTATTATTATTATTATTGTTATTGTTATTATTGTTATTAATTAATTTATTTTGTTATTTATTTTTTTCCTCCCCAAAGTTGCTTAAAAACTCATGAAAATTGGTTAGGTTGGTAGATGCCCATGGGACGGGTTACCAGAAACAAAAACAAATGTCGTAGGTCACATGGTTCAGCAGCCATATTGGATTTTACGGAGATTGTTAAAATGTCTACATATCGAAAACAACTTATTGCAGAGTTCTGAAACTTGCTATACATGTTTAGGGATAGTCCAGCATTAACTGGTGCAGCAGTATGGAGTAGTGGTTAGGGCTCTGGACTCTTGACTGGAGGGTCGGATGTTAAATCCCAGGTGGGGACACTGCGGCTGTACCCTTGAGCGAGAGCAGACGTGTGTGAGGAGAGCTCCTGCTCAGCGTTCATAAAACAGTGCTTTCCACTTTTTATTTTCAAAATCGTTTTACTTTATCTTATTTCTAAAGCAGCAGGGCACCTTTTTGTTAATAAAACCTTTTATTTAGTGTTTTAAAACACACATTAGTTCTTTTTTTTTTTGTTCTCCTACACTTGCTTTGTTTGCAAGTGTAGGAGGCAGCCCATTTTGGCTTGTTTTTTCCTTTTTTGTTTTTTTTTTCTTTTATTTTTTACTTCATTTAAACTAGTTTCATTTCTTTGCTTTTTAATTTTTTATTAAAGAGCACTTTCTTGAGTTTATTTTAAAATTATTTTAAATCACTACACTGTTTTAGTTTTTGTTTTAAAAATCCTTTTGTTTTAATCCCCTGCTTCTGCCTTGTGCAGAGTGGGGGAAGGGCAGGCAAGGTGCACATGCCATGTGCTCCTTTGTTTGCCCTTAGTTTGTGATTTTGATTTTTCTTTTAAGTTTAAAACTATTTTTTAGTTTTGGACTTTGATTTATTTTAATTTTTTTTTTACCCTGCACTATTGGAGTGCAGGGGTGTGAACTTGTGTTTATTTATTTATTTATTTATTAATAAATAAATACGTTTGTTTGGGGGGGGGGACACCGTTTTGTGGTTTTGGTTGTTTTATTTTTATTTTTGTGTGTGTGTGCCCCTGCACTATTGGAGTGCAGGGGTGTGTGAGTGTAAATTTTTATTTATTTCTTTAAAAATAAATAAATAATTTTTGTTTGTTTGTTTTGTTTTTAATTTCACTACTCCTGCACTATTGGAGTGCAGGGGTAGTTATTTTTCTGTTTATTTAATTTATTAAAAAAAAAAAAAAAGAAAAAAACCTTTGTGTTCTGTGTGCCCCTGCACTATTGGAGTGCAGGGGTGTGCGAGTGTGTTTGTTTATTTTAATTTTTTTTTTGTTTTTGTTGAATAAATAAATAATTAAATAAAAACCATGAGTGGGCAAGCTCCACAGGCCCCAAAAAAGTGGGCACAGGTGGCTGCAGGGGAGGCTGCAGCCCCCTTTAAAAATATGACGAGGAGGCACAGGGTCAGGTGCCTCATCAGAGATACCCTCTCGATAGAGGCCATGGTGAAAGCCATGGCCAAGGTGGTGGGGCCATCGACCATCGTGGCAGCCTCAAAGATGTACGGTAAGGCCGTCTTCTTTCTAAAATCTGAGACCGCCACGCACACTGCTATCGAGAGGGGTCTCGCCGTCGGGGAAATGTACTTCCCCATAGAACACTTGGAGGGTTGGGCAGCAGGGTCGTCCTTTCGAACGTCCCATCTTTCTTGAAGGGCGACCTCCTGAAGCCCCATCTTCAGGCCCTAGGGGAGTTAAAACGGGATCCACCCCATCCCCTAGGGTGCAAGGACCAGCCCCTCCGCCACGTGCTGTCCTTCCGACGCCAGGTGACCATCCACCTGGCGGGAGGGACACCGTGGAGGGTAATTTTGTGGTCCCCTTCAGGGAACCAATTATGTTATCTTTTATTCCTCGGAGGAGGTGCGGTGCTACCACTGCAGAGAGCTGGGGCACCAGAAAAGAGGTGCCCCAAGCTCCAGCAGGCGCAAAAGCCACCCGCGCCTGCACCGCCCTCCGAGTCCACCTCGCCCCGGGGCCTTCAAAAAGCCCGCAGAGGGGGCAAAAGTACCCGCCCCCTCCCAGTAACATCCGGGGAAAGGAGAGAAGGCCCCGAGGCGGCGGACCCTCCGCGCCTCCAAAGCGTCGGAGAAGAAGGCCGCCGAGTGGACCGTGGTCGCCAGCCGTAAGAAAAGGCGGCGGCCAGGTCCACCGGGACGGCCAAGGAGGGCGACGAAGCCCACCGCCGCACCATCTGGCGGTGGGAGAGGGGGAGGCCCTGAAAAGGAACTTCCTCGACGGCACCCCCCGCGAGGCAGGGCGGCAAGTCCCTCCGAAAAACCAAGCACCTCATCCCTACAGAGGGTGAGGAGAAGCGCTGCGGAGGTGAGCTCCCGTGACAGGGCAGGGGACCTCCTCCGGCAGCATCAGGGGAAGAGGAAGGCGCAAGCGCGCCTTCACGCAGTGCACGCAAGTGCACACGTCCCGCCTCTTGGTGAGGGTCCCGGGGAGGCGAAAGAAGGCCCCAAAACCAAAGCGACCGCCTCGGTGTCCCCCCTCTACCGGCAACGAGGGCCCCGGTCCTCGTAATGCCGCAGAGTGGGTGAAGGATCCATCCCCCGAGGCGGTCCAGGGCTCCGCAGAAGAAGCGGAGCCCATGGAAGAGGCCCCCACTGAGGGGCAGAAGGGGAGGAAGGAACCCGAGAGGGCAGATGGAGCCCTTCGGGTAGATCCCCTCCCGGCTACAGAAAAGACCTCGGACGCCGGCCCCAAACGTACCATCGAGGGGCCGGTCGCAGCGGAGGTCGCCGAGGGGGCACAGGAGGGGCCCCCAAAAGAACACCTGCCTCGGGCACCGCCTTCCTCCGGTAGCGACACAGGTCCTGAAACCTGTGTTGCCGAGGAGGCGGCGGAAATAGCTCCCGAGGTAGAAGCGGGCTCCGCAGGTAACGCACAGCCCATGCAGGCGACCCCCGCCGAGGGGCCAGAGGGGGGGGGAGAACAACCCCTCCCAGAAAAAGAGCTGCCTCGGGCTCCCGTCTCCGGAGAGGAGGCGGACTCGGCCCCCGAGGCAGGCGTGGGCTCCGCGGACAATGCGGAGCCCATGCAGGTGACCCCGGCTGAGGGGCCGGAGGGGGAGCTGAGCCCCCAACCAGAAAAAGAGCTGCCTCAGGCTTCCCTCTCTGGCGGCGACGGGGGTTCCGGCCCTCGTGCTGCCGCGGAGGGGGACAAGAAAACACCCCCTGAGGCAGACGTGGGCTCTGCGGAGCCCGTGCCTACAATGGCCTCCGGAGCGCAGAAGGGAGGGGAAGAACCAGAGAGGGCAGAAGGTGGTGCCCTCGAGGTAGATCCCCTCCCCGAGGTGCAACGGGCCAAGAACCGTCCCCGACCCAGCATCGAGGGCGGTTCCAGTCACCGGGGCGGAGGAGCCCCGGAAGAACAACCGCCTCGGGCTTCCCTTTCCAGCGGCGACGAGGGCTCCGGCCCTTGCGCGGCCGTCGGGGGGGGAAACATCGCCCGAGGCGGTCCCCGTGACTGATGCGGAGGGAGGGGAAGGACCCGAAAGGGTGTATCCCCTTTCTCTAGGGGAGGGAGGGGAAGGACCCGAGAGGGTGGATCCCCTTCCTTCGAGGAAAGAGGACGGGCCTGAGACCGTGCCTCGGACCTCAAAGGAGGGACCCAGACCGGGGACCAAACCATCTGGCTCGGCGGCGCACGATGCCGTCTGCCCCAAATCCAGGGTGCAGGCGGTCCCCGAGTCCCTCCGCCGTCTCCCGCGCGTCCCTGGTGGGGCGCAGGGAGGACCGGTGAAGCTCAAGATAAGGCGCAAGCAGCTCACCCACCAACGGGAGTGCGTTGTGCTTTACCATCGCGAGGGGGCGATGGAGAGCTGAGGAGAGGAGGAGGATACCGAGTCCACGGGCAGCGTGGGCTCGGAGGTTCCGTCCGTCTCTCTCCCAGATATCCCTGTGGTGGAGCTCCACGAATTCTTGGAGGCCACTGTCCATCGCAGGGACAAGGTAATGCTGGCCCTGGACAAATGGGGGGACTTCCAGAGGATCTTACAGTCTGTGAGGTCCTTCCTCAGGGCCAGCCATGCCAATAAAACTTCGGGCTCGAACGTGCACATTCGGGCCCGCAAGTTACACGACCAGTTGGTGAGCTTCGGGAGAACTCAGGATCTCCCGTGAGCGTCACCGACCACTCCTGACAGAAGATCATGTATCACATCGGTACTGTGAACATCAACGGGTGTAGGGACCCTTTCTGCAGGGCCCAGGTAATCTCCTACCTGAAAAAAGGGGGTTACTCTGTGTGCTTCCTGCAGGAAACCCACATGACCCCAGAGGCGGAAGCCAACTGGCTTCTGGAGTGGGGGGGGAGAGTGTCGTTCAGCCACCTCACCGGCACCTCTTGTGGGGTGGCGACGCTCTTCTCCGGGTCTTTTCTTCCCACGGTACTCGATGTGGTAGACGTCGTGCCGGGCCGTCTGTTACACCACCGGATCCGGGACGGCGACAGTATCGTTCACCTGGTGAGCGGTATGCAGCGCCGTCCACGGGTCCGGCGAGGGTCCAGTTCTTTCGCCGGATGTCGACCTATATGAACAACATCAGCGCCAACGAGTGCGTGGTCCTCGGGGTGATTTCAACTGCACCCTCGAGGCCGCGGACAGGGTGGGGGCAAGAACACTACCCTCTCTCGTCAGCAGCACTGAGAGAGCTGACCGCTCAGCTCTCTCTGGTCGACATCTGGCGTTGGCATCATCCAGGACGTCCCCGCCTTCACCTTCACCAGGGTGAGGGAGGGGCGGGTGTCTCAGTCCCGGATCGACAGGTTCTACGTCACCAGGAGCCACGCTCACTGCGTTCGCTCCTCCGACATAAGGCCGGCGCCGTTCACGGACCACAACCTGGTGGCTGTGGCAGTGGCCCTGGTGCCAGTCGGGCACGCCTCCGCCTACTGGCACTTTAACAACGCCTTGTTGGAGGACGAGCGCTTTGAGCAGTCTTTCTGGGACTTTTGGACGGTCTGGCACGGCAGACGATCTCGCTTCCCCACGTGGCGTCAGTGGTGGGATGTGAGGAAAGCGCAGATCAAGATCTTCTGTCAGGAGTACACGAGGGGCGCGAGCAGGCGGAGGGACTCACGGGTCGAGCGGCTGGAAAGGGAGCTGCTCGATCTGGAGAGCCGCCTGGCTCGCGGGGACCAACTCGAGCAGAGCGCGTACGAAGAGAAGAAGAGCACCCTGCGGGACCTGCAGCTCCAGCAGTCCCGGGGCGTTTGTCTTCGCGGATCCAGTTCCTTCGGGAGATGGACCGCGGCTCACACTTCTTCTACGCGTTGGAGAAAAAGAAGGGAGACCGCAGGAACATCACTTGCCTTCTGGCAGACGACGGCTCCCTTCTGACGGATCCAGAGAGCGTGAACGAGAGGGTCAGAGCCTTTTACTCTGACCTCTTCTCTCCGGATCCTGTTGACTCCTACGCGTGCAGGGTTCTTTGGGACGGGCTTCCCACGGTCGGCGAGGGCGTCAGGGAAGAGTTCGAGGGCCGACTGACCCTGGCCGAGCTCTCTGATGCTCTTAGTCTGATGCCCTACAACAAATCGCCGGGCATCGACGGGCTGACCGTGGAGTTCTTCAGAAAGTTTTGGGACTTGCTGGGGCCCGCCTTTGCGCGGGTCCTGGCGGAAGCCTATGAGACCGGGAAGATGCCCCTTTCGATGAGGCGAGCGGTGATCACGCTGCTGCCCAAGAAGGGGGATCTCCGCTGCCTTAAGAACTGGCGCCCGGTCTCGCTGCTGTGCACGGACTACAAAATCGTGGCCAAGGCCGCCTCCCTGAGGCTCAAGTCCGTGCCACCCCGACCAGTCCTACACGGTCCCGAACCAGACGATCTTCGACAACATCTTCCTGGTTCGGGACCTGCTGCACTACTGCAAGAGGACCAGTCGGTCGGTCGCCTTCTTGTCTCTCGACCAAGAGAAGGCGTTCGACCGGGTGGATCACGAGTATCTCTTTGGAACCCTGCGAGCATTCGGATTCGGGCCGAAGTTCGTCGGCCTCTTCCGAATGCTGTACGCCTCTGCCGAGTGCCTTTTGAAGGTGAACTGGTCTTTGACCGCGCCCCTCGCGTTCAGGAGAGGAGTATGTCAAGGCTGCCCTCTGTCCGGACAACTGTACGCGCTGTACATCGAGCCCTTCCTCTGCCTCCTTCGCAGGAGGCTCACGGGGATGGCGCTCGGCGCCGGACACGAGGTGGTCCTGTCGGCTTACGCCCGACGGCGTGCTCCTAGTGGTCTCCGATCCGGTCGATCTGGAGAGGATGCGGAGCTGCCAGAGCGTTTACTCTGCCGCGTCCTCTGCCAGGATCAACTGGACCAAATGCTCCGGGTTGTTAGTAGGCCCCTGGCGGGTGGACTCCCTCCTGCGCGCTCCAGCAATTCCAGTGGGCGCGGACAGCTTCAAGTACCTGGGAGTCCACCTGAGCCCCGCGGAGACCTCGGTCGCAGCCAACTGGGTGGAGTTGGAGGACAAGGTTGCTGCGAGACTGAGGTCGTGGTCGGGTCTGCTGAAAGTGCTTTCCTTCAGGGGCAGGGCTCTAGCCATCAACCAACTGGTGGCATCGATGCTCTGGCATCGACTCACCGTCCTGAGCCCGCCCCCTGAGTTTATGGCTAGGGTCCAGAGGAAGCTGACAGACTTCTTCTGGGCCGGAAAGCATTGGGTCTCTGCGGGGGTGCTGAGCCTCCCTCTGGCCGAGGGAGGACAAGGGTTGGTGTGCATCAGGACTCAGGTGCACACCTTCCGCCTCAGACCCTGCAGAGATACCTGTACGCAGACCCGGCCCGCAGTGGTGCGCGCTGGCCTCCCTCCTCCTGCGCCAGCTGCACCGCTTGGGCTACGACCGGCAGCTGTTCTGGCTCGACCTCCCGGGATCCGTCTCCCGAGCTGCCGGTCTTTACAGGGACCTGCTCAAGACCGGAGCATGTTCGACATCGGCCGAGACGCGGTTCCGACCGAGGGGAGAAATTCCTTCTGGAGCCCCTGCTGCACAACCCCCATCTAGGTGCGCAGGCGTTGGAATCCCCCGCGGTGCGGAGCCTGTTGATCTCGGCCAAGGTGACCAGAGTCTGGGATCTCCTGGATCACCAACGCTCGGCGTGGTTGACTCCCGAGTCGCTGGTCGCCAGGGCGACTCGGGGACCCTCAGAGCGGCCCGCCGAGCGATCCGGGAGTGCAAAGCAGCTTTGCACCCAGACTCTGTCAGGTATCTCGAGGGGTCCTCAGGACCGGGAGCCATCGTCCCTCCCTACCCCGGCTCTCTGGTCCTGCTGATAAAACCAAAGGATAGGGCTCCCCTCAGCCTCCCCTCGAGAATCACCTGAGCAGGATCTCGCAGTTCTCCTGGACCCTGTATGCAATGGTGCTCCACACCCTCCACTTCCTCGCCCTCGTCTCCCGCCGAGACACCGCTTGGCGGAGCCCCTCCAACCCCGGAGGTGAGAGTCCCCAGTGGGAGGCTTTGTACTCCCGCTGGTCCCCAGAGGTGCTGGGGACCTGGGATGGAGGGTGCTACACGGGCGCTTCGCGTCAGGAGAGGTCCTGCGTCACTTCACCGACCGGACCCGCATGCCCTTTTGTGGTCAGTCCGAGTCGGTGTTCCACATTTATTTCCTTTGCGCCAGGCTGCAGCCGTTCTTTTGTTCCTGAAGAACCTCCTGCTGCAGTTCTGGCTGCATCTTTCCCCACCCTTTTTATTTTTGGGCACCCTGTTCGTGGCTCCAGCAAGAAGAGAGACCTCCTGGTGAATCTGCTCCTGGCTCTTGGCAAACTTACCATCTACAAGACCAGGAAGCGTAAGATCACCGGGGAGGGTCTCTTTGACTGTGGGGCCATGTTCAGGGCCCTCCTTCGTTCCCGGGTGGCGTTAGAGCACGCCGACGCGGAGTCCACTGGCGACATGACGGCTTTTGTCGACCAGTGGGCTCTAGGTGGCGTGCTCTGTACCACCCCCCCCCTTTGTTTTGAACATTTAATTTAGGGGAAAAAAAGAAAAAAACCCACCACTGGGTTAGTTAATGGCCGGTTTTTGTTGGCACCCCCTTTTGATTAGGGGGTGCCAAACTGAATCTTTTCACCGGCTGCCTTTGGGCAGCTGGTGCGCCGACTGCCAATAGGCAGCCGGCGCAGTTTGTTACCGGCTTTTAAATAGGCTGTACCCTTGAGCAAGGTACTTTACCTAGATTGCTCCAGTAAAAACCCAACTGTATAAAATTTAATTGTATTTAAAAATAATGTGTAAAAAATAATGTGATCTCTTGTAACAATTGTAAGTCGTCCTGGATAAGGGTGTCTTCTAAGAAATAAATAATATTATATAATAATAATAATAACTGTTGTTCATAAGAAGCTGATTGGTTTTGTGGTATGGCAGCCACGTTGGATAACATCATAAAAATACAGTAAAAAATTGCTATACATGATCTAAGTATGGTTGGCTTCTACGCTTGTTCAAGGGAAGTTGCTATGGTAAAAAAACATGACAGCCACTTTGGATGACATCATCAGCACACAAAACTGGCTATAAAACTGTATATAACTCCTTAGAGAGTGCATATAGGTCATGGTTGTTATGGAACACACAGGAACCCATATATGCTCTATAAAAAATGGTGTTGGTTGTGACCTCTGACCTCTCCTAAAGGTCAAATGTAAAACTGGATAATAACTCCTTAGAGAATGCAGATAGGGTCATGGTTGCTATGGAAGACATGTATGCTCTTACAAAAATTGTCCACTAGATGGTGCTCATTGGTCAAAGCATGGACATACCATATATGTTCTATAAAAAAATGTCATTGTCTGTGACCTCTGACCTCTCCTTAAAGTCAAATGAAAAGCTACCATATAACTACTTAAAGTTTAGATAACACCATTGCACAAAACCTGTGAAACTTTGCTGTATAGTAGTACCCTATGGGAAGTAATGCCCACAATTGAATGAAGATGATTGATCACATGGATGGTGACCAATTGATATGCGTAAATTTCATATAAAAACTAGGAAGCCGTAAAGTTGCTTGCAACTCTAGTTATTATTAGGATTCCAAGCCAGAATGTCTGGGAAGCCTCTTGTTTCTGTTAGGATTTTTTTTTTTTCCGCTCTTTTTTCAAGAAATCTCTAAAATCAACACCGTTGCACGGAAACTCACGAAACTTGGTAGTGTGGTAGGCACCTATGGGAAGAGCGAAAACGAAGGTCATAGGTCACATGGTTTGGCAGCAATATTGGATTTTTTGAAGAATTTTGGCCAATTTTAAAAAATCTTCTCCGAACCAGTTTATAGCAGAGATCTGAAACTTGGTGCACATACTCCCCTCATGGCCTAGATTTATGGTTGTTCAAGAGAAGTCGATTGGTCACATGGTTTGGCAGCCATATTGGATTTGTCAAAAATATTCAAACGTCTTTTTCTCTGAAACAAAGCAAGTCGCTACATAAAAAACATGGCTGCCGTGAACCAATCAAATTTCAACTATGGTCAAATTGCACATATTTGCACATATTACTTTGCTAAAGCTCAAACGCAAAACTTGTTTAGAACTCATTTGAGAGTTTAGACAGTGTCATAGTTACTATAGAATACACAAATTAACCCATATGTGCTCTATTCAAAAATGGCCTTGACCATGACCTTTGACCTCTCCTTAACCCTTTGAGTAGTGAGTTCTGAAATGCATTGCCGGTCCTACGGGAGTGAGTTTTTTTTCTGTCTTCTGCATGCGCTTGATTATTACCAGTACAGTGTACAAACAAGCGGAAAGCTATATGTTTCTACCGGTATGTATGTAATGAATACTGACGAAATACAGACAAATAATTTTTACCATAAATAAATAAAACAAATAAAAATATGTTTTATTTAGTCATAGGGAAAAGTTTTGACAAAAAAAAAAACATTTAGGCAATAAACAATAAACAATGGGGTCGAACAAACACAAAAACATGTCCTAACAAAAAAAAGGGCGAGAGAGAGGGAGAGAGAGACATGAATAAATCATATCCGGGTAAACAGGTTGTGGGGGCTGAGGGAGTGAGAGTGTCTAATGCTTCAGCGTATGATACTCCTTGAAGCATGGAGCAAAGCACAGAGCTTGGCACTGCCTCTTCGCTGTCACTTGATGTTGATGGTAAATATTCTTTGCTTATGTCTTCACTGACACACTCGCTGACATCCAATTCAGTGGAAGAATTGTATGTATTTGAATTTAAATCGGAATCTGAATTCAGTATTATTTCTAATACTTCTTTCTCACGATTTTTCGCCGGTTTACAAATACTGTTGACATTTTTGTGAATGGGTTTATTATATGTAATTAACCTCTGCGTTTATTTGAAAAGGACTTAGTTAACATCTCTGGGGGAAGCTTGTCATTGTCACTGTATTGAGAAGAAACCAGGTACATTAATGTAAGTGGTGGTGTAAAAAGTTTCATTTGTAAAACAATAATTTTGTAAATCTTAGAATTATTTATTTGTGAATACACTCAAGTATTATAATTATGGATTCTGATTTTCGGTTTTAACTGATAAAACTCGATAAAACACCCCCGATACAAAAAAGATGAAATTGGTGGATAGCCAATAAACAAACGAAAGAACCCGGAAAACTGTGGAAATGGTTAATCAATTAACGTTGACTATACCCCTCAAAAAATAAAACCTTCTACAAAAATAATAGTAAATACATTTCCCAGTGCTGCTGGGCAATGTCCCGCCTTCCTGACTTGTATCGATCATTGATTCGTTCTGAATACTTAACCCTTTGCGGTCCATTGTCGGACTGGGTCCGACATTGCAATTATTCCTATCAGGTCTATTGTCGGACCCTGTCCGACATCATCAAAAAAACGCAAAAAACGGGCAAAAAGGCGTATCTCATGAATAGTCATACTTGCCCCGGGCATCACATAGGGGCGGTCATAAGGAAACAAGCTGGTTGTTTCTGTATCAGCGCACAGAGACTATCACAGACATTTGCAGAGCTTTTTCGAGATGTTATAGTAATAAAATAATGACTTGGATTGCATTATTGAAGAGTTTGGTGATAAAACGAGTCATCAGGAGATGATTGATCGGTATGTACAACTATTTTTATTATTATTATTTATTTCTTAGCATATGTGAAAGCGATAGCGAACGAAAGGGTGGGACGGGGCTGGAGATGCCTAGTGAGTGCTTTGTTGATATGCAGGGCCTTTTAAACCCGTTTGACTGTGGAAAAAAATACTTTTAAACAGCGCGTCTAAAATTAACTGCGCGTTTGAAAATAAATTGGACCTGGCGAGCCTGACGCGCAATTAATAAATGGACTGCAAAGGGTTAAACCCACCCTAACTACTGAGTGGCAGCACATTCCTACATTTCTATTGGCGACTCCGCTTGCGAGATTTAAAACGAGATTACAATTAGGAATGAAGGCTTGTTCGCGGGATTTAAAGCTGTATTACAGTTAAGATACGGAGGATTGCAAATTGCGGCAAAATGTAAAAACCCCACATAGGGATTTTGTTGTGGAAGACAGCAAAGGAAAGAAGATACAACTTAAGTGTGCAAGTACTGTCAAGTTACTACTATACATATTTTGATGGAAAAAAACACTCAAGAATTTTGGAATGTAACCAAAAACACTAATTTCATACAGTATATCAAAAACGAAAGCCCCGAAAAAAACGATTTACATAAAACTTGCGTGGAGTGCAGGATGCGCTTTATAGCCTGGAGATCGCAGGTTCGAATCCAGGCTATGTCACTGCCGACTGTGACCGGGGGTTCCTAGGGGGTGGCGCACAATTGGCCGAGTGCCACCTGAGTAGGGAGGGCTTAAGTTGGCAGGGGAATCCATGATTCACCGCGCACAAGCAACCCCTGTGGCCGATAGGGCACCTGTGGTTATGCAGTGGAGTCATCAGATCTGTGTTGTCCTCCGGCACTATAGGTCAGGTGGCCTCGCTGTGTATCCGCAGTGCGGAAAATGACGGATTGGCAGGAACACTATTCGGAGGACGTGTGTTCCAGCCTCTGTTTCCCAAGTCGCCAGGGGGTTGCAGCGGTGAACTGGGATACAAATAATAATTGGGCATTCCAAATTGGGGAGAAAACTGGGGTAAAAACCATTGGCGACGACTACATTTATAAAAAAAAAGAAAGAAAAGCTGGATGTAAAATGATGTATGAATGTTATATACATAATACAAATCTACATTTATTGTAAATGTTGAAAATGACTGCAGTAATGTGATGATGTATAATCAAAAGTACATTTTAAATTGTAATGGTTATTTTGATACATTTAGTTCAAACCTGATTTTAAAGTTAATTAAAAAAACATATACATTTCTCAGGACATTCATTTATTATTTTTCTCCCATTGATTGTTCATTGTGCCTTGTCTCCTGTGAGTGATACATGTTTCTCTAAAGCTCAGTTTTTACCAGGCTTTAAAAAACTTCCACCTTTTTTCCCCACAGTAAAGAGTCAGGAAAATCTCAGCTCAGATATTCAATAAGCTGTGCATTTTACATGTATCTACAGTGTGTTATTTCACAGAAACATTCAATGAGTAATAACTTTGGATAAATGAGGTACAATTCTATCAAAATCTAATATTCTACAGAAAATGTAGGGAAAACAAATTCACATTATAAATGTACATCCTAACCATCAAAACTGAAATGAAAGACGTGATTAAAGGACATTCCTAAATGTTTAACTGATGAATGTATGTACAGTATGATTACATTTTTCCGTTGCCTTTTATTTTTGGGAACCAGACATTTTCTTGATATCAATCGGTAGCCTGTATATCACACATTGTATAGAGTTGTGTAGAGAGCAAATTGCTTAACTTAAAGTGAATAAATCAAATGCAACCTATACAAAGTATCGTACTGTGTGTCACTTAAATTAGGGGTCTACATGGTTGTACTTATTACTGGTTTACTGAATAATGTAAAAAAAGGGCAATTTCTTTAATGTGGTCTCTGTGACAAAACCAAGGTATACAAGGCAAAATCTACCATTAACATTTTTCAAAGCTCGGTTACAAAGGAATCCCTTTTTTCCTTTTCTTTATATTTCTAAATACTGTATTGGTAGCTGGCATAAGATATAGAGTATGCCTTTGTGGGCTATAAAATCTCACTGTAGCAATCAGAAGTGCATAGGTCCTCACTGTAGACATCAAATGGGTTACTGCCAGAGCTTTGAACTATAAAAATAAATACTGAATAGAACTGCATTGTGTTGGCCAGGCCTGAGGCCTATAGTCATCTGTCTTAGCGTATACTCTGGTGGGAGTGTTTAGCTTGGATTTTGTCCACCACATGTGGTAGCTGTAAGTTTTTTTAAAAGGGCTCTTATGGAGTTACATTTAATAAAATGCTGGCTAAGGACACACTTCAACTAAATGTCATGAATTGGTACTCTTTCCTCTGTTCCTGGATAGTTCCTGTTCCAAATGAGATTTTTATGGTTACACAATTAGAATTCTGTATAACAGACTATTAAACTTTCTGTAGGGGATTGAGAGAACAAGACTGGAAATTAATGGATATTAAATGCTTATAGGAAGTGTAAGAGTGTAACACCTGGGGCAGAAGGAATAAGACTGGGTTTACAGATGAATGTTGCCAGTGAAGTATTCAGTTTTTGGTCTGTTACTCCTAACCTCCCGATGAACAATTCCTAGTTTATATTTCTCACATTTTTATGTCTGGTTGTAATGCATTCATATTGTGGTGTGCCAATAATTGCCGTCCTGATGAGGGACCGATTTAACCCAAAAGAAGTTGAGGTCATTAGCCATGAAAGAAGAGAATCATATTTTCACATCAATATTTATCCTTAATGTTTCCTCCACATGTTTTTATGGATACAACTCAAGATGGTAACATTTTAGAGAACCTCTGCCTTTAAATGACTTTAAAAGCATGAAGCCACGCACATTCAGCAAAGGCAAGGAAATGGCTGTCACTTCTGGAGTGCAAACTAAAAAAGGATGCCATAAAAAATAAAAAAAAATAAAAAAATAAACTATAAAAAATACTTTTGAAAGAATGTTATTCTTAATCTAACCTGATGAAATGCTGTTCAGAATAGTCTGTAGTCATTGTATATCAATTGAATATATGGAAAACCTTTCGAAATGAGGATACAGAATTGGTCATTTTATGGGACATATTTTAAAAAGCACGAACAATAAAAAAATAACATTTTAAATGACAATGTGCCTTAAGGATTTCTCTACAGAAATCTTTTTGGCTTTTCTTCATTCTTGTTGCATTTGTTCTTGCTTTACCACTTCGACTGTATTACTGCATAGTGCCTCTTTTACTATTAGAAATCACAAGGCTGGATTTTATATCTCAAGTTAAGTCATTTAAAACCAACTCCTGTTCAAGCTTGTATTTTTCATGAACTCTCATAAATGTTCATAGGTAACACTGCATTATATGTATTTGTTGCTGCAATTGATCGGTTTGCAAACTATTTAGGGGTTTTATGTTTAGTAGCTTTTCAACATAAGTCACCTAGTCCTATTGAACATTGATGTGAAACAGATCAACTCGAAGTTCGTCATGCTTTCAAAGAATTGTTGACATACGTACGTGATGTTTGGCTTTTGAAAATGAGCCAACAATGTGCATGGATCTTTGTTCAGGAATAGATTAACCAAACTACCCAAGTCCTTTCTGTTTTACATCTTCCTAAATCCCTACTGATCCCCATTTTCTGTATCTGTTATGAATAACTTGTTCTCTGGTCTGGAATCAAGATGCTATATGTTTACATAAGAGTAAACCTATAGTTAGTTAATCTGTCCTTTTGTTAAACAGATTTGAAATTCCCATAATAAATAGTGCCTCTGTATTACTTTTTGCAACATATTACCCATTTTACTGCTATTCAATTTACAGCTGAAGGCAAATGTGTTTACTACCTATAATGTGTAACTTCTATATCTAAAGTCTTTCTTAGCAGTTTGATTTAAACATGCTTCCTTCACTCTGACATTCACACATATTTTTAGTCTATTATTATTATAACTAGGACTATAGCTCTTGCCATTTAATTACTGTATGTGCTGGTAGGATATGCTATGTTCATAAGCAAAATAAAAACCTTAGTAAAAGTACCAAAAAACCCTCAGAAAAGTTTACTTAATTAGTTTACATGTTTGAGGCACACATTTTCATCTACAGATAATGGTAGCTCTAGAAGATAATAATGATATTATATACCAAACAAATCTTTTTTGTGTATGAAGACATTTTTTTTAAATGTATCTTTAGGTTATTTTTTGTACTGGGTTGCTAAGCTGCCTGACTGTTTTAAGCGAGTGTCAAGAGAGTCTAAAGAGATTCTGAACCTGGAAAACTAGGTAACACATCTTCTGTGAATGATAAACACAGTTTCTTCACACACAAGGGCTATGAGGAGATGCACTGATTGCTCAGCAAGTATAACTTAATAATCAGAATTTGGAACCAAATCACTAAAAAAAACTTTTGTACATGAGTCATGGGTCTAAGTCTAATTAAGCTAATACAGTTTAGTCTTTAGCCTACAATTTGCTGGCAATTAACTAACTGTAGTCAATGTCTGTCTTGACAGATTTCCTCTGCCAATAAAGCCTTTTTACTAAAAAAATATGAAAGAGCAGAGAATGTGTTTAATATGCAAATACATACTTGTTTACAAACAACTGTAGACTATGATTTACATATCTATTTATTTCTTATTATTGCCTTTATTAGTGATAAATGTTGGAACTGGAAATGCTAGACTGTTGGAAGAAAGACAAATTCAGTTCAGTAGAATGCAACTGTTCCATTAGTCAAACTTTCCCATTCTGAAATTTGAGGATAAAAGACTGTAATCTCCTCAATATTAAATAGAATGTGTTTATAATATTTATTTGGATATGAAATTTGAATTCAGTGGTGTATAATGGTAAACAATGGGAGCTAATAAGAAGTCAAAACGTAGCCTGATACTCGAAGCTAGATCAACTGTGCCGTTTTTAATGTACATAATTTGATTCTGTGGTAAATGTTTATTATGCTAAGTGTGACTGTGTTTTCTTTCTGGACTGCCATACTAAATGCTATCTGAGCCAATCACTCGGCCTCAGTGTTTGGCTGAACTTTTTGAGCAGACTCATTTCCATACACGTGGCTCTCTGTTCCGCTGGGGCTCTTTGTCTGGCTAATGCACAAACATAAAATAACCACTGTCCTCTGGACTGCACATCAGCTTGATATATGTGTATCAGGCCCATACATATTTGAGGCTTCTTCTCTACAAAAACAAAAAAGGAGAAGCCTTTCAAAAATTAAGAATATGTAAAATGAGATTGAGAGGAACGGTAGTTCCTTGCGCCAAGTTATCAGCGAGAACTGCCAGAGACTGTCTATACAGCAAGGATAGTTTACGTGCTTTCAGGGTATTGGCGCAGCAAAAGTAAATCATCAGCCAAAAGCACCATTTCACTTTTAATTTGTAGTTCCCAACACTCTTAGATGAAATGTAGAAAAAAGTCAATACCTGTCATACAGTAAGAGAAATAAGTCGCCAAAGTAAGGTAAATATGTCCTTCTCCTTTGTCGTCTTCTTTTCCAGCTGAGTTTAATGACAATTAACTTGCTTTGTCAACATGGAAATATACTAGGGAATACACTTATTGTGATTATCATTGTCTATATCATTTATATCTTTTTTTATATAATATAAATATAAAAAAGGTCTGGCATGCATTGGATTTGAAGCTATAACCTTCAGTTTGCAAGCATGTTGTGTTACTGTCATCAGTGCTACACGAATAGTTGAGAAAACAAGCAGTATTTTGAAAGATGAACTCCGCCAGATGAGAATTCTTGGGACTTTGTTGTATATTTTTTACATTTTGGAGATTCTGAAGATTTTTCGAGTCATCATTATCATCATCATCATCATCATTCTGAGATTCTGATCTTCCTGTCAGTGTAACGCTCATTGTGGTCCCTATTGGTGCAAATAAGTATGGTCCCTCTCAATACTGGTTGATGAGAGTAACGCTATTTGTGGTCCTGTGGCAAAGTGGTTTGCAGTGCGCAGGTGTAGAGGTGATGCAGTGCTCAGGAATGATTTGAAACAGCGCAGTTCACAGTTAAACAGCTATTTATTTGGCTGGGTTGCTTGTTTTGCAACCAGAAATAATAATACCTGGCTCTACACAACAATGTGTATCGCGCAGGTAAACTACTGGGTTCAGTCTTGAAATAATAACAGACTCTAAACATGACACACACAAACACAACACGATCACAAGTCCAGAGTGAGTGATTAGTGAAAGTGGTGATTTACAGGTTTATACGTGCACAATGGTGAAGTGTAGTCCGGGTTTAATTGCTGGCTGTTTAGCTACAGCTCCCGGATATTAGCTTTCTATAAACGACAAACATAACAGTTTAATAGACAAACAAAACAACACACAAAAACTCACGGTTTCTTTATAACACAGTACTCCTTCACTGGTCCTTTCGTAACAATAAAAAAGGAACAGATTGCTTTGCTACATCCCCTGATATACCTTCAATCACGCCCCCTTCGGTAGCGAGTGCAATCTCATATCCTCCAATCCATGACTGACACATCGCCTACCGCATTAAGGCGATGACTTCTGGTATTGTGACTCCACCCCCTTTGTGGATGGCCGACTTCCAACTGACCCTGGAATGAACTGCCAAACCATCCAGTCCAGGGCACACTGTTCCTATTATACCGTGCGCTCACAGATGGAGATTCGCTCTGTCACAGGTCCCCACTGGACAAAAAGGAACATTAATTTATGAGAATTATCTGAAGGATAGCCTATATATTTGGTAAAAGTAAAACATAAATAAATAAAAACAGTAATAAATATTGAAATAAATGAATACATAAATCAATAAATACATATACATTTATTTTTATCTTTATCTATCTTGATATGTATTTATTTATTTTTCACTATCAGATATAAACACGGCCATTTAATACTGTATGAAATGAAAATAAATACTCAACAGTTCTTGTTCAATTGTATAGTAGTGAAGATTGTTGTACATAAAGGTCGTCATGTGCTTGGGGACTGGAGACAGTCCAGCGCTGAACTTCAATGAGAAACTGTGGGTGTGACTGAGCGAGCGTGTGAGCTGGGACCGGAGAGAATATACAGTGAAAGTGCCAAGACCAAAACGTAGGGTTATTATTTTGGTGCTGTGAATTCCGGCCCCTGACAGGAATTCGGTGTAGTTTCAAATAAAACAAACATTTTGAGAATTCAACACCGTCTCCCTGAGTACTACTTCCTAAACGTGAAAATGTTACAATATACTAAATGAACCGATCAAGCTTATTATGATAGTTTGCAAAATCAGATGAAAGATTTCATTACAATCGGGATAATACATAATCATTATTTACAAAATCTTGTTAATCTCGTTTCTTGTTAAAAACAGTAACTTTACTGCTATACTACTAACTTGGCTTGTGTTTTTCAGGAACAATAAAAGCGGATCAAACTTGCATCAACAACACAAGTCAAGTTAGAAGAAACAGTTGGGGCAACATTGGCCCCTATCAGTTTTACAGTTGTGCCTATTTTCTTTGTGCTGGGCAAGGTTGCCCCAATCGTTTCTTGAAACTTGGCTTGTGTTTTTGATATCTCCACTTTAAATGGCTGGGCACTTTTGATAACTTGCCGTTTTTTTCACATTTCCAATGTGTTTTTGTTTCAGATAACACATACTTGTATGGTTTACTTTGTGCTTTTGTAAAAAAAAAGTTGATGTGTGCACCTGCAGATACTGTATCCTTCAGAAAAATGTATAAAGGCAAATGACTCAACGAGCTTCCTCATCTGAGAAAAAATTTACATGTTGGATAATTATGAAAGGATTGATTCTCTAAGTTTAAATAAAATACTACTGTACATCCTTCAGGAGTGGGAAATATGCCTCTGAGGAAAATTGCCCCTGTGTGATGTCATTAGTCTGTCTGCACTTTTATCAAATTTGCTTTAGTGGTAAAACTTCCATGGAGACAAAATGATATGTGTTTTGCAGATGCCGAAAATGCTGTGTAAAAGATACCCGACTAGTAGGGGAAATAGTCTAATATGTAAGCCAAGGGAATCATGCCATCAAAGAGAAAGTTCAGATTTGACATAGGCAACAACCACTGAGAATCATTGGACACATTATGTAAACTAAAAAAATATATATCATATAAATAAAATGGATAGAAGGCACAATAAAAAAGAGTTCCAGCCAAAGGACGTTTCCTGAAATTCATGGAAAACTCCAGTAAAATCAACTAGTTGAGTTGGTAGAAAGTCAACTCTGAAGTGTTGACATTGAAGGTAGTTACGTATGGATTAACCAGAACCACAGGGTGGAAAATATGATGTTGGATCATTTTAAATGCAGTTTCCTAACCCTTTCCCTTAAGATAAATTAGTCGCTTGTTAGGAAATAGCTAGCACTGTCTGATCTCCTTGGGCTTTGGATATTACAGATCCTAAGTCATTGATTGTTACACATTCTAAGTCAAACCACTGATTATTATAACATACTGTGTATCACAAACATTGGTTTCATGCACTCGGTTTCTAGCAGCTCTGTACTTTAAATTAAATGATATAATAGGAAATGTAGCTTTTCTGTTATTATATCAGTTATAAATTGGAACTTTTTTTTTAATTATGAAGCATGTGTTCCCTATTTTCTCTTTTACATGCATACAGTAAGTTTTTTCTCTGGAAAGTAATATACTCATTATAAACATACCCTTGTCTACTGATATAATTTATTTTTAAGTTTTTCATAACTTCTTTACTTTTTGTAAAACAAAATAAAAATAAAATAAAGTCTTAAAAATGTTCCATAACATTTCATCTTTTTTCATAAACAAACCTTTTAGTCCTTACTTGTTTCTGTCAGATTGTAAAAATGCCAAAGCCCCTCCGAACCATACACATCACACACATATCGATGCACACTTTGTTAATTAACAATATCCTACTGGTTATGTTTACAATTTTTACATACAGTGGAATGTCGCATGTCCGACCGTCACATAACCGCCCTGATCAATTAACCGCCTCGCTAAATAAATAAATAAATATTAAAAGTAGGCCACGAGAGTAATGGCATTGGCAGCAAATGCAGCTTCCACGATGGAAACAGAAAGAAAGCGTTATAGCAATCAGCCTTTTGGTGAGTTCCCCTTTGAGAGGCGGGCTTTGTGTGTGTGTCAGTCAGCTGCGTGTAGCAGTGACATTTCAACACACCAATCGAGAAAGCTTTTTGTGCAATGTGTTTATATGATGGAGCGCACGCTTGCAGATATTGGCAGCATGTTGTTGTAGCTTTTAAATGCATTTGAATTAAACAAAGCAAGATTCATAAACGCAATGCTTACCGGCCGTTTGTTTAAAATAGCCGAAGCAATATTTGGCAATATCAAGAAAGAGCACAAAGTACCGTGACAGAGATATGAAGAAAGCAGAACCAGGGAGGCAGGGACTTCTAGAGTTAAGAAAGAAGCCATCAGTTGCAGGTTACTGTATATTTACCGTTTGTTTTGTATTTTTTTAAAAAGCTTTGCGTGGAGATGGCTTATAGCAAACCGCATAGCAACACTGTGTATTTGTAGCCTAATTAATCTTGTTTACGTTTGCTTACTTTTAAAGCAAAAAATGTCCCCATGTTTAAAGCAGTTTGCGTGTTGTTTTTTGTTCACTAACCTATTTATGGATGTATAAATGCCTTTTCTAATAGATGTTCGCAAATCCAACTTTTTCACATATCCGCCTATACCCCAGTCACAGGGGGTCGGATATGCGACGTTGTACTGTAATTATACTTTGGCACAGGGACTGATACTTGAGACAGTGGCAATTTACCAGTTTATACAAGTTGTCCATTTTATTTCTTGTCAGTTTAGTCAGTGTGAGACAACAGGCATGTTTGGTTACATGTTGAATTATCTATTCCTAATGGTGCAATTTAAAGTAACAGACAGTAATTACCACTGAAATAATAGCTATTAAACAATTAAACGATTTAATAATGTAAACATGGTATTCTGTATTTAATGTAAGTTAAAATCGTGAATTAAAGCAATAAACAAATGCAAACTCCAACCCTAGCTTTCTCCCATATCCCACGTTGAGCAACTATTTTCCCTGTTTGCCAGCTTTGGGTTATAAATATTGTAGATTGACTGACAACCTCTGTGGTGTAGCCTATTGGTAAAGGACAGCACACTAATTTAGTAGGTTAATTAATAAAAACAGACTGCTCATTTAATCCGAGCTTATAGAAGCCTAAAGACCCCCCTGAAAAATTGGTACTACCCCATTTTTACTGTTATTATTAGGATGTGTTCTATTGCTCTGTCCCAGATGAGAGATTGTGTTTCTAAATCCATTTGGTAATGACTAACTGTTCAAAGAGGACTGAAATTAATTCTATTGTTCTGTTTGGTGGAGCTCTGGCAAAGCAGTTAATTTGCCCGTTTAACCAAATAGTGAAACAAGCTCACAATCAATTGCCATGCACCCTATCGCATTGATTACAATACACTTTCAATGGCCAAACTCCATCTGGAATAGATAAAAAAGTTCTTATATTCCACAGTTTATCTGTGAGGCTTTCCTGTCATTTATTAAAATAAGATGGAAGCTGATGAAGGACAAGCAAAGCTAGTTGGGCTTTTTTTCCACGGGTCTTTAATGTTTAAAACAGTACCAGAAACAGAAGGAATGATGTTAAAAAATAATGTTATTACACAACCTAAAATGTTGGTTGCAACATTTGATTCAGTTTCTCTGGGTTGATGGAAGGAAACACTATATGTTGCTATATGTTGTGGTGTAGGAGTGTTATGTGGTTCTTGGACCCCCCAGACTTGCTATGAGTTTTGTGAGGCCTATCCATTTTCTGAATGCATTTTCTGTGTACTATGACAAACCGCTGCATTGTTTCCGTTTCATTGTGGCATTGAACAAGTCAGCATTTAAAGATAATTCCTGAATATCAAAGATTAAGATTAGTGGACCTTAGTGTTTTACTTTAACAAGAAATAATACCACCTGATAGATAGTAAAGGGAAAGCACTAGGTGAGGAGTAAGATTTCAGACAAGTAGTCATAGACTTCAAACTTTATAACATATATCTCCTAATCTACAATCATAAATATCATTTCTAACTCTCAAAATCATTCAGTTATTTAAATAACTGGTCCTATTAAATCCAAAATGTATTACATTACCTGAAGGAACATTTAAATGTTTCATTTTCAATAACAGGTGTGTGTTCCTGTCCATAACACAAGCCCATCGTCCTCCAGTGGATAGTGAATGTGTCTCTGTTCTCACCATAGAATTTCTGGTGCCACAAGGATCAACTTTAATCCAAAGACCTATTTTGGAGTGCAAATTAATAATAACCAGGACCTTAGCTGCAACCAAATTGTATTAATGAATAAAACCTCACTACCACTTCAAACTTCAAAAGTGGTCTCTTATGATTAAGTGGTTTTACGTTTTTGCGTGTCTGGCATACATGTTAGCCATTCCTCTAGACTTTAGAAAGTAGCTTTAGCATACCAGCCAGCATAGTTCAGGAGGGACTGATGGTGTAGATTAAATGGAAATGTTTATTTAATGTATAAAGATAATTAACATGCCTATAGTTACACACTGAACACTGTCAGAATACTCATTGCTATCATTTTAATTCCAAATCAACAGAGGTCTGCAAGCAAAACAAAACATGTCTCATCTGGAAGTTAAATTATGATGGCCCAGTATATCAAAGATGCAATCTATTTTCTGTGGGGCAATCAAATTAGTCTTTCCATTGAATAGGCACTAGAAACAAACAAAAAAAAATCAGTGTCCAATTCTCCTACATACCACTTTTGATGGTACACTCTGAATCGGTCTCTGATAACCAGCGCATATTTTAAATGTTTGCAGAGTCAAGAGTCACACACACATCTCCCGCACAACTGTCTGATTTTAGTCAGTCATCCTTGTGATGCAATGAAGCTAACACAAGGGACTTCTATTACAAACTACAGTGCTATTAAGAAGGCTAACAATTGGTTTAGTAAAAATGCTGACGAAGAAGACAGCAAAAGTGCATCCTATGACTGTGGCCATAAACACAGGTTTAATTAAAGCTGCTTTGTATATTGGCCAGTGCAGAGACTCTGGGATTGGAATGAATGACTGCCCTTGCAACTGGCTTAGTATTGCATTTTGTGCCCTGGGGGTAACATTGTAAATTTGCAGGCAAAAAAAGTGTATGTTAAGCTATAATTTGGTGGGAGAGGAATGAGGTGCCAGTGGGCTGGAATGTGTGTCCATGTTTTTCCCCTTGTTTCGCTCAACTTTGCTGGGACAGGTTAATCGTTGCGCTGCCAAAAAACATGCAAGATAAAAATAATAAAACAATAACCAAACCACCAAAGACAACATTTACCCACTAGATGCTTTCAAAACAAGCCCAGTTTGGCTGGAAAAACATCGATCTGACAGCACTGAAGGAGCAACCTAAAACTTGCATGTGAGACGCATGAATTACCTATTAAATGTTACATCAAGTAAAATGTACAAATACAACATGAATTCGTGTGATTTGTTTGAGAAAAATCTATATCTGAATTGCCATTCCGGTACTTTAAGATTTAGGACTACACCACTGAGAGCAGGTATTTGTCAAGTTGAAAACTCTATGAATTTTTACAGCAGGCCAAGAGGAGTTTTCCATTCCAAGCACTCCAAAGTAACAAACCTTTACCTCATTGAGCAGTAAAAAGTGCAGAACCACTTTAAAATATATAGGGGATCTGGAAAGTAAAAGTTTCTGATTCCAGTATTTAACGTTATAATGATTAAACTCATTCAGATTTTATTTTCAAGTCCTCATTTTTTGCCATGAAACATTTGAGTCCCAAAACAAAGCTTTAATGGGAAGTGTATTTCTGTGCTAATAATTACATTTTCAATTGTTTTTGCAGTCACCATATGCATATAACAAATCACGCAGATATAGAACAGACTTGCCAGTGTAAGGTATACAGTGCTACAAATAATACAATAGGGTTTACAAGGGTGACTGAAAGTTTTTTCAAATTATTGTATACCTAAGTCCTCTACTGTGACCAGAGGGCAAACGTTTTACCACTGTCATAAAAAAATTGGTAAATACTGTATGTCTTCGTCCTTCAGTTTAGGACACCCAAATTGACAGTTTTGAAAAGTGGGACTAGTTTCTACAAGTGCTATATATATTTTTATGGTAATGTGAATTTGGCAGAAACAGCAACCACAGGTGTGGCCACTCTCCAGTTAGTGCAGATTGGTGCTAATTGGGGAGTGGCCACCTGCATAAAAGCAGGCAGAAATTGTCTGGGAGAGAGGAGTTGGTGAATTTTTTTAATCTGTGTTGTTTTAATATGTGCTGTTGCTGTGTTCTATATTTTCTGTGAGTAATGAAGGTGATTGCCCAGCCTATGAACCGTGTTTTGTTTGAACATTTTGTTTTGGCCCTTGTGCCCTTTTGTTTGGTGTTATTTTGTTATTAAAGTGCCTGTTTGCACTATAAACTTGTCTACGAGTTTCTTTCTTGCTGCGACCCTTTCTTGCTTTACTCTGTCAGTGTACGCTTCTAGACAACACACTTTTTCAATTGGAAGAAACAGTAGTATGACATAAATGTATCACATAATGCTTGAGATTTTTTGTACCCCATACCTCTAAAACCACAGAACAATTCCTATAACCCCCCTTCCCACAGTCTTATTTACATGCTGGCCCTGGAACTACCAACTACAGCTTTCCCTAAATTCGACATTGACATGGATGAGCTATAATTTAGTTTGCTTTGTGCTATTATACTGTGAAGATTAAATTAAGATATACTCAAACTCGTCAAAGGGAAGATATTGATTATTTCTCTGCGTTCTTTTTTTATGTAGTTTTGATAAATTTAATTGGGTTAGCTAAAGTAGTCCATATCCATATAGTTTCTGGGTGTATCATATTTAGTGTGACAATAAACTTAAACCTCAAACTGAACATATTTAGTGTGACCTATCCAGTGAGAATTGTAATCATATACCCCTGAGGTTACAAAGCAAAAATGAATGAATGTCTCATTGTCTTCTAGATATGTTTTTAAGATGCCAAAAGGAAGTACAGCAATAGTACAGGGAAAAGGGACAAATCTGAGACTAAGTGAAGATCTGTACATTACAGATTCCCTGTACTGTTCCTAGAGTATCAACACTTGTGTTTCTTGCTGAACACATAACAAAAATGTAGGTTTATTCTATGACTTATCTGTTTATACGGAGTTACCACATGTTTTAAAGATATTTAGCCTACAATCTAACATGACTCACTATTCCTATAGTAACTGTTGTGTAGGCAGGCAACAAAGTTGGTGAAATCTCAAATAACTTTGCATATGTTCTGTTTTCCACTGTATTGTAATGGTAAGGCAGGACTAACTTAATTTACTAAGGACATAATAATGCAATAATCTATGCACATACACTTTTTATATTTGTCTTTTACTCTTAAATTGCATTTGTTTTCATATTGTATGACCTTTAAACTTGGATATTTAACTTAAAAAATTGGACATTTGCAGCACAACTTAAGGGAAAATGGAAACCCATGCCCTACTCACCCTGGTCAACATGACATTACCATAATCATTTGGACAACTTATATTTTGGAAACCTTTCCCCTTTGTGCTATTTATAATAGCAACTACTAAAATCCTGATGATATATTATAATTATACACACTGTTTAGCCTACACAGGAAGACCTGTATTTTTGCATACAGAGAACCAGTAGGCTATTGCATACATTGACTGTTTATTTTGAGCTTCAAGACTGTATTTCCCTTATGTTATTGAAGTGAAGCATGGAGTTGCTTATGAAGTCTCTTGCTGAGGTTTGTTATTCCTACAGTTCTTTGATTTCATTTTAAAGTAATAAATAATGACAAGTGAGGAAACCACCTTTTGGTTCAAATCTTTGCAAACCAGTTTTAAATAGCACAGTCTGAAATTGTACCTCTACAGAATCAAATGAAAACAATACATATACGAACAAGAAACAGAACGCAACCTTGTGTTACAGTGTGCGTATGTATGAAATAAAACAACGCCTATATTAGATACAGTGCCACATATATAGACGGATGTTTTTGGTTTAAACACACTTTTGATGATACATGAGGTCTGCCACATGTGATTAAGTTCAGATTGTTATTGATGATTGTTAATTTGTGGTTAGGACACTACAAGACAAATATGTAAATTTATATTGAATGATAACTGTACGTTTAATTAGTACTTTATTTTCTCAAACAGAACTATACATCAACAGGGAACTATTATTACATACCATTTAGTTAACATGCACCTTTAGGAAGGATCAGTTAAAACACACACACACACACACACACACACACACACACACAAATAATATACTGTTATAGACATGCTAAGGTGTAGTATCCGTAATTGTTGCATTGTCACAACAGGACAGGCTGCTTCAAGCACCACAATAATAAAATAGCATGCAAGTAGGCTTTGAGCTTCTTCTTGCTTACATTTCAGTATTTGTGCATTTTTTATGAATTTAGTCCCTTGAGTAGGTCTCTGAATAATATGGATGCAGAAATGGTGTCTCCGAGAAGAAGAGGGGAAAACCTGTGAATAGGAGGAAACCTCTGTTAACAATGTAGCAACAATTGAATTAATTTGTTATATTGTTATAAGGACATTGGTTAAGACAACAGGTACAACACAACTACAGGTTCATAATTACATTTGTGGTATTACTTAGTGCCACAAGTCTGGGTTTGGAGTATATATATATATATATATATATACAGTACTGTGCAAAAGTTTTAGGCAGGTGTGAAAAAATGCTGTAAAGTAAGAATGCTTTCAAAAATAGACATGTTAAAAGATTATATTTATCAATTAACTAAATGCAAAGTGAGTGAACAGAAGAAAAATCTAAATCAAATCCATATTTGGTGTGACCACCCTTTGCCGTCAAAACAGCATCAATTCTTCTAGGTACACTTGCACAAAGTCAGGGATTTTGTAGGCATATAGTCAGGTGTATGATTAAACAATTATACCAAACAGGTGCTAATGATCATCACTTCAATATGTAGGTTGAAACACAATCATTAACTGAAACAGAAACAGCTGTGTAGGAGGAATAAAACTGGGTGAGGAACAACCAAACTCAGCTAACAAGGTGAGGTTGCTGAAGACAGTTTACTGTCAAAAGTCATACACCATGGCAAGACTGAGCACAGCAACAAGACACAAGGTAGTTATACTGCATCAGCAAGGTCTCTCCCAGGCCGTTTTGAAGCAATGCACTATCTGCAACCTTTTTCATTTTTGATTGCTATCTGAGTCTAAATGCTGCTGGATCGTAGCTTGACATACGTGATCCAAGGAACCATTGCAGGTTGTACAAAATTATTATTATTATTATTATTATTATTATTATTTATTTCTTAGCAGACGCCCTTATCCAGGGCGACTTACAATTGTAAGCAAATACATTTCAAGTGTTACAGTACAGGTAATACAATAAGAGCAAGATAAATACAATGACAAGTTCAAGCAAGTACAAGTGTGACAAAATACAATTCAATACAGCAGATAAGTGACAGTGATAGTTACATCAAGATATGATTAAATACCAAATACTACAGTTTAAACATATGGCAGGTTACAGTACTCTGAAGTACAGGATTAAATGCAGTAAAGTAGGGGCAGGTAAGAGTAAGTAAAGCAAATTTAAGGAAGGGTGAAAGTGTCCCAGGGGGAAACAGAGGAGTTCTACAGGTGCTGTCTGAAGAGGTGAGTCTTAAGGAGGCGCTGAATGTGGTCAGGGACTGGGCGGTCCTGACATCTGTAGGTAGGTCATTCCACCACTGCGGAGCGAGGGTGGAGAAGGAGCGGGCTCTGGAGGCAGGGGAGCCGAGAGGAGGTAGAGCCAGTCTTCTAGTGCGGGCGGAGCGGAGAGGTCGAGTGGGGGTGTAGGGAGAGATGAGGGTCTGGAGGTAGCTGGGTGCAGTCTGGTCAAGGCATCTGTAGGCTAGTACAAGAGTCTTGAACTGGATGCGGGCGGTGATCGGTAGCCAGTGGAGTGAGCGGAGTAGTGGAGTTGCGTGGGAGAAGCGAGGCAGAGAGAACACCAGGCGGGCAGCAGAGTTCTGGATGAGCTGGAGCGGACGGGTGGCGGCCGCAGGGAGGCCAGCCAGGAGGGAGTTGCAGTAGTCTAGGGCGGGAGAGTACCAAGGCCTGGACCAGGAGCTGGGTGGCGAAGTTGGTGAGGAAGGGTCGGATTCTTCGGATGTTGCTCAGGAAGAATCGGGCAAGTGCGTGCCAGAGTGGAGATGTGCTGGGAATAAGAGAGGCAGGGGTCCAGGGTGACTCCGAGGTTCTTAGCGGAGGAAGAGGGAGAGAGTGTGGTAGATTCCAGAGGAACAGAGATAGAGAGATCAGAGGAGGGGAGGAGGAGGGAAAGAAAAGGAGGTCAGATTTAGAGAGGTTAAGTTTGAGGTGATGCGAGTGCATCCAGGAGGAAATAGCAGACAGACAGGTAGAGATACGGGAGGAGATGGTGGAGTCAGAGGAGGGGAAGGAGAGGAAAATCTGAGCATCATCAGCATAGAAATGGTATGAGAAACCATAGGATGCGATGAGGGGCCCAGGGAGCGGGTGTAGAGAGAGAACAGGAGAGGACCCAAGACTGACCCTTGGGGACTCCTGTTAAGAGAGGGTGAGGTGTGGAGGTTGCTCCACGCCAGGTTACCTGGTAAGTGCGGTTGGAGAGGTAGGAGGAGAACCAGGCCAGAGCAGTGCCAGAGACTCCCAGGTCAGCAGAGAGGACAGTAGAATAGAGTGATCAACAGTGTCAAAGGCAGCAGAGAGGTCGAGGAGAATTAGGACAGAGGAGAGAGAGGCAGCTCGGGCAGACTTAAGTGAGTTGGTGACAGACAGGAGGGCGGTTTCAGTGGAGTGAGCAGAGCGGAATCCAGATTGGAGAGGGTCGAGCAGAGAGTGGTTGGACAGGAAAGCAGAGAGCTGGCGGTGTACAGTCCGCCAAGGGTTTTGGAGAGGAAGGGTAGGAGGGAGACAGGACGGTAGCTCTGGAGGGAGGTGGGGTCGAGGGTAGGTTTTTGAGGATGGGAGTGATAGAGGCTTTTTGAAGGCAGAGGGAAAGAGACCAGAAAGTAGAGAGGTGTTGAGAAGGGAGGAGATGAAGGGGAGTAGAGCAGGAGCAGCAGCTTGAAAGAGGTGAGTGGGGAGGGGGTCCAGGGCACACGTGGTGGGTTTGTGACCCTGGAGCAGGGAGGAGAGGTCAGAGTCTGAGAGGGGCGAGAAGGTGGAGAAGGAGGGTGAGTTAGTAGGGGATGCAGTGGGTGTAGGGGTTGGAGCAGGAGGAGGTGCGGGGGAGGGAGAGGTGTTAAAGAGTTGTTAAATAGCTGCCACCAGCAGAATGCAAAATTATTGTACACTATCCACTGCAGTAATTATTGTAGATTTTTTAAATTCATTTTGGACACTTGCAAAATGTTCACTTGCTTAAAAATATCAGTTGAGATCTCTTAGGATACTAAACCCGCCTCGGAGAACCATTGGCAAACTCATTTGAAGTGATTTTTAAAACCCAAAAAGGAATGACTAAAGCTAAGGTTTACAATTTTAGAAAAGCAAACTATGAAGGTATCTAACAAAAGCAGATTGGAGTAAAATAGAGAACATTGTAGTACTAGAGGCGCAAAACAATTACATCCCAAAAGTAGACAAATCTAAATCTAAAACAAAATGGCCAAAATGGTTTAATACATCAATTAAAAAAAATATTCAGCGAAAGAAGACTACATGGTGATCTGATTCAAGCATTCAGAATTCTAAAAGGTATTGACAATGTCGACCCAGGGGACTTTTCGACCTGAAAAAAGAAACAAGGACCAGGGGTCACAAATGGAGATTAGATAAAGGGGCATTCAGAACAGAAAATAGGAGGCACTTTTTTACACAGAGAATTGGGTCTGGAACTAACTCCCCAGTAATGTTGTTGAAGATGACACTCTGGGATCCTTCAAGAAGCTGCTTGATAAGATTCTAACAACCAAACAAGCAAGATGGGCCGAATGGCCTCCTCTCATTTGTAAACTTTCATATGTTCTTATATCTACCAATCAGTGAGGAGAGCCCAGAGTGGTTATTGGCTGCTGTTAAGTGTCAGTCAATAAATCCTGTCCAAATTGAAACAAGCTTATAATCACATAAGGAACCTGGACCGATACACATAACTTAACCCTCTGAACCCCTGAATGCCCATGAGCGCCCGTCCTGTAGATTACTGGAACACCTGCCAGTGCCTGTGTTTTTGTTCAGGCACTGCAATAATCATTATCGCATCAACATACTCACATCAGTCTTCTGTATACACAGAAGGGATTCACTTATGACCTGGAAGTGGAAATGACGTATGTTCACATACCAAAACAAAGATGGATAAGAGACGAAAAGGTTTTTTTTTTCTTTTTTTTTAGACTGTTGTCGAGATGGTTTCAAAAATTCATTCTAATGAAGAAAGCGATCCAAAATCATTCTCGTCTGCCTCAGATATGGATTTAGATGAGTTACAAGTTTTAAAAAAGTGAAATATCGCTGGTATACCAAACTTATAAGAAAACTGTATGATGCGCTGTTTATAAGTAATTGAATCATATGCTAAAAACAACTTTAAAAAGCAAGGCAGTTAGTATTGGGTATTGAATATCTGTAATCTATTTGATTTGATTGTGGCTGAATTGATTTACCAGAAGTAGCGGGTTGTGTTTGTTGTAAATAACGCTGTGTTACAATATATGCTGTTATTGTATACTGACTTGTTGGAGCCTTGGTATATTTGTATTTGCTGAAGTAAATATAATATGCAAGTGTTTTTGCTGTATTTTGTTGTTTTGTTGTATAGAAAAATATGTTTATGTGTGAGCTCTGTGTTTTCTAGATATATTTTTGTTTGTTTGGGGTAAATTCAATATTAGTAATAAAAAAAAAAAAACACATAAGCTGCTTTTTATTTTACAAAATGGGACCCTGCTTCAGGAATTTCATGGAATGGTGTAATAATACACATGAGCATTAATAAATGTGACCAAATATGTGGTTAGAAAATAATGGACCGTCTCTCTCTCTCTCTGTGTCTCTGTTCACCCAGTTATACTTTTCAGTCTTTCTTTAAGAATTTTACAATGTTACTATTGCAGTTACAAAGTTTACAATGTTATTATTGCAGTTTTAAAGCCACAATTTTTCTAGAAATTCATAGGTTTAATAATCAGTTGTAATATTTAAATTGAATTGCTTAATTCAAAAACATATTTCAAAATATGAATACAACAAACTGTGTGTAGTATAGGACTATATTTTTGTAAATAGTTTAACAGTTTTTTTCTTGAATTTTTTTATATCCAGTTACAACAAGTTTTACTTTACAAAAACTGTCACGTTTGGTGTTATTTGAAAGAATGATTTGACCTGTTTAAAATAATAATAATAAAAAGTTGTAATTATAGATTTGTCATGACTTTTGAGTGATGTTTATTTGAATAAAACAGAGGCGAAATCTGCCAAAATTCTGAGGAATCTACAGAACGGTTATTTTATTATTCTGGGGTCTAAAGGGTTAATTGGATTTAAGTGCAGGGTAAAAATACACAAAATAGACAGTTTTCACGATGAAGAATTAATTTCACGGTCCGTGTCATGTTTTTCACTGCCATGAAATAGGTAGGGCCTTAGTAATGTACTGTATAAGTGTAAGCGAATCCATGTGGGCGAAACACTTCTCTGAACACTCCAGTATGTGACGCATTTTTGGTTGCGACGTGGTATGTAGATAGATTAGGTCTATACATCCTCATCCACAAAAGCAAAACTTTTACTCCAAAATGTTTTTCCCATAATTATTTGTTGTCAAGAAATTTCAAGAAATTATAAATTTCCATTGGGGTACAATAGAAGTCCTCGGAATTTGAATTAACTAGGACAATTTTGCATTGAAGAATGGTCACAAATCACTAAAGAATCAGGCCAAAAGCTCATTGACAAATATCCTAATTGTTTAAAAGAGATTATTATTGCTAAAGGTACCTCAACTAGCTATTAATTTAATTTTCCTTGACAGGATATGAATACGTTTGAATTAGCATTTCTGGAGTTCTGCAAAAATAATTGCTGAAATAAATAATTGTAGAAATCTATTTCTTGTAACTTTTTTTTCCTCATCCACAAAAGCAAAACTTTTACTACAAAAGATTTTTCCTAAAATTATACATTTCCATTGGGGTATGTAAACTTTTGACTACAACTGTATATAACATGGCTTGGAAAAATAACAACCTGGTTAGACAGCATCACATGACCATGTGTATATATAAAGTATACCATTGCTTGCATACTAGTGAGCCGCATCACACTGAATGAATCACTACGTACCTGCATTCTAAATTCCATAACAAGCTGCCATTTTATTTGTTATTAGTTACAAAACCACTGCCAAAAATGAGTGACATTCCACCTATTTCCTTTAACCCTTTGTGGTCCTATGTCGGACCATGCCGGACATTCCAATTTTTCCTTTCCAGTCCGATATAATCAAAAAGACGTCAAGCACAGGTCTCTAATTGTTTTTTCTCCGGAAAAAGCTGAGAAAAGCTTTCAATGGCCGAATGAGGCGGAGAGAAGACGAAACAAAAAAAGGAGGCGGATCTGAGCAATACGCATAGTCCCTTCCCCACAGACATAACACGGACATAAACAAACAAAATAGCTGCTTCTGCATCCAGTGCTTAAAGAATATCACGGACATTTGCCAAGCTTTTTGAGATATTATAGTAATAAAATAATGACTTGGATAGCATTATTGAGGAGTTTGGTGATAAAACAAGTGATCAGGAGATGATGTATCAGTATGCACTACTATGAAGAGATATTATTATTATTATTTATTTATTAGCAGACACCCTTATCCAGGGCGACTTACAATTGTTACAAGATATCACATTATACATATTATACATTATTTCACATTATTTTTTACATACAATTGCCCATTTATACAGTTGGGTTTTTACTGGAGCAATCTAGGTAAAGTACCTTGCTCAAGGGTACAGCAGCAGTGTTCCCCATCTGGGATTGAACCCACAACCCTCCGGTCAAGAGTCCAGAGCCCTAACAATACTCCACACTGCTGCCCCAATATGTGATATATGTGCTAAATACAGTAAACAAGGAGTGGGGCAGGGCTGGAGATGCAGTACTGTGTCCTGTTTTACTATGAATAAAATTACTTTTAAACAGCGGGTGTAAAATAAACAGCCCTGGTGAAAATAAATTGAACCTGACGCACCTGACAGGTGCTGAATAAATGGACTGCAAAGGCTTATATATTTGGGGATGAAACTCCAGATAACTGGTACAACACCAACTTTTTGAGTGAAGACAGCAGTCCAGCAACAACTGTCAAGAGCAGACACATAACATTAGATGAGAAACAGCTAAATGAAATAGAAGAAAACAAAGATTGAAAAAACACAAAAAGAAAACTACAGCATGGGCTGTTAATGTACTTAAAGACTGGTTTAAAGAAAAAAAATATGGACATTCAGTTTTAGGAAATAAGTCCTAAAAAAATTCTCAACAACGTGTAAGAAGTTCAACTGGGGACCAGTATTCAGTCTCCAGTTTTATAGCGCTGAACTGGACTAAATGGATATTTTACAGGAGAAGTTTTAACATCAACAGCAAGTTTAAAACCAACAAGAACGTATTCCTGTCAGTCATGACAACTTTTAGAAAAGCAGATAAAGACAAGGCCGGACACAACCCCCCGAATTACCGGCCTGGATTTGAAGCGTCTGCTGGAAACTGAGGCACTGTCACCTGACACCACGGTCGGATTGGTGCATAAAGTCTGGTTTGATCTTCAACTTAGTCTGGCACAACTTGGACGTAAGAGTGTCCGACAACTAACAAAAACATCTTTTGAGATCCGAAAGAATGAAAACGGACTTGAATATGTGTGCCTCGCATATTTAACGAGTACATAAACTCACCTGAAGATACAGCTTCAGCATCCATGGTAACTTTTCCCCTTACTTCCTTGGTGTCATTTGAAATTCTGACCATCATCAGCATGTGTTCAGTCCCCTAGTTTCAAAATAAACGGACATGTGCAATTTATTTTTAATAATTTAATAAATTAAATTAAATTACATTTGGGACTATATTACACTGCGGATGTATACACAATAAAGGTTTCTGGTTTTGTCAATTTAAAATGTGTTTTAATTATTTTAATTATTTTTCATCCCCCAAATGACAGTTAGCCATGTTATAAGCGGTATAAACTAATTTGGGCCGTGCGGTTCCGATGATATATATACCAGCCCAGGCATGGTATATATCATGGGAACCGCACGGCCCGTCGTGTTTTATACCTTACATATTGCATGGCTTTTTGATCAGGTTTATTTGATTGAGGATTCATTTATTAGAACATGGATAATATACTATGGCTACATTCTGGGAATCTGAGGCTGTGTTGTACAATGCCGTTGCTTGAAGTTAACAGTTTAGAACACATTATCGTTCCATGTTCACATTTCGTTAGTGTTCATTTTAAAATGACATTTTACCTGCCTCCTCATGAAAAACAGAATTAGGATTCAATCAGTAGCTTAATTAGGTTTAATTTAGGCTCTTAAACGAAGGGCCTAAACAAAAACAAAAACAAAATGGAATGCTGTTTTTGTTCCCATCGCTGTATTGCATGCTTGCATATTAAAAGTTATATAAAATGTGGCCAAATTCACATTTAAATAAATAAATAATAAATGAATGCTCATGGACTAAGAATCTGACCCTAATTCTCAAAAGAGAATTAAACAAAAGTGATGACTGATAATGAATCTAGTAATCTGGTAGACATCGTAAATAGTGAAAAACCTTATATTACTTAAAAATGCTTAGTATTTTTTTTTATTTCTGAATAGGGACTCTTAGCTCTAAATAGCCAAAAGACAGGAAAGCCGTAGTACTGACAATTTTTTTTTTTTTAATTTAGTCATTGCCAATTATTTTTATTATTTTCTCCCAATTTGGAATGGCCAATTATTTTAGGCTCAGCTCACGCTACCACCGCTGCGCTGACTCAGGAGGGCGAAGACGAACACACACTGTCCTCCCGGCGTGTGCCGTCAGCCGACCGCCACACTGCGGACTCACCATGCAGCCACCCAAGAGCTACAGCGTTGGCGGACAACGCAGCTCTTGGGCAGTTTACAGGCAAGCCCGCAGGCGCCCGGCCAGACTACAGGGGTCGATGGTGCGCGGTGAGCCAAGGAGACCCTGGCCGACCTAACCCTCCCTCCCCGGCGGCCAGCCAATTGAGCGCCACCCCCCGGAAGCTCCCGTCCTCGGTCAGCAAAGGAATAGCCTGGACTCGCGACGTCCAGACTATAGGGCACATCCTGCACTCCACGCCGAGCACCTTTATTGGATGCGCCACTCAGGAGCCCCCAGTCCTGACTCATTTGCCACATTCCTGACTCTCTCACTTTTGGAAGTTGGTTTATTATTAATCTGACTAGTATATCACAAATTTAAAAAGTACTTTGAAGACATAGGCCTAGGTTAATTAATTGATCATGCCCTACTGGTCAGGGAGAGGAACTATACAATTTCAAAAATAACAAAGCATTCAATGGAACGGAGACTATCAGTCCTAGTTAAAATGCAACATAAAAAGCAGAAAACTGAAATATAGCTAAACATAGCTAAATAAAATAACTCTAAAGTGACAAATAAATAATACAATAAAATGCAGTTCTGCTTATATTTTAGATATATGATAGAACTGCAGCAGTGTAATGACCTTTGTTATTTATGTATTTATTTTTATTTATACAGTATTATATCAAAGGGCTGTCAGTTTATGGTATTATTAATGCTACGAGGATTCTGTTTTTTAATTCATTTTAGAATGATATTGAACATATCTAATGTATTTTGTAACTCTTACTCTGCAGTTTTGTCTTGACAGGATAGAATAGAGTTAAAAAGATAATAGCACAGATGTATTGTAGGTAGTTTTACACCAGCTTGTAGTTGAGGCTCACATTGTGCCAGGCTGTTTGATAAAAGCAGGAAACAGTGCTTTGAGATTAAAGTGCCAGTAAGGGTGGAGACCATGGGAATTATTCTCCAGCACCTAATAATTATCAGGTATTATCTTATCTGCCTCCATGCAATCCTTTTCTTTTGAAGATTAATGGTTAAAAAACATTCTTTAAATAAGCATACAGTATGTTGCAGTAACCCCCCTCCCCTTAAATTCTGTTTTGATTGAACACTATTGTTGACTTTTCTACTTGCTACAGCTATATGTTTTGATATGTTATACTCCAGACCTGAATATAGAAAGTTTAAAGCAATCTGCTGCACAAAGCTTTTTCGAAATAACCAACACAGAGATAAATGCATACACGTGACACTATTGAAAGGTTTAGAATGTTTGGAATGTTTAAATTACCATATGTTCCTGTCACAGATTTGTAGTGACGTCCGGCCAGGAAGTAGACAGACACAGTAGTGGGGTGATTGAAGGCACTGATGCATGAGTTTATTATAAATAAAAGATTTACACAAAACAAAACACTTTTGTAAAACAAAACGGCACGATGGCCAAAACAAAGACACACACAAACCAATGAAACAAACAAGTGCCGTGCTGAGCTGTTTCAGTACGAGTAGCATTGTTATTAGTGCTGAGACAAACACAGAATTTTCATGTTCGAAATGATGCGATTGCCTTTTTTCTGTCCCATGAGATTCTTACTCGCTCTAAAGCAGCACAACGCGTTTTTGTCCCAGATAGCTTTCCATTGAAATCACTGTGCATGCACGCATAATCTGGTTTGTTTACTTAGTGCTGTCAAAATCTTTTAAACAGAGGCTCAAGAACTGTCAAGGGTATACGCAGGTAAACGGCGTTTACCCATTTTTAATTTGGGCAATATCGAGTTTACCCACTTCTCATGTAAGGGATACAGAGTTTACTCATTTCTACTCTCCTGTGACATACAAATCTTGGGTTAAAGACAAGATATTCTACCGTTGAGCGTCTGTGTTGTGTTGCTGTGCGTGAGACTGACACCTGAGAGCTCTCAGTTATAACTGGAATGAGCAGGGGGGCATGGCCACTGGACTGGGTGTTCTCTTTGTATGTGCGGGTGTGTGAGTGTTCTATGATTGGTTGTTTATGTTCTGTTAATGTTCTGTTAGGCACACTGGACCTGCAGGGCGGTGCTAGTAGCCTTAAACCTAGCCCGCGAACGGACGCTCACAGAACTGTTCACATGAAGCGCACCTGTCGGGTCTGTGACTGTTCACAGAGGGGAAATAACTGTATATGGGGGCTCTGGTTGGCTCGGGTTAATAACAATGTACCTGTTCATGTGTATCTGTTCAATCTGTTGAACTCCAAACAGTGGTGTTTACCTACTTTTTTATTTAAAAGTCTTGTCGGGGTACAACAGGAGAGGCGGGGTAGGAAAAATACCGCACATAGATTTGATAAAACAACTGTAATGCCACAAACATACAGCTGTTTTCAAACAGTAGTCCAATCTCCCAAAATGGCCGACAGAGCAAAAAAAAAGGCAAACTGACCTCCAATACCCAGAACGACTGGTGACGTCACTCACAGTGTTTACTAGGAGTGAGAAAACAGATAAAGGCTGATGTCATGGGAAAGTGGGGGGAGGAGAGAGCAGGACTTACCGGTGGGGAAAAAAAAGTGTCAGCGCAAACTGGAGAATGTGTGATTCAAAGAGCCTGTGAAAGGTAACTCAAAACTTAAATTACTTTTCGTTGCGGGTTGCGCGCAGTTTATTTTAGACGCGCTGTTTAAAAGTATTTTTTCACAGTAAAACAGGTTTAAAAGGCACTGCATATCAACAGGATACTCAGTACTGCATCTCCAGCCCCGCTCCACCCCTTGTTCGCTATATTTTTCAAATGCCTCTTAATAATAGTACATACCGATAAATCATCTCTTGATCACTCATTTTATCACCAAACTCCTCAATAATGCGATCCAAGTCGTTATTTTATTACTGTAACATCTAAAAAAAAGCTCTGCAAATGTCTGTGATATTCTTTGAGCGCTGGATGCAGAAGCAGCTATCTTGTTTGTTTATGTCCGTGTTATCTATGCGGTGTCGGGTCTATCAGTATTCATGAGATACGCCCTTTTTTTTCGGCTTCTCTCGGCTCCTATCGGTCTCACTCGGCCATTGAATGGTTTTCTCGGCTTTTTCCGGAGAAAAAACGACTAGAGACATGTTTATTGCGTCTTTTTGATGATGTCAGACAGGGTCTGACATTGGACCGGAAAGGGAAAATTACGATGTCGGACCAGGTCCGACATAGGACCGTAAAGGTTTAATGGAGGATACTGTGTCCTGGGTATAAGAAGAACAAAAAGGACTGTGTTAAAGAAGATTACGTACCTGACCAGACCAGTTTAAGAAACGGATTGGTGTCAAGTTGAGAGAGACTGGTGCGTGGACTAAAATAAACATTAGTTGTGTTTATATGAAGTTACTTTTGAACCATACTCTGTGTAAATGAATACAACTGTTGTAACTTCTCTGTTCTCCCGACCAGTCCTTCTCACCACGTCACAAATACACTTGGATACCCACAGACCCGTGAAATATTCTTTCACTATATATATATATATATATATATATATATATATATATATATATATATATATATATATATATATATATATATTCATCTCACATCTCACATATCACACGGAGCTCTTTTTCATTTGCCATTTTTGGAAAGTGTCACACAAATTCTGGCAAGATGGTAAATAAGTGCAAGGTATTTTTGTAATTTGTAGTGAATACAAACATCTGATTTCCATTACATGAGAGTAGATGTTAAAACTTCATGCTGATTTGAACTTGGCTCTCGCCGAGATAATTTATGTATCCAAATGCATGTCAAAAAATATTCATTTGAATATTCTGATATTTGTCCCAGCACTAATTGTTATTATATAAGTCGTTGTTTTATTCAGGAACGTCATATAAAGCATCCACACAACCGAAACATTGTAAATAAAAGGACATTTGAACAGAAATGTGTTTATATACAGATATATTACATAAAGTACAGTACTGTGCAAAAGTTTTAGGCAGGTGTGAAAAAATGCTGTAAAGTAAGAATGCTTTCAAAAATAGACATGTTAATAGATTATATTTATCAATTAACTAAATGCAAAGTAAGTGAACAGAAGAAAAATCTAAATCAAATCCATATTTGGTGTGACCACCCTTTGCCTTCAAAACAGCATCAATTCTTCTAGGTACACTTGCACAAAGTCAGGGATTTTGTAGGCATATAGTCAGGTGTATGATTAAACAATTATACCAAACAGGTGCTAATGATCATCAATTCAATATGTAGGTTGAAACACAATCATTAACTGAAACAGAAACAGCTGTGTAGGAGGAATAAAACTGGGTGAGGAACAGCCAAACTCAGCTAACAAGGTGAGGTTGCTGAAGACAGTTTACTGTCAAAAGTCATACACCATGGCAAGACTGAGCACAGCAACAAGACACAAGGTAGTTATACTGCATCAGCAAGGTCTCTCCCAGGCAGAAATTTCAAGGCAGACAGGGGTTTCCAGATGTGCTGTCCAAGCTCTTTTGAAGAAGCACAAAGAAACGGGCAACGTTGAGGACCGTGAGACGCAGTGGTCGGCCAAGGAAACTTACTGCAGCAGATGAAAGACACATCATGCTTACTTCCCTTCGCAATCGGAAGATGTCCAGCAGTGCCATCAGCTCAGAACTGGCAGAAAACAGTGGGACCCTGGTACACCCATCTACTGTCCGGAGAAGTCTGGTCAGAAGTGGCCTTCGTGGAAGACTTGCGGCCAAAAAGCCATACCTCCGACGTGGAAACAAGGCCAAGCGACTCAACTATGCACGAAAACACAGGAACTGGGGTGCAGAAAAATGGCAGCAGGTGCTCTGGACTGATGAGTCAAAATTTGAAATATTTGGCTGTAGCAGAAGGCAGTTTATTCGGCCGAAGGGCTGGAGAGCATACACGAATGAGTGTCTGCAGGCAACAGTGAAGCAGGGTGGAGGTTCCTTGCAAGTTTGGGGCTGCATTTCTGCAAATGGAGTTGGGGATTTGGTCAGAATTAATGGTCTCCTCAATGCTGAGAAGTACAGGCAGATACTTATCCATCATGCAATACCATCAGGGAGGCATCTGATTGGCCCCAAATTTATTCTGCAGCATGACAACGACCCAAACATACAGCGAAAGTCATTAAGAACTATCTTCAGCGTAAAGAACAAGAAGGAGTCCTGGAAGTGATGGTATGGCCCCACAGAGCCCTGATCTCAACATCATCGAGTCTGTCTGGGATTACATGAAGAGAGAGAAGCAACTGAGGCTGCCTAAATCCACAGAAGAACTGTGGTTAGTTCTCCAAGATGTTTGGGCCAACCTACCTGCCGAGTTTCTTCAAAAACTGTGTGCAAGTGTACCTAGAAGAATTGATGCTTGATGCTGTTTTGAAGGCAAAGGGTGGTCACACCAAATATGGATTTGATTTAGATTTTTCTTCTGTTCACTCACTTTGCATTTAGTTAATTGATAAATATAATCTATTAACATGTCTATTTTTGAAAGCATTCTTACATTACAGCATTTTTTCACACCTGCCTAAAACTTTTGCACAGTAGTGTACATCCTCAAAAAACTGAGTAAAAAATGAAATAAAGAAATATTTGAAAATAAATTTGTGTATATACAGTGATTTCCATTACATGAGAGAAGATGTTAAAACTTCATGCTGATTTGAACTTGGCTCTCGCCAAGATAAGCACCAACTAAGACGTAGCTTCACAGTAAACTAATGTGATCCATATGTGTCTCCATCCATTTGCGCTTCCTTCCATATGATGATGTAGATATCCTTCTGTCTGGTGTTGATGGCTGAAGTGTAATGTTGGCTCCAGGGATCAGCTTATTTTGCCTCCCTAGCGCATCAGCACACACAACGGCTACGATGCTGGCTCCGGGATCAACCATAGTGCGGTCTCCCCAGCGCATCAGCATGACAACCGTCTGGATTGAGCTAAGTAGGGTACATCTCTGGGGTCTTCAAGTGGGCACCTTCCATCCTCGGTGTTTCGTCGACTAGCCCACGACACCTCAAGAGGGCTCGACGGTGATTCTGGCGTCCCAGCATCACCCCTCCGTCCCCCACTCAACTCAGCCCAGCTTACTTACCTGTACATCAGCCTTTCTTTCTTTCTATTGTGCTTGAGATCCCCAGCCAGAATCTTTCCGTCTCAACCACAGCCAGTTGCTGCTCCTCTCTGCTGCTTCAGATAAGTTCTTCACTGTGCGACGCAACTCTTGGCCATTGAATCCGACATCTCTGAGAAACCGGGTTGTAGAGTGTGCCACAAATCCTCGACATCCCACTTCCACTGGGTAAACCCAGACTCTCCATCCTCGCTGTTCCGCTTCAGTGGCTAGTTGAGCATACCGCAGTTTCTTCCTCTCATACGCCTCATCTACAGCATCCTCCCATGGCACTGTTAACTCTACCAGGTGAACAAGGCGTGCTGATCCAGACCACAGGACAATATCTGGTCGAAGGTTTGTGGTGGCAATTTCAGGTGGAAAAATAAGCCGCTGACCAACATCTGCCAGCATTTTCCAGTCTCTAGCAGCTTCCAGTTGTCCTGGGAGGATTGGTTTTAACACCTTTTCTTGGTGGTTGCTCTCCTGGGCGGAGAAATGTTGTCTTTTGTGTGTAATGTTTTGATGGAACAGGTGGCAACTTATTGGTCATGTTACGCTTGTCTTCCAATGCTAAGGCCAAACATCGCAGCACCTGGTCATGGCGCCAAGTAAACCGTCCTTGGCTAAGAGCCACCTTACATCCTGTCAAAATGTGCCTTAATGTTGCAGGTGATGAACACAAAGGACATGAGGATCCTCTCCTACCCAGAGGTTTAGGTTCTGTGGTGATGGGAGAACATCATATGTTGACCTTATAAGGAAACTGATCCTGCTCTGTTCCATTGACCATAGGTCTTGCCAGCCAATCTTGCGTTGTTCCACACTCTCCCATCTCATCCATTCTCCCTGCTTGCCCTGGGAAATGGCCTTTATACACCTCATCCTCTCCTCCTGCTTTTGCACCTCGTTGACTACAAGCTTCCTCCGTTCGCTGGGGCTGCCTTGTGCCATGTAGGAGGAGCTGAACTGAGACCAAGACCCCTCTTCCATGCTGAACTTGCCCCATGATATCACCAATTCGAAGGGCAGCCTTTGCATCCTCCACAGCTTTCTTTGCCATCCACTTTCTTCCAGTTTTCAACACAGGTGCTGTCTCCCTTACGCATTTGTCGCGTGACTCTACTAATGTCATTTCCAGTCGGACCTTGGCGCACTTAAACTCCTCGGTTAGAGCGGAGACAGGTAGCTGCAGTATTCCTTTACCATAAAGTCCCACTCTGCTGAGGCAGCGTGGAACTCCCAACCATTTCCTGATGTGTGAACTGATTAAAGCTTCCAGCTTCTCTACTGTTGTCAAAGAAACCTCGTACACAGTCAGTGGCCACAGCAACCTTGGCAGTAGGCCAAACTGAAAGCACCAGAGTTTTAGTTTGCCTGGTATATAATGTACATACAAAACTGTACAATTGAAACAATGTAAATAAATATCTTTTTTTTAAATAAATGGGTTTATATTGCCTACATAACAAAGTGCAACCGAAACTATGCATTTATATACAACAATCAAAATGACATGAATAAATAAACATTTGAACAGAATGGGCTTCATTTACAATTGTTTACAAAGTCTAAGTGCTGGCACAAATCACACAGATACCGTGCTTTTCAAAATATGCAGTGCACTTACCGCATTGTCCGTCTTTGCTGCATCAGAATCTTGTTTGGTAAAATTTGCAGTAATTCCAAACACTCTTTTCTGTCCTGCTTCTTCAATGATCCATTTGCAATGTGTATTGGGGCAACAATGAATTTCTTAGAGAAACGTGTGACTTATAGTAACCAGTGCAGAAAGACAGCCTAGCACTGTGAGCTGTCAAGGCTAATTGATGGGCTATCAGGGGCTCACTTGAGGAATGCAGACTTCAATACGGTTGCAAGGCCCGACTAATAAACGCAAATAATACTGCAACATTTAATTGTTATTATATATGTCGGTCAATTTGACCACGCCTGGTCGGAACAGGTAAGACAGTATTTTACCTTGCTAATTTTTGCAGCTACACGATTCTTTCTTTTTCAGGGGAATTAGTAGAGATATTTAGGAAGAGTCAGGCAAGCACAGTTCCTTATCTTAAACACACACATAGCAATTAAATTTAAATTCCAAAAACAGTCAAAATGACCACCTTGGTCGTTCTAGTTCTACCTCCTTCTCTCTCTGAACAGCAACCCCGAGTGAGAAATATGTGCTGCTTTTATGTACAATTGCTAGTTAATCATTCAATTAAATCCCGGCACAGTCTGCATGTGAAGTAATTGTGACTTCCCTGTGCCCACATACCAATCATACATTTTAAATAATCCGTGCTACATAACCCACACTATACAAATAATCCAAATACACCCAGAGGCGTCACAGTTCCCTTTCAGATACCACAGGCAAACTTCATATTGTTTTTTTTTTTTTTACAGACTCTAAAGTTTTCATTGGTACCCAGGTTTTGTGTTTTTTGTGGACCACATTCAGCTATTATTGTTTGATGTAAGATTTAAGATTGTAGACACTTTTAAGCTGCTGGATGTGCCGATGCCTATGTGTAAATCTTTTCATTGGTTTTGGGGTTTTTCATGCTCTAAACCAGTGCTGCTAGTTAAATGCTGTCCCACTTACTAAACATACATTTTGTTTCGCCCGCCCCCAGATTTAGCTAAATACATACATGTTAACAAACACATTCTTACAAGTTTTCAAAATTGATTTCTCAGATATAATTTATGAATGCCACCTTTGAATGTAAACATCAATCTCTCTTTCCTACTTTCACCTGAAGATGAGACCTTTGAGGTCTTGAAAGCTTGTGATTAATTATTGTTTAGTTAGTCCAATAAAATGTATCACATCCCCTTCTCTTTGTCTGTCTAGGTATAATTTATAAATGTTGAAAACGCGTATCGTAAATTCAACATTTAAAACCAGTCTATAAATCTTTTTTTTTTTAAACTTGGCGAGTCAACCTTTAGCTGACAGGTTAAATCTGGGTTTCTAACAAATAAATCAGAGAATTTAAATCTTTTTTTTTACACTTGGTGAGTGAACATTTAGCTAATATTTCTAACAAATAAATCAGTGAAAAAAGTACATGTAACTTAAATCTTTTTTTATACTTGGCGATTCAACATTTACCTAACAGATCAATCAATATTTATTTTATATAGCGCCTGTCATAGTGGACCACCATCACAAAGCACTTTACAAGATAGTGAGGAACAATGCATAATATATTATAGTGAAATACAGGGAATAGTACATTATATACAAACAGTAAAAAAATGCAAATACATTAAATACAAGCATAATACATTAAATACAAGGCTAGGGTGTGAATTCTAAACATTGTGGATGCATGAGTCATGCAGAATCATACGATTAAGATGGAGTGAAAAACCTGAAATAGCAATTTAGACAACAGCTAATAACAGATATCAGACTTGAAGAGCATTGAGAGCAAGAGAGAACAAGTGGGTCTTGAGAGTTGATTTAAAGCGAGCGACTGTGGGAACTGCACGCACGCATGTCTTGGATGCAAGCTGAGAGTCGGACCATGGCAGAGGGACATCCAAGGTCGAGTTTTAGGTAAAGCTGGGTGTCATCTGCATAGGAGTGAAACATGAGGCTATGTTGGCGGATGAGGTGACCCAAGGGAAGCATGTACTGTAGATGTTGAAGAGCAGAGGTTCAAGAACTTGAGGGACACCGCACATGACCAAGTTTGCGTCAGCACTGCTTCCATCATAGATGACAGACTGCATGCCTCCAGATATGTAAGAGGACAGCCAGGAGAGACAGGTTCCAGAGATCCCAGCATACTTCTGAAGGCAGAAGAATGCTATGATCTATGGTATCAAAAGCAGCAGTTACGTCAAGGAGGACAAGGACAGAGAGAGCAGCAACATCAGCATTGAGCAGAAGATAATTTACAATCCGGAGCAGAGCAGTTTCAGTACTGTGATGTGTGCAGAAGCCGGACTGCAAAGATTCAAGCAGCTTGTTATTTCTGAGATGTTTCAACAGCTGGTTGGCTACAGCCTTTTCAAGAGTTTTGGAGAGAAAAGGAAGATTGGATATGGGATTGAAGTTAGATAAGACAGCTGGTCAAGGTAGGATTTTTTGAGCACTGGCGTTACTTGGGCAGTCTTGAGGGCAGCAGAAACCAGACCTGAATCCAGGGACAGGTTGAGAGTGTGCATAATGGAAGGTCAGAAGCAAAGAGACAGACGAGATTTATTGGCCAGGGGTCCAAGGGGCATGTGACAGTAGTTGATTTCAACAGGCTGGAGACATCAGTAATGGAGAGAGAAGAGAAGGAAGAGAGAGCAGGAGGGGCAATTGGAGGGGAGTCAAGGTGGTCAAGTACTATACTGGGTTTGTGGCAGGACAGCGTAGAATAAATGGTGTCGATTTTGTTCTGAAAGAAAAAGGAGAAATCATGGCAGGTAAGAGAGGAGGATGAATGGAAGATTAATTTATCCGTGGCTGGATGCAGGATTTGATCAATGGTTTTGAAGAGAATATTTGGTTTACTGTGTCCCATAGATATGACGCCTGTAGCTACTGAGATAAATCGGAAAAAAATTATCGTTCAGCAATTAAATCTGAAAAAAAAAATCTGGGTTTTCACAAAATAACTATTTATTTTGCCAGCTAAATCTGAAGCTAAATGAACCCATTGAAGCATTTGATTTAATCTGCATATGCTCAAAAAATAGCAATTGAAGTTTCTCGCCAACACCAACCCAAACAGACACAACACAGTCTCAGATACAATGTTTCAAGTACAGTAACTGTTACAACAAAAAGTCATGTAGTTCCTTATGTTTATTTTAGCCTCTGATCGCTTAGCTTACACCATGTGACAAGAAAATGAAACCACACGGTTTTAACTACCTCCCACAGCCTCAGAAGTAGGACACATCTTCCTGTACCATTACATCAACAAAACATGATGCAGAAAATAATCAGATGTGTTATTTCAAAGCTAATTCCATGAAACAGCTTGGTAACACAGCTCCTAATCAAAAGAAAACTTTTTTTATTATCGATTTAAATTCACTCTGGAGGTATCACAACAGCCAGCAGTAGCGTTCAAGCAGGCTCTAAATTAGGTTTAACAACTATGTCACATC